>BSBM01000817.1:0-1200000 GCA_027924585.1 Larix kaempferi | reverse complement strand
TCCAATCTAAGGGACTAAGTCTTCAATTTTGGGCTGAAGCCATTAATTGTGCAAATTACATAGTGAATCGCACCCCCACTAAAGCATTACAAGGTATCACACCGGAATAAGTATGGAGTAAAACTAAACGTGATATAAGTCACTTCCATGTGTTTGGTAGTGAAGCATGGGCTCACATTCCGGATGAAAAACGGAAAGCATTGCAGCCTAAAAGTGAAAAGTGCATATTTGTTGGATATTTTGAAGATGTAAAAGGTTATAGACTTCTTCAACCACATTCTCATGATATAATCATTAGAAGAGATGTTAAATTTGATGAAAATCTCTTGGCCTGCAAGCCTAACTCGGTGATTGTGCCATCTTTGTCCTGCGAGCCTGATTCGGCGTTTGTGCCTTCTTCTTCTTCTTCCAACTTCCTTAACAGGTTTCCAACTCTAGTTTATGATAATGACAGTGAGGATGAAAATCCACCTCCGCTTGCTCATGTTCCTCCAGTTGCACCAGCACAAGTGCTTCCTCGATGGGTCCGTTCAACATGTGAAGCAGCTGGTGATCTTGCCGATGATCCTAGAGATCAACGTCGAACACGTTCTCAGTTTCAGCGAGCCTCTTCTGTTTTGGCTCAAGTTTCCGAGAATCATGATCCAGAAACTTTTGCAAAAGCTTCAGGAAATCCAAATTGGGATGCAGTTATGGATGAAGAATATCGTTCCTTAATGGTGAACGATACTTGGGATCTTGTACCTCTTCCAAAAGGAAGAAAACTTGTCAGATGTAAATGGGTCTACAGAACTAAGTATGCATCAGATGGAAGTGTTGAAAGACTTAAGGCAAGGTTAATTTCCAAAGGTTTTTCCCAAGTTGAAGGGATTGACTACAATGAAACCTTTGCTCCTGTTGCAAAAATGAACTCCATCCGGCTTGTTCTTTCCCTTACAGCCTTACATAACTGGGAAGTCCATCAAATGGATGTCAAGTCTGCCTTCTTACATGGTGATTTACAGGAGAAAATTTACATGGAACAACCTCCTGGATATGTTCAGAATAACTCTAGCCTTGTCTGCCGCCTTAAGAAATACTTATATGGCCTTAAGCAATCTCCTAGAGCTTGGTATGCCAAAATCGATAACTTTCTCCTTGACATTGATTTTTCTAGATGCCATTCTAACCCCAATGTCTATATCAAGAAAGTAGGAAACCATCTCATCATACTTGTTCTATATGTTGATGACCTTATTCTTACTGGTAGTGACCCTAATCTTATAACCCATGTGAAATCCAGTCTTAAACAAAATTTTGAAATTTCAGACTTAGGACATTTGCATTATTTTCTTGGTCTCCAAGTCCTACAAACCAAAGAAGGAATCTTTCTTTCTCAGTCTAAGTATGCTTGTGACCTTCTTCGTTGCTTTCACATGGAAGATTGTACACCAACCCCTTCTCCCTTCCAGTCTGGAGTCAAACTTTCTGCCACTTGTACTTCACCTGAAGTCGATGCCACCTTGTATCGTCAGCTTGTTGGTAGTCTCTTATACTTGACTCATTCCCGTCCTGACCTTTCCTTTGTCGTTGGTCGTGTTGCCCGTTATATGCAGACACCTCATGAAAGTCACTAGAAAGCAGCTAAAAGAATACTTCGATATATTCAAGGTACAGTTCAGTTTGGGATTCATTACAATACAGGGGGAAACCTTTGTTGGTTGGTTTCACTAATTCAGATTGGACCAGCGATCCTGATGATCGAAAGTCTACTTTAGGTTATGTTTCCAGTCTGGGATCTGGACCTATCACTTGGGCTTGTAAGAAACAACAAGCTCTTGCTCTTTCTTCAGCAGAAGCAGAATATCGAGCCGCAATTAATGCCAGTCAGGAAGCTTTATGGCTTCGACAGATCCTTTCAGAGTTTGGATTCGAGCAGCAATAGCCTACTCCACTTTGGTGCGACAATCAAAGTGCCATCAAGCTTTCCAAAGATCCAGTTCTACATCAACGCAGCAAACACATTGAGCTACATATGCATTTCATCAGAAATCTTGTTCATGATCGTGTTCTTGAAGTGCTCTTTTGCCCTACAGATGATCAAGTTGCAGACATCTTCACCAAGTCTCTTACAGAAGCGAAGTTTTCTAAACTTCGATCTATGTTAGGAGTTCAGGAACTTGTCATTAAGGGGGGATAAGCTCTAATGCCTCCTTCCTTCTCCTAATAGTGTCACTTTTGTAAATCCTTCAATCCTATCCCAAGTTGTTCTTAAGGGGAGATGTTAGGATATTTAGACACTTAGGAGTTAGTTAAGATCAACTTGTGTAATATATCCGTTAGGGATAGTGTGTTTCTTTAGTATGCATTAGTATGCATTTGTAAATACTTAATCCGATGGTTACGATATGTTCCCGACATAGAGTGATCCGACGGCTCAACTTCTCTTAGATCATACCTAACCTTGATCCGTGGCTTAACACTCGATTGGTCCATGATCTCTATTTAAAGAGCATGGAGGGTCATTGTTTAGTTGATCGATTATGAAAAGCTCATTTGTAACTTTCTTTCTTTGCATAATAAATTGTCCCGTAGAAGCTATTTGGCTGGGGCCGTGAAGTGTTTCCCTCAAGAGGGTTTAAACCACGTCAAAACATCGGTGTGTTAATCTGTGATCTATTTGTGTGAAGTGGTTGCTCTTGGTGTTTGGTCCTTTGGTAGTACCCTGTGTACCCGAACACCAATACCTCTAACTCTATCTCTCTCTCTCTAAACCTCTAACCTCCAATCTCTCTTTCTCTCTCTGAACGCCTAACCCTCGTTTTATCTCTCTAAACACTTAACCCCCAATCTCTTAATGTTTCTTCCGAAACCTATAACCACCAATTTCTTTCCCTCTCACTCTCTTTCTTTAATCCCCTAACCCCCAATCCCCCTCTGTCTCTCTCTAAGCCCCTAACCCCCAATCTCTATCTCACTAAACCCATAACCTCCAATCTCTCTCTCTCTCTAAACTGGCTATGGGTTATAGGTTTTAAGGGTTGGGTGTTTGATGATAGAGTTTAGGGTTGATGAGAATTAGAGGTTATAAGGGTCAAGGGTTAATTTTTATTTGACTAGACACTTTAGAGGTTAGGATTAGGTGGTTAGGACTATAGGGGTTAAGGGATATATATCATTATGTGTTAGTATTTAGGATTTTTAGGGGTTATACTAGTTTAGGATTATAATGGGCCAAGAGTTATAATGGTTAGATGTACTAGGGACTAGGGATTTCAATGGCTAGGGACTAATGGTCAAGGGTTTGGGAACTGAGATATAGGGGCCATGGATTTATGGTTATAAGGACGAATATTTATATGTACAAGAGGATAATGTGAGTTAGTGATTTTGTGTAATAATATATCTCCTAACCCTTGTGGTGAAGGAGAGAAGAGAGGGGTGAGGGAGGAAGGAGGGATTGGGCAGAGTGGAAGAGGGGGGGGGGGATTGGGTGGATAGGAAGAGAGGGGCGGTGGGGTTATAGAGAGGGAGGGTGGGTTTAGGGAGAGAGAGAGAGAAAAATGAAGGTGTCAAAATGAATGCATGCACGCATCTACAAGTGCACGCGCGGAAACGCTTGCGCACATCTCCGCGTGCACACATTTGCGCACACGCGTGTTTGGATTCAAAAAAAAATTGGTGCCCTTTCAGGTTTGGTACTAGCTTTGGATTTCCAAACCTTGAGGCTTGGTCTGAGTTATGGCAGAACACACCAATTTCTGTAACTTCATGTTTTTCACACTTAGTTCCGCATATGCTCCACTTGTGCACTACTGATGAAATTGCACACACTTTTCGAGCTCTGTGTGCAGATTCTAACTATATTTTTTTGAATAGATCTATTATTTTTTTCTATTTTTAATTCATTTTTAACTGCACTCATGTCAAATTTGTAAAAAACATAGGTCATTTATTTGGGCTATAACTTTTGAATGGCTTACATATTTCAAAAACGGAAAAGAACCCGCACAAGAGTACAGGAATACCTACAAGCTAAAAAATATAAAAATTGATTGATTATGTTTAAACCATGATATGCTAGACCAACACTCGACCATGTTATTTTATGGATTCATTGACTTTCATAATTTAAAAAATATATAAAATTAACTTCTAAAATTTTGGAAAAATAGCCCTGCACAAGATCTGTCTATTGCCTATGCCTCTACATTTTTTTTTCCTCATAATTTAACAATTACATAACAAACCGGTGGACCAACGTGAACATATGCATTATGTTTTAGAGAAAAAATAATATACCAATCTTAAAATAATGACATTTGGGGGTGGTTATACCACTTTTCCATAAATAAAAGTTATATATTCCAGAAGGTGACCCGATTTTCTACGTTTCCTCTTTTTACACTTAATTCTAAAAAGTTTTGCAGGTACCTCTAATAATTTATTTTAATGATAAGATTTTTTGTTTTTCAGCATGTCGTTGCAACTAACGCGTCATAAGTGGGTATCATTACCTTACACCAGCCCGTATACACTAGTGTATATACTAGTGTATATTTTGGTATATGTACTAGTGTATATACACCAGTGTATATACAATGTAATATACTAGTATATACATTAGTGTATATTACTAGTATATATATCAGTGTATACACTATTAATATACTAGTATATAGTAGTGTATATATATTAGTGTATACACCAATATATATCAGTGTATATATCAGTATATACACCAGTGTATATATCCGAGTATATATGCACTAGTGTATATACCGAATGCACACCAGTATATACACCAGCGTATATATCGATATATACACTGGTGTATACACCAGCGTATACACACTAGTGTATATATCAATATATATACTAATGTGTATTCGGTATATACACTAGTGCATATACACTTGGGTATATACACTAATGTATATATTGATATATACACTGATATATATACACTAATATATATATACACTATTATATAATAGTATATAGTATATATTACTATATACACTAGTGTATATACCAGTATATATGCTGGTGTATATACTGGTGTGTATTCGATATATACACTAGTGTATATACCAGTATATATGCTGGTGTATATACTGGTGTGTGTATATACCAGTATATATGCTGGTGTATATACTGGTGTGTATTCGATATATACACTAGTGTATATATCGAATACACACCAGTATATATGCTGGTGTATATACTGGTGTGTATTCGATATATACACTAGTGTATATACCAGTATATATCGAATACACACCAGTATATACACCTATATCGAATACACACCAGTATATACACCAGCATATATACTGGTATATACACTAGTGTATATATCGAATACACACCAGTATATACACCAGCATATATACTGGTATATACACTAGTGTATATAGTAATATATACTATATACTATTATATAAATATATAGTAATATATACTATATACTAGTGTATATACCAATGTAAATATACACTAGTGATACACCACTAGTGTATATTACTAGTATTATACCAATGTATATTAATAGTATATACCAATATACATCAGTATATATAGCAGTGTATATATCAATATATACACCAGTGTATATAATCAAATGTATATGCACTAGTGTATACACTGAATGTACACTAATGTATACACTAGCATATATATCGGTATATAAATTAGTGTATATACCAATGAATACATTAGCATATATACACTAGTGTATATATCGCTGGTGTATATACGCTAGTGTATATTACTAGTGTATCCACCAATGTATATATTAGTGTATATACTAGTATATATACATCAACGTATATACCGGTATATACACTAGTGTATATACCAATCTAATATACTAGTATATACATTAGTGATATACTACTAGTGTATATTACTGGTATATATACCAGTGTATATTACTAGTATATACCAGTGTATATATCAGTGTATACACTAGTGTATATTACTAGTATATACACTAGTGTACAGGAAAAATTTTAGAGGCGAAATTTAGCCTATGGTCTAATTTTCGAGTTTTTTTTCCAAAAAATTATTCACCATTTTCAATTTTTTTCCAATATGATTCACTCAAATTCCATAAGATTAAAATTTTTTACTCTAAAAATCGCCATAATTGTTCAAAAACTGTATAAAAACCTTAGAAATTTGAATATTTTAAAAACAATATCGCCAACCATTTTATGGTTGGAAATTTGATAATTAGTAAGATTCACAAAGGTTTATACACTTTAAGCAATTGCTGGATCCTTAAAAATTTTCCTACTAGTGTATCTCCATCCTCTCTCTCTCTCTAAACCCTAACACCTAACCTCCAAGCTCTCTCTCTCTCTCTCTCTCTCTCTCTCTCTCTCTCTAAACCCTAACACCTAACCCCTCTCTCTCTCTCTCTCTCTCTCTCTCTAAACCCTAACACCTAACCTCTCTCTCTCTCTCTCTAAACCCTAACACCTAACCTCCAATCTCTCTCTCTCTCTCTCTCAAAACCCTCTTCCACCCACTACTACCCCTATCACCACCAATATATACACCAGCGTATATATGAGTATATACACTAGTGTATATAACCAATAAACACTAGTATATACACTAGCGTTCTATTGCATCCAATGTGTCAAAAGAGACCATCATTAGCTTGCACACACCCTCAACCAATCAAACTTTTAAAATTATACACATCATAATTAAAGAAATTTATGTTATCATTTTTTAAGGGGATATTTTGATATGGAAGATATATCAAAAGTCAATGTTACTATAAAGTTGAAGGGAGTTCATAAGATAGTAACGCAATTTGTTTTCCATTACTTTAAATCCTCATCCCATATCTTATTCAAGTGTTACGACCCCATGACATCCCTTTTATTGCATAGGTAGTAACACAAAGAGTGGAGGTAGAGCAAGAGAAACATAGCGAAAAACAATATAGTTCTAGTCTGTCATGTCCACCAACCAACCTTAACCAATAATTTTGTTGATGACAAATAAACACCAATAAAAGATTTATAAAACAATACATATAAAAATTCCAAACACAAATATTATGGTTACATAACATCTATAAACCTTCAAATGTTAGAAATTGACCTAAGGGGTACAACTATACTGAAAAGAGCTAGTGTAGAAATTTAACGTTTGTTCAATTTTTAACTACACAATTTATCGAGAGAAATTCTATCACTTTGAAAATAAGACATGGTATCCATCGAAGTGTGAAAACTAAAAAAATAATATAGTGAAATGAAATTTAGCATTTTTTCAGTTTTTTACTACACACTTACTTTAACTATAAAACATACTATTCATAGGTGTGACCACCATGGTTTTGTAAAACACGCTTATTTTTACTATAGAAAACAACAATATTAAAAAATAAAAAAATCTCATCTTCTATCTTTAAGATAAAAATATTAAAAAATAAAATAAAGATATATTTTTTCTTTATAAAAAATAATACAACATATAATGAATCAATAAAACTATTAAAAAAAATTAATATAAAATTAATAAACTATAAATTAAATATACATATTTAAACCACCTTAAAACTATTTTATGAAAATGAACAAAAAAAAAAATAAACAACCAATTAAAAATAACGATGATTAAACATTTCCTTTATATTCACTAAAACATTAATTATTTTAACCATATTTATATTTATTAAACAAAAATTATTATATATCATAAATAAAAAAATCAATAATTCCAATAAATTTAAAAAATAAAATTATATATATATATATATATATATATATATATATACACCATGAAAAAAATATTAACTAATTTAAAATACATTAAAATAAATAAATAAAATATTTTATTAATTATATATGCATTGTAACTCGAATTTTGAAAGTTAAAATTAATAAATAAAAATATTATAATAAAAGTTTTAATAATTTAATTTAAAAATTAAAATATAAAATGTTTTGCCTAATTTAAGAATCTATACTAATCTATAAATATAGATATCAATTAAGATATCATTTTCAAATTTCTCATATATAAACATTTTCTAACTAAGTTTTTTTCGTAAAACTAAAAAAAATTATTTAATTAAAGTTTTACTTTTTCTAAATTATATTATTGAAACCTATTTTTAATTAGTTATTTTGATTTTTTCATAAAACTATACATAAGATATTTTTTATTAAGATAAAACATCCAATATCTCATACACTTTAACTTTTTTAAATATGCTTTTAAGATATAACATTTATGATCTTATATAAAACTATCTTTTAATTAATTATTTAGAAATTATATTATAAAATAATTTAGCTACAAAATAATTTTACACTTACTTCAAGCATATCATCGTGGAATGTATTATCTTTCTCCTCTGTGGTGGAAGATGATCCTTTGTCGCATAAAACTATTTTATTGAGATTTTTCATTAATTCATGAAAAATTTCAGAATTTTGCTTTTCTCCTTCTATGGAAGTCTACATAATATAAATAAAAGATTCATGTCCAACACTAAAAATTTACATAATATGTCAACTAATTAAAGACTTAAGTATTTGAAAATAAAAATTCAAAATAAAAATATCTTATAAAAAATACTAGTTTACTTACTTCCATAACACAATCATTGACTTGAGTGTTCTCCATGGGTGAAGATGAACCTTCATTGGAACATGTGAACTCATTTAACATCTTTTTAATTTCAATTCTTAGTAATGTATCTTCACGTCGTTTCATTTCATTTGACTTATATTCTTCTATGCGATCAACGATTCTCTCTATCGCCTCAATGCTAAATTCATATTCATGACTCACTTTCTAACATTACCCATGGAGACCAGCAGAAGGGTCTTTTCCCATTTATGGAAGCCCAAACTACCCACCAACCCGGAATTACTGAAACCAAAGCTAGGGGTCTTTCCCTTTTCCCATTTATGTGCTTACGTTGCCAGAATTACGAGTGTCACAACCAAAACGACGGAGTTTGCTGCTTGAAGAGGTCGCTACAACAAAGGAAGGGAAATGGGTCTTCGGTCTCGGATCAATCGTTTTCAGGTTAGTAATGCCCCCAGTCTGCAACCCTGCGTTGTTTTTACTTGAACTACATTGTTTTTACTTGAACTACGATTTCCATGCAAAAGCGGTCTTCAATGAGCATGTTACAGCACGTGAAAAAGTGAGGATGTTTCAACTCTGCGTTGTTTTTACTTGAACTACAATCTCTTGTGTGTTTCCTAGCGGCTCGTAGATTGAGGCAAGGATTATTTTTGGATAGGCCCTCTGGTTTTTTAAACTTGCCCTTCAGTTCTGTAGGAAACTAATTTCGATCATGGTACCCCCATCTCTGCAAAATACTCTCTCCCTCCGGTCCCTAGTTAAAGATGATGTGCTCCCATGTTTTAATTAAATCCTCAAGCGAGGCAATCTACTGGAAGGGATTTTTTTTATGTCATCCTCACTTTTTCATGTGCTGTAACATGCTCATTGAAGACCGCTTTTGCATGGAAATCATCAATAAACTTTTCTTTGTGTTCTTACTCTACAGATTTATGAGTATCCAAAGATTTTCAGTTTATAAGAATGAATTATGAATTGGGTATTTTATCAAATAAAAGGAAAAATGTTAAGAAGCTTCTAGGAAATTGGGTGATTGGATTAGAAATTATGATTTGGATCTATGTATGCTATATGTTGTGTGTTGTGTGTTGTTTAAGTAAATGATGTAATGCATTTTGTTCAGATAAGCAATGGTCGGCTATAGCAAAAATAATCAACCTTCAGTTTCGTAGGAAACTAATTTCAGTCACGGTACCCCATCTCTGCAAAATACTTTACCTCCCTCCGATCCCCAGTTAAAGATGACGTGCTCCCGTGTTTTAATTAAATCCTCAAGCGACACGATCTGCTGGAAGGGAAAAATTTTATCCTCAAGCGAGGCGATCCATAGAATGTTTATCCAATTGCTATGTTGTGGCTTATCTCCCACGAGCTAGAGTGTATGAGTATGGAACTTTAAGGTCTACGTTTAATTTTTTGGGTGAGGTTTGAAAGAGTCAAGGATAAGGTAATATTTACAACCCCTTAATTTTTATTCAACAAAGTTACTATTTACATTACTCTATAGTTCGTCTCTTTAACTCTTGGTAGGTCGTAAAGCTAGTAGGTGGTTTTTTCCCGATAAGTATTAACCTTGTTTATATGTTTATAAATTCTATTGGCTTCTGTTTCCTTTCTCCTGGGATTCTTGGCTTCCTATAGATCTGTGCGGCTCGGGTGTCCGGATCTGTTGGCATCTGGTGATTTGTTTGGCGGTTTTGGTGTAGATCTATCTGATGGGGGAACAGGTGGTGGCCTCTCCTGCTTTGGATGATAACCCTATGACTGCCTCAGACTACCGAATCGAAGAGGCGGGCTTGTTTAAGCCGGATTCATATTTTCATGACATGCTGCAGGGAAAATGTCCACTTGCCTCGAGTAGCAGACAAAGGGCTCCACGTGTCAAACATTTTCCTAAAAAAGGCCCCCTGCCTTTGTTTGGGGTTCCGGGGGTGACTTCGGGCTCTGATCCGTCAGTTGACAGCACTCGGGCATGTCCTCCCCGTGTGCAAGGTAAGAAACCTCGGCATGTCACTAGGGCCGCTCATCGTCTTAGTGAAAAATTCTGCTATCGTCCTGGGGAGACCTGGTTAACTATGGGCCGGGATCTGGGTTTGGAAGAGCTAGTCGACTTCAATGTGATCGCTTTGGTGGGGAAATTCTCCTATTTCGCAATGGACCGAAAGGACATAGTGGGGTGGGTTACTGAAAATTGGAGGCCCATTGTGGGTTATACACCACAGGTATTTGCTCTGTCTAGGGGATGGTATGGCTTCAAGTTTGAACAGGAGATTCATTGTTCGACCATCTTAAACGGTTTATGGCTTCATGGTGCTGGCAGTCTCATGCTATAGAAATGGCATACTGATTTTGATCTGGATTCGGCTACTATTCAGCTGCGACATTTATGGGTTCTCATTCCTGGTCTGCCGCTTTCCCTCTGGAATCGTGGGGCATTTGAAGCTATCGGAAATAGTTTGGGCTGTTTCCTACATGTGGAGGATGAGCATCTCACGGGGTTTGACCGACGTATGGGGCGGCTATTGGTGGAGGTGGACATCTCATTGGGCCTCATAGATGTGCTTCATATCAACTGGAGGGGCCGACGCCTGGATTTGGTTATAGATTATTGGGGCATCCCCTTTCGTTGTTCAAATTGCAAACAAGTGGGACACCTCTGGAGACAATGCACTCAACGTTTCTCTTCTGGTCGTCCGGTGGGGGCGGACCCGTTTTGGTCCTCTAATGACGGCAGCGATAAGGACGTAGATACTACTGGCGGTCTTGATGGTTTCTCCAACAGGGTCTCAAATCTGGTTCACTCGGCAGCGGGTTTATTGGGTAAGTTGGAATCCAACGACCCATCTCTTTATCATTCATTGAATGAGTTGGATATTCAATTTATTAATGCATTGGAGCTTAATAATGGAAATAATGGAAATTATCTCAGTCGTATTCATCCAAAGTCGTCTAATTCCTCTGATTTTGATAGTGAGCCTAATGCCGCACCTGTTGATGTGGTCCCCTCTGCCGATATACCTCTCTCTATGCCTACCACTTCTCCTGGAACCTCATCTGTCATCCCCATTTCTCCTGTTGAGTCGGAGGATATACACAATCCCACGTTCATCTTATCCTCGGATGGTGAGGCTGTTTTACCTGACCCAGCCCCGGGTGGGGTTGTTTCGCTGTGTGAAAATGTTATGGATCCCTCGTCCGTCAACGTACCTTTACAATCTACTCCTCCCTGCGAACCGATGGCTCGGGAACGAGTCATACTCATCCCTTCCTTTTCTGAGATGGTTAAAAAGGCGCCTCTCCCGGTATATTTGAAAAATAGGGTGGTCGCTGAGTGTGGACCGAGTAATATTTGCGAGGCCAGTTCCACAAGCCCTGGGACACAGACACCTGGTTTAGAGGCCACATTTAGCCACCTTTCGGCTACAACAGTGGACACGATTGGAAAACAGTGTATTGTGAAGGGGGCTCGACAGGGTGGACTTGCTACTGATTTCTCTCCTGTAAAAACAAGGAGTGCTAGGAAAAATAAAATGGTCGAACCCCCAGGGGTTTTGGATGAAAGCTCCCTGAAAACCACCGTCTCTCCTGATACCAGGGCTCTTAGAGGAATCAAATCCCTTGCACGGGGTCGATAATGATTTTTATCTCCTTGAACATCCGAGGTGTGGGGGGGATGCCCAAACAACTGGCCCTCAAAAGAATCTTTCAAATTGTTAATCCTGATCTGGTCCTACTACAGGAAACGATGGTCTGTGGTGAAAAGGCTCGTTCTTTTTTCAATAAAATAAAGCCAGGATGGTGTATGTCTGTTATTGACGCGGTTGGCCTTTCTGGCGGCTTATTGGCTGCATGGAACCCAGGGGTTCTTAAGTTAACGTCATTTATTACTTCTCTGGGCATATTGTTGTCTGGCAAGTGCAAAGATTCGGATAAAGATATAAATATTATAAACTGCTATGGCCCTTATTGCAACAGGGAAACTTTTTGGAATCAGGCAGTTTCAGAGCATTTACTGGCTCTGGAAAATTTGATACTTGCAGGTGACTTGAATTTTTCTTGGGGGGCTAAGGAGATATGGGGGCGTGCGGCCAGAAGGGACCCTCTTGGGACTTACTTCAGGAATCTTTTCGCCACTTATTCCCTGATTGATGTGGAACCTCGACCTATGGCTCCCACATGGTCAAATGGTCGCCAGGGTGAGAATCTGATATCCAAATGCATTGACCGTTACTTGATTTCTGAGTCCCTCTTAAGCTCTTTCAAAACATACGGGACATGGATACAGATGACACATATCAGTGATCATTCCCCCATCATCTTACAATTTGATACTGAATCAAAACATCAGGTTTATCCATTCAAATTCAATTATGTATGGTTAAAAGAGCCGGATTATGATGTGGGTGTACGCTCTCATTGGGAAAATATAGATGTCTCGAGGGAACGATCAGCTATGGACAAGCTTGTTGCCAAACTATGTTCGCTAAAAGACTTCACTATGAGATGGGAGCGATCCAAAAAAGCTTTGCTAACTAATGAACTCAATTCGCTTGAATTGGAAATTGCTGATCTCAGGGAGCTATCTTTGAGAATGGGGATTGTGCAAGCTGGACGAGCCCGACTTGCTATTTTGGAGGAAAGAAAACTCAAAATCCTCATTACCCAGGAAGAATCTTGGCGTTTAAAGAGCCGGGAAATTTGGCTAAAAGCTGGTGATTTAAATACTAAGTTTTTTCATCGGTATGCTGATTCTCGCAGAATTCAAAATAATATCTGGGATTTAAATGATCATGATGGGAGGAGGATTTATGGAGATGAGGATTTGATGGTTGAGGCTTCTCGACACTTTTTTGAGTACTATACTGATCCATTGAGTACATCTCTGATTGAACATTTTAAGCTTATAAAAGAATATCCTAGGATGTTCACAGATGTGGAGGGGGACAAAATATTTGAGGCTATTAATATCACTGAAATCCACGATACCCTACGGGGTTTTACTAGGGATAAATCGCCCGGTCCGGATGGCTGGACGGTGGAACTGTTCACACATTTTTTTGAAATTATGGGCGAGGACCTCAGGGTTGCGGTAGATGAATCTCGGTCTTTGGGGCTGGTCTCTGGGGCGCTGAATTCTACCTTTTTGACACTAATACCTAAAACATCACATCCTGAGAGTTTCAGTGACTACCGGCCTATTTCTTTGTGCAATTTAGTCTACAAGATCATATAGCAAGATAATTGCACAACGTATCAAACCGATCTTGTCTAGGTTCATTTCTATGGAACAATATGGCTTTCTGGATGGGAGGCAGATACATGATGCGGTTGGCGTGGCTCAGGAGGTTTTCCACAGTATAAATCAGAAGAAGATGGATGCTCTTGTCCTTCAACTTGAATTGGTAAAAGCTTACGACCGAGTAAATTGGACCTTTCTGAAACTGATTCTTATCCAAATTGGACTTCCTTGGAAGGTAATGAAGTGGATTATGGCCTGCGTTACCTCTGTCAACTTTTATGTGCTTATAAATGGACAGCCGACTGATTACTTCAAGGCTTCTAGGGGCCTTCGTCAGGGATGTCCTCTCTCCCCCCTGCTTTTTCTGCTGGTCATTGAAGGTCTGAGTCTCTCCATTCACAAATCAAAGAGTGTCGGTAATATTGTGGGTATAAATATCTCCACTGATGTATCGGTAACACACACTCTCTTTGTGGACGATGTAATGCTTTTCGGTATGGGCACACTGGAGGAGTGGGCTCAGTATAAGAAAATACTTGATTTTTTATGTTTGGTAACTGGCATGCTCATTAGCATGATGAAATCTTTTTTCCTGAAGCGCTCTTTGGCGGTGAATGTGGAACGCTGAATCTGGGATTCGTTTCCTTTGGAATTCAAGGATTTATCTGAGGGCACAAAATATCTCGGCTACTTTATCAAACCTGCAAAATACAGGATAAATGACTGGATTTGGCTTATCAAGCGGTTTGATGATCGCATTGGGCATTGGAGCATGAAATATCTGTCTCTGGGTGGCCGGCTCACATTGGCGAAGGCAGTCCTTCAGAACTTGGGAGTCTACTGGTTCTCCCTCTACAAAATTCCTATGGCAATCGTTCGCATTATCCGGGGGAAATTTTTCCGTTTTATATGGTCGAGGGGAGGGGGGGGGGTGGTGAACAAGTTTCACTTAATAAAATGGGAATCTCTGGCCAAACCATACACTCTTGGGGGTTGGAACGTGAAGAATTTGGAGCTTTTTGTGATGGCTCTCCATGCAAAGAGTCTGTGGCGTGCTTTATTCAATAACTCACTGTGAGGTTGTATTATCAGGGCGAAATATCTTAAAAATATCCCTGTTGCTTCCTGGTTCCGGTTTGAGAGACATACGGTGACTGGAACATCCAATATATGGCGAGGTCTTATGGGTTCGTTTTCTGTAGTTTCAAAATAGCTCACATGGAAACCGGGAAATGGTCGGGACATAAGACTCGGCACGGATCCTGTTCTGGGGGGATCTCCCGCTTATCTTCTCTCTCCCGAACTACTTGCTCATCTACGGGCCAGGGGGCTCTATTGTCTGGCACATGCGGTTTCTTTAAATGGAAAGGGATGGATCAATGCTCGTCAACTTGGTATTGGGGGAACTATGGGGAAGGAATGGTCAGATTTTATTGGGTATCTCAGTCAAGCAAATATCAGCCTTTGTGATTAAGTTGGTATGGTCTTGGGATACTGCGCGAGGCGTGGTCACCTCAAAGCTGGCATATGACTCTTTTTTTTGCTGATTGTCAACCTGGGATGATATGGTGGCACTCTGAGATTTGGAAGCTGGCCATTCCCCCACGGATCCGTTGCTTTGTCTGGCTGGCTCTGGGAAACAACATACTTACCTGGGATAATCTTTGTCGTCGTGGTTTCTGCGGTCCTGGCTGGTGTCCATTATGTGCCTCCAATGTGGAATCGGTCGATCATCTCTTCACGTCGTGTTTGATCATGCAAGAACTTTGGTCACTCATTGTTATATCACTTGGTTCACCTGTAGCCTGGCATGCAACCACTTTGATTGACTCTTTTAGCAGATGGTTCCGCGATCCTCTAGCTCATCAGTGGCTGGAACTTCCCTGTTTCATGATGTGGGAGGTGTGGAAGGCCATAAATCGCTGTGTGTTCGAAGGTATTACTCCTAGTTTGGCTTAGTTATGTGGATGAATTATTGCCTATTTCAAGGAGTTTAGTTCCATGTCTGGTCATGTGGGTGGACGAAGTGCCTCACCTTCAAGGCGCCCTGGATACCGGTTTTCTCCTCCAATTCTGGTGTATCCTTGTGGTTTTTTTGATGGGGCGGCTCTTGGGGGTCGGGGTGACAGCGGAGCTGGTGTGATACTACATCTGAATATCGCTATCTCCTATCGTGTTTATTTGAACTTGGGTTATGGAACAAACACTCGCAGCGAACTTTGTGCTCTCTAGCTACTCTTATATTTTGCTCGATTCAAACCGGTCTTGTCACTCGTTGTTATGGGTGACTCATCTTCTATTATATCTTGGGCACTGGGTTCGTCCCCTCTCAATGTGATGCTCTTAACACATTGGTTGGATGCTGTCAGGAACTTCATTGATGGTTTTCAGCATATTCACTTTGCTCATGTTTACCGTGAGGTTAATTTGGAGGCAGATCTGCTATCCAAGCGGGCTTTGGTTTCTGCGATTGGTATTATCATATGGGAGGAATGGCATGAGGACTTCCTTTTCTCCCAGGGCTTGGTTGAATTGTTTTGGTGATTTGTTTTGATGATGATCTTCTTTTCTGTTTGGCGGCATTATTGGTTATATTTATTTGCTCATATGATCTATGCGGCTTTATATCTTGCAGGTTCTTAGGTACTTTATCCAACTACTTGTTGGATGTTTTGATCCGGTTGGATATTTCGGCTCTATATTTGCTTATTGTCTTTCGGATATATTGACTTATGTGTCCAGGCCTCAGGCTGTTTTCGACTTTATTATTGTATTATGTCTCTATAGATTGTCAGTTATGTTCCTCCACTACTATGATTCTCTTGGAGATGGTTATTTTTTGGTCACCTATGATGTTTTTTAGGATTATGAGATGGTTAGTAATATGTTGTAGTAGACATCCATTAGGTTATATGGATAGGTCTTGTCTTTGGACTTGTGGATGATGTTGCTGCTTGTGGATGTTGGTGTGATATGCTTCACACTCATACATGTTTGCTGTGGTCATGATGTACTGGTTTCATTTACTATTTCGAGTTATTAATAGTAAGCTATATTTTCTTATGAAAAAAAAAATGTTTATAAATTCTTCCTCTCCTAAATTTCAAGTTGTAAATGCCAATAGTAATTATTTACTTAGTTTCTTTCCAAGGTATTGTTTGTTACGAGGGTTTGAGTGGGCAATCCCTAACGCGTGGCCTTAGCTCAGGTAGGTAACCAGTAAGTGCACTTGTTTCCACACCGTGTTGAATTTCCCATGTAGTCTTTCATTTTGTAAACCTTGGTTCTATAAAGATATATTGGAGTCATACTTCGATTGTTTGTATCGATTTGTAATTCTAGTGCATAATATGGCTTATATGCGGAGACTTTGCTTCTATATGGTCGTTTCATGATAAAAGAATTTTTATAAAAAGTAAATGTTTAATGATAAACATTTATGAAGGAAAGTCATGTGCGATAATTCTCGTCAACATAGTAATTGTGTAATTGTAACACACAAAGATATACATATATATATATTCTGTATTTATGGTTTAATCCTATTACAATTTACCCTATTTGCTATTACAATTTACCCTATTTGCTTTGAAAGGTAAATTATACATTCTTCTTACTTTGTGTTATAAAAGTTTATTTGATTAATAGATATTATAAGGTGTTAGTTGTTTCTTGTAAGCCAAATCTTCACAATACAAAGCATGGAAATTCCTGGTGGACAACTAATAACTTATCATAAACCCACAAGGATTCCCTCTCTTGTCATTTCTTTTATATATATATATATATATTAGTTTAGTAAATATGTAAATGTTAATTTGATTATGCATATCCTTTCTTTTATAAAAAAAATGGAAATTATTTATTTATTTCTTCTTAATTTATTTATTTATTGTTGTGAATAAAATTTTGTGAAATTTTTTTTTGGCTATTTTGTAGATAGTGTTTTATGGAGCCTCATGAGGTAGACTTGGATTACAAAATTATTAAACTACCCGGATTGCATCCACTTCATTACTATATGATTGGTAATTGCAAGCATAAATATGTAGTTACTACACTCGGTGCATTAAATAAACATCGGCAAAGAATCCATCAACTTGATCAAATTCCGCCTCATCAAAGGGGACGACCACGTGCTCACAATTCCCATTGGCCAAAAAAGGATCCCAAAGCAATGCAGAAAATTAATGACTTGTGGAGCCTTCGCCTTGAGTTTTGTATGGAAATAGCTCTCAAAAATTTAAGAAGACGTTTGGTAAATCAAGAGATATCCAAAGAGGTGTGTTCATATTAAGATTTCATCTTAGAATTTATTTTTATTCATTTATATAAGTAGTTTACTTGTATTAACTTATATATATATAATTTTTATTTTTATTTCATGTTAGGAAGTGAGTTATGAACAATTGAGCATTGAGGCAATAGAGAGAATCGTTGATCGCATAGAAGAATATAAGTCAAATGAAGTGAAACGACGTGAAGATACATTATGAAGAATTGAAATTAAAAAGATGTTAAATGAGTTCTCATGTTCCAATGAAGGTTCATCTTCACCCATGGAGAACACTCCAGTCAATGATTGTGTTATGGAAGTGAGTAAACTAGTATTTTTTATAAGAAATTTTTATTTTGAATTTGTTATTTTCAAATACTTAAGTCTTTAATTAGTTGACATGTTATGTAAATTTTTAGTGTTGACATGAATTCTTTTTTTATATTATGTAGACTTCCATAGAAGGAGAAAAGCAAAATTCTGAAAATTTTCATGAATTAACGAAAAATATCAATAAAATGGTTTTATGCAACAAAGGATCATCTTCCACCGAGGAGGAGAAAGATAATGCATTCCACGATGATATGCTTGAAGTAAGTGTAAAATTATTTTGTAGCTAGATTATTTTTTCATATGATTTGTATACTTGTTATCATTTGTATACTTTTTTTCTTTAAGTTTTGAAAATCATATATACTAAGTATGTTTGTATATGCATTTTGCACACAGAGTGTAGAAGAGTGTTTACCAAACAATCTAGGATTTGATGACTCTTATGAGACACCTAATATGCAAAACACTCCTAATTCTATACTAGTGAGTAAATGTTTTTGTTTTATACATGAAATCTTATATTTTAATTTTGTATTGTCATACAAGTGATCTTTTTATCTAGAATTGTGGTGTTTTTAGTTATGTTTTTTTTGTGTCTTGTATAAGTGAATAAAGAAACTAGAGGACGACAACAAAGACTCTTGAAACACACAAAGCTCACACATGTGAATCTAAGTCGTGTTGGATTTAGAAATAGATTTTCTTGGTTGAGTCATATGCAATCCAACAACATTGCTAGGAGGAAGCCAGTGAGAATAACTGCTCTTAACAAACTAAAAAATATCATAAATTCATTATTTTCATTCACCTCCTTTAGGACAACAAAATTTCATTAAATTGTTCTTTTTTATTCTCCCTCTAATAAATGATAAAATGTGATTTTAAAAAAAAAACTTTCTTAAAGTATCCTTGCCAATTCCATCTTCAACCATCTTGTAATATTTTTCTTATAATATTTCATCCATATTGAAGTAACTAATCTATCATAAGAGCGTACCACTAATCTTAAATATGTTATACTATGGTGAGTAAATACAACATATTTGATCATGTTGAAATAACTAATGTTGTCAAAGGAGCATACCACTAATCCCAAACATGACGCGTGGTTATGCTGTGGTTAGTAAAACCTTAAATTAAATAGTTTATTGGGAACTTGTGAACATGGTTTTCAAGGCATTGTTGGCTATATACATGCCTAACGTACATGCTATTTGTATTATTCCATCCAAAGCATATGCCTATCTGATTGGTGGAATTTAGTTATCACTGCATTTACAATCCCATCGACACAACCTATTTAAGAGGGGGTATAGTTATCATTGCATTATTAGGATTTAAGAGGGGGTATAGTTATCATTGCATTATTAGGGATAGATATATAAGGTGACGAACAATTTTCTTTCATTTGTATTTGAGTGGTTTGATGTTAAGCAAGTGTTATAAAGGGATAGATATATAAGGTGACGAACAATTTTCTTTCATTTGCATTTGGGTGGTTTGATGTTAAGCAAGTGTTATCTTGACTTTATAGTATATTCTTGATGTTTATTTCCATGTTTGGATTTAATGAAGGTGGTGAATACTTCCTCATAGATAATAAATTGTTGCAACTTTGAAGACTTGCAATATTTTCTTCTCTTTTCTCTAGTATAATTAATAACTTTCGTCAGACCTAGGAATAGGCCTTAGCATTTAATTCTTGGAACCTAATTTATCTTATGGTTTATACCAGTATTCCAAGCTCTATCAACTCAATGATATCCTCATCAGTTGATATTAGTCCTTCGATCTATTCAAGTTAATCAATGCATTATTAACACATTATCCTTTAATGAATCTATTCAACTTAACCTATGCATTATTGACCAAAGGGTCTTATCATAATAGATTGATAACTTTTAGTCATGGGCTTCTATATGGATAATTTTGTTCTCTATCATCCTAATAATAATAATTAATTATAATAATAATAATTAATTATAATAATAATAATTAATAATAATAATAATTTGGAGACTGGCCAATGTATCCCAACCAGTATTTATAATGTATCTGTTTCAGATAGTTTTAGCTCCTCCTTCCTATTGCTTGAAAATTTCAATGATTTCATTGAAAATTGATGTATTTTCCCACTTGTTCCGAAAACGGATTCTATTGATAACCTTCTAGCACTGAGTGAAGATATAATAACTTAGGCCACTTTAACACTTTCAAGTTATCAATAATAATAATAATAATATTGGTTGGGATAATAATATTAATATTAATAATTTGCAACCTCTAGATGAACATGATGCAATTCGATGATCAATTATCCGTCAAAGTGAATCACCTATCCCTCATACGATATCACTTGGAACAACAGAGGTAATAGAAGCAACACCCATATTGAATATTGTTGAAATACTTGATCATTCCTAATGATTTGCTGCAATTTTAATCCTTTCTTTTATTTCTCCGATCTAGCAGGGAAGTGTGCATTCTAATCCAGCTCAAAAGGAAATCCAACATCTTCCAACAACCAATGTTCCAACTGAAGAAGGACCATATAATTCCCGTTCTCCAATTCAACCTGGACCATCAAATTGGCAAGAAAATGTAAATCTTTTATGTACACTATTTCTTATTTATTTTTATATTTCTACATTTTTAAGTTTGACATTAATCACTCTAATATTTCCCCTTTCCAGGAGACCATCCAATGCAATCAACTTCGACAAATTCCATCCATAAGTTTTATACAAAGAAACGTTGGTAGTACCGCGACCATTCCTTCTCAGCGGGGCTATGTTCCTTCTCAACGGAGCCCTGTTCCTTCTCAGCGGGGCCCTGTTCCTAGATATCACTTTCATACACAAAATGAGAATGTTCGGCAACATTTTGATAGCAACATGATTGCAGTTCATAAGAAATTTCGGGCGAGGATTGATTCATTATCTTCTGTACAAATGTGCTATGTTTGTCGTGAATCTTATCCTGGAATGCAAGTTAGTAGACAATTTGATGGTCCTATCTGTAAAAGGTGTAAGAATGAACGAGGTTCCCATCGTTTCTCTCATTGGAATAACATGAATCCTAGTGATTGGCCAATGTATCCCAACCAGTATTATTATTAATATTATTACTAAAAAATTATTAATATTAATATTATCCATAGTAATTATTAATATTATTATTAAAAGTATCCATATAGAAGCCTATTATTATTATTATTATTACTGGTTGGGATACATTGGCCAGTATTTCATTACTTTTAATATTAATATTCTCCGCAAATTTGTTCTCTTTATGATATTCAACACGAAATATTCCTCCACTTATAAATTATAATTTGAGCCTTTTTAGTCCCTTCCTTGCAGTAGAGACTCTTGGAATCGCTTCAAGCGATTTTGATTTTTCCTACACGGGTTACAATATATTTTAACCAAAATTTTCAAGCATAATTGTTGTTGAGGCCAATGAATAAGTATGAGGCCTTATTTAGCCTCATATCAAGGCACAATAAAGTACTCTCATGCATGCCTTTCCATGAAGCCACGACCATGACCAGGTGTGCTTAACACGACCACCACAACATGGTTCCACTTGTCATGACCATGGGATGCTCCTTCCATTCTTCAACAATTTGTCTATCATAGTTTGCTTTGTAGCATGGAAGTGAGTTCCGTTCTGCTTCGGTGTGCTTCAACATATTCCAAAGCATTCACAAGTCGGTGTTAGTTAGATTTTTCACTACGTTGAGTGACTCTCTATTGCCTTGGGACCAATCTAAGCTTCATAATGAGAATTAGTATTCTTTTGCTACAGGTCATTAGAAAGATCGCGATGGAAGTTCCATTTATGCTCAAACTTCTTTCGGTAATACTCAAGATCGATCTCTCAATTAGCGATAAGTTACTTTGGGTTTACTCTCTATCTGAAGGTTATTTAGTATATACGTAATAACACCAATTACTTCTAGCTAGTTATTGGTTGATAACAAAAAACATGAAGAAGAAGTACAAGAGCTATAATGGATTCTATGCATAACCTTGGTCATTATGGAATATCGATTTTCCCTTAGCTTCTACCTTCTTAGCCGCTATTGAACAATTCTTTGTCCTTTGCATTCTTCCATCCACTGGAATTTTGTACAGTGCATCAGTCCACTTCTAAAGCCAAGTGCATTTCTATAGCATCTCAATCTTTGTTTTTGGGCTGAAAGAATGTACTTAGAGTTAATACTTAAAACATTTGCTATTAAAATGAACACCGTCTACCCAATTTCACACGAAGAATGGGTTTCTTGCCGTGTCTATTTCTAATAGCTAATTGTAGTCTTTGGGCTTGCCTTTCTCCTCACGTGAGTTTGGTTAGGATTTTCTTTCCAAGAATATACCCTTCATTCAAGTTGGTTTTCTATACGTGACTAATTACTTTGGCGGTTCTTCAAAATTATTCAATTAGTATAAAGTTGGATTTGTTTTTGTTTTTTTTAGATAACAAATTCAGTAGAGATTATTGAGTACTAGGTAGAGATTGTTCAGTAGAGATTATTGAGTACTGGGTAGAGATTGTTCAATAGAGATTATTGTTTTTTTTTTAATTTTAGATAATAAATTCAATAGAGATTTATTGAAATTACTGATAAACAAGATATTTATAAATCTAAATGATTTGGATGGGGCATTATATCATTGATTAGAATAAGTATATATTAGCAGTCAAATGGCACATATAAATAACTATAAATTTAATCAAAATTTATACATACCTACTTCAAACATATCTCTATGTCACTCTGTAGCCCAATCAATTTCATAGTGGAGCACTTGTCTCAATCTCAAAATAATGTTGTAAGTTTGGAATGTGCAGAACTGAGGCAACACATAAGGCGTCTTTCAATTTTTGAACGCTCTCGAATGCATGCTTGCGCCAAGTGAAAGTGGTCTAATGGAAATTTGATGGAGAGGTTGGGCGATATGGGAATAATGATATATGAACTGCTTGTCAAAGTTGATGCCACTAAGAAAACTCTTCAATTCGACTATTGTAAAGGGGCTAGCTAGTTGGCAAGCGCTTAGACCTTGGCCAAGTCTGTGTGAATGCCCTACTGATCAATTTGAAAACCGAGAGAGTGAATAGACTCACTTGAATTCATTTAACAATATGAAGAGAGACTTGAATTCACTCCCTTCCTCCATTGCATGACATCGACACCTCTCTGGCATTTGCTTTTATTTATTATGTTTTATTTTTGTGTATAGAAAAATAGTTCTGATAACTCATATACACAAAAGTATTTTTTGTAAAAGGAGACGGGTAATTTCAGGGTTGGCAAGTGTGGGGGGAGTAATTTTCAACTCCAAGAGGAACAAGCAGAAGGAGTTTGCCTGGAGCATAGGAAGAAAAACCAATAATGGGGCAGAGTGGCTTGGCCTCATTAAAGGGTTGGAGATTGCGATCAAGCTGGGAATCACGGAGCTTATGGTCTTAGGAGATTCCCTTATAATTATCAGAGAAGCCATAGGTATTGTGGGCAAGCGAAAGGAACCCACCTCGAAAATGCAACACCTCCTTCTCTACATCAGCAAAGAGTTTCATGATCTTATGTTTCTGCATATTTTGCGTGATCTAAATGGACAAGCCAACGAAATGGCTAATCTTGGAGTCAATCTCTCTTACGGTGTTATAAGTTGTAACAATGAGCCCCTGGAAAACTCTTGGATCCCCTAGACCAAAGTCAGTCTTAATGACTTGGATTCAAGTCCAAAACCTCTTGCTCTATATGTCACACCGAGCTCACTACATTAGAGGGGTAATTTTTTTAAATTTATGGGGTTTCCCCCTTGAAATTCTGGCGGCTCCTCCTAGCCTCGTTTCTTGCCCATACACGCCCGAATTAAATGCCATTAGCTAGCTTGCAAGTTGTCCGGCATGCGCGCTGGGGGTTGATGTATTTCTTTGGTTCTTGAAGCCTCCGTCTCTTCATTCAGACAGTTCCAGAGTTCTGCAGGGGATAGTGGCTGTGTTATTATCCAGAGAATTGTTGCAAGGGCTATCCGTTGTATCGACTATTGGCAGAAGCATGGACCGTCACAATGCCGGCTATCCTCAGGAGAGAGGTGGTATCTGTTTTCATGGTGCTAGGTGTTCTCAAGGAAGAGGAGAGGTGACTTAGAAGTGTGGGAGGTGCTTCACGGTGGGGAGAGGCCCGAACGGTGGATGTAGTCGAGGTTGGAAAATGGAAGAAACAAGGGGAGACTCTGCAAAGGTTGAGGGTAATCACGGGTTTGGTCCTTGCTGCCGACATGTTGGGGCTGTGAATTCGTAGGGACAGTCTGGGAAACGCACCATCTCCAAATTCGAAGTGGAATTCTTGGATAGACTACAAGAACTTGAGCTGCAAACTAGGATGATTTGGAGTGAGAACCTGGAACACAAGAAGATTTTAACTCGTCTTTATAATTTGGCATATGCTACTCATTTTGAGGCAAAAGCTTAGTACCAAAACATTGTTGAGAAAGTGGAGCATTTGGAAGAGACCCTGGGCCTAGCTTACCACCACAAGGTCCGCAAGCACAAGGTTTCTGGCAAGGATTTGGAAGACATCAACAAGAAGATGGAAAAATTACAGAAGTTCATGGAAAATGAAGGAAAAATCGTGGACCTCAGTGCATAAAAGAACGAGGCAGCAACTTCCGCCGACGCTACCATGGATTTCGGTCTTTAGTAATGGATTCGCCGATTCTGGGCTTGGGTTGGACCTCTCTTGCTTTGTTATGTTTTGTTTTATATCTAGTAGTTTATATAAGGTTTATGGAACTCGTAGAATAGGCACCAGCAGCAATTTTGGTAATCTGGAATGTTTAAAACTCCAGTTTTGTATAAGGCAGAAGCTATCCAATGTTTTATTTCTGCATAGTTCTTCTAGGGCAGTTCGTAAGATGTTATTATTATCATAGGATAGGGAGATACAATGACAGCTCTCAGAATGAACAAGATGAACTAGGAATGATGGATGTCTTCCTCCCATGGGAGCAATCTGATCTTCCTCTGTTTTGTACTCTCTATATTTTTTTTTAATCAAAGCTGGTAACTGTTTCTGTTAAAAAAAAAAGGAGACGGGTAATTTTATACAAATATTTATACAATCTCACAAAGTATCGAACCCGACCACTTAATTTTTTTCTTTCCTATCTGATACATTAGTTTCATTGTTTTCATACTTTCTGCATGCACTACGCTCTACTCTATTATCATATGTGTTATGAATTTGCCACACCGACATCTAGTTGTTGGTATGTTTTTTATTCCCTTTGCATGGGAACATTGGCATATTTGCAAAGATGCCTTGCTAACTACCTATCTGTTGTTGCATCATGGAGTAGCCTTGAGTGCATCTTTGGCATTGATTCCCTACTGATACGAACGGTTACACCAAAACCCCGAGGTGTTAGTGAAGGCCGCCCACTAGGATCTTAACATCCCACCACGCTCCGCAGTCCAGACTCTGGGCTGGATGTGCGCCCGTACGGTGGTGTCCCCTTTGAGCCGTATGAGCCCTAGATAAACACTGCAATGCCGATGTTGCCACCCGCTCTGTGACTCAAACCTAAGTGGAGGCTCTGATACCAAATGATACGAACCGTTACACCAAAACCCCGAGGTGTTAGTGAGGGCCGCCCACTAGGATCTTAACACCTACACTCAGTGCATGTTACGCAGCGCCCTCCATGTGGTGACCAAAAACGATTGTGCAAACCAACATTGAAAAATATATAGTGGACACAAGGAAGACGTACCCATTTTCTTCTCCCAGCCAATATAGATTGTCTTGCCATTCGAACTCCTGATCAAATTGATTATTTTGGAGGTAAACATTATTTTCATTTCAGATTTAAAAACATTTAAAAAACACTATTACAAAGTATACAAAAACTTTGTTTCAATAAGTACTTTTAAGATAGTTAACATTTAAGTGGGGAGATCAAGAGCTCTGCAGTGCGAAGGTACGAAGGTCACATGTTCGGGGTTTTTTGAAAGGGGTTGCAGCTGCAGCCCCGAGAGTGCACAACCTCTTCCCTTTTTCCCTTTTTCAGACAGCTGGCATCCTCCACTATGGAGTCGGATGATATCGAGCTTGTTGACTAATCGGACGACCCGTTTGAAGGCGAGTCTATCTTTGTCAACAACTGGGGAAGACAGCTAGTTAAGGTTATCCTTGATCAGGCAAGCAACAACGACAAATCCGACCACAATGTGACAGTTGGAGCCCCAACCTCGCTTCCGATAGAAATGGCGGACGGATTTGAAAACCTTCTTTCTCCCCGGACAGAATTTTCGACCCGTTCTCAGGAATCGCAATGGTGTCGTTGGCGATCAAGGGCCTGGGACCTCATCTCGGTGGACAGTCGTTTTCTCTTTTCGGTGACAGTCTCCCTGGAGGCTTAGACAATGTGAACATAGTGGATGCCACTATTGTTCATAAAGAAGAAACTTTTGGGTTCCAACTTGCCTCGGCTTTCCTAGAAGACTCAAACCCTTTTCCCTCTACGGAATCGCTGGAAGTAGGTTGGCCGCTCTCTGGTGGAGGATTATGGGGCCTCCCAAATGATGTCTTTGCACTGGAAGAAGAATCGACTCTAGGACCTGATGATTTCATAGCTTCACTGTTAAACCCTAACGATCTGTGCGGAAACCCTTCTGTGTAAATCCCTTTGGGTGGTAAGCAAAGCAAGGTGCAAGAAACAAGCCCTAGCAGAAGCCCGAGCAATTCTGGTGATTCCAACCAGAAGAAGAGAAGGAACAAATGTGTTAAATCTCCAGAGGGGATTTTGAGCCTAGTCTGCAGTGTAGATGTCTCTGTGGCTCAATCAGCGTACATGGTAGAAACAACAGTAGTAGGGAAGGCACGCGGGCGATATTTCAATCACCACACATTGGAATCCTGGGAAAAAGATACTTGGTTCGAAACATTAAAATATATCCCAGAGACAAGGACTCTATCAAAGGGGTGGTTTGTCTACAAATTCAAAAACAAAGAGGATGCAAATCTTATTTTGCATAAGTATTGGAGTATCGACTCAATGCCAGTGATGTTTAAGAAATGGACACCATTATTTGATGTGGATGCTAAGCGAATGGATGTAGCGCCAGTCTGGGTTAAGCTCCCAGGACTGCCAATGGAATTATGGAATCTAGAGTCCTTTAGGGATATCGGGAATGCCTAGGGGGCATTCCTAGATGCGGACATGTCCTTTCTGACAACAAAGAGAATGTCCCGGGGTCAATTCCCACGGAGATATGGCCCGTTGTGATAAGGCTCAAAGGATAGGCGCCCCCTGGATAGGCTACCGCCCCTTGTCGGGATTGGAGTCGGGACGTCTCGGTCCTTGCTGAGTCACAAGTTGCTGGTATATCCTGGCTTGCGGGCTGCCGGTTTATACCTTAGGGGTTATAGTGGCAGCAGCGGATTTGAACCTGGGTCTGGCCCAGGCAAGTTTGACAAGTTACCGATTCCCCTCGAGCTAAAAAAAACAAAGAGAATGTTTGTTGCAAGAATTCTTGTCTTCATAAACATCAAAGAGGGGCTTAGGCAAGATTTTCAACTGCACTGGGGGAAACTCATCAGAAAGAAAAAGCTGGACTATGAAGGAATCCCTTTCAAATGTCATAGGTGCCATATATATGGCCATATTGCAAAGCATTGCAACCTCCCTTTCACTCGAAACTCGGACAAACCCAAAAAATGGAATGAAGAAATCATTGAAGCAGACTCTGGAGGTCAGAAGAAGCCTGAAAGGACAGTGCCTCCACTTCCTGCAATTCATCCCCCTGAGATTCTCGAAGCGAGAGAACGGAATGACGGAACCCTAGGGCCTCAAGTTACAATTGAAGGGAACCCAGACTTGGCTAGGCCAATTGAGCAAGTTGGGACTGAGGAAGACCTTCAACCTACAAGCCAGGCTTTGTAAGAAACACCAGGTATGATCTCAGCACTTCCCTCCTCTGTTATTTCTCTAACAAATGGTATCAACAAGTTGGGAAATGACTGGATGGATTTGGAAAGTGATTTGAACACATAAATTCTCCCCTCCCCCACTTCACTTGACCCTCCACCCGTCCCTACCCTCCCAGACCCCCTCACCTTAACTCACAATCGTTCGTTGCACATCGACAACCAAGGTGCAAGCCCTGCGTAGTTTTTGGAACCCTTGCAGATCCCTCCCACGCAACAAAAGACTCCCCCCTCCACTAGCTCAGGGACCTCATCTGGTTTAGGTTCAGAAGAAACCAGAATCAGATTTCATATCAGATCACGGGATATCCCAGAGAAAGTGCAAAACAATGGGAACATTCTTGGTCTAGGG
The DNA here is from genome assembly GCA_027924585.1 of Larix kaempferi. Lineage (NCBI taxonomy): Eukaryota > Viridiplantae > Streptophyta > Pinopsida > Pinales > Pinaceae > Larix > Larix kaempferi. The sequence goes on along the minus strand of BSBM01000817.1, from coordinate 1,171,193 downwards.
AAAAATGGGATCCCCTCTGAAAAATCCAAAGGCATAAGAAGGCCTTTGCACTTCTCGGCGGCTCAGGAAAAAGCTCGAAAAGAGCAGTTGGATAGTAGGCAACAATCCATTCATGGGGCACTTAGAGCAAACATAGCCCCTAAAGGGGTTCCCCCATGAAGATTCTCTCCCTGAACTATAGGGGTTTGGCAAGTCCCCACAAAAAACTTGCACTCAAAAGGATGGTTATGACAAACCAGCCAAAAATCATTCTACTTCAAGAGACTGTGGGCAGTGCAGACGCAGTCATTCTATTTCTAAAAAATTCTTTGAAAGATTTCAAATTCTTTGATCTGGACGCTAGTGGGAATTCAAGGGGTTTGGCAACTGGATGGAATCCAAAATCCATCAAAGCCCTAGGCACCTGGGGTTTCCAGTCTAGGCTTGGTTTGGAATTCTTCTCCTCTAAACTGAACGATTCCTACTACTTGCTCAATGTGTATGGCCTTTATGAAGAGAGGACTCCCTTCTGGAACCCGCTCCTTAGGAAATCTTTCTTAAAGCACCCAAATTTGATTATGGGCAGAGATCTAAACTTTTCCCTAGGGACTCAGGAAATTTGGGGTCAAAGAGCAAGGGTGGATCCACTGGAAGACTATTTTAAACAAAAGCTCCGAGAGGGTGGCCTCCTAGATATTGATGTGACAAAGTTAAATCCCACCTGAACAAATAGAAGAGTGGGAGAGCACAGAATTGCAAAGAGATTAGATCGTTTCCTGGTCTCAGAAAGATTATTGGACTCAAACCTGTTTTTGCGATAGTGGGTGGACGCCGGAGGGGATTCTGACCACCACCCCATTTTTCTGGAACTTAAGGGAGGGAACAGCAAACCAACCAATCCCTTTAAATTATGTGTGAGGCCTAGCTCAAAGAAGAGGATTGTTTACAGCTAATTAAATCTACCTAGATCCCTTTCTCTCTAGATGAGGGGAGTCATGCAGTTATCCACTTCTCCCAAAACCTCTATCGAGTTAAAAAAATTGTTCAACAGTGGGCAAAGGAGAAAAAGATTAAAGATGAACATATGCTAAGATATATTGAAGAAGCTATGAGCTCCATTCTAGACTCTGAGGGGGGAGGTTTTGACTCACAGGAAACAAAGGAAAGGCTGCTAAACCTTGAGGCAGGTAGAAGGAAATTACTAAAAGAACAAGAAGTCGTCTGGAGGCTCAAAAGCAAAGCACTATGGCTGGAGAGCGGAGATGAGAATACAAAAAAAATTCAGGCCTACACAAAAGGAAGTAAAATTCAAAACACAATCTGGAGCTTAAAAGGCCAAAACAATGAAAATGCCTCTTCCTTCGAGGAGCTGTCCAAGTTAGGCAAGGATCATTTCAAGAACCTATTCAAAGCGCCTGAGGGGGTCTCCATTACAGAAGTAATCAAATTGTCCCAAATCTTTCCAGCTTTTGTAACGCCTGAAGACAACAGGGAGCTCATGGAGGAAGTCTCAGAGGAAGAATTAAAAGAAGTTCTACAAAGCTTCCAAAAAGGAAAAAGTCCAAGCCCGGATGGATGGACAATCGAATTTTTCTTGGCTCTCTTCAACACCATTGGATCTAATCTAAGAATGATTATAGAAGAGTCCAGAATGAGAGGCTTCACGCACCACCCCTGAACACAACCTTCATAGCCCTCATTCCTAAGACTAACCATCCCGAATCCATGGATGATTTTCGTCCTATCTCCCATTGCAACATTACCTATAAGGTAATAGCAAAAGTCATAGCAAGAAGGCTAAAGGGATCCTTTCAAAAAACATCTACAGTGAACAATTTGGGTTCCTTCAGGATAGGAAAATACATGAAGCAATCGAAGTAGCTCAAGAAGGGCTCCACAGTATTAAAACAAGGAAGCTAAAGGGGGGTATTCTGAACATTAACCTTTCAAAAGCTTTTGATAGGGTCAACTGGCTATTCGTGAGACTCCTCTTGACTCACGTAGGGTTTGATTATCCCTTTGTTAAATGGGTGATAAGCTGCATCACTACTGTCTCTTTTGCAGTCCTCGTAAGTGGTGCAGCATCCCCTTTCTTTCATTTTGAAAGAGGCGGACAAGGATGCCCCCTTTCTCCTCTACTATTCCTTCTAGTAGTGGAAGGATTGAGCAGAGCATTAGCTGAAGCTAAAAGAGGAGGAGCTTTTGCAAGTATTCAAATCTCCCATTTACTTCGAATAACACATTTGCTCTTTGTGGGCGATGTGTTAATATTCTGTGATGGATCTATCGATGACGCGGAGAAGCTTGAAGAAATACTCAAGTTATTTTCACAAGCCACCGGTATGTAGATCAATGTCAGGAAATCAACCTTAACAACCTTCAACATGGAAGATGTAGAAATCCACAAATACTCAGTATTGTTTCCTTTCGAGCTGAAATTCTTGGATGACAGATTAAAATACCTAGGGTTTATGCTCAAACCAAACAACTACAGAAAAGAAGACTGGAATTGGCTCCTTACAAAACTGGAAAAAAGGCTTACTTGTTGGAGCCACAAGTGGTTATCAAGAGCGGGAAGACTAGTTTTAGTAAAATCTATTCTGGAAGCAATCCCAATTTACTGGATGTCTTTAGCCTGGATCCCAAAAGGAACCCTAGAAATGGTAAAAAGAATCTGTTCAAAATTTCTATGGTCTGGGAAAAAGGAAATCTCAATAACTCCCTAGGTTAAATGGGATAAAATTGCTCAGCCAAAGATCCTCGGAGGCTGTGGCCAAAAAAACATCTTCTCTTTCTCAAAATCCCTTGCAGCAAAATTGGGATGGAGGCTCATTACAACCAACAGCCTTTGGACAAAAGTGGTGATCCACAAATATATCTCTCCTGATCTAGTGAAAGATTGGATTCGCGGGCCAAATAAGACTTGCTGAATCAAGTCGGTCATCTGGAAGGCTCTTTTAAACTCTTTCCGTCTAATTGAAAACAATCTAGCGTGGAAGATTGGTAATGGTTCTAAAGTACGTATTGGGGCAAATCCTTGGCCGAGATGTCAAAATCAACATCTACTTCTGAGGCCTATTATCCAGCATCTTCAACAACAAAACATCATTCATTGGACAGAGAGACTACCACTCTGTGGAGCCAGGGATGGAAAAGTTTTGCAACTTTAGGATTGGCCAAACAACTTCATGAGTCTTGGAATACATATCTAAATGCACTCAGACACTCACATGTGCGCATTTTCGACAACACTTATGAGCTTATTTGGATGGCAGCGCCACATGGAAAATACACTCCAAAACTGGGGTACGCCAAGCTGGCTGTGGAGGGCCATAATGGTGATTTGTTGTGGTGGTGGAAAAGCCTTTGGAAATCAAAATGTCCACAAAAAGCCAAGCTCCTCCTGTGGTGTGTACTTGCCAAGAAGGCCCCGACCTGGGAAAGACTGATCAACAAAATAGAAGGGTCGTGTTGGTGCGTCTTATGCAAAAACAATGAGGAATCCAACTCCCACCTCTTCATAAATTGTCCCTTCTCAACTCAAGTCTGGGGAGAGTGCTCCCGTAAATCTGAAACCCTTTTTTCTAGACTGGAGAGAATGTTGAGGAAGCCTGGAAATCTTGGCTATCTTCCCCAATCACTGGAATGTTCAGAGCTTTACTCATTGTCCTCTAGGGCGTTTGGATAGCCAAAAACAAAGCTATCTTTCAAGACGCGCCTTCGATTCCAGAAGTTATTGTTGCTACCTGCCTAAATATCCTCTCTTATTTCCCTCAGCAAAAGAACGCCCCTGCTCCCAGATGCATTCAAGACGAACCTATTAACAAAAACATTCCCTAGGCTTTTTTTGATGGGGCCTCACAAAACAATAGATGTGGAGGGGGGGCAATCCTCTACTTGAATGACTCTTCCTTCTTCAAAATCCAGATGGGACTAGGAGAAGGAACCAATAATTTTGCTGAGCTATCATCATTAAAATTGCTACTATGCTTTGCAAAAGAAAATGGATGCAATTCCATACAAATTTTTGGAGATTCAAAAAATGTTGTTAATTGGACAAATAGAACTCAAACTTGTCAAAACACTTTACTTAATGCATTGGAAGCAGAAATTCTTAGGCTCGGGGACAGATTCAACTCTTTCTCTTGCAGGCACATTTATAGGGAAAGGAACTCAATTGCAGATTCACTATCAAAAGTCGGCCTTCAGCTGAACCTAGGACAAATGAAGTTTGCTACTCAACAAAACGACGAACATTTTGAATTTTACCATGGGCCATTTATGGAAGGCCTACCTGAAGCAAGTGCAATCGACAACAACAGAACATAAGCTCTGGGAGCATCATTTTTGTATCCGGATATATATATGAACATGCTTGATGCCTGGGAATCAGGTTCTCTTTTGTATGCATATTTATATGCTTCTTCACTGGACTGGTCCTACAAACTGTCATTTTTGCTATATGTGGCTCAAGGGCCAAAGATAGGAAATGCATGGCACACATGCATTATGCATAATGTAATTTTGTTATACCTAATAAAATTACGTTTTTTTCCTTGGAAAAAAAAATACAAAAACTGTTTAAAAATTTCAACAAATTCTCCTTTGCAATCAACCATTATTTATAATTATGGTTTAGTTTTTGGGATATTTTAATGATGGCATAAAATATGCATGGTATAAAATTTAAAATATATATATATATATAACAAAAAATTAATAAAAACAATTAACATAACAAAAATTTAATAAAAAAACAAAACAAGAAAAAGTTTAAGAAAAAGAAAAAAGAAAAAAAAATTGACTTATTTCAAGTTGTTACTCTTATATAAAGCACTGATTAAAAAAAAAAAAAATTAACTTATTTCAAATTGTTACTCTTATATTAAAAACTGATTGAAAAAAAATTAAAAATTGACTTATTTCAAGTTGTTACTCGTATATAAAGCACTGATATTCTTTTCAATCATACAATTCATTTCAAGTTGTTACTCCTATATAAGGCAGGGACTTGAAGTTCTGCTTCTATCTCACTGGATAAATAAAGCATTCACATAAAACAAACATTCAACACAAAATATTTCTCCATTCATAAATTATAATTTGACCATTTTAAAATAAAGCATTCACATAAAACTAGTTGTTATATAACTTCACCTCTACAGTTTAGGAATCCTCAATAAAGTCGGTTCCTTTACTATTTGCAGTTCATTCTACAATATTTCTACACTATCAGTTAACAAGGAATAGTCATTGAAGCCAGTTCCTTTTCTTTTTTTAAATTCATTTTGCAATCTTTCCCCGTAAAACACAGAATATCTCTCTCTAAAACTCAGACATACAACATAGGAATGAAGCCTAATTGGTATTCCCTCATCTCGTATACACTTGGTTCTAAGTATGGTATGAGGAATGATTCTCTTCTTAGAACCTTTTACCATTAAAAGTCTCATCACTCTTGTTGCTTAGTAGAATACTTTGCAATAGCCTGATTACTGCCATTTATAATAATTAAATATGATACGATACCTTACATGGGCATGAATGACAGGATTGATATTTGTACTCCAATTTCCGTGGTTGAGGGGTCTATGAATGTATATATAGCTCTGATACAAGAACTTGTAGACCTTTTAGCATGGTAGAAGCTAGACAATGACAAGTAGCCCTTTTAACGTGGTAGAAGCTAGACAAGACAATCGCCTTGAAGAGGCTCAATGTGAATACTCAAATGAAGCAAGTGGCTTGTAAGAAAATAACAAAAGGAAATAAAATCTATCAAGAGTAACAAGCATTTCCTTGAAATAAACTAGGTAGAGAAAAGTACCAAGGAGTTCTTTTTTATATTTATCACTTTCTTTTCCACGCAACCATGACATAATCAAGCAAGCATAGGAGAAAACTACTCAGTGCTCATGCAAATATCATAGTGAGCACTCTTCCAATATAGTTTGAACTCTTACCGCCATTGGATGACATGCATTTAGTGTGGGTTTGGCTAATCTGCTCTATTAATAATGAACATCTTATGAAGTATAAATTATAGAGATAACACCTATACACTTCCAAATGCCTCAATATGCTACAATTTAAGAGGAGTTTCAACGCTCAGAGTCACAATATCTCACCAAATTTACATATTTCCGTGAAGAACAAACTTCACTTTTACACAGGAAAAATCATCATAAATGCAACTATGAATTGCACATGAAAAACTAGCTGACTAGGGACTTCTACACAAAACTAACTCAAATGAAACAAATCAAAATAAATCTTTATGCATGAATTCTAAGATTCTAATAACTCTATATGCCTTTCAATGAAAAGGCCACCCAATGCATGAAGCCTAAAGAATGGAAAACAATTTTAGCAAGGATAATGTTACGTAATGAAATCAATGAGTTTCTCGAACACTTTTGCAAGAGTTTAAGTCAGCACCACAAAAATTAAATGAGCGTGCTCTTATTATGATGAAAGAACAGAAAAAAAATTGAAAGTAAAAAATCGAGGAGTTCTCTCCTCTTTTGCCAAAAAAATTTTGTGAGGAAACCATCCTAGTATATAACTCAAACTGTGAGAAACTTCAATAATCATTGAACTGGAGCTTGTAGTTCCATGTTATCAATCAATCGAACTCCTCCAAACCAAGCTGCAACACAAAGCACAGCAGAGGACTCTATTCTCTCTAAATGTTGCATAGTTTCTTGGTCAACTACCTGCCAAGAAATTAAAAACAAAAAAAACAAAAACATTAGATCACAAACAAAGTCATAATGCACTATTTTCCTTCTAGTAGCTCCAATTCTTAAAAGCTCTAGTGCAGAAATCGGAAATTCAATTGAAACCTACAAGATTACAAAATTATGCCATTCTTTCATTTTAATCCAGCTAATTTCTCTTTATAATAAGAAGGCAATGCATCAAACATACACAAGAATTTGAGAGTCTACTCTATTAATATACAGGTAAATAGTACAAATCAGAAGATGGTGAGGCCCCTTAGAACGAGGCCCGACACTCTGAAAGCAAGCCGAAAAGTATAGGCATAATCATCTTTAACCAGTTCTGAGAACTGTAGAAAATAAAATGTAGTTTTGAACCAAAATTGAGCCCAGATGCCACTGCAGTCTAAAAAACTAACTGTCCAAAGAACAAAAGCTAAGAGTAATAGGAGTCCAGAAACTAGCAGGCTTAGGCACCCATAAACAGAGAACTGAAGCAGCACTTTTTATACCTTCAGCCATTGCAACTGTGTCTTCCTCCTCAACAGTATCTTCCACTCCAATCTCCTTCTAAGAGGTTCTCTCATCTGAGCTAAAAACTGTGTTGATGAAGGCATCATATTTACTTTCCATTGTTTCAAGATTTTCCATAATTGGATTGGCTTCTTGCCTTGAATAATGGAGGCTACCATTTTCTTCACATGCCAATAGAGGTCAACAATCTTGGCATATCCTCCAGAGTGACCAGGGTCGGGAATGACTCAGCCTACCTCATCATCAACCACATGGTCTTGCTGAAATTTCATGCAATTGAGCAATTAATGCAAAACTGAAATTTTACCTTTTTCCTAGAATGTTTCTCCAATCTTAGCCCTAAAATTTTCATCCTTAGGACTACTGTAAATTAAAGTATAAAACAGCAGCAACAAGATCACAACAATTCACTTCAAACAGCCCCAAACTTGACAGCAATTCAAGGAGAAAAGATACCAAACAATAAAATAAGTTTCAGCCCCTTCTAGGGCAACTTATCAGCCAATAACCAGATCTGAAAATGAACATTTACAGGAGTATAACAGCAGTAAACTCAGCCCCTTATATTCTTCATTAGAAGTTAATATACTTAACAATTTGCCCTTTACTTATGTCAAATCAGCAAGACATAAATAGCTGTTAATAGAAATGCATAAAAAACGTATATAACTGAAATTCAAATCTGGAAATTGCACAATATATGGACAGCTGAAAACTTCATATACAAGCTCAAGATGAAGTACAAGTACATACCATAGACTTCTCTCTAGGTTAGTACAAAAACTCCAACTATCCAAAAAGCCTTAGCTAGGTTAAATCAACAAAACCTACCTCAACCAAGAAATCCAATGTGCAAGGATCTCTCCAACACATCCTCCAAGCCAAGAGGTCCTCTTCTCTTCTTCTTCTCCATAAATCCACCCTATGGTTTACACCAAACCCTAATCTTCTTGACATCTTAGGGAAGGAACCCTAACCCTAGGAATCTCCAAGAAACCCTAGTGCTCCAAGACAAGAGAGATCAAGCATATAATAAGTTCAAAGAGAGAAAAAAACAATCATCACCAAATTCTTCTTCACGAGAGTAAACCCTATAATCTCACAAGGATCAAACTCCAACAAAGACATCTTGACGCAGGCGGGAATGACCAAGAGCCAATCCAACCCGCTTCCCAAGAAATATTGTGATTCGCTAAAATCGAACCACTAACCTTAGCTAACAACCAGCTAGGTTCTTCTCAGTTGCAACCCTTACCTTCCAACTGGGCTTTCCGCAACGTTCTGACAGTCAAAATTGACCTTCCGCAACAGCCTTGCGGAAACACCTTCCTTCCGCAAATGCAATGTGCTTCCGCAACGATCCTTCCGCAGTCTCCTTCCCGCAACAGCCCTTCCGCAACGCTTCTGTCCGCAGCTTGTAGATTGCGGATTGCGGGTGGACCTTCCGTGCTTTCTTGAAGGAGCTTTCCGCAAAGACGCTTCCATAACGTGGTTCCCACAACTCTCGTCGTTAACTCCTGAGCTCTTTCCTTCTGCGGAATGCTGTAACAACCGTTGATCTCTTGCAGATGTGATCACGCCTGTCGATCTAAGACCAACGCGGAACACTTCGCATTGGCTTGTGGAGACGCTAACTCCAGTGCATGTTCACTTGATCGATTCTTTCCCCGTTGTTGATCTTCCCTTCGGCTTTGATCTGAGCCGTCCAACCTCTGTTATTTGAATCGATTGTGACTCTGCAATTTTCTCGTGGATTGATTAGAGAATCGATCAATCCAGCTCAGTCTTCACCCGAAACTAATGAAAACTAAAGGTGATAAGAAATTATCTTTGCTACGAATTAATGATATGTTTACAAAGGGTTTGGGTGTTCGTAATTGTTCATACAAACACGAAGACAAAGACTCATTCACACAGACATCAGGTTAACGATTCACGTTACTCCACCCGACAAGGTCTAAGCTCAACCCTTGTTCAAATGCACAGTACACCACTAACACACAGAACTTGCTCCTTTCATTAAAAAAAAAACACCTATACAATCGTATTTTCCCTCTGGTGTTCAGGGAACTAACCCACCGACTCTCTCTCTTATGCAGAGCTCTCTCTTGCACCGATCGACGCCTATTGAGTCCCTATCTTCCCCTATTTCATCCATTCGAAAATCCCCCAAAACCGAATCACTGAACCGTCTAACAAACTCACTAACAGACTCTCCCCTCACTGAAGGAGTCACTATCATTCGACAAAAATGGCTAACTGGCTTGATCTCCACGCAGGGAGTATCACTCGCCACTATGTCCTATTTCTCAAAAACTGACAATGCACTATTCAGATACACACTTGCAAATGTTTCAAATTACTTAACAAAAACGAATTTCCTTCATGACAGCTCGTCTTCCTACTAACCACAACATGTGAGCATGCAATCACATTGCTGACTCAGCATTAATGCTCCTGCATCACATCTCCTCTAGAATTTGAATCTCCTCCTAGGGTTCATCAGAAGACTTATGCAACTTCCGCTAAGAAGCTAAGTACAAAAAGAGTACAAATGATGATATGAATGAAAAGACTCTCTCCTTCCTCTATTTCTATGAGAGGTAAGGGAGGCCAACAATACTATGTGGGCACAAGCCCTTACAAGCAACCTAGACAAGCCCTTGTAGGCCAACACAAATGAGACGTCCACTCTAAAGTACATGTGTCATGCTCCAAGATGATGTCCTGCACAATAATATAAACATAAAGATAAAGTCGATCTCTCAGCTTGGAATACAAATAACACAACTATTGTTACTTGTGAAACTAGATAATAATAGATAATAGATAATTTTATTTATATCCAACAAATGAGCAAAAAAGTAGGTCAATCGGATTGTTGAGCGCAATAGTGCCAAACAAAGTGGGACCACAAAAGCAACTCCTATATAAAGCAAGATGCAAAATGTAAAACATTGGGCAGAGCACTCATCTTCTTGCGAACTTATTTAAATGGGACGAACTTGGGTTCCCACCCTTCAAAGAAGATTGAAATTTGAAATCTATACCACAAGGTCTCTAGCTTTAACTTGAGGTTTTTCCAAGAAGAGTATCTTTGATGTGACCTCTATTGTAGACATGAGCTTTATTGTTTCACCGATTGTTATTGGATCCTCCCTCCTCCTTTTGATTATGCTTAAGATTGCGATCCTTCTCATATACATCTTGGAATCTTCATGGATCCATAACCGAACAACTTAAGGAAAGCCTATATTCACAAAATATACTTGCCTGAACTTGATTGTACCAAGAGACAATTTCTAAAGCTCGGTGTGAAGGAGATGTGCGACTCTGTGATCAAAGCGTTTGACAAATGGCATTTATAAAAAAAATTGATAACAAAAAAATGTTTCAATGTTGGCCTTGAGTATAAATACACACATACATATAACTTTCACTCACTTTCTCCTTAGCTATATGAGAGGCACAGGCTGTAAAGATGTTCTAATCTTTGATAAATTTGTTTACATCCAATATATCTATCCGTCATATCTATCTATCTATCTATATCTATCTGTTGGCTATATATCTATAGCTAACAAGAAAGTTAGTGAAAGTCACTGGGTGACTTCAAATCATATATTTGTGAGAATGTAAATAAAGCAAAAACAGAAATGAGAGCTCACAAGTGCTCTTGGTTACATCACCTACTAGCATGCTTAGTTGGTTTCTTGATGTCTTCATGTTACATAATGTTTGAACGATATGGAGTTCGACTTTTATCATGTTTTTTCCAAAATATTGTGTCTTTGTGTAACAAGACATTAGGTACAAGTTGTAATACCATGTACAAGTTGTAATACCAAGACATTGGGTACAAGATGCTCCTATGCATGTGCATTGCATCTGGGAATGACCTTGAGTTTATCAATTTCTTGATGATGATTCTTGTTCTAACCATCCATGAGAGTGCAATTTGAATTGAATATTACAAGGTATAAACCTTTACAAAACCTAGCCAACATGCATCACACAAGTACATGGCTACAAGACAAGTCTAGTGCTAGACTCCAAGTCAACATGTCCATCCTAGGCTTTGAGTCCTTAAACCTTAGGTCTTCAACTCTTGTATCAACACAAGTACCAAGACTTCCATAGAGCATCAAAAGTACAATAAACAAGTCTTCTTCCAAGCAAGATATCACACCATGCTCAAGAATCATAGCCAGGCTCTCCATTATCTTGTTGTAGCCTCCATGCATCATACAAGAACAAGGTTGCAATATCATCTAAGGTGTTAACTATTTTCTTTATGTCTTCTCTACAGTCGAAACCCTCGCCACAAGACAAACAATCAACTCCTTTAGCACTGTGTTATCCTCTATGGTTTACTTGCATAACACAAACCCTAGAATCCTCTAGCATCTCACAAGAGCAATCCCTCCAAGAGCAATGAAGCATCACCTCTCTTCTTCATGTTTTTTTCCTAGGGTTTACATCACAAACCCTAAGTCTTGCTCCCTACAAGAGTTCTCCAAGACAATTACAAAGAAAAAATAAAGAGTGTACTAATAGTGAGTCATGACAAAGGCTCTATCCTCCCGTTACCCCCCATTTTGACATGGGTGTCCATGTTAAATTTTTATAATGCAGATCTGATTTAATAGCAGTAACAGACTTTTTCACTTTTTAGCAAACTTTAGCATATTAAACTGAGTTTATAAACCATCAATAGATAACCAACAGTAAAGAAGAAACAACCATCCACAAGAACAAAAATTTTTTACCTTGGGGAAACCTTTTCAGGAATAAAACCCCAGCAAAGAATAATCTTCCTTAATATGAGATGACTGAGGTTTACATGAGCAGATTTAGAGAGCAGACTTTTACATTAGCCTCTAGGGCACACACACCAAGGGAACCTGAAGATGAAATGCCAAGAAATAAAGGTAAGAGGGTTTCCTGCTGATGTATGCCCTTCTAAAGATGACGTCGGCCTTGATCTACCCCCTGTGATAAGTTGCCATCACTCTCAATTATTGGTGTTAACCCTGCTAGGCCTACCGTGACTTGTATTAGCCCCCTTAGGGCCTACTATCAGTGGTGTGAGCCCTTCTAGGGCCCGATCTGATCCTCGGCAGCATTCCTGAGACCCTCGGTAGCCTATTTAGGAGATGGAAGCCCTGTTTAGGGCTTGATCTGTCTCACAGTTTCCCTGTTAGGGCTTGATCTGTCCACGGCAACCCTATTTAGGGCCTGATCTATCCACGACAGCCCTGTTTAGGGCCTGATCTGTCCACGGCATCCCTGTTTAGGGCCTCAACATAACCTCGACATCCCTTCTAGGGATAGGACAGTCCTCAGCAACCCTTCTAGGGCTATAGCAGACCCTTGACCTATGCTGTTGGGAGTGCGGACCGAAGCGGGGAGCCGGAGCGGGAGTGAAAAGCGAAATTTTCAAAAGCTTCTGTTTTGGGAGCATTTCGGGAGCATTTTTTATATAATATATATTTTAATATATTTTGATGCGTATATATTAAAAAAAAACATGTATTATGCCAAATTAGCTATAGAAAACATGAAAACATAGATATTCATATAACCATTTAGTACACATTGATATAACATCAATCATCTAGGAGCTATAACTCATAACATTGTCATTAAATGATCATCATCAAATCATCAATCATCAATCATCAACAACATCAACCTTCAAATTTCAACATATAATATTTGCCATCAAACTAGGCCATAATGTTTACAAAATAGGCCAAAATAAACATGAAAATGAAATACAAAGTACTATGAATCTATGATACTATCTACTAAGCTTTCCGCTTGCCACGAGAAACTTCCAATTTCTTTTCTTGTGGTCTAGGTGGAATAGGAGCTGCTAGAAGTGATCGTGGAACATGAGAAGAAGATGAATGGCCCCCACGGACTGTTGGACGTTGTGAAGCTAAAGGCAAAACTCCTGCATCTGGAAAGTTATTGCTGCTTGGGGGTGGCATCTCTGTACGGGTACCTGTAGTATGAAGTGGATCATCATGATCACCCAATAGTTCAGCCTCCAAGCGCTCTAATGCTATGGCTCCATCCTCCACATTAGCCTCCTCTGGATTGTTGTCTCAAGTCAAAAATGTTCTATCATTCTTGGTCGCCTCACAACAATGGGACAACAACCTCAAGTTGTGGTGCACATAAACCAAGCTTTCTACGCGTTCTACATTCAAATTGTTTCTCTTTACACTGTGGATGAAGTTATAGGTGCTCCAACACCTCTCTACATAAGAGCTATTAACAACCTGTGAAAGCACCCTCACCGCCAATTTATGCAAATATGTGGCTCCAGAGCCATACATGTTCCACCAACTGATAGGATCCAATCTATCTCGATCTTTGGTTGCATGCAGGGTACCAAAGGCTCCATGCTCACTGATGTATTCACTCCGTACTTGAGCACTCATCCTCATCAAGGACCAACTTGTCTAATGCAAGCATATACCCATTTTGCACCTCTGGATCTGTGTGGGGTTTTTTCCTAACTCCACCCCCAGGTGCAGGTTGGGCCAACCAAATTGGAGAATAGTATTTTGGAGTAAGGACATATGCAAGGGCATGAAGTGGAACATTTAGATTATCCCACCTTTTAACCACATGTTTATGAATATGGTCATACAAGATTGCATCTCTTTGCTCAACAATGTCTTTGATTTGACCAAGCATGCTATCCATCTGCTCATATACCTCCCCAATCACTGGCTAATCTGTATCTACAAAACGAATCATATTATAAACTGGCTTGGTGAACTGCAAAACATACCTAACCTGTGACCAGAAATGACCATCAAGAACGGTGTCCTCCACCTCCTGAAAGTCATGTATATCAGCTGTGCTTGCAAATCTGTCTTTTAATTCTTGCCATGGATCAGTTGAGACCATACTAGCCAATGCCTCTCTTGCCTTCAAAAGCCTCTTGAAGGTGAGGTAGTAGCTAGCAAATCTAGTCTTTGCAATCTTCAATAGCTCCAACCTAGAGTGATTGTGAAAAATGTGGTGGGCCATGCTATGATTGGTAATAAATTTGATCATTTTCTTACCTCTCTTGTACAAGGCACCAATCCATCGATAATTAGGGTCCTTCATCTTAACAATATCATGCATCAAAAGGTTCAATGTGTGAACCAAACACCCTAACCAAAATATGTTGGGATACTTATCCTCAATGATTGCTCCTGCTGCCTTACAATTAGCAGCATTATCAGTGATGACTTCAATGACATTGTATGGCCCAATCTCCTAAATGGTTTTAAGTAAAGGTTGTGCAATATTAATACCGGTCGTGTAGCGATCTGAGTAGTCATGGGCTGAAAGGAAGATCGCACCGCTAGCAGAAACGCCAAGAATATTTATCAATGGCTTGCCTTTAACATTTGTCCACCCATCAGATACAATGGATACCCCATAGTTGGACCAATCATTTGTAAACTTTCCAAGAGCACCATTGATTTTGGCTCTTTCCCTGTCAAGTCCCATGGTTCTAGCTTTGTCATACCCAGGGCTTCTGTATCCTTGAGGGGCACCATTGATGGCTTGTACCATTTCATGCCAATAGGGTGAGCGAAGAACATTGAATGGCACACCACATGCATAGAGAAACCTGTAAACTTTGAATCCACATCATCTCTACAACCTTGGTCAAGGAAATTCGATAATATTCTTCGAATAGGCGAGATTCCATGGGGAGATGAGGGTCCCGATCGAGCCGATGATGATCCAACTCCACTACCAAACATTCTCTATGAGGATTCAGATTAAACCCTTGATCTCTTGGAATTGTTTTGAGCGGCCTCTTCTTCCATCTTGTATTTGCTTCTCTCTTTAGCTGACACTTTGTCACAAGTTTTGACTCCAGTAGCCTTACCTTGATCGCATGGCATAATCCCACACAAATGCTTTCTCACCCAGGTATATGAACCAGTGTAAGTTTTAGTACAATGGGGGCATATAAACTTTGTGGTTCCACCCCCTCTCCCTCCCCCAAGTCTTGTCACATACTTCCACAAAGGTGTTGTGTCTTTTTTTTTTGCCCCTGATCACTCTCATTCTCATCATCATCACCCTCTTCCCCTTCCTCCTCTTCTCCATGGTATGTGTCACTCTCTAACTCTTCCCCCTCATCACTACCACCACCATATCTCTTCCCAACACCATCATAATGAGAAGAAGTGGAACCAAAAGCCAAAACCACAAACCCATCATGTTTCTTGATTCAAGATGAGAGTCACTTGTTGCTTGCAATAGAATGATGGAGAAGAAGAAATTGGAAAGAGTAGGAGAAGAGAACATTGCAAGGTTTAAATTTTTTAACATAGTGAAAAAAAAATTCAAAAACAAACAAAGATTGTGTTTTTAGAGCCTAACTTTTAGCTCTTCAATGGTGGTTGAATGTCTCTATGGAATCCTTCAATCTCCCTTGCAAGCTCTCCCAAATAGAAGCCTTCAATCTCCCCTTCAATCTCCCCTCCAAGCTCCCACAAATTTGCTCTCAAACAACTAGCAAACCCACTCAAAGCCCTAGCAAGAGAAGTGAAATCAATGAAATGAGGAATGGAATGAGTCCAAATGGAGTCCAATACCCTTTATTTGCCCAAATTAACCCTACCCAATCCCTAAAATACAAAAAAAAATGCAAAAAATCTTCATGAAGTCCGCCAATCCCGCGGAATCGGTTAGGGAGCGATTTCGGGAGCGATTTTTTTTGCCCGGAATCGCTCAAGAATCGATGAGGAATTGATCCGGAATCGTCGATTCTGGATCGATTCCTCATCGATTGCTGGAAATCCAAGGATCATTTTTTTGACCCCCGGAATCGCGAATTACCAAATCACTCCCGGGAGGAATCGATGAGGAATCGCGATTCCAGGATCGATTCCTCCCAGATCGCGAATTGGGAGCGAAGCGACAGGGGGTAGAGCGATTCCCCATAGCCTTGCCCTTGACAGCCTTGGAGAGAAGAGAACAAACCTTCGGCAGCCTAAAGAGAAGAGATGGTAGCCCTGTTGGGCTAGAACAGTCCTGAGGCAGCCTTGTTGATAAAGACTTTGTGAACCTGCTAGCTGATCCAAACCCCAAAAAATATGAAGAAGATAAACAACAGTTGAAAATTACCACGGCGAATTCTTGGACAGAGATAGATGTTGGATGAAAATGATAATTGAACTCTTGAGGATGTTCCTCATTTATATTCCATTGTTGAGTAACCCAAGGGGTGACTTCCATAAGTCAAGGAATCAACAAATAATATAAAATATATTAGTTAGGGCCCTTTTTAAGTTCATTGTGGGATTTTAACACTTTATACTTTAGTTGGGGCCATTTTAAGTTCATTGTGGGCTTTTAACCCACCCTTCTTGGGTAAGTCACCTCTTGGCAAATTCTTAGCCCCTTCCCTTGGTCTCCATGATCCACACGTGCCAACTCAAGTACATCATCATATATAAGGAAGATTATTCTTTGGGTGTCTTTTTCTCCCCACTAACACCAAGGTCCCAGGCTAGTTATTCCAACAAGGGGTGTCCAGTCCCTTGAGGAGGTCCCATAGCCTAGTGACCAAGGAGAGGAGTACATCACACATCACTTTCCTAGACCCGGTCTAGGGCTTCTAGTGATGGCCTGGTAACTGACCAGGTACCTCAGCCCCGGGCTGAATCTAGTTGACCAAAGTCAACAACTTGGTAACTGACCAAGTGCCTCAGTCCTAGACTGAATCAGAAATATCAAAATATGTGGTTTTTGTTGTGCCCAATCCCCGGTGTCTTCCTCTCGCCGGTGGAAATGAGGCATTGACTCATTATATCTGTTGTAGGCGGCATCTAGAATCTCTTCCTGTTGCCTTTTACTTAACATTTTCTTCGCATAAGCTAAAATTTCTGCTTTTAAATCAATGCCATAATCTAGTTCATCTTCTGAAGAAGATTCATCACTTGAGCCAGATAATGCAGCAGGAACTTTTTCAAGGTCATTATCTCTATCTGGCCCAGATCTGTTGTCCTGCAAGAGTCCCCGGCTGTCATAATCAGCATCACACAGATCAACTAATTGTGTAAGCGCTGCAACACGCAATTCCCAACCTCCAGCTGAACAAACTTATCTGTATGCCCCAACAATGCTCTCAAGTGCTGATCTGTTTAATGAAGCTTGTTGCTCCTCAGTTAAATTTACAATTGGTGGCACCGCTACAGTTCCGGAAGGTGGATGCATGGACATGGCTGTAATTGATGCAGCAGGTGATGATCTTAAGGATTCTAAAGCAGACACTTCTGTTGGTACTATTGGTTCATATTTATTAGTTGTCCCGAACGGAAAAACTTCCCTCATTCCACTGCTATCAGAGCCACTAAACAAAAGTGGATGTGTACTGGTTATTGGTTCCGAGAATGAATCACTGGTATGCTTAATAGTATCGATCTTTATTTCAATGCAAACAGCACCACCTAATCCAGGATTGTTATTCTGGAGAGTTTCTACTTGGTCTCTATCTAATGTAGTTATCAAGCCTTCAACCACTGGCTGTGGACTCGCAGATGTGTTTAATCCATGACCTGAAATAATTGGTGTGTTATTTGTGTCCTCTATGCTTGCAAATGCTAAAGATGTGCTATTTGGCAAGGGGAGTTGCGATAATGCCATTGATGGCAATACAACTTGAGGACTTGTAGTTGAAAGTTTCATTACTTGTGATCGCATAGTAATTGATGGCATTATTTGAGAAAATGCATTTATAGCGCTCAATTGCGAACCTTCTCCCAGTTCTTGTTCATCAACATGAATGTCACTTGCTTCATTGTCTTCTGATTTTGGGCTATTGGCCTCATCTTCACTTGCAATATCATTCTCATTATCATATTGTGTTGGAGAATCATTCTCACTTTCGAACTCTACAGGCTTCTGCCCATTTGCACCAGTCTGTTCATGATTGATTGACATTGGATTTTTCATCAATCAATCTGTCTACCTTGGAAATATCTTTTATATAGAAGTTTCTGTCTTTGTTCATCTTGAGGTTATTTCCTAATACATCAAACCCACTTATTTCCACATCCTCTGTGGCTAATTTACTGTGTTGTTGTTCCTCACCTTTACATGGAACCGATACATTTGTCTGAAATTTTTCATCAAGGTTACTCTTTTCAGACAAATATTGAACCTGAATTTCAGAATAATCATTTGTTGTAGAGATTTCAACCTTGTTCTGTTCCAATTCCAGTGTTTGTGCACTAGCTCTCGGAATAGTTTCTTTCTCAATATCCCTTTCTGACAAAAGATCCCTTCTATGTGCAGAAGGAGGGTGTCTTAGTACACATCCAAAATCCTTTGATTTCGAATA
Organism: Larix kaempferi; assembly: GCA_027924585.1. Lineage (NCBI taxonomy): Eukaryota > Viridiplantae > Streptophyta > Pinopsida > Pinales > Pinaceae > Larix > Larix kaempferi. The sequence continues at coordinate 1,152,584 of BSBM01000817.1, read as the reverse complement.
GCTTGGAGCATCTTTCAATTTGGGATTTTTTAAAAATGGAACCTCACCAGTTTGACTAGGCAGGAGAGCAGAGCAGAGAGATACTTGATCATTTTCCGTCAATTCCCTTTCCTTGGAATCATATTCTTCCATATTCGTATGAGTTTTTTCATCAGAATTCTTATTTTCTTTTAATTTGTTTATATATGCTACCTTGTCGGGAGGTTTCCAGTTAGCAATTATAATTTAATCTAGCTTTTTATTAATTGCTTCAAGCATTTCTGTGATGTCTAATGTGCAACACATATTGTGGTGTTCGATATTTTAGCTCTGATACCATTGTTGTGCATAAAAGCGAAAACTTATAGCTGAGTGCTTAAATATACAAGAGTATATATATATAATATGATATCGAATAAAAGATGATTACAATGATAAAATGGCTTGGGCCTTTATAGGCTATTAAGGTGACCTTTAGTAATAGGTTGTGTCTTTATATAGGCACCTTTTCATAATAATAATATTCTAAGCTAATTATTAATTATACCTAACATTATTTGTATTTGTGTTTGTTACAATAGGAAGAAAACTCATACGGACAGGTACCTTCATGCAGACTCACTTCATCCTCCTGCCCAGAAACTTGGAATAATCAATACCTTAGCCACTCGGGCATGGAGAGTTTCATATTTGGGTCATCTAGAAAAAGAGTTTGATCATTTCAAGACATCCCTTATGAACAATGGATATAATGAAGAACAAATTAATAGTGTTATCCGCAAGGTAAGAAGTAACAAAAGAAAGGTCTGTAACATGGATGATGTTCTTCCTTAGATTACTATTCTATATATCCATAGTACTACAAACAAAATTGCTCAGATTCTAAGAAGGAAAAACATAAGGGTTGCCTTTACTCCAAAGACCACACTTGATAAATCCAAAGACCCTGTTGATCCAAGGTTCCAAAGAGGTGTCTATGCAATACAATGTTCTTGTGGGAGAACATACATAAGTGAGACTGGTCACTCAATAGAAACTAGGTTAAAAGAACATAGTGTGGACCTCCAATATGGAAGAACTAAGAACTCTACAATTGCATAGCACTCTCACACCACCAATCATCACATATGCCTTGAAGATTCTAAAGTCTTAGCAACTGTACCCCATTACTACAAGAGGAAAATTCGATAAGCCCTAAAGATTGAAAAATGTACTAATAACCTCAACTGGGATGATGGTTTAAAATTAAAAGAAGCATGGAAACCAATTGTCCAATTTTTTAAAAATAGAAAATAATAAATAAATAATAATTTTTAACCCTAATTTAAGCCAACCTAGTCATTGAATTTAATCATCAATGGGTTAATAACTATTATTTATCTCCCATATCCACCTAGCAATGAATACTGTGAGCCTCTTTAAGTCTCTCCAATGATGAACCTGCTTGAGGGTTTAAAACTTGTTGAGAGAGAAACAATTTCCTCGCCGCAGAGTTCCTCTCTGAAGAATTATAACTAATATACATAACTACCATGCTAATGTATAAACTTTAATATCCTAACATCCTCATATGTATAACTACAATTAGAACCTTTAATATCCTAATATGTATAACTACCATGCTAGTGTGTTTGAGTATAAATAAAGTTCTTCAATCCATTACACCTTTAATTACACACACAAGATAAACACACCTTCTCTCATAATTGAATTCCTCTCAGACTTGGTTGTCCCCCATAACAGACACTGAGGTTGGATCATCTATCAAATCCAAGTTAGATTTGTTGATTCAAAGATGATTAGAAGTTTGACTTCTATGCTTATTATGCCTTGCATTGATGCCACCCAAGATTACACCCAAGGCACCATCAATCAGGCCCACTCCCCAAAGGACGTTCTCTAGTAGGCGCTATTGATTTGGATGATGAGAAGGGCTAAACCCCTCTTCCCCATGTGGCAGTTGTATCCAATGTTTTAAAACTTAGACTTGCTCAAGGATCAACTCAGACTCGAACTTGAACCCAGTTTGAATTTAATGACTCAATTTACTAAAAAATACATAAAATATTAAAATTTTAATGGAAAAAAATTATTTTAAAGATTCCAAACCATTAGAGGCAAAATATGCAAAGTTTGCTCATGTATAACTATATACCATGTAAGGGTGAATATATCAAAATCGCACCAAGTGCAATACATATCTGAAACAAAATACATAATCAAAAAGGCTCTAAATAACCTCTATTGTGCAAAAACAACATGTTGCAAGATCAACATGATCAATCATCAAACTCATCACTACAACTAGAAATGAGATCCTGAGCATCAACAACTGGCTCAAAGTCCTCAAACTCCTCAACCTCGTTGGATTGCACAGGGACATTTGCAAGAGCAGTAATACTAATATTACTAGTAGAAGCATGGCTACATCACGGTCAGTTAATGCCTTCCATGTTTGTATCTATGCTTGCATCACTTACACTACTGGATCCACATCCCAATCAACCCACCCCAAGTCTTCCACATCAAAATCATGATCAGGATCAAAATTTGTCGGGTAAGACTCCTCTACCCATTATGAGGCTGGATTAATATCATCCAACACAATGTGATTTGTATCAAGGCTTTTGTTCAGTAACTAGTTCCATCTTAGTCGGAGGTTGTACTGCACAAAGACAAGATCATTTAACCGTTTTTGTGCCAAATAGTTTCTCTTACTCATGTGAATCCGCTCAAAAAGACCGACCAATTGCGCTCACACCCGAATGCAATACAACCTTAACTTAGAACTCAAATTACAAACTTTTGTAATTGAGGACATTGACTACCAAATGACTCCCACCAATGTGCTACAAAGACAAAGTTAGTTCAGCAAATTAGATTGTGAATTTGGCTAAAAATAAAGATTAAATAACTGAACTTAATAAAACTTTGGAATTGTTTACCTAGTTGGTCCACATCTCTTGAAATCTTTGCTAGGCTTTTGCCAAAGGTACCCGTGGCTCTAGTGAAAGCACTGATCTGCCGGTGTAGTTCTAGTTGCTCAATCTCATTAGGGACCATGTGCTCTAGGCACTCATACAATGCACCTTTGACCTCGTGCAATCCTTACTGAGATGCCAAATCCACTACAAACAGCCCCAGAAGATTTCCCAAAAGCTCCCAGCTCACTCTAAACCACGATCTGTAATGCTGCTCCAAAAACTCCAAATGCTCACACATCCTCAATGAAGATGGTGTGAGGCAAATAGAGGGGTGGGTCTCTTTATAACATGGAATTAGGGTTTAGACTCTAGAGTATTATGTTTTAAGATTTTACATAAAAATTTAATAAAAAATGCATTTTACAGTCACCCGTGCACCACTGTCTGGTCCCACAACGGCCGACAAACCAGCCACCCAAATATGTGAAGTCTGAGTCCGAGTTGACCGAGTATGTACTATGAAAACATTGGCTGTATCTTTTTCAAGGCCAAAGAGATGCCATTTGCAGCCAACTTTTACAATGGATATTATTGAGTTATTGATTTAAAAAAAGCTACACTAAATAAAGAGAAAAAGTAGTAATAGGAAAATACAAACCATAGTAGTTAATGTGCCTTTTAACATGTTCACAAGAATAAACTGAGACATGTTAAGTAAGATAAAACATTAGTCAAGGATTGTAAGATGATAAAAAAGATAAAGTACACACTTTGACTTGACAACATTGATATCCAAAACCCTTAACTTATACTGGTGGAGCAAAGTTTGGTATTTATAAATAATAGAAATTGCAAAGATTCAAGCAGTGACAGCCATAATGTTTTAATGTTCAAGATTAACCTCTGCATAATCGATCTTGCCACCAGCTTTGAGAATAGCCTCTACAACTGAATGTTTTAATTTTTCAGTAGAAACTTCTCCACTGCATACAGCCTCTCTAACTTTCTTTAGAGAAATATTAATGGATAATGCCTGCAAGAGGACAGAAGATGTTATGATTTATCCCAACTGTTACTCTAAATCATATTGTAAAGTAAAAAATTGTATAAAAAACTCAGTGTAAAGCTGTGAACAGAAAATGCCAGTCATCAGACAGAAGCAATTTTTGCAAATCTCTCAAAACATAGCAAATGTGGCACTTGGAGCAGAAGGAAGAACATATTTCCCATCTGTCAATTTGGGTTTAAGAACCTTTTGCTATGTTTTGATGTTAGAAATTATACATGTTTAAATATTCTATTTCCCTGAACTAAATTAAAAGCAAATTCATTCCAGAGAGGGCATCATTGGTTCATTACAATCAGCTTTTTAGAGATGCCATCTACAGACTACAACAAACAATTTACATGTTTCCTTGTACAAAGTGGTTAGCCTATGCCTACATAAATGTGTACTTGATCTTCTAAAATATCTACTAAGGAAAGAGGTAGAAAGACAATATTGTTGCAGGTCCACTCAATATAGATAATAGAAGGCACAAACATGCATTCTCATATAATTACAATTTTTTAAAACATGAAGCCTTTTAAAGACCAGATTCATGGAAACTTGAAAGGGCACTGCAAGGAGTTTCGAACTTAATTTATTCCATAAGACACATCAAAAATATCATTGATGCCACTTGAGATATGGAAGTAAGCATCCACTCTGTCAAAACTGTACATCTGCTTATTTCCCATATCTAGTTAATTCCAACCGAGTGTTGTGCGCAAATTCTTTCACAATACACAACACTATCTGCCAAGATCTATGGCCTCCATGTGAACAATTTTGCCTGAATGTAACATCTTCACTTCAACAAGCTATATGCATACTCCAAATTACTCTGAGTATAATGTACTTGCCACTAAGGCCTTAATTTCCTTCCATATAGCAATGCAATATGATCATCTACTTCAGGATTCACATGTTTGCTCTTTCCCATATCGTTCAACAATATGGATAAGGTCAAATTGTTTTTTGTACAATGGCATTTTTTTAATATCTTGGTAACCTTCTTATGTTATGCAAGGGCATCAACGCTGTTGAACAGTTGATTAGGTATTGGATCCTTCTAATCTTGGAAGAATCTCTTCCAACTTTGGTTCTTCTTTTAGGGTTCTTCAATCTTTTAACTTCTTGATGCATCTTTTAAAATTCAACCAAGATTCAGCAATCTCCTTAACCATGCTTCAACATACCATAGAGTAATCTCCCCTAGCTTTGATACAGCTCCACAACCAGGCACCCAAAAACACAAGCTTATCATTAAAATATCACATTTGCAAGAATAAATAAATTTAACAAGCAGAAAGGTAAACCTATAAATCTATAAGAAAAATAGAATGAAGTGACTGCATTCCTTGTTGGCTTGGGTACTTGAAGAAATGTATGTCGGTATTATAGCAGCCAACATCTTAAGCAATTCAATGGTGATCCTCGAATATTTAAAAACTCCCCATTCAACCTAAACACAAAATGCAAATCCTAGTAGGTTTCATTTATAACTTTATACCCTTCTACAATCTTGTAGTCCCTACCCAAAGAAGGTTTCTGTTTGGTATTTTGTATAGGGCAAAGAATTTGCATCATTTGCCTCATCATAGAATGTAGAAGATCTTTCCTACATTTGAAAGTAAATGCCGACAAGTGAAGATGTTGATCTACAAGCAAGTAATGTCTCCTAGTTACAAACCAGTTATAACTTAGCAACAACATAGATTAACTATGGTCTGATTCTAATTCTGATGTAGAACATTTGAGTTTAACGAACCTTCAACCATAAAAAGGCTATGATAAGGCAACAACAGTCTAAGATGGTGCCCTTCCTATAGACATGTCAGTTGGGCCCATGGCAGGTGTTAATGAAAATGGCTCCACATCGGCAAGGCCAAATCAAGGGTGGTGTTATAGCTGCATATCAACTCCAATCAAAGGAGTAGTTTATAACATATATACTTTCTCAATTCCTCATTTCATTTCTCATTTTTATATATATGCATTAACATTTATTACACTATCATTGGAATTTGAGAAGTTTGTTAAGGTTCATAGCTTGTTAACTTTGAGCACCGATAGCTTCATCATTTGGATTTAAAGTATGCCATTTATTATATTGATGAACATTTATATTATCCCATATATTATATTGATGAACATTTATATTATGCCATACATTATATTATTTTATATTTATGCATGAACATTTATTACACTATTACTAGAATCTTGGGGAGGAATTTGAGAATTTTGTTAAGGTTCATAGCTTGTTAACTTTGAGCACCAATAGCTTAATCATTTGGATATAAAGTATGCCATATATTATATTTATTTTGGGAGCTATGAACTGTTCTAGACATCACCATTTGGTTGTTTTCAACTTTGGCAGCTCTACAGCAGGAAACTACCTGAGCAGCATATTTTAATAGTAAAGAAACCATCTTCTCTTAGCATTCATTTTAAACATTCTTATCTTCATTTATTGCAGACTTGACTGTAGACCTAAATTTATGACACTGACTAATACAGAGAATTTGCATTCATGGCACCTATTTGACTAAAGACCTGCATTTATTGAAAAATTGTCTGTGATTTATGCATCAATTACAATTAGTACAGCAAAAGACTGGTGTGGGAGCCAGGGCAAGGGGAAAAAAATCAACTTTTGGTCAAGTGTATCTTACATTCCAGTAATCTCTCCTCTTTGTGGGGCGTGTATGAATTTATTTCCCAAAGGCCTGTGCCCTAGCTTTCATGGCATGTTATATGTGTCCTCGTGTATGGCAATGAACATGATCAAGTATCCATGTGACCTTTATTATCGACGAGAATAATCATACACAATATTCTAGGCTTCAGAAAGTGGTGTTCTTGTCACATTCTAAACATGTCTTTCATTATGAACTGAAGAGAACAAGTAACACAGAATAGAACATATTTCCCGTCTGTCAATTTGGGTTTAAGAACCTTTTGCTATGTTTTTATGTTAGAAATTATATATGTTTAAATATTCTATTTCCCTGAACTAAATTAAAAGCAATTTCATTCCGGAGAGGGCATCATTGGTTCATTACAATCAGCTTTTTAGAGATGCCATCTACAGACTACAACAAACAATTTACATGTTTCCTTTTACATAGTGGTTAGCCTATGCCTACATAAATGTGTACTTGATCTTCTAAAATATCTACTAAGGAAAGAGGTAGAAAGATAATATAGTTGCAGGTCCACTCAATATAGATAATAGAAGGCACAACCATGCATTCTCATATAATTACAATTTTTTAAAACATGAAGCCTTTTAAGGACCATATTCATGGAAACTAGAAAGGGCACTGTAAGGAGTTTTGAACTTAACTTATTCCATGATTGAAGGCACGTCAAAAATATCATTGATGCCACTTGAGATATGGAAGTAATCATCCACTCTGTCAAAACCGTACTTTTGCTTATTTCCCATATCTGGTTAATTTCCAACCGAGTGTTGTGTGCAAATTCATTCACAATACACAAATTATCTGCCAAGATCTATGGCCTCCATGTGATCAATTTTGCCTAAATGTAACATCTTCATTTCAACAAGCTATATGCATACTCCAAAATACTCTGAGTATAATGTACTTGCCACTAAGGCCTTGATTTCCTTCCATGTAGCAATGCAATATGATGATCTACTTCAGGATTCACATGTTTTCTCTTTGCCATATAGTTCAACAATATGGATAAGGTTAAATTGCTTTTAGTACAATAGCATTTTTTAATATCTTGGTAACCTTCTTATGTTCTGCAAGGGCATCACCACTGTTGAACAGTTGATTAGGAATTGGATCCTTCTAATCTTGGAAGAATCTCTTCCATCTTTGGTTCTTCTTTTAGGGTTCTTCAACCTTTTAACTTCTCGATGCATCTTTTAAAATTCAATCAAGATTCAACAATCTCCTTAACCATGCTTCAACATACCGTAGAGCAATCTCCCCTAGATTTGATACAGCTCCACAACCAGGCACCCATAAAACACAAGCGTATCATTAAAATATCATATTTGCAAGAATAAATAAATTTAACAAGCAGAAAGGTAAACCTATAAATATATAGGAAAAATAAAATAAGGACCTGCATTTATTGAAAAATGGTCTGTGATTTATGCATCGATTACAATTAGTACAGTGAAAGACTGGTGTGGGAGCCAGGGCAAGGGGAAAAAAATCAACTTGTGGTCAAGTGTATCTTACATTCCGGTAATCTCTCCTCTTTGTGGGGCTTGTATGAATCTATTTCCCAAAGGCCTATGCTCTAGCTTTCATGGCATGTTATCTGTGTCCTTGTGTATGGCAATGAACATGATCAAGTATTCATGTGACCTTTATTATAGACTAGAATAAGCATGCACACCTATTAGGATTCCGAATGTGGTGTTCTTGTCACATTCTAAACATGTCTTCCATTATGAAATGAAGAGAACAAATAACACACAATAGAAGAGTGGCCCACTTGGTCAGAGGAATCTTGATAGAGAGTGAGCCGAGGGTACTTTTGAGCTAAATTAAGTTCTGGATACTTGATAAAAACAGGTTAAAAAGAGAGAACCAAAAGAGAACATCCCTATGAAATAATGTGTAATATAGCACCATTTATTTCACTCAAACAATGTGTAAGTATTTTAAAATTTTAAAATTGTTTTGACAAAATGGGGGTTTGAACTTTGAACATTGGAAGGGCTAGTCAAAGTTCAAACTATCAACATCCTTAACAATAAAAATCAACATTGAAAAGTCCAGCGGAGTGGTCTATGTCAAAAAACATAGATGATTTGTGTCCAAGAATATTGTTTGTTGGAATATTGTTTGTTGGAGAGTTTGTTCACCCTTCACCAAGTCTTGAGCAAATTGAAGCATACAATGGAGTTTAAATCAAAGTAAACAAAATTACCCTATCTTATCTATTGCCTCATTTCAGTTCCCTTATATCAAGATAATATATATTCGTTTTGTGAGGTATTTGTTAGAGATTTTACCTTGTTGCTCAGATAGTTTTCTCACATGTAGCTGAGTGCAGCCATCAGTTTCAGCAGATCCATACAGTACCTACAGCAGGATTCGACCTTGGGATTTGTGCACCCCTGAGACAGTATATGATGCATAGCACTAGTTGCTTTGGAAAGGGGCACTGCAGCTATGTAGAGAAGGAGATAGAGAGGAGACATGCATTCCGGTGCATTCCGGGGTTGTAGCTACGTAGCGAAAGAGATAGAGGGCACATGCATGCTCAACCTCAGTTCACTTCATACTTAACTGCTGCCCCAGATTTGGAACTGCTGTTCCTGGATTAGAATTTCCGGTTTTAGAAGTTTTGTTTTTCTATTTTGGAATATCCCTTTGCAGTTCAGTTCAGATGCAGATCCAAACTAAGAAGCAGGGGCACACTACTGCTGGCACACTTATCCATGAAAGGAGTGCAGAGTATCAGATGTGGTTAGGTTTAGAATCAAACTGCATGTGTCTAGATTCATTGTATTTCTTTCTACTCAGTCTATAGAGAAGGGGCGCACCACTGGGTTGGTTAGGAAAATTCTGTTTTGAGCTTATGAGCTGTGTATTTCTCCATTGCAGTAATAGATTACAGATGCAGTTTTGAGTGGTTCTGTCTAGTTTATTTCCACTATTCTTATTTTCTTAACAGATTAAAGTAGTTCAGATCTATTGTTTTGATTGGTATTTGAAGTTTTAATCTACCTAGGCTTTAGGGTTTAGTTTCTGAGTGCCAAATCTGCATACTATGGTCTGAAAATTAACAGCATCATGAAGTTGTGGTTGTCGATAGAATTTGCTAGACTTTGTGCTAAAATGATACCTCCATGGTGTTTGTATTGTACTTATCTTTAAGGGGTTTCTTTCTGAAGAGGAGTGGTTTTGAAGGGCAGGCTTATTTATTGTCTTTGCCTTCTAGGTTGAAGCGCTGTAAATGCAGAAACTTGAATAATAAATATACAAAAGTGTATAAATATAGATATATATGTCTATGATACTGAATATAAAGAATGATGATTAGTATTACAATGAGGATGGCCTTGGTCTTTATAGGCTATGAAAGTGACCTTTCGTATTAGGTTGTGTCTTTACATAGACACCTTCTCATAATAATATTAAATATTAAATATAATTAAATAATGTAATATTTCCTATTTTATCTTCATAACATTGCCACACTCTTAAGAACGTTTCGTCCTCGAAACGTCATAAATTGATCAACTATATCTTTAAATTCGTTTGTTCCTCAAAAAAACAATTATGCCTTTAATAATGCTCATCTTCCCCTTCTTCTTTCTTATTTAATAGATCTCTTTTTCTTTCTTCTCTATTTATGTATTTATTTATCTCTTATTCCACTTATGGTCTCAACCTCACTTAATATTTGTATATATAAAAAATATATATATACATCTCCATGTATACTTTTTTTTCTTTATACTTTCTCCTTTTTAATTAAAAACTCAACTATTAATATTAATTTTGGATACCTTTTTCTTTTTTTATAATATATATTATCCACTTCTCTGAAAAAAAAACTCACGACATCCTTTAATATTTTCCACTAACACCTTGTCTTTTCTCTTGTATTAATTTAATACACCCCTATAAATTTGTACGGAAGTATACGAAAAGTCACGTTAAAATGGGGTGACTTATGAACGGCGGCGGTTTAAAATTGGTGTGGCTGATGCAGTCTCTCACTCCACTTTTCAAATATGAACCTCTCCAAATCAGTATCTGGGTAAAATCTTCTGAAGGTGAGGAAGGAACATTGAATACATTTGACAGAGAGTACCCAGAGAAACAGATATGACCTGTAGAAACTGAGATTTCAAATTTTGGGGCAATGGACTGTAGAAGAGCTGCATGCAAATCCAAACGATAGCTGCAGCCTGAGAATTGGGAGTCTTCCTTATTTCCAAGGTTCTCCAGGCAATAACAGCAATTTCCTCTGCACATTTCCAGTCTCGGAAGCTGAACTGCAAACGACTGCAAATCTGACTAACTTCAGCGCTAACAAGATCATGGCATTGAGGGCCATTTCAAGCAGTGGTAATAACTGCCGGTACATGTTGATGTATTTATAACTTTGGAATGTATTCACTTGTATATTTTATATTGTATTTGTATTTGTACCTCTGACAGAGATGTTTATTCCTCCAGTCGGAGAAGTCATTATTGTACTTGGGTCATGTAAATTCATTGAGGTCAATCCTCCCATGTAAGTCGGGGCATTAGTTCCCCTAGAGTCATTTGTATTGGGGTGTTTAAGTCCCCTAAAGGAGTCAGCCCAGTCAACTTTAGTTGAGGCCGACTTGTCAAGTGGTAAAGGTAAAGTGAAAGGTAAAGTATAAATATAGAGCTAGGCTCTCTATTTATTCACTCACTCACTTCACATTAGTGAGAGAGAGGAGAAGTTCGCACAAGTGGAGGAGGAAGCTGCTGAATATCATCTCTTTGTTTTGGGGTTTTGTATTATTGCTCATTCTATCTCTAAGGAAGTTGTGGGGTTTTCTCCTTTATGGTTTCCCCAGTGAAATGCTTTGTGTCTCTTGTCTCTTGTGTTTGATATGCTGTACATGTTGCTCTCTCAAATAAGATCCTAGATCATATTGAATTAAATTGTGAAAAACTAACATGGTATCAAAGCTAGCCTGAAGAAAGGCATTGTATGGCATTTACGACACTTGTTTCACTTGCGACAATTTGAAAGCTAGGGCTTTGCATAGCAAAACCTAGTCATCGTGGAACTTTCGCTACAAATCAATTTTGGCGAAGGTTCAGGATCTGAAACTTGGACAGGCCGAAGATGAAATTTTCCTACCTTGTGTCTGAGTTTCAGCCTCAGATTCGTTGTACTTTCTGAGATATGATCCGTACAAGTTAGGATTTCTGCCTCTTCCAGAATGAAGCCCTAAACAGGTGACCTAGGTAAAAAGGTCATATCTCGGGCTAGGAAGCTCCGAATGGAATTCCGTAAAAAGTGACAGTTAGGGAACAGACTCTAGTTTCACAGGTCCGAGTTTCAGAGGCTGAAGTTGAAACAGTGACACGTGGCACTCCGTACAAGTTCGCTATGTTGTTTCATCCCTTAAACAGGTCATGTTGGGGAACTGAGCATATCTCTCTGATGGAGAATCCAATAAAGCTCAAACCTGTGGAGTTGGAAATGTGACAGGTCAAGATACCACAGCCCGAAGTTTTAGACCCTACAGATCCGAAATTTCAGAGATACACCAGAAACAATACGGCACATCTGAAATGGCTCAACGGAGGAAATCAAAGAAGAGGAGGAAGAAGCTCACTTAGGGTTTTCAGTTTTTAGGTATGGCATGACCTGATACAATGTTGGAGACACCTAATGAAACATTGGAAACATTGAAAATGGATTTGGAATCCATTCATCATAGATATTAATCCTCCATCAAAATGTTGTGGGAGGAAGGAGATTGAAAATTAGGGTTTCCAAGTAAGAAGAAACCCTAGCAAAGTTGGGAGACTCATAGGGAAGCAATGAAGGAGGTTTAAATGGCACTAATATTCTATCATCCTAGCACCATGAACCTATATAAGATGTTTACAAGTGATCTACCTTGGATGGTTAGGGTTTTACCCTTATAGAGAAGACTATAAGCAATCTCGACATGTATGACTTGAGGAGATGCAGGTATGTTTTGAAATTTGTTTCATTTATTTGATAATTAAGTTCATGATATGTTTGTCTTCATATTATTGAGGTGAGTACAATCATGATTAATTTAAGATTGTCTTCCGACATGGTTGAGGTGAGTCTTCCCATGGTCGTTGATATAGGTGTCGAGCCATTCCAGCATGGTTGAGGTGTGTCTTCCCATGGCTGTTGATGTAAGTATTGTGCCATTCTCGCATGCTTGAGGTTTGTCTTCCCATGGCGTAGATGTAAGGGCAGTGCCATTCTCGCATGGTTGAGGTTTGTCTTCCCATGGTGTAGATGTAAGTGCTGAGCCTTTCCCGGATGGTGGTAGGTTTGTCCTCCCATGTAGGTTGATGTAAGTGCTGTGTTATGTGCATCTGGGTTGTGCTCCGTTGACGATGAGATGATCTGAAGATGATGAGGTGACAGTAGGGTACACAGGTTTTGCATAGGCATATAATCAATCCCGGGATGCTCCTTCAGGTTTTGCAGTGGCATATAATCAGTCCTGGGAGATCTTGCAGGTTTTGCAAGTGGCATATAATCAGTGTTGGGCTAAGAAACCAGATTCGCTGGAACCCCCCCCCCCCCCGTGTCCCGTGGGGATCGAATCGGACACGATTCGATCTCAATTCGTGTCTGATTCGATCTTCAGGCGAATCCGAAATCGGGACACGATGCAAATGCGAATTGGACTCGAACTGAGATCGTGTCCCCGACTGTCGGACACGAATCCCGAAAACAAGACACGTAAAGTGCGCTAAAGTCCAGAAAAGTGCGGCCGGTTTTGTTTTAAAAGCAAAATTTGAGTTTCTTTTTGTCATTTGCAAGGAAGGAGTTGGCTGAGAGTGAGTTGTATGTGCAAGTGAAGGAGATTTGAAGGCTATCCATTGTTTCCAAGCGATTCCAAGTGCATTCCGGTGGATTTGTGGAGAGGATTGCAAGCTCAACCATCACAGAAGAAAAGGAATGTCTCAATCAGCTAGGGCAAGAGGTAGGGGGCAAAGGAGAGGGAGAAATGCACCATCTAGTGCCTCCCCTCCAATTCCACCCAGCACAAGCGGTTCTCCTCCTCCGTCAAGTGCTCCATCGGCTGCTAATGGAGCTCATTCTATGGCTCCATTTAACCCTATTTTAGCAAGACAACAAGCCCAAGAAAAAAATAACCTTTGAGAAAGTATGTGACAAGGAAAGATGGGCCCGGGGCAAAGCTTGGTGGGGGAGGCAATGTGTCTTGGAGATGCAATTTTTGCAAGCATGAGTTCAAGAGCACATATTTCCGGGTTAAGGGCCATTTGTTGGCCCTTCCTTCTTGTGGGATTTCTTCATGCAAAGCGGTGACTGTTAACCAAAGGAGGGATATGGAAAGAGAGGATCATGTTGGCTTAGGGAAGGTGGCAACAGCAAGCAAGAAAAAAGAGGATGATCCTCTTCCATTTTTGAGGAAGTCCTCTAGCACCAAGCCTCCATTTCCACCTAGCATTCATGGGCGTGGGCGTGGGGATACTTATCAAACAAGAAAGAGGCAATCTACAGGTGGTGCAATGGATAGGATTTTCCAACAAGAGGCGCGAGAAGAGGTAGACCTTACCATTGCATTTTTCTTCTTCCTCAACTTCATCTCATTCAATGTTGCACGGTCACCATTGTATTTTGAGACGGTTAAAACTATCTTGGAATGAGCTCCAAATGGTTATGTGCCTCCTAGTTCAGAGAAGCTTAGAACCATATTGTTGGTTAAAGCAAAGAAGGAGGTAGATAAAATCCTTCAGCCAATTAGAACAACATGGCCCTCATGCGGTGTGAGTATTGTTTCTGATGGATGGACAGATCCCGCACGCCATCCACTCATCAATTTCATGGTATCTTCCCAAAATGGAGCGTTGTTCTTGAAAGCGGTGGATGCTCTTGGGCAATACAAGGATGCACAATTTATGGGTGATTTATTCATCAAAACCATTGAAGAAGTAGGTGTTGAGTCGTGTGTACAAACAATCACGGACAATGCACCTGTTTGCAAGGCTGCTGGCATGATTGTGGAAGCTAAATATCCATAGGTGTGTTCATTTTGGACACCTTTCATTTCTAATTTGCTCATTGTTTGAATTTGGTCATTGCAATGTTAGTGTTGTAGAGTCATGCTTTTATTGCTCTTACAGGTTTTTTGGACACCTTGCATCGTCCATTCCTTGAATCTAGCACTGAAAGCCATTGCTTCGGATGTGGCATGGATTGACAACCTTATTGAGGATGCACGCCATATCCGTAACTTTGTACAAAACCACACAAATGCCCTCACCATCTACAAATAGTACACACAGCTTTCATTGCTGAAGATTGCAGATACTCGGTTTGCTTCCTCATTCATCATGCTCAAGAGGTTGAGGGAGGTCAAAACCGCTCTTGGGTCCATGGTGATTTCAGATTTTTGGGCTTTTTGGAGAAAGACGGATCAGGCTGCTTCACAAAAGGTGAAGGACATGGTGTTAAATGATGGTTGGTGGGACACAGTGGATCTTACCATTAAGATCATGGAGCCAATCATTTCTTTGTTGCGGTTTGCAGACACGAACCGGCCCATCCTAGCAGAGGTTTATGAGGGGTGGGATTCCATGATTGAGTCCATGAGGTCCATTGTCATGGAGAATGAGTGTCCCGAGTATGGGACATCGGCAGAGAACTTATGGACCATTATTCGGGATATTCTTATCTCCAGGTGGGATAAGAATTCCACACCTTTTCATTGCTTGGCCCACTCCTTGAACCCCAAGTTCTACACTTAGGAGTGGCTCACTGGTGGATCGGGGGCCTCATACAGAGTCCCTCCTCACATGGATGCAGAGATTGCAAATGGGAGGAAGATAGCACTTAGACAGCTATTTCAGGATAGAGACATGCTTGAGGAGGCGAAGGAAGGCTTTGTAGATTTTTCCACTAGCACTAGGAGATTTGGAGGCTATGATGTGCTTAGAGATAGGGAGGATAAGAAACTCTATGCTTGGTGGGCAACTCATGGGGCAACATCCCCTATTCTACAGAAGTTAGCCTTCAGGGTCATCTCTCAAGTTACATCATCCTCTTGTTGTGAGAGGAATTGGAGCACATATGGGAACTTGTACAGTGTGAAGAAGAGAAGGCTTGAGCAGTCCAGGGCAGAGTCGATGGTGTATGTGCACTCCAACCTTTGTCTTATTTACAGGAAGAGGGAGGAGTGGGTGAAGGGAAAGACAAAGATGTGGGATGTCTTTCTTGATGATATGGGTTTGGACAGCAGTACTGAGTTGGCATTAACCAACATGGATCTTAATGATCCAGTGCTAGAGCTGGTCACTTTTGATGATAGTGATCGTATAGAGGGGTCATCCTCCACAGCAACAGATGCAGGTCGTCAGATGGGCAGAGAGGAGGAGGGGGAGGAGAATGAGGATGAGGAGGATGAGGATCAGGGCAGTGGCAGTGATGAGTATGTTGATTTAGGCATGGAGGAGAACTACTGACATATGGGATTCTCCCATCTTGATCCACCCGTTTTTGTATTTACTATTAGTCTATTTGGCATTTGCCAGTGCCCAGTGGCATTCCGACATATATGTATACATTTTGATTTTGATGACTTAATGAGAAATATGGTTCCGACATGCATCTATGTGTCTCATAATTCATTGTGATTTGTGAATGACAAATGTGAAATGTGTTGTGATTCGTGAATGCTGAATACTGAATCGTGATTTGTGAATGACAATGTGTAATCTACTAATCATTAATGTGTTTTTATTCTAATTTCTATTGAATATTTCATATTTGTAAATTGTAAATGTTCTAGTTTCTAAATATTTTTGGATCTATATGTCTATATTTTTAACTATTAATATATTTTAAAATATATATATATGTGTGTATATAAAACGTGTCCTGATTCCGAGGGTCACCTTGTCCTTGTCGGACTCTCGTATTTTCGTGTCCTGCGTGTCCCGTGTCCCCGTGTCAGGTGACTTAGGTGTTGGGAGATCTTGCAGGTTTTGCAAGTGGCATATAATCAGTCTTGGGATGCTCCTTCAGGTTTTGCAGAGGCATATAATCAGTCCCGGGAGATCTTGCAAGTTTTGCAGAGGCATATAATAAGTCCTGAGATGTACCTACTTGATGGCTTGCTCGCAGAGATGATGAAGACCTACATGGAGGCTAGGCCTACATCCAGCATGAAAAAGGGTTGGCTCTGTAGAACTTCCTATGACGAGTAGATTGGAGATTGATGGTCGAGATAGCAGCAGCTGTGACGATGATGATCCAGCTTTGATGATGATCTAGCTTTGACGATGATCCAGTGACAAAGACTTGTGTTGATGAACTGTGTCAGGAGAATACCGTCCTAGTTAAGAGGGAGTGTTGATGTATTTGTAACTTCGAAATGTATTCACTTGTATATTTTATAGTGTATTTGTATTTGTACCTCCAATAGAGGTGTTTATTCCTCCGGTCGGAGGTCATTATTGTACTTGGGTCATGTAAACTCATTGAGGTCAATCCTCCCATGTAAGTCGGGGCATTAGTTCCCCTAGAGTTATTTGTATTGGGGTGTTTAAGTCCCCTAAAGGAGTCGGCCCAATCAACTTTAGTTGAGGCCGACTTGTCAAGTGGTAAAGGTAAAGTGAAAGGTAAAGTGAAAGGTAAAGTATAAATAGAGAGCTAGGCTCTCTATTTATTCACTTACTCACTCACTTCGCATTAGTGAGAGAAAGGAGAAGTTCGCACAAGTGGAGGAGGAGGAAGCTGCTGAATATCATCTCTTTGTTTTGGGGTTTTGTATTATTGTTCATTCTATCTCTGAGGAAGTTGCAGGGTTTTCTCCTTTATGGTTTCCCCGGTGAAATGCTTTGTGTCTCTTGTCTCTTGTGTTTGATATGTTGTACATGTTTCTCTCTCAGATAAGATCCTAGATCATATTGAATTAAATTGTGAAAAACTAACAGTACTACTTCAACTGTCAAATCCTTATCCGACTAACTTCAGCATTAACAAGATCATGGAGTTGAGGGCCATTTGAAGCAGTGGCAATAACTGCCGGTACTGCTTCAACTGTCCCATCCTTCTTATCATCGTGATTCTCCTCAACATTAATATTATTAGTTTGTTGTTGAATAAATTTGTGTGCATGGCTGATTTCTTTTTTTGGACAGACCGGTGCCTGCTGCAAATTCATCCAGAGATTTCGGTTGATCAAGCTGTGAATGGCTGCCAAATCGATGGTTATGGCTGCCTGCTCCAAGTTGATTTTGTGATGTGATGATTTGTGATGTTGTTTGAAGGCGTCATACCCGGTGAAGGAGAAAGAGAATTGGGAGATGGGAAACCATGACTCCGCGGTGCATAGAGCTTTGTAGTAATCTTGCATCAGTTTGCGTCAAGCTTGCAACGTGCCTGTCTGCACGTAGTCGCGCATCTTTGCCGGGATTTTAAGGTCGTTTTTCATGTCTATTGTGTTTTCATGGTAAAAAATGTCATGGAAGTTCTGCATCGTGCTATAGCTGTTAGAATTGTCTGAAATTTTATTTATGGCTCCCATATGTTGAAAAGCTTTCATTTCATCACTTTTATTAAAATCTGTTGTATGCAAAATTGATGGTAACTTTTGAAGAATCGCCTTGCGGGTTATTTTAAGAGCATTCACATGAACACGAGAATACAATGGTGGCATCAATATGAATTCAAGCAAAATGATTATGGCCATAAGCTTTGCAAAAATATTCTTTGACTTCTAGGTTCCACTGCAATGTGTGGCATTCCTCTATATAGCTACCGAGCTGACATTTCTCCATCTTCTTCAGTAGTAGTTGACACTTGACACTTCAAATGACCTTTCCATAAGTCTTCATCCGCTTTTGATTCTTCAATCTTTTCCTCCCTTGAAAAAGCTTGTAGCATAGTAGTTTGTGCTGGAGGCGGCTTTCAGAACTGGTGGAAAAGCAGGGCCAGGTTTGAGTTCTTCTACCTCATCAGAATAAAATATGGATTCGCCATCTTCGTTCATGTTGCGATCAGTAAGCCCAGACAAAACCCAAATATAATGCAGCTTTTCAGGATGTCGCTCATGAAGGCCAACAAGTAAAGGTTGAAGGTTAGAACAGGGCTGGATTTGTTCTTCTTTTTCTGCAGCTTCTGTGATCTTTTCACATTCCTTTTTTGTGGCTGCATCCTTTATTATTTTCTGTGTTTTATCTATTTTTGATATTGCTCCAATAGTAATTCCAGAATCTTCATTTGCAGCAGTGTACTCCTCAGTTCTCAATTCTGTAATTTGTTGAGTTTTGGTTATTTTTTATTTGCCTTATCAATTTCTTCGTCTTTAGACTTGGCAGCGGATGCCTCAAAACATTTCTCTTTTGGAACAGGTTCATTACTTACTTCTAGAGAAATATCTTTGATACTATTGTTATTTTCTTTTGTGTCTTTTATCAATTCAAGAGTTTCGCCTATCATTGGCCTTGATTTACGGTCCCTTTGCACGGTTATTGATTTTTATTAATTATTCTACTAGGTCTTGGATCTTTTGTATGACTTCCATTGGAATTAATTTTCGCTCTGATACCAATGAAGCGCTATAAATGTGGAAGCTTGAATAATAAATATACAAAAGTGTATAAATATAGATATATATGTATATGATATTGAATAAAAAGAATGATGATTACAATGAGGATGGCCTTGGTCTTTATAGGCTATGAAAGCGACCTTTCGTATTAGGTTGTATCTTTACATAGACACTTTTTCATAATAATATTAAATATTAAATATAATTAAATAATGTAATATTTCCTATTTTATCTTCATAACATAGGTTAAGGAAATGTTTCAGATTTATTACTTTTTTGAGTTCCTGATAATTTGTTTTTGTTCTTTAATTTTTGCTAGATGCATGGAATGTAAGACTACTTAGGGTAGTCTACCTTCATGGTATCGTTATGCAACACACAGTATGGGGATTTTTGCACCCATTTTTTGCTTCAGCTGTGATTATGAGTCTAGATTCCTATGCTCACAAAAGAGATCAGTGATGAGAATGCCAAGAGATGATGCCATTTTATGCCATGATGTGTTGTGATGCCACTCATGAGGATTCATTACGGATAAGTTTACTATTGATGTTGTACTTCTCCATGTCTCATGTTATATTACAATGATTAGTTTTGATGAGTATAGTTAGTAGTATTGATCGTAGGCTAATAAGGATAAAAGATTTTTGTTTTGTTTACACACCAATAACCAAAACAGTTCTTGGTATCTACAAGGATTACCCCTCTTCTTTGCCAACATATTTGACCTTTCCATCTTACTCATACCACTCCACCTTGTGTTGTAATCCCTTTGGCTTAAGGCTGATAGAGTGACTTTTGATATCTCTCTTTTGTTAATGTTTTTACTTATAGCAGCATAATATATATAAGCAATGAAAAAGATCATTGAAAGAACAACTATGCACAAAAACAATAGAGACAATAGACACAACACTTTACCCTGGAAAAACCCAAACTAGGGAAAAACCCAGCAACCCTTTCTTACTCTGAGATTTTAGTACAAAGAAGATAAAAAGTACAAATTGAATCAATGTCCAAGAAATCAGCTCCAAATGTCTTCTAGACCCAGAAATGCGAACTACCTCCTTGAGCGAACTGGCTTGGTGTGGATGAGTGAAATAAGAGGAGTAGCACTTCTATTTATACATTACATTTTCTTAAAATTCCCTTACTAGGCCGACTTGTCCTTTTACAATATAAAATTACATTTATTATTTGTTTTACATTTCAGGTTGGCTTGGGCTAGTGAGGATGCCTCACATAGCTATAACATCAACACTCCCTCTTAGCTATAGAGGTATCATCAGACTGGAACTTGTCAAGCATCATCTGGTTGTCACAACTGGACTTCTACATCTGGACATCATCTGAACGTCACGACTAGACTTCATACATCTTGGCATCATCTGGACTCATACATCTTTTGATCGTCACGACTGGACTGGCATCATTTGGACTCATACATCTCTTCATCATAAGAAAGGGTCAACATCGTCTATTCAGGACGATATCCCATACAGGGATTCAAATGTACTCTATACAAGAGTCCTCTCCAATCTGGAGAAAGTTCCACACAGGAACACCAGTCCTAACTGGACTAAACTCCTTATCGGTCTACAAGGACCTCCTGTTCAATATTGGACAGAACTCATTATTGGTCTATGAGGACCGCCTATCCAAACTGGACTGAGTTCATTTCTGTCCTGAACAGAGTTCATTTCTGTCCTACTAGAGCTACGCTCACTATGGTCTACAAGGACCACCTGTCCCAATCTGGACTGAACTCATTATCGGTCTACGAGGACCGCCTGTCCAAACTAGATTGAGCTCATTTCTGTCTAGGACTATGAGCACTCCCTCTCACTGAGGAAACCATTCTCCAATACTCCAAGTCTTTCACGAAAGTACACAAAATTCACTCTGGAAAGAGGCTTGGTGAGAATGTCTGCAATTTGTTCATCCGTTGGGATGTACTGGAGCTGAACTGCTCCTCTTTGTACCATATCTCTGATATATTGGTACTTGATTTTCACATGCTTCGATCTGTCATGAGATACAAGGTTCACTGAAAGCTTCACACAACTTTGATTGTCGCAGTGAATCACGGTAGGCTCAAGTGTTTGTCCGGACAATCCTGCAAAGAGCTTCCGAAGCCATACTGCTTCTCATGCCGCCACACTTGCTGCAATATACTCTGCTTCTGCAGTGCTCAATCCTACTGAAGGTTGCTTCCTGCTGCACCAGGAAATCACTACAGACCCTAAACTAAAGCAACACCCTGAGGTGCTCTTTCTATCCATGACACTTCTTGCCCAATCTGAATCTGTATATCCATGCAATCTCATGTCACTCCTGGAAGCATATCTCAGTCCATATTTCACAATGCCATGCAAATATCTTAGCACATGCTTCGCAGCAACCCAATGTACCTGTCTCGGTTCACACATAAACTGACTAAGAGCACTTACTGCAAAGCAGATATCTGGTCTAGTGTTAACTAGATACATCAGTGAACCAATCAGCTGTCTGTACATAGTAGGATCTATCAACTCTAACTTGGAAGCTGAGTCACTCAACTTCTTAAGGTTTATCTCCATAGGTGTATTCATGGACTTGCAGTCCATCATGCCAAATCTCTTCAAGATATCAATGGTATATTTTCCTTAGCTCAGGAAAATCTCATCCTATCTCTGCCACACCTCCAAACCTAAGAAGTAATGCATCGGACCAAGATAATTCATCTCGAACTCAGAGCCTAGCATCTTCTTGCACCATTCAGTAAGTTTCTCATCTCCTATGAGAAACAATCGTCAACATGCAGTACTAGTATCAATGGTCTGCCATCCTCAACCTTGTAGTAAAGGTTGGAGCCTGCCCCACTCTTGGTGAAGCCCAGACTCACCAAGTATCCATCAATCCTCCCATACCATGCTCATGGTGCCTACTTGAGGCCTTACAAAGCCTTCTTCAGTCTGCACATATGGGACTCCTTCCCATGAATCTCGAAACCCTCTGGTTGTTCAATATAGACTTCTTCCTCAATTACTCCGTTGAGGAAGGTTGTTTTAACATCCATCTGATGTAGCTTCCATCCCATAGTTGAAGCTAGAGCTATGATTGATCTAATGGTCGTGTATCGTGCAACTGGAGCAAATGTCTCGTCATAATCGATTCCCTCTTTCTCAGAGAACCCTCTAGCCACAAATCTTGCTTTGTGCTTCTCAATGCTCCCATCTACTACATGTTTAATCTTATAGATCCACTTGGAAGTCACAACTAACTTCCCTTCGAGTCTCGACACAACCTCCCTTACGTCATTCTTGATGATGGATTGATAGTCTTCCATCATAGCATCTTTCCAAATCTGTTGGTTGGCAGTCTCCTCGTAACTGGAGGACTCAGAATCAATAATGTGGGACAACAGTGCTACATATCCTGAATATCTTCAAGGTTTCTTGCTCTCCCTGAATGTACCTGGGGAGCAGCATGGTATTTTGCATCCTCTAATGTCTGTCGAGCCCAAATAGGCCTCTTCCTGCCAATAGCAAGATCTCTGGGAACATCTATGGGCTCTACTGGATCAACTAGATCCATTGGATCTATAGAACCTACTGGATCTGTAGGCTCCCTCTGAACTTCTGAAGAGGAAGGGAGTAATGACTCCGTTTCTTTTGGAGCTTCTTGCTCCTCACTGTCAAAGGATGATCTTCTAGCATTTCTGAAGGCAATCTCCTCTTCGAAGGAAACATCTCTGCTGATTTCCATCTGTCTCTGACCTGGAATGTAAATTCGGTAAGCCTTCGAGGATTCACTGTACCCAGCAAATATACCCTTCTTTCCTGAAGGTTCTAGCTTTGTTCTCTTTTCCTTGGGGACGTAAATATATACTGGACATCCAAATATGCGTAGATGACCAACTTCTGGCTTCACACCTATGAAGGCCTCTTCTAGAGTCATATTCTTTAGTATTCTGTGTGGACTTCTATTCTGAACATATACTGCGGTGTTGGAAGCTTCTGCCCATAAAAACATCGGAAGATTTTGATCATGGATCATGGCTTTGACTGCCTCCACTATAGATCTATTCTTCCTTTCCGCAACCCCATTTTGTTGAGGGTTGTAAGGAACTGTATATTCCTTCTTGATTCCTGCTTCCTTACAAAAATTACTGAATTTTGATGAGGTGTACTCTCCTCCATTATCGGACCTGAAAATCTTTATCCTCTTCCTGGATAGGTTCTCAACCTGGGACTTGAATTCTTTGAACTTGATCATAACTTCTTCAGATTCTTTTGACTTCAAGAAATAGATCCATGTCTTTCGGTCACATAGTATGAGAATCCTCCCAATGATGTAACTGTCATAGGTCCACACAAGTCTGAGTGTACCAACTCTAATATTCCTTTGGACCTGGTGTCACCAATGTTACAAAAACCGAACCGGTGGTCGAACCGGCCGACCCTGTGAACCGGAACCAAACTGGAACCAGACCAAAACCGGAATAAAAACCGGATCATAAAACCGGATTACCAAAACTACTTAAAATATTCAAATTTTGAAAAATTATAAATATATTCATGTGCATCCATGTGCATTCAAACCATTATACACAAAATATGAAAAGTATCTCATTTATAGCGCAAATAAGAGTGCATAGAACCAAAATAGTAGTTAGCACTAGCAGTTAGCACTAAGTGCAATACATGTCTGAATCAAAATACACCAAGGCATAGATTATAATCTATATATGCATTTTGATTTTTGATTATGAGAATGAATAGAGCTATTCCCTGATGAAAGTGAATAGGGTTTTGTAAGTTGTACTAATGTATGAGTTGCAAACTACTATGCTTAGTACGTAGAGTTTGAGATATTGGAGAATTGGGACTATTGTGCCTCGACTTTGACACCCACTAATTAGTTTCTTATGATGTGTTATATGTTTTTGTTCCTAACCATAGTATTGATCTATTAGAGATTTGGTAGACTCGCTAACACTAGGTTGCATTTTATTTCAATGTAACAATTTGGATCTAATTGACATTAGAAGCCTATTTTTTCTGAACAATAATTTTTAATGAAATTTTAGCTTTAATAGATTTTTGAACATTCTCCATACAATTTTGATCATTGAATGCAAAGGATATTTTATCACACGACACTCCTCATGGCATAAGATGTGGGGTTGGCTTATCATGGATCAATAATTGCATCGTACATAACCATTGCAGTTTTCAAAATTTAGTAGCTTCTTCATGAAATTGTCAACTTTCATCATTATAATCTGTACGGACCGGCTGGTTCACAGTAAAAAACCGGTTTTATGCAAAAAAAATCCGGTTTTGACCGGTTTGTGGAGTAAACCGGCCAAAAACGGTTTGGTTGACCGGTTTGGACCGGAAATGCTTGTGAACCGGTCTAACCGGCCGGTTTTGCCAAAACCGGTCCGGTTCTAGTAACATTGGGTGTCACTATTAGGAAAAGATCCCTTGGCATTCTTTCCAAGTGCACATCCTTTGCAGATGCCATCATGTTCCACTTGGAGTTCGGGAAGTCCTGTAACCATCTTTTGGAGAGAAGGAAGAGCTCTATAGTGTAGGTGAGCAAGTCTCCTATGCCATAGCTCACTCATACTGATGGAGTCGTGTACTAGAGACTGAACAGGTTGTACTGTCAATCTGTATAGACTTTCTTCACAAACCCCAATTACTCTTGCAAAATCGATAGTGGAATTCTTGTGCCATGCAAGAACCTTTCCGTCTGAGAAGGAAACTTTGTAACCCTTGTCTTCTAGTGCTGAGATAGAGACAAGATTTCTTTTCATTCCTGGCACATATAGTACTTCTCCCAAATGTAGAGAATCACAAGAATCTAGCTGAAAGGATGTTGTCCCAATTCCTTTCACTGTATATATAGCATGGTCTCCAAGGACCACTCTTAGATGTGATTCTCTCTCATCTAGGTTTGAGAGAAACTCCTTGTAACCTGTCATACATTTAGAGGCACCACTATCTAACAACCAAACATTATTATCAGTAGGAACAATACCTGATAAAGCTGATGTGAAGAAGAAGAATTCTGTCTTCTTCGATTTCTTTGGTTGAGTTTCTTCATCCACATCAGCTGCAGAGGCATGTTCTTTCCTCTTCTGTGAATTGCATTGGCTCTTGAAGTGGCCAAACTTTCTGCATTTATAGCATTGAACCTTCAACATGTCCTTCTTCTTCCATTGATCAGGATTAGGACTTGGTCTTTTGCCTTTGTCTTTTCATCCAAAGTTCTTCTTTCCTTTCTTCTTGGTATGTGTAATGAGGGCTTGGTCTTCATCATGAGGTTCTTGAATCTTGCCTCTCATCACAAGTCTTGTTTCTTCTTGTGTACAGTCTGCCCATTGTCTTTCAAGACTGGGTAGTTCTGATCTTCCCGATAAGCTTCGGATGAAGGGTTCCCAAGATTGAGGGAGACCATTCAAGGTCATCATGACCAACTCTCTATCTGCAGTAATTTCACCAATTGTTGCCAATTTATCTTTTGTCTCTGTGATCTTCATGAAGCATGAAGCTATGGTGTCTGATCTAGACATCTTGATGTTTGAGAGTTGTTGCCTTAGGGCAAGAGCCCTATTAATGTTTGTGTTCTCAAACAACTTCTTTAATGAGTCAATCATTTCCTTCGTTGTCTTCTTCTGAGAAATCTAAGGAATCAAATGATCCCTAACTGAATCCATTAGTATCCTCCTTGCCTTGGCATCATTCTTCTTCCATTGAGTCTTCTCTGAAGCTTATGAGGTTCTGTCACTCCTTCTGTAGCAAATTTTAGTAGATCATTTTCTTCTAGAGCAATAAGCACTCTAGACTTCCATGAGTAATAGTTTGAGGCTCCTAAAGCATTACATGGACCTCCCTTGGGCCATTGGTTCATCACTTGGCACATTTTCTTGGCCCACATGGGCAAATCGATTTAAGGGAGGCGCACTTGTCCAACAGGGAGTGATTTGCATGGTTCGGATCCTCATCAACTGGTCACTTTCTTCCACAACAGCAATTCAGCAACATGAGGAGGCATCTAATCAACATCTACATGGCAGCTAGGCCCCACTTTTGTCATTTTTCTCAACCAAAACAAAATATGGAATTTTAGGAGGGCGCATTTGTCCAAGGGGGGTGAATTCTCTTGCTCCACATCACTCTGAGTTGGACATGTAACCCACTTCAGCCATTCAGCATTGTGGGGCATTCATCTTGATCCTATTTGGCAGCCATTTCAGCATTTTTGAGGCCCTCTCTGAGAGGGCCAATTTCTAGAGGGCCAATTCAGCCAAGTGGGACACACCAATTGAGCTGATCCCATGGTTTCATAAAACAGCAGCTTGTATTTTGTTGCCCATGGTATTTTTCCTATGTATTGAGGCTGTCCTTGTTCTGTAAAAGAAAGAGACCTCCTCCACTGTAAGGGGTTCGAAAGTTGCTAGACATTTGTTAATAAAATTATGTTCTTCCATTTTTCTATGTCTTGTGTTTTTGTGGATGGTGCATTGTTGATCTCCATTGTTGTTCAAGGTGAAGGTGATGAAATTCTTGCTACTTAGCCTAGGTAATATCTTTCTTTTATACTGTTATTTCTGAAGTAAATGCATAATAGGAACTGTTGTAGCTTTCCACTAGATAAACATTTAGATGAATGATTAGACTGCTGGTTGCTTCTTTCATCACATCTAGATTGTTTTTCTTGCTTCGGTTATTGCAATCTAACCTTTGTGAACAAGTTTGTTGTGGTAGCATATTGTTGGTTGCCTCACTATCTTTGCAAGCTGGTCATAACGAGAGGGCGGCACTGGTTGCTTGAGTAGGGTTGTGCAATGAAGGGATTGCATGGTGCCTCCCTTCTTATGAAGGATTTCAGATCTAAAACCAAGGGTGATTTTGACTCCATTGCCCATCTACCACAAGGCACTCGATCTACTGGGTATAATCACTCTTCTTCTATCTTTTCACTAATTTACCAAAGCATTTTTCTTCATCTTTGTGACTAGTTAGGTTGTTGTAGTTTACTTTTAGTTGTTGTTTATAAACCAGATCTCAAGAAACTAAAGAATTCCACATTTTTAATCTAAAAATCTGAATAGTGAAGCTGTATTTAAATCTTTCTAGTTGCATGATGAATGGATTTGGTTTTGTTGTTCTGATTTTACCTCTTTTTCTCATATAATTTACAGTAAACAAATTTCATTTTGCAGATAGCATTAAATAGTTAGCAATGAGTAATCTCATGTCATGATTTACTTTGTTATTTTTTATGATATATGCTATTCACTGCTAGCTAATCACCCACTCAACCACATACATCTTAAAATCAGCCACAAGTATAAACATATTTCACACTTGTCTTGGCATTTTCACTAATTAGTTGTTCAAGTAATATCTGTTAACTAAACATTTGCATCTTTTGGATAATCTTATTGTTTAAAAACTTGAACAAGGAACTTGTAATTCTTATACCAGCAACTGACATTACATATTTGTTGATACTTGATCTTCATGACAAGAATAGCATTGATGTTTAAAGTGATATTGATCATAACCAACATTGGATATATGGCACTTGGGATATCATATTGAACTCTTATGGGTTTTGGGGTAGAAGACGTGTTCCAACGTCTATAAAAATCAACAAGGACTTGTCGTTAGGCGTGTAAAACTGCAGTTGGGGATTCATATTGGTTGTGAATATAGTAGGTTCTTAAGTGCAAGCTATGTCTTAGACATTGTTGGCTTTTATACATACAGACCCAGTTAAACAATTCGAATAATTACTTAAATTACTACTGAAAACGCCCTAGATCTCAAAACAACAACGCAACAGAAATACTCAGGAAATCATTCAACATTTGACACAGATTTACCCTGGAAAACCCCAACTGGGGAAAAACCAGTCAACAGATTGATTTTATTAATAATATGAAATCCTCGGGCTCCCTTTTCTGGAATAATGGCACACTGGGGAAAATACAATGACAGAAGCTAGCTATAAAACCTCAAGATCAGTCCTTCGATCTTGCTGGTTACTAGCCCTCAATTGCCCCTTGCTTCGTTCCTCAAATCTTACCCAGCACAATTAGCTAAAATTCCTTCTCCAACCCTCTATGTGACTGTTGTCTCTATTGTGTCTACTCCTCTCCTTTGGCTTCCTATCATAACATCTCAATGGCCAAAATACCTTGGGCCAACATTAAGTTAATAATGTGTTTTTCCTAAGTTAGACTTAGGAAAGAGATACAAAAAGTCTCTCTCTCCTCAAGCAAGCGCCTAGAGAGGTCTTATGGAAGACTCTTGCATGCCCGACACCTAGCCTATGCAGAAGTACCTGTTCAATGCTACAAAAATTAACACTCCCTCTTAGCGAGGAAGGTACTACTTCTTCGAGAACCACCTGTAACTGGTTCTCCCTCTAACCCTGGCACACTGCTACTCACACCATCTTGCACTCTATCATTCCTCCAGCCCTACTGGTCAGCTGCTCCATGTTTCCTGGAAGACATGAAATCGATGATCCTACACGCGGTACACATCAATGCCAAGAAGTTTGAAAACTTCGTCAAAGGCCTACTCTCTGTCACTGTGCTCCTGGGAGATGTGTCCTGCTCCCGAGCATCCATCAATGTCATCTCATACCAGCTAAGTCTCCTATCAAAACTGGAAGGGGCCAAATCCCTCTTCCTCTCTGAAGGTTTACTCCCCATACTGGAATTCTATGAACTCTGCTCACCCTTCAAATTCCTTTGATCCTTGACCTTTGTCACTAACATTGATCCAATTACAGGCTTTCCTTGTAACCTGTACACCTTGCCCTCTCTAACACAAAGAAGTTGTGCTAAGTCTATGCCAGATCCTATCAATCGAATGAGAACTCGTCCCCTCTGAAAGGAGAGCGCATACCCACTGTCCTCCAATGTCGATATTGAGGCCAAGTTCATCTTGAGCTCCGATACATACAACACGTCTATCACCTCTAGAGATCCTCCTGACTTTAGCTAAAACCCGATGGTTCCAACTCCCTTCACAACACACTTGACATGAGTGCCAAGCTCCACATGCAAATATGGGTCTATCCCTGTCGACCTGGTGAACAACTCACGTCTCCCCATCATGTGATGAGAAGCTCCACTATCCATGAACCAAGCAGTACTTTTGCTAGAAATACAAGAGACTAACAAGAACTCTTTCTCGAACTTCTCAACAAACTCTTTCTCTTCTGTAGTTGATGCTACCCGCTAAGACTTGTTATTATCTTTCTTTCGTTCTGCACACTGTGAAGCATAGTGACCACATTTGTGGCACACAAAGCACTTGACTTTGCTCGTGTCCTTCTTCTTCTACACCCCTTGTGAAGTTGACCCTGTACTATTCTTGCTCCTCCTTGCTTGACCAACAAGAGAAACAATCTCTTCTTCCTCATCCTTCTATTGGCCTCCAGATAGAGACTCCTCCCAAATCTCCTCTTGGGTGGAGTCATCCCATAACCTCTCCCAGTCAGGGAGATTCTCCCGTGCAACGATCCCTTTGACAAAGGATGCCCATGGCTTGGAGAAGCCATTCAGGGCAATCCTCACCAACTCCTAATCTTGCACTTTCTCCCTAATTGTTGCCAATTTATCACGAATCTGTGAGATCCTAGTGAGATAAGAAGCTACGATATAGGTCTTGGACATCTTGGTGCTTTTGAGCTCCTCCTGCAACACCATCTTCCTGCTTTTATTTTTGCTCTGATACAAACTTGTCAAATCATCCCACATCTCCTTGGTTGACATCTTCTCAGCTATGTGAGGGAACAAATGATACTTCATCGCGTCCAAGATAATCCTTCTGGCCTTCACATCTTTCAAGTTGTGAGCTTCCAATTCCTTTAGATCTGTCGACGCGGTCACAGTTGTGTTGATTAACTTCCACAGCTTGTTCTTCATGAGAACCAACTTGACCCAAGCTTTCCAAGGGCTGTAGTTGGAGGCTCCCTCCAACCTGTCTTCATACCAAATTGCAACAGCCATTTAATCTTGTTGTTGTTGCTTCCCAATGCCCAGATCTGCAGCTTACTACTGCCCGAATTGCTATTGTTGCTGCCAGTTTCACAGGAGCTAACTCTGTTGGCTATCGGCAACCTGGCCCGACGGCCGATGACAGTTCAACTGGCGATTGTTCTCTTCATGGCATCTTGCTGTCGCTCTCACTCCTGCTGCCAAAACTCGTTCGTGTCCACAACCCATCCCTCTGTCGACGTCAACTCCCACAATCCCCATCAACAGGATCCACACTGCTCAGCTCTCCCCGGCGATCCAGCACCCAACACGTCTTGCCAGTTTTCTCCCAGCTCCGGCCTGCTTTCAGCTCCCGAGCCCAATCGTCTTCTTACCACCGTTCGGAACCGTGACTTCTCCTGGTTGTTGATCCACATGCAACTCCCACCACCAGCTCCTTTTCTAAGCGGCCCTCTGCTAACGTGCATCTCCTAACATCTCCGGATGTTGGCACCTTTACCACCACCATGCGTCCTGCTACAGCTAACAACTCCTACGATGGCCCGTCCTGATGGCTCAACAAATTCCGCAGCTTCCTTATATTTGCCGCCAACTTCCTAAACAACTCTCACGGAGCCTGCAGCCCTCGGCTCCTCGTGGCACAGCCTCTTCTTGTCCCGATCCACTGTCAATTCAAGCCCGCGTCCGCACCCATCGTCAATCAGTTTGCTATCGTTGTCCAAGTTCGTGCTTTCAACATTCGCATGGATTTGCGCCTACAGTAGCACGTCACTTAGGATTGATCTCAATTTCCTCTACTCCACCAACTCCTTGTCATCTGCACTCGAGCCTAGATTTCACAATAGTGACTCGATCGTACATTGTACGACTTGTACGACGACTGTACAGTGTACGGTTGTACCTCCCTTTTTCTTTTTCTTTTTTTTTTATTAGCTCTGAGAGATTGATCCGAGCATCACTGTTGGACCCCACATGTAGAACTAAGAGCTACAGTGGCATGACTCTCCTACTTGTCCTAAGCCAAAGTCAATAGGGTAACTCTTACCCCATATGATCATACACATGCTTCAACATTTACGTTCACACTTGTCATGATAATTGAATGTTCTTGGTAACCATACACACACACATCAAACACTCTTAAAAGTTATCTTGGATTTCATCTAGCCAAGGGATTTGTATCTCAACCCCATATTTAATCAAAACCTTGGCTTAATTGTCATCCCATAGTGTGCCACATTCAAAACCTTTTGTAATCTTCTCAGGCATACTATCTTCCCAAATCGATCAGGCTAGTACTTGAGAAAGTTGGATAACCTCTAGCAAGTATCCAAGAAAGCTTGACCTCCTGTGGTTAGTCTACGTTTACTTAGGTGGACTTAGAAGGCCTAAAGAGAGAGGTCTCTACCCACGTGACACTTTGGGGTAGTGCCGGGTTAGCAGCCGATTGATCCTTGCAATCTTAGGGTTGCTAGGTTGTGCAATAACATTTTTGGCGTCGTTGCTTGAGATCAAGGAGTTCCTTGGTAAAATCATATGACATATCTCGCATCCTAAGCCAAAAATATTGTCTTCAACAACATTTTTGGCGTCGTTGTCGGGGAGCAAGGAATTCCTTGGTTTATTTTGACGACATAACCTTTTCGGTGAAGATTTCCATCCCTTCACCTAGCGACTCCATCAAGCGAATCCACTGGTGGACGAAGTTGTCATAGCTATAACTGAAGGAGTTCTTCAAAAGAGTTGATTGTTGACACTCGGACTCCTCAGAAATCCAAAGCAAGCAGCCCCCAACCAGTACAAATGGCTGGTGTTACCAAGGGAACCCACAACAAATCCCACCACAACCTCAGCCAAGAGATTTTGGCAGAAAGTTGGGTTCCTTTCGCTGCAATTGTAGGAGCCCCTGATGCGGTTCCTGATAAAGCCCGTGAAAGATTACCACGATTTAATGAGGACAATGTGATATCTGCTGAAGAGCATCTTGACCACTTCTGGAAGGTTATTAGATAACTCAACATAGAACATGAGGATGTCTGTGTGAACTTGAAGTTGTTGGCTCAGTCATTGGACGAAAATGCCCATCAATGGTTTAGGAATCTAGGAGCCAATAGTATTATGGGATATGATATGTTTGAACAGAGATTCTTAGAAGAAAGGGGTACCAAGTATTATAATAAGTACCTTTTGAACCAATTATATGGAACATGAAAGAAAGACAATGAAACGGTTCAAGAATTCAATCAAAGATTTAAGAAAATCCTAGAAAGGATCCTAGATGACATAAAACCTACAGACCCAGCCATCTTAATACGTTAGCTGAATGCTTTTGAGGGCACCTTTGGCTTCATGCTGAAGGAAAAGAATCCCGCAAATCTGCAAGACGCTCAGTCAAAAGCCAGATGAATGGAAATCAATGTACCATCCAGGCTTGAGCTGTCTTATCGCATCTTCATTTTGAAAATCTGGATGGATGCAATGCTTGTTAACCACCCAGCTGATTTGAGTTTGTGATGCAACAAGATAGCTAAATATAACATGTGATGGTCTTATTCTTACTGAAAAAACCTCATAACCTATCAAGCTAAGTTTTGTGGAATGCTTAAGTTAAGCTCCATTCTACCCAATCCAATTTTTAATCTAGTTAATGGATATTTGGACTGTTGGCTTCAAAATCAGAATTAGACCAATAGCAACTACAGTTGATTTTTTGTACAATTAAAAACATTACCAACAAGTGCATCTGTCCTCGTATGTTATGTTCAATGTACAAATTGGAACATAGGAGTATCAAAAATGGAGGCAAAGATGCCATTGCATCTTTGAATAAAAGACATACCTTTTGTCTCTCTTCAGGTGAGAGATGCACATTGCGTGAGCTCAATGCAAGGCCATCTCGATCTCGAACAATTTCAGAGCCTATGATCTCCACAGCAAAATCTAAATCTCGAACCTGCAGCAAAAGAATATATAGTTAAGAAAACTATATAGAAATAGTGACTAAACAGGACACACCTTTTACTAACAATACAGGAAAAGGCATGCAAACAAAGAACAAAAAAGAAATGATGATGGTTAGCATAGTGTCAATTCTCTGTCTGTCTTGCATGCAGTAGTCTATTCCAGTTGCAATGAGGCTGCAATCTACTAATTTTGGGTCACCTGCATAGTATGGGTAATTACTGATACAGAGATACCCAATGCAATGTTCACAGATATGCTAGGTAAACATTTTTACCATCACCTTTGGTTCTGTATATCAAATGACGCTTTGTCAAATTTTGAAAACATGCAGTCAGGTTCATGCAAATATCTCTACAAGTTTGTCCCAAAGATTTAACACCAGATGAACATATTATCAATGTTGTTCTACATGCATTAGATTTGGAAATATAAAAATCTTGCCTGCTTATGTTTCTCTTTAGTTGTGAATACATTTTCAAAAGCAGGCAATGAATACATTGCAGCAACCTGGCAGATTTTCAGACTAGGAATAAAGACTTCTAAATTTAAAAACACTCTTTCTTACTGTTGCTTGTTAAATTTCCCAAAATTATACAAGAATTTTATGTCTGAGTTGATCAAATTAATAAGCAACTGGACAATGAACCATACATTCTATAATCCCCTAGATTGAGTGTAAGGATCTGTATGATTTCAGACCCAGCAAGGGATTACTTGCATTACTGTGGAGACAAAAGACTTGAATGAAAGATGTTTCAAGTTACATAATTCAATCCAGCAAACAGGAAAGCTCCAAACCAAGGAAAACCAAATCAAAAGCTCCAGCATACACAATGCTCTGCGTAAACCACAACTCCAAGAAAAAATTTTAAAGTGAAATTGAAATTTTATTGATGTCCTCTATGATCGAAATAGGTCAAAGGGACTAGTGATCAGGAAAAGCGTCAATGCTAAAAGCAGAAAAGCAGAAAGAGATAAAGACCCAAGTATCTAGCTAAGAGAATATAACATGTACTAGAAAGATGCTAGAAACTGAAAAGGCACTCGGTCGCTGAAGAAGAGAGAATGTCAAGGCCTGCCTGCTGAGCAGGCTGAGAGGAAAATTAAATACCGATTTTTAAAAAATGAAATTTATGCTACCATGTCATACCATGCGACAAATGAGACGCCATTGCTGATAATCCTTCTTGCCGAAAACAGCAACATCGGGCTCCACTATATTGAATAGCTTGGACACAACTGTAGCAACTCCTCTGAAGAATACAGGCCTGGACCCTCCACAGAGCGGTTTCTCAAGCCTCTCAACCCTGATCCACGTCTCGTGCCCATTAGCACTGCCTTCCTCGAGGAAGGACAGAGTTCTTCGAGTCCCATTGCCTTCTTCCTTGAATGCTTTTCCATCTCCTCGTACATAAAGATCGTGGGGATTGAACACAGCATCCACGCTGAGGGCCCTCAACTTGAGCAAATCGCCCTCGAAATTGGAAGGGTAGGACTCAAAATCCTCTCCAACTGCAAACTGGGAAGGATTGACGTAAATAGTGACGACGACCCTTTGGGCTCTCTTCTTGGCCTCTTCCACGAGGGCCAGGTGCCCCCTGTGAAGGTACCCCATTGTCGGCACCAGGCATATCGTTTCCCCGCTCTTCCTTTTCTCCCTCGACCACCTTCTCATGGCATTCTTGTCTCTTATCACTTCCATATCTTTCCCCATTTTGAACACCAATTCTATTCAAAACTCCGGAGAAAGTTACTCAAACAATTAGCTGCTCTGTACGTTATTTGGAAGATAAAATTGGCTGCTGTTGGGATTTCCAGTCATCCTTCCCTGCGTCTTTGCAGTGTAGTGTTTATTAAGGTTCGGGAATAGAATCTGAAGGAATATGTGAACATCGCCGGTCAACATTGCACGCTACCGTCTAGGTCGCCAAAGCTGAATTGAATTCCAAAATAAACGTGCCGGAAATGGCTGCAATAATGACAGGATCATGGAAACTCATATCGGCTGCCATGATAGGCCAGGCCATAATATGACAGTAGTATATAAAACTCACCTCTATTATTATTATTCGTTGCACCATAAAAACTATTGTCTTCGATCAGTCCGTTTTGATTTTATAGTAATTACTCTATGACTTTGCATATTTCTTCTAATATTATAAGCTTTTTAATATAGTTTGTTTTTTTAGTAAATAATAATATAATTTTATTTGTTTCAAACGTTATTGACTTTAAAGTCTTATTGCTAAACCAATAATGAAATTCTTTAAAAAAAAAATCATTTACTATGTTTTTTTATTAAATAATAATATAATTTTATTTGTTTCAAACGTTATTGACTTTAAAGTCTTATTGCTAAACCAATAAAGAAATTCTTTAAAAAAAATCATTTACTATGTTTTTTAATTAAATAATAATATAATTTTATTTGTTTCAAACGTTATTGACTTTAAAGTCTTATTGCTAAACCAATAATGAAATTCTTTAAAAAAAAATCATTTACTATGTTTTTTTATTAAATAATAATATAATTTTATTTGTTTCAAACGTTATTGACTTTAGAGTCCTATTGCTAAACCAATAATGAAATTCTTTAAAAAATCATTTACTATGTTTTTTTATTAAATAATAATATAATTTTATTTGTTTCAAACATTATTGACTAGACTTTGAAGTCTTATGGTTAAATCAATAATGAAATTCTAAAAAAAATCATTTACTATCGATATTTGAACCCATTAATATGTCAATTGTAATATTTTTGAACCAATTAATGTAATTAATAAATAATTGTTCCATTATTGGCCTGGCTTATTATTATTATTTCAATCAAACTAACAAATATTTATATATTTTAAGCTTGTATTTTTATTATGTTATATATTAATTAATTAATATACAAGTGTTATTAAATAATTGTTCCATTATTGACCTTTTTATTATGTTATATATTAATTAATTAATATATAAGTGTTATTAAATAATTGTTCCATTATTGACCTCGCTTATTATTATTATTATTTCAATCAAACTAATTAATTGTTCCAATAATAGAACAATTATTTAACCACACTCATTTGTATTGTTATTATGTTATATATTAATAATAATAATAAGCTAATAATGGAATAATTATTTAGCAACACTCATTTGTATTTTTATTATGTTATATTTAATTGATTAAATTATTAAATAATTAATATATAACATATTAAAAATACAAATGAGTGTGGCTTAAAATATATAAATATTTGTTAGTTTGATTGAAATAATAATAATAAATCAAGTTAATAATGGAACAATTATTTATTAATGAAACTAATTGGTTCAAAATATTACTAAAATATTGTATATAGTTTGACATATTAATGGATTCAAATAATTGTATATATATATAATTTGATTTTTACAAGTCATTAAAGTTGTAATTAGGCTTGGAATAAAAAATTTCAATTTTTTGAATCATAGACAAACTGGAGACTGGAGCAATGGAGTTAGGGTTTTGGGATTTCTAGCCTACTAGTTGTAGCAATAGCAGAGTGTCTGCAAGGTAAGATAGGTTTTCTGCAGCTCCTTGGAGTCCAGCCAGCCATAAGGCTGGCTCTAGTACCAACCAAGGTATCAAAAAGTGGGAACTATTGTTTTTTGCTACAGAAAACCTCTCCGAGTTCTGTGCTATTCTACTCTTCTAGTTTTGGTTTTGGTTTGGTGGTTTCGTCGGTTTTGTTGTGTACGGTTTCTGGTTACCTTTTCCTTTTCTTACTAACCAGGTTGGTGTCAGCTGCTTACATCTGTCCCCCATTTATATTGGGCTAGGGTTTTTTCCAATGGTGGGCTCTGCACAAAACCTGTCTTTAACAACCTCTACAGGTTTGGTTAACACTACAGAGGCTGACTGAAGAGAAATCTGGTTTTTTTTTAAATGGGTCTCGTTGCTCGAAGTAATGGAAGGGGAATGTGGCTCGAAACAGGTGGCGATTGAAAAATTTTAAGGCAAAGGAAGAGTCCTATGTCTATACTTTGGACTAGGCAGTCAATTTGGACAGGGTACATTTGCTTTTACGTAGAGGGGTTGTGGGTAACATTGAAGGTACCAAATTAACACAATCTGAACTTGTTGAGTGGGTTAACCAACACTGGACACCTGAATTTGGTCTACCCCCTCGCACCAGTTTTCCAGCTAAAGGTTGGGTTGCTTTCATTTTTCCAAGTGATGACCTTATTCCCTCTATCCTGGAACGGACTTGGCTTGTTAAGAATGGGTCTCTGAACTTGAAGCACTAGCATGTCAAATTCAACCCAAATACCGAACAAATGAAGTTTAGGCATTTGTGGGTTCTTCTTCCCGGTTTCCCTTTTGATTTATGGACCCCGAACATTTTTGAGGGCTTGGGTAATTTTTTGGGACGTTTTATTCGCCTGGAAAAGAATTTGATATTCGGCATTAACAAGAAAATGGCTTCAATGTTGGTGGAATTCAATATTGCAGAAGGTCTACCTGCAGAGGTCGATATTGTTTGGGGGCATAAATTTTTTAAACAGAAGCTTGATTACAAGAATGTGCCCTTTCGTTGTTTCTTCTGCCACTGTACGAGTCATGTGAAGGCTAGGTGCCTGAAGCTGCTTTCTGGTTCTTTCTCTCTGGCAAGGTCGAAGTCTGTCTCAAATGAGTTGTCTTCTGGACCTGTTCCTACCACGTCTCCGCAAAAAGGTAAGATCTTGGATGAACCTTCTGAGTTTTATGAAGGGGTATCTAAGGCATAGTTAGATTTTTACCTTTCTATGGAAAAAGCCCTAGATTTGAGACTCTCCAATTCTAAAACCCTGGCTAGGAATTTATTAAAGGATATAAATTCGGTGGATTTGCCATTCTCTGTGGAGGAGTCTAATTGCTCAGATCTTGATCTTGATAGGGGTTATTTGATCTTGAAGAAGGTTCTGGCTCCAAACCCTTTGTCTTCTCCAACGACCCTATTATTCGTTCTGAAGAGATTATCTGTAATTCTTTCACAAATTCTCTTCGTCCTCTGTCTGGAAGCCATAAGTCCCCTTTAGAAGTTTTTGCTCAAAACCCTAAGTCATATGATAAAGATGTTTTTCCATCCATTCGATGTATGAATGTAACTATCAGGAAAAAGAAAAAAGTCAAGGAGAAAGAAGTCGAAGAAGTCTTTATTCCTTTATCCAAGCTTTTGGATAACGCTGTCAATGACCCTTCTCCGGTCCATCTCTCCTCTTTTGGGACTCTTAGAGTATATGTGTCCCATGTATCTGTGTCTTAATGTCCTTTCTCTCATTCAATATCTGTGGTATTGGAGGGATCTCTAAGACTAGGATCCTTTTCAATTTTCTCAAAAGCTATAGTCTTGACTGTATTATAATCCAAGAAACGATGTGCTCTACGGCATAGGTGATAGAGATTTTCTCTAAACATATGTCGGGGTGGTATTTCATTGCAATCGACTCATGTGGTCTCTCTGGTGGTCATTTATCCGGATGGAACCCTGCCACTATTGTTTTCAAGTTTTATAGGACGATGGGTGGTTTGTTGTTGGAAGGCTGGTTTTTATCAAATAATTGTAATCTTCCTCTTCTTATTATGTATGGACCCTATAAAGACAGGAAGAGCTATTGGACGGGACTTGAAGATTCGGGTCTACTTAAAACACAAAACCTTATTGTTGTAGGTGATCTTAACTTTACCCTCTCGACAACTGAGATTTGGGGCTCATCAGGCTTTGATGATGACCTGGCAGACTTTCTTAAGGATCTTTTTCAAAGAGTTAATTTGATTGATGTTCAACCAAGGAAGTTGGCTACAATGTGGTGCAACAAACGTGATGGAAAGTGTTGTCTTAGCAAGCAACTAGATCGCTTTCTTATGGCAGATTCTGTGGCTTCAAAATTTCATAGATACATAACTTGGATTGAGTGTTCTAATATTTCTAATCACCAAGCGATTTTCTTGCAAATTGAGGATCTTACTTTTAAGGCAAATAGACCATTCAGATTCAACAGTTCTTGGTTAACTGACAATGATTTATGTGCAATGGTTAGAAGCTGCTGGTATTCGATTTAGGTTCCTCCGAGACTCAATTCGATGGACGCGGTGATTTTCAAATTGAAAGTTTTAAAATCTACTTCAAAAGTTTGGGAGAAGTCAAAATTTGCTCGGATCAATTATGATCAGATTGCTATAAAAGGCCAAATCAAGCAACTTCATATTCTGAATTCGAATGGTATCTTTTCAGATGAAGATAGAAATACTATGCTTCTTCTACAGGACAAACTGGATGATATTCTGAAAATTGAAGAAAGTACATGGAGATTAAAAAGTCGTGCTCTCTAGATGGAGTTGGGGGATGACAATACCATTTTTTTTCATAAGTATGCTTCTTACAAGAGGAATTTGAATGCTATTTGATCAATAAATGATGCTCACGGTAATGAGGTTTTTTATCAAAAGAAGATTGAGACTTTGGCTTTTAATCACTTCAAATCTCATTTTGAAGATCCGGGTACCTCTAGTATTGAATCCCAACTAAATGTGTTAAAACATTATCCATCCTTCTTTACTGAAGAGGAAGGGGAAGCTATTGGAAATCTTGTTTCTTTGGAGAAGATTGAAAAAGTTTTAAAGCTTTTTAAAAAAGAAAAGAGCCCCGGGCCCGCTAGTTGGACAATAGACCTTTTTATTGCTTTTTGGGACATAATGGGTTTTGATCTGCTGGAGATGGTTGAATATTCTAGAACTGAAGGTTAGATTGTTGGAGGTTTAAATTCAACTTTTTTAACTTTGATCCCCAAAAGCAATAAACCCCTTACTTTTAACGACTTTAGGCCTATTGTCCTATGCAACCTGGTCTACATGTTAATTTCTAAGATAATTGCTAACATAATTAAACCAAAGCTCTCAGAATGGATGTCAAAGGAGCGGTTTGGCTTCCTTGCCAACAGACAAATCCTTGATGCGGTTGGTATCACCCAGGAAGTTCTTCATACTATCAAATTGAGGAAGCAAAAAGCTCTGATGCTTAAAATATATCTTGTTAAAGCGTATGATCAGGTGAATTGGGACTTTCTTCATTTGATGCTCCTTCATATTGGCCTCTCTCGGGTTTTCATTAACTGGATTGTGGCATGTGTCATGGCAACTAATTATTTTGTGTTGATCAATGGAAATCCCTCTCCTTTTTTCGAGAGTTACAGTGGTTTGCGACAGGGATGTCCACTGTCACCTCTGTTGTTTTTGTTGGTTATAGAAGGTCTTAGTAGGTTGATCATTGGAGCCAAAAATGAAAGGAAAGTCAAAGGATACATTTCTCTAGTTCATTTTCCATCACTCATTTACTCTTCATGGATGACGTGATGATTTTTTGTACGGATTCAATTGAGGAGTGGAAGACCTTCTCTACTATTATCTTGTTATTCTGCAAAGCGGCTGGTATGGAGGTTAGTCAAAGCAAGTCTGTCTTTATTAGCAATTTGGTTGACTTTACATTGCTACAACAGATTCATAATTTTCTTCCTTACAATACTTCAAATTTGAACGAAGGAGTTAAGTGCTTGGGGTTTTTTATTAAACCTAATAATTACGCCATTCAATATTGGAAGTGGTTGATCAAAATATTTGAGAAAGAATTAATCTTTGGTGTCTTAAGTATCTGTCTCTAGGAGGTCGGCTTATCCTTTTAAATTATGTCCTTGGCAGCTTAATGGTGTATTGGGCATCAATGGCTCAATTACCCCGCACAATCCTCCATAAACTGAAGAGTTTAATGTTTTTGTTCCTCTATTCTACCAAGAAAGAGTGTGATCATTACCATTTGGATAACTGGGAAGTTTTATCTATGCCGAAAAAATATGGAGGCTGGAATATAAAAATTATCTTCTGGTTTAATATGGCTCTCTCATTGAAAAGCTTTTGGCATGGGATCTTTGGCGATAATTTATGGTCTGATTTGTTGCAGGTGAAATATATAAAGAAGGATATGTATAGTTGGATCAGAAATCCTAAGACTGATACACGCTCTGCATCCTTCTTTTGGAATGGTTTCATGAAGTTATTTCCCTGGATTAGTAAGTATCTTTCTTGGCAAGTCGGAGATGGTAAAGATGTGATTGTTGGTACTGATCGAATTCTGGGTATTGAGTCTAGGTGTATTTTATCTCTGGAGCTCCGAAAGCTTTTTAAGGACTATGGTCTAATTTGTCTTAATCAATTCAAAAGAAAGAATGGATTAGTGCCGGATACTTCTTACTGGTATACAACTTCTGACCTTGGTCTTTCAGGTAGGTGGGAAGAAGAATGGAATGGTTATTTGAAGAACTTAAATAGTGCAGGTATTAGACTATCAAATGAAAAAGGTTGTATTTCGTGGTCAAAAAACTCTTCTACAAGTCAGGTTACTGCAAGCAGTGTTACCAGGTAATTGTTGAAAATCATATTAAGGTTGATAAGAAATGGTGGTTTGTTGCCCATTGGAAGTGGAAACTTCCGCTGAAAGTAAAGTGCTTCTTGTGGTTGGTTTTTAATGACAAACTTTCGACTTGGGAAAATCTATTGAGACGCAGCAGGCAGGGTCCTAATATTTGCAGCTTGTGCAGGAGAAACATTGATTCTGTGGCTCATCTTTTTCTTCATTGCAGCTTTACCATTGAGGTGTGAGAGAATATTTGTAGTAGATTGAAGATTGTTTATGACTGGCCTAAAATGGATTTTGAAAGGAATACTTGCAGCTAAAAAATGTTCCAGGTCTTGTTGCTTGGTCAATCTGGCATTCCCGTAATCTGGAATTTTTTCAAGATATCCTTCCTTCTGTGGATGCGGCAATGTTTTTTCTTCTGGAATTTATTCTCACATTACAAATTTGTTATTCCTATTTGCAAGAATCCTCACAGAAGTATTAAACAAATTCTTGATTATAATTATGCTTTTGGATTTTTCGATGGGGTTTCAACTGATTCAGGATGTGGAGCAGATTTTCTCATTTACTGTGGTGTGGATCTTACATACAAATTCAAGCTTATGTGTGGCCATGGGACAAATTCTAAGGCAGAGTTACTTGGTTTGTGGGGGTTATTAAAAGCTGCAATTTGTTGCGGTTTAGGTGCTTTCAGAGTTTTTGGTGACTCCTTGGTCATT
This sequence comes from Larix kaempferi, assembly GCA_027924585.1. Classification (NCBI taxonomy): domain Eukaryota; kingdom Viridiplantae; phylum Streptophyta; class Pinopsida; order Pinales; family Pinaceae; genus Larix; species Larix kaempferi. Next base: position 1,110,226 of record BSBM01000817.1, on the reverse strand, counting down.
GTTAATTGGGCGAATGGAAAGCATACGTTGAAAAATTCTCCACTCAATTACTAGTGTGACAGAACTTCCTTTTTGATGTCCTGGTTCATTGATCTCTCCATAGATCATACTTTCAGGGAAAACAACAATGTGGAATATGCCTTATCCAAAGAGGCTCTTGATGGAACTGTTGGCGTTCTTTATTGGGAAGAATGGGTTGAAAAGAAACTTACCCATTCTGGGTCTATGCCTTTTTTTTTCTGATATTATTTAGGACTCTGTCGGTATGATGACCGATCATGATTTTGATATGTTGGTTCAGTTACATTTGAGTAATTGATGTTTTGTTGTATGTACTTGCTCGTGAAGCTTGAACAATAGATCCTATTCTTGTTAGGATTGAACATTCTCTGCCTATTTTGTACTTTTTGATTTCCTATGAAATAACAGAAGTACGGTTTTTCTTCCTTGAACAATATACATATATATATATATATATATATATATATATATATATATATATATATATACCGCCACTAAGAAACTTGTTGCTTCTTAAATCCCCTTGGACACGTGATATCATTGGTCGTTGCTAGTTGTTAGGGTCCTACCCTAACCCCCCTACTTTATTTATGTACAAGGCTAGAAGGCCCATTAGTTAGTTAGTGGGTAGTTGTTTAATGTAAACGGGGATTCCTTATTAATTAAAGTAACTTAGGTGGTTGGACCTCATTAATAGGGGGGCCACAATTATTTAGAATTGGGTTATTGAAGTACTATATATAGAGTAGTAATATATGTAATGTGAAGTCAAGAATTGCCATTGTATTTAGAGCTAGTGCTCTTGGAAGTTGCCCCCTTGAATAGCAAAGTGAAAATTGTTATCTATTTCATCTATTCTTATTTTATTTTATATATTTCCTATGAATTTCTTGGTTTAAACATATTACAAGTGGTATCAGAGCTCTTTCTTGGGCAAAAATGGAAGAATTTTCTACAGTTTGGCTCTTCAAACAAGTAATATTTCCATTTTCACTCCATTTTTTTTATATACTACCTCGGGATCTAAAAATTGCAAGGTACATAAAAATCATTAGGAGATAACTTGGGTCCGATTTTTAGCTTCTAGGTCACTATAATTTTGAAGATATACTCGGTCAAAGTTAAGGGAAGTTTTCTTGGGGTTTGGCCCTTCCAAAGTAGTCATCTTGGAATTTTTGCTATAACTTTTTTATAGGAGGTTTCAAATAGAGAAACTTGGAGGAGAAGTAGAAGAAAAACCAAGCTATTTTTGGTATAATTTTTAGATCATGAATCATTACATGTTCATATTTATACCTCGTGGAAGTTAGGGTTCTTGACTAGTCCAAAAACTAGTCTCAAACAAGTGTTCTGAGGAAAACTATAATATATGGAGCATACAAGCTCCAAATTGAGTGAGACCTATTTTATCAAAAAGAAGACGAATTGTAGTGTCTATAGTAGTAGTTTAATATTTAGATCCAAAAAATTGGACACGTGGCGGTTCATACACTTTCTCCTTCCTGAAAGGGACAAAAATCACAAGTGTTGGAAAACTTGCCATAACCTTTTATTGGCACATCAGAATTAGGTCATACTTGTGGAATTGAAAAGAAGACATATCTTGGTACTACAAGACAAAGTTTCAAACTCAAAGGGGCTGAAATTACAGAGATACCTCACTTTGAAGGTCAACCAAAAAAAATCTCCAAATTAGGGTTTTAAAAGGTATGATATTTTAAATTTGCATAACTTTTGTCTGGAAAGTCAAATTTAGTTCAAAAGCTGTTGGAAAGAGGAAACACATAATAATATGTTTAAATATTTATATTATCATTTTTTTTTTTTGCTACATACAATATATTTAGGTTGGAGTACACACCATAAGTGCATAAATTTCAGAGTTGCAGAAGTCTCATCCTTAAGACCTGGCAGGTTCCACCTATGGTGGAAACCTATAGACCACCTCACACCAACTCACCAAAAAATATGGAGACCCATTCTACTACCAGTAGGTTGGAAAACCTAGAATCTCAATACACAGATCTTAATGTACATATGCAACAGATTTAACAAACCATCAACGGTTGGGATCAGACATGGGAAAAAAAGTTGGATACAAAATTAGACTGTTGGGAGAAGAAGTTGGATGGGAAGTTGACAATTTTGATAGCAGTGCCACACATGTATATGAACATGGGAATCCATATCATAGTGAGCCACACCATGAAGAAACTTTTTAGTCAGGACTATTTAGCCTGCATCAACCTCCATTTAGTCCTCATAGCGAGAAACCACACTCTATGTGTTGAAATTTTAACTTAGCAGTATTATTTTCAAATCTTATTTCATCCCATAGATATTATTGAATTTCAACTTCAACTTTGTAGCAGGAAAAAAAAAGGATCACTGAAATAGAACCATGTATAGTAGACAAAAAAAATTACCCTGGGAAACCCAAACTGGGGAGAAAACTCAACAACCTTTCTTAAGAAGAATATTTCCAATAATAAGATTACAACAACAACAATAGAAGAACCCTAGTTAGAAAGGGTTTTACAAACATCACTTGTTACATCACTAGTTACATAGGGTGAGCCCAACTGCACGGAGGGTGCGCACTTCAAGAGGAGAGATAACGAACCCCAAAAGTGAGATAAGAGTCTTCACTAATTGCTTCATGAATCTTCACTCCAACCTTTACTAGAACCATCTAATGATGTGCACTTGTGGAGAGAGAGAGAAAACTTGATGATCCAAATGAATTGCGACAACACTTTATTTATACACATAAATTACTTGAAATTCGCTTAAGGCCGACTTGTCTTCTTTAGTTGGGGCTGACTTGGTTGTATGTCCACTTCAATGTTGTATTTAAATTTGATCACTTTATTATTGGAATTTTCCACTTCTTTAGGAAAGGTTGTCCATTGTGATGATGTTATACTTCTATGTTGCATGCTCATATATTCACTGCATAGATCCCTAATGTTGATTTGACCCACACTAAGAATTCCGAGACACTTCTTAGTGATTATGTCAATTTCAACATTAGGATAGACTTGTATATTTCATAAGGGGATGAAATCCCCTAATAAAATAAATAAGTCAAACACTTTATATATAATAGATCACTCTGTTATGAGAGTAGGCAATGTGAGAGCACCCTGGGGACCATCTCCACACCATATGACTAGGATATTCATTGCCCTTATCTAGGCCATTCACCTTTAGAATGTGAATGTGTCATTCATTAATAGCCAATTCATCATGGCTATTTGTGAGTGAATGTATGATCGATGTTACACTTAGATAAACATCAACACTTGCTCTGAGTGAGGGAGACATTCTTCATCGCACCAAGTTTCACACTCAGTGAGAATGTCCACAATATGCATCTCGAGTCTGTTAGGACTATGCCTAGGCCATTCATCACTAGCCAAAGTGGCTATTTATACGAGTGAATGTATCATTCTCCATCACCATGGATTCCTCTGGAGAATGTATGCCTGATGCCACTCATCTATATTGCATCTGTAGTGTATATGTACTGCATCTGCATCCGTATTGCATCTATACTGCAACTGCATCTGTACAACACCTGTATTATATATGTACTGCAACTGCATCTATACTGTATTTATACTGCAATGGAATTTGTACTGCATTTGTACTACCATCTCCTTATCTCGGATATTCACCTCTCATGAATGTCCACCTATCATATTTCAAATCACCACGATGTCTAGGCCATTCATCTCTCATGAATTTCTGTCGATATGTACTATAGCTTCACTGCTCCCTTCTGCACAATGTATCAGATGAAGTAATATTTGATTTCCTAACCAAATAGTTCTACCTGAAGCCACACTGCTTCACGACTTGTGACACTAACTGCAATATACTCTGCAATTGCTATATTGAGTTCCACAAAATTTTGCCTCCCGTTAATCTAGGATATAATTGATCCAAGATGAAGCAACACCCCAAGGTGTTGTTTCTGTCTACTGCACTCTCTGCTCAATCAAAATCTGTTTATCTCTGCAGCCTCACTTCACCACCTGAGATATATCTTGGACCATATCCAGTTGTACCACATAGGTACCTCATAACACATGATTTGTCATAATACAATGTACATGGTGCTTACTGCAAGGAAGATATATAGCCTAGTGTTAAACAAGTACATCAAGAATCCAATCATCTTCCTATCATGGGATCTACCAAATCTGAATATGAAGTGGAATCCCTCAGCTTCTTTAGAATTGTCATCATAAGTGTAGCCATGGAATTGCAGTCCATCATACCGAATCTTCTCAAGATCTCATTTGTGCACTTCCCCTGACTGAGAGAGGTCTCACCTGATCTTCGCTAGACCTCCAATCCATCAGGACAAGATTTGACATCTTGAACTCAAAGGCCAACTCCCTCTTGCAATTGACACTGAACTTATATGTTCCCATAATGGAACAAATCAATCATATAGAACCAAGATCAACTCATCAACAACCTTGTAGTAAAGGTTGGAATCCACATCATTATTAGTGAAGTCCAAGCTCATCAAGTATATGTCTATGATGGCATACTAAGTCTTGAGTGCTTGCTTGAGTCCATACAAAGTCTTCTTTATCATCAACAAACTATGTTGCATCTATTCCCTCTGTGCGGGATTATCTTACTCCCTCTGTACTTGAGTATCCTGATCCCTCTGCATATGGACACTTTTCTACCTCTGCATCTGAGTATCCATCTGTGTCATCTCCCACCAAGTGGGTTCATTTAGATGAGCCTCTTACTCGTGTAAGAAAATTAAATATAATCCACGATTCTCTCTGAGTATGTAACTGCATGCTTGATCTTGTATATCCTCTTAGAAGTCACCATTAACCTCCCTTTGATTTTGGGACTAGGTCTCTTGAAGGCTGCTATCTTCATCCTCATCTTCCTTAGCATATGGGTGTATGCTAGACAACCAAAGATTCTCTTTGGCTTCACTCCTGTAAATTTCTCATCATGCGTCTTGTTCCCCAATATCCAGTGAGGACACTTGATCTAAGCATAATTGTCGTATTGAATGCATCTTCCCATAATCTTGATCATGGATCATTGTCTCCACAATATTTACAATGGACCTATTTTGTAACACATGACAGAAATGTCCACAGGGGTTAGCCAACACTAATTTAAATAGTTATGCTATGTATCAATAAGATAACAATTCAATTTAAGCAAATAAAACTTATTACACAAAGTATAAAATAATTATCTTTTTTTGTTTTGTTGACTCCCTCTTGATCTCTACCTCCTTGCAGAAATCATTGGAGTTTTTGGAAGTGCACTATTCTGTATCACCTGATCTAAAATATTGATATTATTCTTTGTTGATTCCTAAACTTCTAGAACATGCTAAAGTCTTCATGTTAGAATCATACATAGTGCAAGAAGACATCCAAGGATGCCCCTACATGTATCTGAAAGTACTAGGTCGAAGGCCCCCTTTGGACCTACTATCACTGCATGGAAATAATTTCTTTGGCATTATTTCCAAGTATACATCTTTTGCAAAACACCTGCATGCTAAAGCTCTAGAGTACTTAGAAGTACTCTTTCTTAATTTTATTTGTAGTCTTCATGAAATCTGTCTTCTTGTTTTCTTCTAAGGTAGAAGTTCATCAACATTTGTTATTGATGCATGTTGCTTTCTCTTCCTTTTCCTTTGAGGACACTGATAAGCAATGTGACCAAATTTATGACAATTGTAGCACTTGATATTTGAAAGATCCTTCTTCTTCTGTTGTTGAACTAGAGTTGATCCTCCATCTGTATTTTTCTTCTCAAAATTTCTTCTTCCTTTTCCTTTTCTTTCATGAGGTGCAAGAGATTGATTTTCTTTCTTGCTTGAACTCTTTGAAACTTTCATTTCGTAATATCCAAGTCTACAATTTTAGACCTACGTTTTCATCCCTACTTTTCGGCCTTGCTTTTTCGGCCCTATTTTTTCATACCTTCTTTTTGGCTGTATTTTTTCGACCCTACCATTTTGGACCTGCTTTTTGACCCTATTTTTTGACACTATTTTTGCGAGCGTACTTTTTCAGACCTCCACAGATAAATGTGCCCTACTCAGTGTTGATGTATATGTAACTTCGGAATGTATTTCATCTATGTATATTGTACTCCTATAGAGATGTATTATTCCTCTATACGGAAGTGTTGTCATTTGTATTGACAAGTGTCGCAAGTGTTGTAACTTGTTGTGATGGGTTATTAGACCACCTGGTAAGGGGTCGGCCCGGATTAATGTAACCATGGGTTATTAGACTCTTCTAGAGAAGTCGGTCTTGCCAGTGTATTAGGCAAGTCAGAACAAGTATAAATAGAGAGTGGGAGATGTCTATTTGTTCATCTCATTATTCACTCCTACATCACTCGGAAAGCGGTGCACTAGTTGAGGAGGAGTAGTAGCTGCTAGTAGAAGACTATCTCTTGTACTTTGGTTGTATCATTGCTCTTTCTATCTCTGAGGAAGTTGTGGGGTTTTTCACCTTTATGGTTTTCCCCAGTGAAACTCTGTGTGTCTATTGTCTCATGTGATTGCTTGGTGTGATTGATATGCATTGTTATATTTGATATGTTGTACATGTTATTCTCTTAGTAAAGATCCTAGAGTATATTAAATTAATGCTAAAAAATTAACATGGTATCAGAGCTAACCTGAGAAGAAGACATTGTGCAGTGGCAGAAACTAGGGTTTCTTGTTTATTGGGTTTATCTCCATAGATTTTGGAAAGGTAGCAAGGTAGATTGACTCTACTAATCAAGGAGAATCTTTCTATCCAATCATAATTCAATTATGAGCCCTTTCATTTTTGGCCCTAAAAATTAGGGTTTCCACAAAAATAGGAATTTCTAAAATCTGAAGACATAGATGGAAGCTCCTTGGAAAAATCAAAGTTTAGAGCTTTGGATCGTATCTTTTGGTTGGATAAAGCTCTGGGAAACTCAAACCCTAATTCAGGGTCCTTCCTAGTGAATCCAGGAAATTGAAAAGCATTTCTGAAGGGTGAAACTTTGCAGTTTTCAATTTCTGAGTATACCAGGCTGATTAGCTCATCAAGACGCATCTTTCTATCCTTTCAGAAATTTTAAATTCACATTTTGAATTTTTAGGGTTTCTCTGACAAACCCTAATCCGGGACTAGATTCAGTTTTTAGCAAATCAAGTGGTAAGACCTAAATCTTTTCTATTTCCATTTGAAGTACTCTTTAAGATGTGTCACCACACTAAGCTTGAAGATAAGCTTGAAGATAAGCTTGAAGGGGCTGATAACTTCCGAGCATGGAAGTATAGGATTGGGTTAATCCTGGAAGAAAATGAGTTGGACTCTTACATAAGCTCTGAGGTCGCTATCCTAGAAGAAGAAGAGGCTAAAGCCCTTCATAAGAAGAACTTGGTCAAGGCAAAGAGGATCATTGCTGATTCTATCAAGGACCATCTCATCCCACATGTGTCATCTCTGAAGACACCCAAGGAGATGTTTGATTCCCTGACCAAGCTATCTGAAGGGAAGAGCATAAATCGGAAGATGACTCTACAGAACCAATTGAAAGGGGTAAAGTCTCTCCTATTTCAATCCTATTTCTCTAAAGTCTCTCAGATCAAGGAACAACTTGAAGTTGTGGATGAGGTAGTAGATAATGGTGAAGTTGTTATGACCACATTGAATGGCCTACCTAGGTCATGGGATTCCTTTATCCAAGGAATCTGTGCAAGAAAGAAACTAATCTCCTTCAGTAGACTTGTTGATGCCCCGAAGATCGTAGCATCAAGCAGAAAGGGATTCTCCCCGGTAAACTATCCCAATTAGATTGTCCACCGTTTGGTATGGGGAATCCGTCCGGTTAACGGTTCCAGCTACCGTTAGATTTGGAGATTTGCTTCCTTTACACCGGTTATGGCCCGATCCACCATTCTTTTTTATTTTAATGTTTAAGATGATATGCAAGTGCCTAAGCTAATTTAACCTAAATGTAGAACTTGAAACAAATCTGTATCTAAAACTGAAATAAATCTAATCTATCCCTGCAGGGAGCAAATTGTAAATATGAGTAATATGCTACAAGAAACATATAAAGATCAATAGGTAGCCATTGAATCGTAAAGATGCATCTATAGCATGAGGTTAAAGACATAAAAGATAGCTTTCAATTCATAAGAAAACATTCTATTACTCATTTAGAAGGAACATCATTACACAGAAAATAGTAAGATCATTCAATACTCAGAAATAATTCAGGACAGCAAGGAAAGATCTCACAGTAAGATATGAATGACACAAGAATGAATCAACATGCATCAACATACATCGACATTTACATATTGTCACCCAGCGAGAAACCACGGTCATGAAAAATACAAATAAATCCCCCATAGCCATGGCATCCACCACTGTGTCGGCAGCAAAAGCAATAGAAGACAACGTGATTGGCATGGTCAAAGAGTTTGAGTCAACAAAGAGAAGAGCTCGCATACTGCAACATACTGTGGCTAATGAGCAGGCTTATAGGGATCTCGTAGTGAACAAATATAATCGCCTATTTGCTAATCACAAGGAGTTGTCGAATAAATATCGACATCTAGAAGAAGAAAAGGAGCACCTGGCAATCCAAATGATGGTTCTAGAAGTGGAAAAGAATGATTATGAGGCTAGAGTCTTTCACCTGGAAGTAGACAAACAGGCAATGGTTGAGCAGTTAGAGCAAGTAGAAAGCAGAGTGATGGATATGTCTCCCTTTCATGAGCAGTCTTGTGACATCTTAAGTCAAATGCATGCCACACAAGAACTGATTACTGAGGAGGTGTGCAAGCTCCAGACTATGTTGGTCAGGTTGAAAGAAGTCAATGCTGAAACCATCAGGCTTAAAGGCAAGTACACTTGGGTTAAAGCAAACATTTTGAGCAAGATGGAGTGGAGAGAAGGGAAGGTGGATTTCCCTAAGCATCTCCCATTCAAATCTGTGGATGGTTTTAAGGAAGATGTAGCTCTTATGGAGTTTTGCAAGAATTGTGGCGTCAAGCTAATGGCTAAAATCCAGGGAACAATTGAGAAAGTTAACGACCTGTATCAAAAGATTCATGAAGTACATGAAAATTGCAAGCTTATTTTTCCTCAGAACCTAGATGATTTTCCAAGCAAAGAGCAACATTTGTCAGACTTGAAGGAAGAGTTGGGCATTCAAATAGAGTATGTAAAGGAGATTGATGTGCTTGCCACCGATGATCTTCATCATTACATTGGGCTATCATCAGTATACAATCATATGCTCAAGGAGATCTACCAGGCTTCAATAGTAGAAATTCAGGGTATTGAAGCAGAGCTTGGCAAGCATGTAACTTCACAGAAGATCCTGCTCCCCTCACCAGCAAATGTGGTGGTAAGAGACATTGGTATATGGTTCAGTTATATTGCAGAAGAAGAGAAGAAGGTAGCAGCAGTAGTATCAACCGAGACAGGCACATCATCCCCAGCAGAAGCGCCACCCCAGGGATAAACACGCTAGTCATAATGCACTGTTTTATTTTGGTTTACTCCTTCCCTATGGTTAGAGCGTGGAGTTACAAGGACAGCTGTCCTCTGTTGTAAGAAAGAATTTCTATTATAGGAAAAAGGCCACGAATTGTTATTTCTTGGTAAAATCTTTAAAGGACAAGTGTAAAAAGCCATGTGGCAGCCCAAGAGGCATTTTGTAAGCTTATAAATAGATGCATAGGGAAGAGTGTAAAGGACTCTTGGTAGGGAAAAGGAATTTTCTGAACATTCGTTTCTCGCTGGGTGACAATATGTAAGTTAAATATATATATATGTGAAATACATTCCGAAGGCGCATATTTCTATCCTTTCGGAAGTTTGAAATTCAAAGTTTGAATTTTTGGGGTTTCTCTGACAAACCCATATCCAGCTCCAGCTCCAGTTCTTGCAAATCAAGTGGATTGGGTTAATCCTAGAAGAAGATGGATTGGTCACCTGCATAAGTGAAGAAGTTCCTGTTTCAGAGGGAGATGAGGCTAAGGCCTTACATAAGAAGATTACAAGCGATCTCGACAGGTATGACTCATCGAGGTATGTTTTGAGATTTGTTCTTGATTAATTTTATGGTATGTTTGTCTTCATGTTATTACGGTTAGTATAATCTTGATTTTAGATTTGTCGTATCACCTTAACAAAATTATGAATGCATGATAGAAGATATTCATTGGTTAGGGTGTTGACACTTATGATTATACTAATGCATTATGGTGTTGTATGAGGTTTATATTGTCTACTAACATGAAAGGTACACCAAGAAAGACAAATCATGTTATGGTCCAAGAACATATGGTCATGATAACATGAGGACAAAGATTCATCCATTGTCATGGATCTCATAGAAGATCCATTTACGAGGTATGTATAACTTGGTTTTATAATGGTTAACCTATGAGATATACAGGTTACTAGCACAAGTCATTGAAGAAGAACAAGAATACATTGTGTGAGTATGTTAGACATAACTAGCTAGCATGCTAATCCAGGTATGTTTTTCCTATATCAAGATAGAATCCTACCTTGTGTTAGGATCTTATACTGTTGTTGATAATGATTATTCATGAAGTCATAGGTTTGAATAATCATGGTTGTATGCATATTATGTTTCTTACCATAATTGATGATATGACTAACCAGAAGAATCATGAAGGTATAGGTTTGAATAATCACAGGTTTTATGCATATTATATCTCTTATCTTAATTGATGATTCAACTAACCCGAAGAGTCATAGGTTTGAGTAATTATAGGTTTAGACATGTTATGCTTCTTATGATTTGACTAACCATAAGAATCCTACATAAACCTTGAATGCTAATGCTTATTATTTCTGTTTGAAATGATCATGTCTATACATGCTTGAGATTATTGTGTTTTAATAGTATACTAATGAATGTATGATTTTATATGAGATCACAAGGATAACACAATGATGATACTAACAAGCATGCATAGGGATCGAGAATGTATATAAGGACAGGTAATCCAGGGAGCAAAGCTCAAGAGGGAGTACACTCTAGTGGTTTATGAAAGGATGCAAATTTTCAGAGGGAGTTGACCATCTCTCTACATTCCACATCAAAAGGTGTAGAACAAGCTACTTCAGATTAGGACTCCAGTAGCTCCTGCAAGGAAGCGAAGACTCAGAGGGAGTCCACCCAACGAACAAACAAAGATAAGTATTTGAATTGTCATTTCTTAAATAATACTGTTCAATAATGTATATACTGATGTTCCTAGAATTAGGTTGTGTATTATGCATATTAGAATAATTGCATTGATGAACAGTATACTCCTAATATGCATGGGTAAGTGGCCTATGGCACTGTACAACATTCCATTGCTACTTATCTAGAATGAAACCTCTTTGCTGACATGTTGGGAGTTGTGCACACTCTTAACAATGTTCTGGTAGAGATTGGAAGGCATCTAGAAAGTTACGGAATATGGATAAATGTTGTATTGAAGCATTGGCTAAGATAATTGCATGATTGTATGACATATTTCTTTATGTGTAAGAATTTGTTCTGAAATTATGAGATGTTTCTAATCATGCAATTTAACCTGTTTTGTAGGAAAGACCGTATATCTTCACCTACAAAAAGGACTACAACATTTGTTCCAGCAACAAAGATATCTATTGAAGATATTTAAGTTCCCAAGATCTGCGATAAAGAAATGGAATGCCATGATTCGTCGATCATGAAGAATGATGTTTGGGATGTAGTCCCAAGACGTGAAGGGAAGTTTGTTATGAATTCCAAAAAGGAACTATCAGATCAAGCATGTTGCAGATGGCAGCATTGAGATGAAATAGAAGATGCACCAGATGGATTTCAAGACAGCATGGTGTAGTCATTTATGTGTGCAGAACTTGGTATGGTAGGATAGACAACTTTCTATCCAGTTTGGGCTTTACCAAGAGTAAAGCGGATTCCAACCCTTACTACAAGGTTGAGAAAGGAAATCTAGTGATACTACTTTTGTATGCAGATAACCTGTTTGTTACAGATGAAAATAGATTGATTGCCGACACGCAGCGGAAGCTTACTACCGAGTTCGAGATAAAGAACTTGGGGATGATGCACTATTTGTTTTTGGCATGGAGGTGTGGCAGAGTGCAGGTGGGATCTTCCTTGGTCAAGGGAAGTACACAGTAGATATCCTGAAGAGATTTGGGATGATGGGCTGCAAGGCCATGGCAACACCTATGGCATCGAATCTGAAGCTTCTATGTGATGCTTCATCTGAGCCGGTTGATGTCTCCATGTATCGTCAGATGATTGGGTCCTTGATGTACCTGACGAACACGAGACCAGACATTTGCTTTGCTGTGAACACATTGAGCCAGTTCCTGGCGGATCCGAGGAGTGTTCACCTGGTTGCTGTAAAGCATGTTCTGAGGTACCTGAAGGGTACAGTGGATTATGGGCTCAGGTATGAGGCGAATCAAAATTCTAACCTGCAGGGTTATGTTGATTCAGATTGGGCTGGCAGTGCTGCAGATAGGAAAAGCACATCTGGGTGTTGCTTCAGTATGGGATCAGGTGTGATCTCATGGTTTAGCAGGAAGCAGTCCTACGTGGCACTGAGTACAGCTGAGGCAGAGTATGTTGCAGCCTGTTCAGCTAGTTGTGAGGCAGTATGGCTACGGAAGCTACTGTCAGATTTATTTGATCTCTCGTTGGAAGCTACTGGTATCTTCTGTGATAACCAGAGTTGTGTGAAGCTGTCCGAGAACCCAGTGTTTCATGACAGGTCGAAACACATAGAGATCAAATATCACTATATCAGGGATATGGTGCAGAGAGGAGGTTTGAAGCTCTTATATGTTGCGACGGACGAGCAAATTGCAGATGTGCTGACGAAGCCACTAGCCAGGGTGAAGTTCGAGTACTTCAGAGAGAAGCTTGGCATTATTCAGATCAAGGACACTTCGAGGAAGAAGTGATGGACACATTTGCTGAAGCCATTCCAAGCATGTTGGAAGGAGGATCCTTCACATAGCTGTGGATGTAAGCGCTGGATGATGAGCATTAGGATGATGTTCTGGTTTCTGCTTGGATATGATCAGTTGGATCATTTTATGTATGTATGTACGCATCATGTTGGATGTTGGATATGATCAGTTGGATCATTTTTATGTATGTATGTACGCATCATGTTGGATGCTGGATATGATCAGTTGGATCATTTTTATGTATGTATGTACACATCATGTGGATGCTGGATATGATCAGGTGGATCATGTATGATGATATGTATCAGGTAGATACTTGGTATGCATCAGGTAGATGCATTGTATGATCAGGTGGATCATGTATGGTGATATGTATCATGTATTTGTATTTGTATCAGGTGGATACATTGTATGATCAGGAGGATCATGTATGATGATATGTATCAGGTAGATACTTGGTATGCATCAGGTAGATGCATTGATGATCAGGATGATCATGGATGACGAGCTTCAGGATGTTGCTCCAGATGACATGCAGCAGGACGTTGCAGTGATGATGATCAGGATGATCATGGATACATCATGATGATATATGGTGAGTATCAGGTTGATACTCTATGGCCGTGGATCAGGTTGTGCAGATGAGCATGTAATCCGATGCCCTGGGAGATTTGCAGATGGTCTTTCGAGGTTTTGCCTATGGCATGTAATTCGGTGCCCTGGGACATCTGGCAAATGCTCTTTCGAGGTTTTGCTTGGGAGGACATGTAATTTGTGCCCTGGGAGATCTGCAGATAGTCTTTCGAGGTTTTGCCTATGGCATGTAATTCGGTGCCCTGGGATATCTGGCAGATGCTCTTGCGAGGTTTTGTCCTATGGCATGTAATTTGTTCCTGGGAGATCTGGACAGGATGAAAAAGGCCTCAGATGCTTCAGCCAGGTTTTTCCATGACTACATGTAATTTGCTCCTGGGAGATCTGGACAGGATGAAAAAGGCCTCAGATGCTTCAGCCAGGTTTTGTGGTGAGATCACATGTAATGTGCTCCTGGGAGATCCGACAGGTAGAGCCGTGTGCTCGTAACAGCCTGGGATGCTTTAGCCAGGTTTTGTGATGGGTCACATGTAATGTGCTCCTGGGAGATCCGACAGGTAGAGCTGTGTGCTCGTAATATCCTGGGATGCTGCAGCCAGGTTTTGTGACGCACGTAATAAGTCCTGAGGATTCCACAGTATGGCCAGTGATGATGAAGACCTGCAGGTGGTGGGCCTACATCCAGTATGAAAAAGGACTGGCTCTGTAGAACTTCCTATGACGAGTAGATTCAGAGATTGATTGAGATAGCAGCAGCAGTGATGATGATGACGACGATGATCCAGAGAAGATGACTTGTGCTAGAAGAACTGTGCTGAGAAATACCTTCCTAGTTAAGAGGGAGTGTTGATGTATATGTAACTTCGGAATGTATTTCACATATATGTATATTGTATTCCTATAGAGATGGTATTATTCCTCTATAAGGAAGTGTCGTTATTTATATTGTAAATGTCGTAACTTATTCTTGATGGGTTATTAGACCACCTTGTTGGGGTCGGCCCTGTATAAGTCATGTGGGTCAAAGGGTTATTAGACCACCCTATTGGGGGTCGGCCATGTGGGTCAAAGGGTTATTAGACCACCCTATTGGGGGTCGGCCCACTCAGCATTATGTTATGTGGTTAAGTTCGATCCTACATGAGTTAGGTAAAAAGGCAAGTCAAGTCAAGTATAAATAGAGTGCGGGAGGCACTCTATTTACTCACTCACTTCTCACACATGCACTCAAGGAGGAGTGGCGCACTTTTGGAGGAGGAGGATCTGCTGCTAGGTTATGTCTATCTCTCATGGTTGGTTGTATCATTGCTTTATCTATCTCTGAGGAAGTTATTGGGGTTTTTCACCTTTATGGTTTTCCCCAAGTAAATCTTTGTGTCTCTTGTGTGCTTGCATTATTGTCTCCATGATTGATATGCTGTAGATATGCTGTACATGTTGTTCTCTCAGTTAAGATCCTAGATCAGATTGAAGTAAATTCTGAAAATTTAACATGTCTCGGTTGATACTACTGCTGCTACCTTCTTCTCTTCTTCTACAATATAACTGAACCATATACCAATGTCTCTTACCACCACATTTGCTGGTGAGGGGAGCAGGATCTTCTGTGAAGTTACATGCTTGCCAAGCTCTGCTTCAATACCCTGAATTTCTACTATTGAAGCCTGGTAGATCTCCTTGAGCATATGATTGTATACTGATGATAGCCCAATGTAATGATGAAGATCATCGGTGGCAAGCACATCAATCTCCTTTACATACTCTATTTGAATGCCCAACTCTTCCTTCAAGTCTGACAAATGTTGCTCTTTGCTTGGAAAATCATCTAGGTTCTGAGGAAAAATAAGCTTGCAATTTTCATGTACTTCATGAATCTTTTGATACAGGTCGTTAACTTTCTCAATTGTTCCCTGGATTTTAGCCATCAGCTTGACGCCACAATTCTTGCAAAACTCCATAAGAGCTACATCTTCCTTAAAACCATCCACAGATTTGAATGGGAGATGCTTAGGGAAATCCACCTTCCCTTCTCTCCACTCCATCTTGCTCAAAATGTTTGCTTTAACCCAAGTGTACTTGCCTTTAAGCCTGATGGTTTCAGCATTGACTTCTTTCAACTTGACCAGCATAGTCTGGATCTTGCACACCTCCTCAGTAATCAGTTCTTGTGTGGCATGCATTTGACTTAAGATGTCACAAGACTGCTCATGAAAGGGAGACATATCCATCACTCTGCTTTCTACTTGCTCTAACTGCTCAACCATTGCCTGTTTGTCTACTTCCAGGTGAAAGACTCTAGCCTCATAATCATTCTTTTCCACTTCTAGAACCATCATTTGGATTGCCAGGTGCTCCTTTTCTTCTTCTAGATGTCGATATTTATTCGACAACTCCTTGTGATTAGCAAATAGGCGATTATATTTGTTCACTACGAGATCCCTATAAGCCTGCTCATTAGCCACAGTATGTTGCAGTATGCGAGCTCTTCTCTTTGTTGACTCAAACTCTTTGACCATGCCAATCACGTTGTCTTCTATTGCTTTTGCTGCCGACACAGTGGCGGATGCCATGGCTATGGGGGATTTATTTGTATTTTTCATGACCGTGGTTTCTCGTTGGGTGACAATATCTGCTTGGAAAAGTATCTGTCTCTTTATCCTCTCTTCTGACTTCAGGACCACAGCCTTCCTCTTCTTATAGTAGACAAATTTATCCCATCGGGACACAGTATGATCTTCGGATGGGGTGAAAGGGATGATCGGGAGGTCTCTTATATGGACTTCTGCCTCTGCGGGCGGGGTCTGCACTACCTGTGATGAGTCTATTTCCATATCTTGGGTGCTAGAGCCACCTGCCTGAGCATCTTCGTTGGCCTTAATTTATCCCTCGGAATTTTTCTCTCCTTCAGCATTTTGCTTTCTTTATGCTTCCTCAGCTTGTTACTGATGTTCATTTTCCTCCCTCTGCTCTTGTTCCTGAGCTTCCTGCTGCAGTCTTGCTTCTTCGACTTCCTGCTGCAATCTCACTTCCTCAGCTTCCCTCTGCAACCTTGCTTCCTCAGCTTCTTGCTGCAACCTTGCCTCTTCTTTCAATCTTTGTTCTTCGTGGGCCAGGGCCTCAACTGCTTCCCTTTCTTTCTGCAGACTGGCTTCTCAGGCTGTGGCAGAGCCAGATCTAGCTCCACTGCTGTGACGACAAATTTGTAATTCAGTCATATTACTAATTCCCCTGAACACTTCTTCTTAGTCATCATAGTAATGGGCATACTCAAAATGAGCATACAATTCCTTGCAATGCTCCGCAACTTTGCTTCACCTGTCATTTTTATGAAAGATCGCCTCACCAAAGTGAAAAGCTTTCAACTCCTGAATGAACTCTTCGGCTGCTGCAACCCCTGAGAACTTATAGGCCCCTATACAGAAAGGCAAAGGAGGGAAAGAAGCCTTATGTTTCTTATTAAGAACTCCTACTATTCCATCAAGGAAAACTTGCCTGACTGCTTCTTTCAAGACCACATAATTAGTGGCGTATTTTGGTAAGATATATGGTGGCTTAGTACCTCCGAACATCCTGATATAGGTACCTTCTCTTGACAAGTAGAAATCACCATAATTTTCCAAGACTTCCATGGCATTCTCTGACAGGAAATTGGGCTCTTCATTGAACATCTGCTCATACACAGGCATAATGAACTCTTCACAGATGAGCTTATAGTGTGCCTTGTAATTTTGAGCCCACAGTATCTTATAAGCAGTGTATACCGGGGTGTTGGACTGATCTCATGAGAAGCCTAGCCTAGGGAAAGGGAGCTTTTCCAAGATGCAATCAATGAGGTACGGAGACATGAAGAACTCTAACTTTTTTAAGGCCAAACCTTCTCTAGCTGCGGCCACAGTGGATGCTAAACTATCTGAGAGGATAGTAGCCCAATCAAACACAGTCCCTTTAAATGCTATGGCATGGATTATGGGGGCCCATTGTATCCTATATACGGTCCCATCGGGCATGCCGAAAATTTTGCTTAGCAGAAGGGCAATCATCCCAAAGGAGGTCTTAGGCTCTGAACGTCATACTCGTCATTGTCCCTTTTCCTCAGCTGTTTTCCCGTGATTAACAGCCTCTTAGCTATTTTGAAATTATTCATCTGTCCCAACCATTCATCGTTCAATGCCTGTTGGGGACGTGAGAATTTGTAGGCTGCTGCAATATAAGCTAGATGGAATGAAGCGAATGGCTCTCCCTTGCTGTCATGCAACACTCTTGTTTGTGGGTTGGCATGTTCCAATATCCACCCGATCAGTTCTGAGCATGGGAATAGCTCAGGGCAGGTAGAAGCCCTGGCTATGCCAGAGGTCCTGATGTTTAGGTAGATTTGTTCTTCTTCTAATAACACGTCTGGGATGTCTTGGTCCCTAATCATCCGGTAAACATCTCCCCACCTAACCTCAAGAGGGATGCCAGTAGTGCACTTTTTGTCTTGAAAAAGAGTTTTAGTCCTTGGTTGCACTGGTTCTAGCTCCATCATTTTAGCTTTCTTTCTACCACCTTTTGGCATCGTGGCTTATCCCTGTCAGCAACTATATGTGAATGAATATAAAATTGTAAATCATTATGAGAGCGTAACATAGAGCAAGACAGATTTAGCATGCTGATGATAAATATAAGAAAATTATAAGGCTGCATGCTGGGGGAGCAAACCAAGCATAGATTATTCAAGAAAACAAAATATGGTCATCAGACTTGATTGTTCTAGGGAGGCAAAGGAAGGAAGGAACCTTTTGAGATGTTTCCAAAAAAGGCGACGCATAAAACTTATTTCCTTCCTCATTCTTGAAGATAAGCTTCCCTAAATTATAGGCGGTTCTAATGGCTGACGTGTGAAGGGCAGGTTGGCCAGGAAGCAAAACACATAACGCAGCCGCTTTTAATGACTGGCATCCAAACCAAGCAGCTGACTGGTTGAGTATCTCAGCCAGCTATGACTGGCACTTTCTCTCGTTTAAATGCGAAAAAACTCGGCTTGAGTGCATCGCCTTGTCTTGGGAAGGTGTGTGATGGCTCTGCGGCCGGTGGGACTGAGCAGGCTTGAATTAACAATGGGACAACAGAGAATGATTTGGCTTGGTCATGACTTCTAGCTACTAGCAATGAGAAATCTATGGGGCTGTAACGACTGTAAAGCTCTAAGGATAGTCTACTATAAGTGCCCATAGGTCACGTAATGAGACGAAAAACACCCGAAATAGCTTTGACGTATATATAAGACAATATTAAGGGTAAAAGCACTTATCTGTAGTGAAAAAACAGTGAAAACGGGGTTGGCTTGGTGGCAAATGGGCTGAGATGGAGTGAAACGATTCGCGCGACTTTGAACGGCGTCCTCTGAATCAAAATCTAACAATGGTACAATAGAAAACTCGCCACCCTTATATTGAGATTGGTACGTGTGGGCAATAAATTGGGTAGGTGACGAAACTATGACGGGGTTAATTACCCGTACGGAGGGGTCACTTCCATCCTTTTGGCATTTATGCGCGATCGTCAATATCGGGAGGAAAAGATGAGTCCCATCCGCGGTTGCGTGTGGGCTTCATGAGTTTCTTCTGAAGTGTGGGGGGAAATTGGAGTTCGAACATGGCAGACTTTGCTTATTGCGGGAGAGAAATGAAAGACACTCCGCTTTTGCGAAAAGGTTTGAGGAGTTCTTCCGGAATCGTCGAGCTAAAAAAAATGTTTGTGGTGCAAGTTTGTGAGTTGTCCCGACGTTTCGGGAGGACTTTGCGAGTTCTTCCGAAAATGATTCTCCCGAAAGCTTATCGTGACGGAGTTTCTTGAGTTGTTCTGCCGTTGCGGAAAGACTCGGTAAGTTCTTCCGCAAATGACGAAAAAGTTTGGTAAGTCTTTTCCGCAAAGTGGATGGCCTGGGAACTTGGTAAGAGGGCGCTCGTTGCGGCGAAACTTTTCAAGTGCTTCCATCGTTTCGAGAGAGAACTTTGAGTTCTTTCGAAGTTCAAAAAATATGTAAGTGCTTCCACCATTTCGGGGATAAACTTTAAGTCTTTCCGCAGTTGCGGGTGAACATTCCAAGTTCTTCCGCCGTTTCGGGAGAAAACTTTGAGTTTTGACTTAGAAGAAAAACTTCAAACCTTTAAAAACAGGTTCCCCACTTGAAACAAAACTAAGTTCGTGGCTCTTCAAAGGAGGTTTAATCCTTTTAACCAGACTTTCTTAGGAAAATAAAAAGGAGGGGTCCCAATATCTACAATTTTTTTGGGGAGGGATGTTGCTGCAACAACAAGACTATGGGAGGAATGCTCTCAAGAAGAAGCAAGGCTTGTGGCACAAGAAGAAAAGATGGGGAATGAAGATCAAGCTCTCACAGCACACACCAAGAAAGGGAAGCCCAAGAGAGAGCCATCTCACTTCAAGAAATCTTCACACGACCATAGAGAAAGGAGAATATGTTTTACCTGTAATGAGAAGGGACATATTGCTATAAATTGTCCCAAGAACAAAAAGGACAACAACAACTTCAACAAGAAGAAGAAGGGTAGCAAAAGAACGTACCATGCTCATGTTGTTGAGGATGATGAACCTCCAAAGAAGAAGGCTAGGGTAGAAAGTGATGATTCATCAAGTGAAGATGAATATGTTCTAATATCCGCCCTCACAGGTACTATCTCTCATGGATGTAATGATTGGATCATTGATAGTGGAGCTTCTAAACACATGACTGGGTTTAAAGAATCTTTTGTAAATCTATTTGAACATGAATCACCCCATAAGGTGAAACTTGGGGATGATTATCAATATCCTATCAAAGGAAGTGGTGAAGCCTCCTACAACCTAGACTCTGGAAAATCCTTGAAGATGAAAGATGTGTTATTTGTACCTGGGCTCAAGAAGAACCTACTCTCCATATCTGCATTGGATGCAAAAGGCATGAGGGTTGCATTTGTAGATGGCCAAGTCCTAATGTGGCCAAAGGGTGAAACCATCGATGATGCAGTAGTGATTGGAGAGCAAGAGGGAGGATTGTACAAATTGAAGGGATAACCTGCACATGCCATGGTACATGAATCGATGGAGCCAAGTGAACTTTGGCATAGAAGGCTTGCACATCTGCACTACAGAGCACTACCAATTGCAAGAAAAGTTGTATAAGGTCTTCCTAAAATCAAGTCAAAACATGAAGGTGTTTGCAAAGGATGTGCAAAAGGAAAGAACATTAAGAAGGCATTTCCTAGCAGTGAAAGCAAAGCAAAAGGGATCTTGGAAATTATCCACTCCAATGTATGCGGTCCGATGTCATCCAGTTCCTTGAGTGGGTATGTATATTATGTCTCTTTCATTGATGATTTCTCTAGGAAGACTTGGGTCTACTTCTTAAAGAACAAAGATGAAGTATTTGACAAGTTCAAGGAATTCAAAACCTTGATTGAAAATCAAATTGATAAGAAGATCAAGACTTTCAGATCCGACAATGGCGGAGAATTCACTTCAGGTGATTTCAAGAAACTATGCAGTGATTCAGGGATTACGAGGGAGTTGATTGCTCCCACAATTCACAACAGAATGGAGTTGCAGAAAGAAAGAATAGAACAATCATGGAGGTAGCATGGGAAATGTTGCATGACCAGGATCTTCCTATGCATCTATGGGCAGAAGCAGCTAGGACAATTGTGTATGTACAGAAAAGAACACCTCACAAGATATTGGACAACAAGACACTAGAAGAAGTCTTCACTGGTGAGAAACCTGAGGTCAGCCATCTCAGAATAGTTAGTTGTCCAGTATATACTCATGTCCTCAAGGAAAAGAGGACAAAACTAGATCCTTCAGGAAAGAAGGGTATCTTTGTGGGGTACAGTGAAAGATCGAAGGCTTACAGAATATACTTTCCAGGGTTCAAGAAGATTGATGTCAGCAGGGATGTAAAATTTGATGAAAACTCAGCTTTCATCAAGTCAAGGAAGGTACCTGTTGAAGATCATTAAGAACCAAAGGAAACCAAATTTCAAGATACCAGCATGATTGAAGCAATTCCAGAAGCAGATCGTGAAATTGAAGATCCACAAGAACCTGTAGATCCACCCCGTGAGAAGGACTCTCACAAGAGGAAACCTGCATGGGCTAGAGAGCTCATTCAAGATGCAGAAAGGTATGGCATTCTAGAAGAAGAACACAGAGCAAGGAAGAGAACTAGATCACACACCGGTTATGTTTCCTTACTCTGTGACATTATGAACAAAGAACCTTCTAGTTATGAAGAAGCGACGGAAAAGAAAGAATGGAAGGATGCCATGGTCGAGGAGTATCAGTCGATCATGAAGAATGATGTTTGGGATGTAGTCCCAAGACCTGAAGGGAAGTTAGTTGTGACTTCCAAGTGGATCTACAAGATCAAGCATGCTGCAAATGGCAGCATAGAGAAATACAAAGTGAGATTTGTAGCTCGTGGCTTCTCCCAGAAAGAGGGGATAGACTATGAAGAAACTTTTGCTCCTGTAGCCAGGTACACTTCCATCAGATCAGTAATTGCTCTGGCTGCAGTGATGAAATGGAAGATACACCATATGGATGTCAAGAAAGCTTTCTTGAATGGTGTAGTCGAGGAGGAAGTGTATGCGGAGCAGCCACTTGGTTTTGAGACACATGACAGGGAGTCATACGCATGTCGGATTAAGAAAGCCTTGTATGGCTTGAAGCAAGCTCCTGGGACTTGGTATGGTAGGATGGACAACTTTCTATCCAGTTTGGGCTTTACCAAAAGTAAAGTAGATTCCAACCTTTACTACAAGGTTGAGGAAGGCAATCCAGTGATACTACTTTTGTATGTGGATGACCTGTTTGTTACAGAAGAAGATAGTTTGATTGCTGATACCAAGAGGAATCTTGCTACCGAGTTCGAGATGAAGGACTTGGGGATGATGCACTATTTTCTAGGCATGTAGGTGTGGCAGAGTGCAGATGGGATCTTCCTTGGACAAGGGAAGTATGTAGTAGAGATCCTGAAGAGGTTCGGGATGATGGACTGCAAGGCCATGGCCACACCTATGGCATCGAACGTGAAGCTTCTGTGTGATGCTTCATCTGAGCTAGTTGATGCCACTATGTATCGTCAGATGATTGGGTCCTTGATGTACTTGACGAACACGAAACCAGATATTTGCTTTGCGGTGAACACATTGAGCCAGTTCCTGACAGATCCGAGGAGTGTTCACCTGGTTGCTGTAAAGCATATTCTGAGGTACCTGAAGGGTACAGTTGATTATGGGATCAAGTATGATGCGAATCAAAAGTTTAACCTGCAGGGTTATGTTGATTCAGACTGGGTAGGCAATGCTGCAGATAGGAAGAGCACTTCTGGGTGCTGCTTCAGTATGGGATCAGGTGTGATTTCTTGGTTTAGCAGGAAGTAGTCCTGCATAGCACTGAGTACAACCGAAGTAGAGTATGTTGCAGCTTGTTCGGCTAGTTATGAGGCAGTATGGCTCCAGAAGCTATTATCTGAGTTATTTGATCTCCCATTGGAGGCTACTGGTATCTTTTATGACAACCAGAGTTCTGTGAAGCTGTCTGAGAACCCGGTATTCTACAATAGGTCGAAGCACATTGAGATCAAATATCACTATATCAAGAATATGGTGCAGAGAGGAGCAGTGAAGCTCTTGTATGTTGACGGATGAGCAGGTTGCAGATGTGTTGATGAAACCACTAGCTTGAGTGAAGTTCGAGTACTTCAGAGAGAGGCTTGGTGTTCTTCAGATTGACGACACTTCAAGGAAGAAGTGATGGAAACATTTGCTGAAGCCATTCCAAGCATGGTGAGAGGAGGATCCTTCACATGGCTGTGGATGTAAGCACTGGATGATGAGCTTCAGGATGATGTTCCAGTTACTGCTCTGTATATGCATCACGTTGGATGCTTGGCATGATCAGTTGGATCATGTATATGTATATGCGTCATGTTGGATGCTTGTTATGATCAGTTGGATCATGTATATGTATATGCATCATGTTGGATGCTTGTTATGATCAGTTGGATCATGTATATGTATATGCATCATGTTGGATGCTTGTTATGATCAGCTGGATCATGTATATGTATATGCATCATGTTGGATGCTTGTTATGATCAGTTGGATCATGTATATGTATATGCATCATGTTGGATTCTTGTTATGATCAGGTGGATCATTTATTTGTGAATGTATCAGGTGGATACATTGTATGATCAGGTAGATAATGTATGATGATATGTATCAGGTAGATACTTGGTATGCATCAGGTGGATGCACAGTATGATCAGGATGATCATGGATGATGAGATTCAAGATGTTGCTCCAGATGATATGCATCAGGATGATGCTATGATGATGATCAAGATGATCATGTGTTGATGTACGGTGAGTATCAGGAGGATACTCTGTGGCTGTGGACAGGTTGTGTAGATAAGCATGTAAGTTGACCTGGGAGATCCGACAAGTAGAGCTGTGTGCTCGTAACAGCCTGGGATGCTCTTTCGAGGCATTGCTTTGGGAGGACATATAATAGCGCCCCGGGAGATCCGATAGGTAGAGCTGTGTGCTCGTAACAGCCTGGGATTCTCTTTCGAGGTTTTATCCTATGGCATGTAATGTGTCCTTGGAGATTCGATAGGTAGAGCTGTGTGCTTGTAACAGCCTGGGATGCTCTTGCAAGGTTTTGCCATGACCACATGTAATGTGTCCTTGGGAGATTCGACAGGTAGAGCTGTGTGCTCGTAACATCTTGGGATGCTCTTGCAAGGTTTTGTGGTGAGACCACATGTAATATGTCCTTGGGAGGTCCGATAGGTAGAGTTGTGTGCTCGTAACAGCCTGGGATGCTCTTTCAAGGTTTTGTGGTGGGGTCACATGTAATATGCTACTGGGAGATCCGACAGGTAGAGCTATGTGCTCGTAACAGCCTGGGATGCTATAGCCAGGTTTTGTGATGCACGTAATAAGTCCTGAGGATTCCACAGTATGGCTAGTGATGATGAAGACCTGTAGATGGTGGGCCTACATCCAGTATGAAAAAGGACTGGCTCTGTAGAAATTCCTATGACGAGTAGATTGGAGATTGATTGAGATAGCAGTAGCCGTGACGATGACGATGATCCAGTGACGATGATCCAGAGAAGAAGACTTCTGCTAGCAGATCTGTGTCGAGAAATACCTTCCTAGTTAAGAGGGAGTTTTTATGTATATGTAACTTCGGAATGTATTTAATCTATGTATATTGTACTCCTATAGAGATGTATTATTCCTCTATATGGAAGTGTCATCATTTGTATTGACAAGTGCCGCAAGTGTTGTAACTTGCTGTGATGGGTTATTAGACCACCTAGTAAGGGGTCGGCCCAGATTAATGTAACCATGGGTTATTAGACTCTTCTATAGAAGTCGGCCCTGCTAGTGTATTAGGCAAGTCAGAACAAGTATAAATATAGAGCGGAAGATCTATATTTGTTCATCTCATTATTCACTCCTACATCACTCAGAAAGTGGTGCACTAGTTGAGGAGGAGGCGTAGCTGCTAGTAGAAGACTATCTCTTGTACTTTGGTTGTGTCATTTCTCTTTCTATCTCTGAGGAAGTTGTGGGGTTTTTCACCTTTATGGTTTTCCCCAGTGAAACTCTGTGTGTCTATTGTCTCATGTGATTGCTTGGTGTGATTGATATGCATTGGTATACTGGATATGTTGTACATGTTATTCTCTTAGTAAATATCCTAGAGTATATTGAATTAATGCTAAAAAATTAACACTCAGGAAATTTTGAGAACACTAATTTCAATTCCAATCTGTGGTCAGAAGTGTCCAAACTTGGAAACCCTAGTTTTCAGACTTAGGGCAGAAACTATTGCAATGGCTTCTTTCAGTACTACTCTGATACCAAGTTGAATTTTAACTTAGCAGTATTATTTTCAAATCTTACTTCATCCCATAGATATTATTGCATTTCAACTTCAAATTTGCAATGTAAAATAAAAAGATAACTGAAAGAGAGCCATGCACAATAGACACAAAGTTTTACCCTGGGAAACCTAAACTTGGGAGAAAACCCAACAACCTTTCTTGAGAAGAATATTTCCAATAATAAGAGTACAACAACAACAATAGAATAACCCTACTTAGCAATGGTTTTACAAACATCACTTGTGACATCACCAATTACATAGGGCGAGCCCAACTGCATGGAGGGTGTGCACTTCAAGAGGATAGATAGCAAACCCCAAAAGAGAGATAAGAGTCTTCAATAATTGCTTCATGAATCTTCACTTCAACCTTTACTGCACCCAAATAATGATGTGCACTTGTGGAGAGAGAGAGAAAACTTGTTGATCCAAATGAATTGCTGGAGCACTTTATTTATAGACATTAAATCACTTGAAATTCACTTGGGGTCAACTTGTCTTATTTGGTTGGGCCTACTTGCTTGTTTTTACACTTCAATGTTGAATTTCAAGTTGATCGCTTTATTATTGGAATTTCCCACTTCTTTAGGAAAGGTTTCCCATTGTGATGATGTTATGCTTCTCCATCACATGCTCGTCTATTCACCACATAGAGCCCTAATGTTGATTTGACCCACAGTAAGAAGTCCTGGACACTTCTTAGGGAACATGTCAATTTCAACATTAGGCTAGACTTGTATATCTCATAAGGGGATAAAATCCCCTAATAAAATAAACAAGTCAAACACTATAATATAGAATAGATCACTCTGTTACGGGAGTAGACAATGTGAGAGCACCCAAGGGACCATATCCACAACATATGACTGGGATATTCATTGCCCTTGTTCGCGCCATTCACCTCTAGAATGTGAATGTATGATTCATTAATAGCCAATTCAACATGGCCTCACTAACCAATTCAGCATGGCTATCCATGAGTGAAATAGGGTCAGTCACATACTTTATTTTAGCCTTTGAGCAATTAGTCATCCATACAAAGAACTTAATAGATTCTTTCTATAAAGAATGTTTCAATAGTGGCCTCATGGAGGCAATTAAAGCACAAGTAAGAATGCAACATCCTGCTACTTGGTTGGAGGCATCACAGAGGGCACTAAAATTAGAGTTAGTGATCAATGCACAAACCAACAAACCCTCTTTCATTCCTCGCTCACACCCTAGAAAAGTAAATTCCTCAAGCACAATTCCTTCTCCTCCATGGAAGGTACAAAATTTGTCTCCATTAGAAATGGTAGACCCACAAAGACAAGGAATCTACTATAATTGTGATGAAAAGTATTCTGCAGGTTATAAATGTAAAGAACAAAAGTTATTCCACATTGATGTGACAGGTCCTACAAATCCTGAAGACATCATTACAAAAGATACCCCCATGCTTGAGGATGTGAAGAAATTCCTCCCATACAAGAAGAAGTGGAAGATGAAGTCCATCAAGAAGAACCACTAATCTCTCTTCACGCTTTATCTGGTATTCAATCCCCACAAACCTTGAAACTTCGGGGTTACATCAAGCATCATAGAGTTGTAGTTTTGGTTGATAGTGGCATCACCCACAAATTTATTCACCAACAATTGGTTGAGGAACTTCATTGTTATATACACTCGATGCCCAAATTTAAAATTAAGTTAGCTAATGGAGGGATGATGAAATGATAGGGGTGTTGTGAAAATATAAAACTCCAATTGGGTGATTATCATCTCAAAAATCATATGTTGGCCATAGATATGTGTGGTTATGATATAGTTTTCAGGTAGAATGGCTATGTACATTAGGGCTAGTTAACATGGACTTCAAGGAATTATACTTGAGATTTACTTAGGACTCTCATACTCACACCCTTAAAGGGATCCAAGCAGGCTCCCCTGAAATCATAAGTTCTCATCAGATGGAAAAATTATTGAAGAAAGCTCACTCTAGAATTCTTGCTCACTTCCATGCCATCCAGGATTTGGATAACACCACACCCAAAATCCATCTTGACCTACAAATGGTTTTGGACAAACATTAACATGTCTTTGAAACACCAAAGGGTTTACCCCCATCTAGAGGAGAGCATCACCATGTTATTCCTTTGATTCCAAGAATTCAACCACCAAATGTAAGACCATATAGGCATCCATTTGCACAAAATAATGAAATTGAAAAGATAATTCATGAGCTACTAGAGGCTTGGTCCAAAGACCCTGGAAAAACTAGTCAAGAGAAATTTTTATTGATATATAAAGGAGAAATCTCATAGATTTACAGCAGTAGTACTTGCAGCATTAAATATACAGGAATGAACCCAAACTATGAGCCAACACATTCACCTTGATTTCTGATCCAAACACCCACATAATTAGCTACAAGAATATCCTCAATTTCTATGCACTGTAAGTACAAAATAACAATAGTCACTACTCTTGAAATTCCTGCCATCTTGCCTCAATTTTAGTGTTGGAAACTACTGTACTAAATGGCTACAAGAATCTACCTTGAACTGCATGGTGCCCCTTTCTCTCTCCTATTGTATGACCTCTTTAATGCTGATCCAACTTCTTGGGAACTACACCTCCCACTCCTTGGGAAGTGTGCCACTTCTCTTCCCTTGAGAAATGCACCCTTTTATTGATGTACATACATCATTCACTATTGTACATGGATTAGAGTGCATTCCCACTATGTATTCCTTGGGATGCACATCACCCATTTTTGGAAAGTGGGCCCTTCTCCTTGAAACTTGTGTCCTCCTTGGCTTCTCTTCCACACTTCTCCTAGCTCAACACTCTCTTGAAATTTGTGCCTCTTACACTTCGATACAAAAATCCCTCTTGGAATGTGTGCCCCTTCATCTCACTCAAGCATCTTTTATCTTCTCATTTAGGGTAACTGCCCTAACTCTTCAACTTTTACAGTTAGGATCTAATCTCCCCCTGCAAGATTAGTGGCTGTGACTTATGCCCTCATTGAGATGACTTAAGTCATTTAAGTCTCTCAAATATGATAAAGTCACTTCAATTTACCCCAAAATAAAGTACAACTTGAGTTTATAAAGTACAATTCAACTTAACTTTATAAAGTCACGTTAATAAAGTCATTTTATAAAACATATCATAAGGTCACTTTATGTCACTTAAGTGAGATACTTTGCTTGGACCCTTGCAATTAGGCATATGAGTGCAGAATTACCTCCGAGCTACAAAAACTAACACTCCCTTCATGTTGTCGTAAATGCAGGTAGAAATATCATTGTTTATTTTTTAAATACATTCACAGATTGAAATTAAATGTAGGGTTTAAAATACCAGTAATAATTTCCATCTTTAATCGTACATGTTACATCTATATGAGGAGGAGTTACATTTCCAACTTCTTGTGGTTTCTTAAATTAACATACTCGTTGATTCGATTTATACTCTTTTTTACTTCTCCGGGAAGATAGTTTATTAGGGTAAGAATCTATTTATATTTGACTTATTTTTTCCTCTCCAATATTTTTACCAATACTAGTGATTACCGATACTAATATAGTATGAACTATAATATATTATTATAGGATTAATATTAATATATATCAATTATTGATGGAGTTGGTATTTTTCTTCCACAAGACCTCAAAGTTGTGTTTAACAATATGCAACCTTATAGTCATAATATAAGCAAGTTAAGCATATGCTCACTTCATTAAAAGATACTCAGGTTAAAACTATAATTTTAACCAATTGTTGAAATACCTCTAGTTATTCTAATTGTCAAAAAACTGTTGTTGTAAACATATTTTGCTTCATATCACTTATACAGAGTTAAGTGTCCACTCTGATCATGAATACAATTTGAGCTTGCATTTCTTCATTTCATTCTTTCAAAGTACCAAAATTCCTTGCTAGTTTTAGACTTAGCAATGGAATAAATAACGTAACTATCAAATTATAACATCTAATATTAGCAAAGATTATTTTTAAACATCTAATACAACCCTTTCACAATCAATATTAACAGAAATTTTTCTTAAACATCTAATACAACCCTTTTGCAATCAATATTAGCATAAATTCTTCTTAAACATCTAATACAACCCTTATGCAAATTTTGCAAATGAAGTGAATATAGCCTATTTTGAAAAAAAAATCTGATAGATTAGATCACTCTTGATCAACAATCATGAATCCCAATCTCGTATGAAAAACAAAGGCTACTTTGGCAGGTATTTGCTACCACATAGCCTTGTTTAAACAATGATATGTCAAGTTTAATTGTGTTGATTTTAACTATATCATGTTCCATTATGTTGTAGCAATTCGTGCTTATTTAATCGTTGCTCTATCATGTTTAGTTGTGATGACTTTGTTTCTTCCGTATTTAAAAATATAAATTCTTGATTGCATTAGATTTGGATGTCCATATAATCATTACAAGGCAAGGAATATGATAGTAAAAATACCTTCCTGCATCAGTATTTTGTTTGATTTGTCCTTAGTACAATTTTGGATTGTGACAAATCCTTCTTAGTTTCTAGTGTGACCGAGAGAGTACTCACAGTAGGTTGCTTCATTTCTATTCGTGATCGATCATCATTATTCGTTTTGTTCAAAACTATGTACATGCATACAAAATCACACCTTCTCTCTCCTTCCACCCAACCAAAGGCCCAATCTTTAAAATGACAGATCCTTCTTCAACAAATCATCTATGGGACCAAAGAATTGTTTGTCTACAAGACTATAACTTCTGGCAATAAAATATGACATGTTGATTCTAGTGCCATCAATTGTCAACAAGTTTCTAGAAATCCCAAAATTTTGTTTTTCTCTTGGATTTTCTTCATAAGTATCATTCATGGATAGTACACACCCAGGGTACTAAATGCATGAGGTTGATCCTACGTTACATAAATGTGCTTTTATACACATAGCACCACCATAAATAGTAAGTGATGAGTCCACTTTCTATAGTACACCTTATGTTAATTATGTATAGAACACAACTGAAGAAGACATCCAAAAGTAGTGTGAATAGATCCTTAGTTTATAATCTATTCTAGAAGAAAGTGACCTAGAACTCCCTTGGTTCAACAATCCACATATTAGGGTTGTTTAGTCAATGTAATCATTTTAAGGTTTATATTGACCACAACACTCCATAGTTCAGAGGAAAAATTGATGCTAATTTTTTATATTAAAGGTTAAGTGCCTTGCGGATATATATTTTTTGTATAATACATTAGCGATCAAAGTTTCGTTGCAGACCCACAACCACTACTAGTATAAGAATTTTGATCCCATCACTGCATGGGATGACTTCATGAAGGTGAGGTATGGCCAACACTAATCATTGCCATGTAGAGAGGCTCAATACATGAAGTGAAAATCACTTAAAATGAACAATAGTTCAATATCCAACATAATAAGGATAACATACAAAATTTAAATGGAATTAAGATTCTTTGAATGTTGTTCAAATATGGAATTAATATTCTTTGGAATGTTGTTCAAATATTGTCTTTGTTTAGAGCAAATTTGATACATTGATTGGTCAAGTGTTGGCTCTTATGATTAGGATCTCAATAAGGTGTCCTTACAACATGATATTTCATTATCATACTTCTAGAGTTTTCTTGATTCACCTGTTAGTATCATGTCTTCTTCATATACTCTTTTTCAAAAGAAAAAAAATTATATTCTATTTGGATTTAACAAAAATACAAACATAAGGTGTCAAAAGTAGTGTCTAAAGACCCTATTACAAGTATTACAACCATGTGTTCTACAGAACTGATAAAAAATGTAGCCTTTATGCCACTATCCATTATGAATCATATAGGTACTATCGCTAACCTTAGGATATGATACATAGATTAAAGAAATGCCCTCAGAAATTGTCCAAAATATATTCTCTTAGAATGCCTTCATATCCATTTTTAAATTCCGTGACCACAAATTGTTTATCCTTAAGTCAT
The DNA here is from genome assembly GCA_027924585.1 of Larix kaempferi. Classification (NCBI taxonomy): domain Eukaryota; kingdom Viridiplantae; phylum Streptophyta; class Pinopsida; order Pinales; family Pinaceae; genus Larix; species Larix kaempferi. Next base: position 1,078,644 of record BSBM01000817.1, on the reverse strand, counting down.
AGTCCATGTTTAAAAAGACGGTCATCCTCTTGATTATGTTCCCGGTACACATAAGATAAGGAGATAGACCGAAAAAACTTGGAAACCTACTTTCCATGAATTATAATTGCATACAGACTAAGATCCCGAACCTCCACATGATCATTAATCCATTCACAGACCAAGGGAGAGTCACCAAACACCTGCATGGAGTTAATTTGTAAATTGGCTACAAATCGTAACAAAATATCAATGGCAATAATTTTGCAAAAAAATCATTTTGGCCCCTCCATTAGATTTAAAATGAAAGAAGTGCAAATATGACAACTTATGGAGTGTGAAACCAAGCTCCACTCCTCAATTCGGCCCTTGATAAGCCCCATCAAACATTCCCCATGGACTGCAACTATCCACTATGAATTCACTGATTTGCCAAGGTCCATGTTTCTTAAGCTGGTCTTTATAGAAGGGAATTAGCCTTAGCACTTTGGAGGATACCTGGAAGGTAGGAAGAGGTTTGTTTTCAAACAAGGAAGAATTTATTTCCAACCAAATGTCCCATTACCAGGCACGACACCCCCCTGAATTCCTGCAATTATTTTCGACAAAACCAACCTTCGAATCTTGATTCTATCGAGACACCCTACCATAGAGATTGTAACCCAAAGGAAGACTCGATTTCTCGCCAAACTTGGATACTATAAAGGCACTGCAAAAATTTGTGCATGTTTGTTTCTTCTTGTTCAAAATATAGAAATCATTGACCTAGACCTATCCTACCTCTTCTCAGGAGCAAATCTCATTAAGAACACATCCATGGAGTGCAAACCACAATAGGAGTTTATCCTTCAATGGCGCCTTTTTCCTCCATAAACACTTCCACCACCATATTTTATCTATTTCTTCTAATAGAAAGAGAGTGAGATAACCTAGCTTGGTAGTATATGAACTACCATTTTTGTTATGCCCCCATACCAATTCATATGAATTATCACTAAGTTGAGTATGGGATTTACGTAACTATGAAAGAAATATGGTCCAACATCTCACCTAAATCCCTTCCAAACCAAGGTCATCCAATGAAAGCCACCCATGACTCCACAATGTCATTTCATTTACCTTTAAGACAAAATTGAGAGTAGGTTTCTCGATCATTTGTAGATAATAGAAAAGATCATCTAGAAGGAAGATAAAACTATAGAATCTTTCCTTGATCTACACAACCCACCTTCCAAGCTAAGAAATGACCAATAAATGGAAATACCAACGCCATCGCCTTCCATTTATTTGACACTTTCAAGATCGATTTATGTTCCTTTCTGATCCAATCCAACCAAGAGTTGTGGGAAATGTATTTCTGCACAAGGATTTGACTCCATAAACTATCCTTAGGCACAACCATCTGTAAGGAGTTGGCTGCTAGTGACTATCCATAAATATTTAAATACTTTAAACCCAAAACCCGAGTGATTTTGGTTTTGTGAGCCTTCTCCATTGGACCTAATGGGAACCTTTGAATTCACTGCTACCTTGCCACATGAAATTATAACAAAATATTCTGATTTTCTCCAGGACACCTTTAGGTATATGGGCCAGGGGTGTGCCAATACACCAATATCGCTTCTAGAACATATTTGACTAAAAAAAATGACCCCCACATGAAAACCACCTATTACACCATAAATATATTATTTTTTCTATTCTAGAAGCTAGTCACTACCGGTAATATTTACCATAGCAGTTAGACCTCAAACTGAAGCCTAAATATTTGAACCCATTGCCAAGATCCAAGAGATAGATCTCAAATATTCTTTAAAATTTCCTACTTAGATCCTCAGATAAAACAAACGTGTATAATGCATACTTCATTGAGTTTACTTCCATGCTTGTGGCTGTAGTGAAGTGAGCCAAAATGTCTCTCATTTGAATGCCTTCCTGCATAGTTCCCAGATAGAATAAAAGGACGTTTTGAATAAAGAGGAGATGAAGCATGTTCACAGATTAAGGTAAGGTAAGGTATGAAGGTCCTCGATAATGACCTTATATCTTAAGTTTCAAGTGATTGCCTTGATGTGGGATGACTTATTCTCTCACTTTCCTCATAAATTGAGGGTAAATTTATTGCACTTCAAAGTGTGTATGAAGTCCGATTATAAATATAGATGGAAAAGTGACTCTACCCCTTATGCCCCTATATTTCCTACCTCTGGAGAACACATTCAATATTTCTTAGGCTAAAGTGTTAAGTTTCTCTCCTATGGCTCCATTATTCATGAGAGAAGTAGTTTTTAGGTAAGTTTTTATAAAGACTACCCTATTTAGGAGGGAAGTATTTGAACTACTCCTTGATTTATAATGTTAGTATGATAACTACTCCTATATTGATCCCATGGAAGGCCCTCGATATTCTTCCCTCCGCTATCAAGCAGCTTAAGCTCTCAACTATCATCAAAAATAGGTAAGGCAAAAAGGGGGAAACCCCGACGCAAACCTCTAGTGGGTTTGAAGAAGTCCAAGGATTCTCCATTAACAAGAACTGTGAAGGACACCATCAAAATGCAACACATAATCCATTTGAATAAAGGAATAAAAAGTCCCAGGTGAATCAACAGAAGATGAATAAAAAGCCATGAATCCTTGTCATATGCTTTTGAAAGATCGATTTTGATCACAACTGTTAGAATATGTGAGACTTTTATAGAATGTAATTCTTCCTAGGAAAATCTAATGGCCTCATGGATTTGAAATCCACGCAAGAAGCCAAATTTCTCTGCTAAGATAAAATCCAATAACAAGGGCATGGGACTTAAAGCAATGATATTGGCCACTATATTTTACAACACAAGGAGATTGAATTGAAACCTGAGAAAGACTTAGGATTATCCTCTTTAAATCTAGGAAAGTTGCATTGAGACTCATTGGTAATCTACTTGAGACTCTAATTTCATATACAACCCTCACTAGATCGGGTCCCAGCAGGTAAAAAAAATATAAAATTCCACAAATTAGACATTAGGCTTGAGGCTTCGACCCTTTTTAAAAGTAAGAAGAATATTGAAGATTTATTCTTTGGATACAGACCAAAACTTATGTCCTCATTCTCGACCTCGTTCACCATCCTTGGAAAAATTGAAATAACATTAAGCATTTCCTCCAAGTTGTTCCCACATGGTTCACGATATGGCTCTTGGAAATATTGAACCCCCAGATTCACTAGGTCCTTGAATCCCATGATTTTTTATCCAAACTGATCCTTAAGCTCCCATATATTATTCACACTACGAAAATGATTGGAAAAGGCACGAATAATTTCACATTATCATCGCCTTGTTTGATTCAAACAACCCTTCTCTTAAGATGCCACTCATTCTCATTCTCAAGCAATAACTTAGTATGCCTCACCTCCAATTCCTGCATTTTAACCTGAACCTCCCACTCGCACAACTCACTCTTTGAGTTAGTTAATAAGTCTTCCAACTCTTTTTCCATAACTAAAATTAGAGCATCCCGTGCCCAAATCCGTTCATTGTCTCATTCTACCACCTTAACTTTCACATATTTAAGAGCCCAAAGAAATTGCTCACATGCTTATAAAGCAGATGAGGGATCAATGGAGTCCATCTTTCCTTGAAAAATTAAAGGAATTCCTTCTCTCCTAGCCAACCAAAATTAAAATTGAATGGAGTCCCTGGGAAGGAATCCTTCTCATCCAATTCTAGCATAATCCGATAATGATCTGAGCACCTAGTAGAACTAACCCATGACCAATACCTATCCACCTTATTCAAAATATGTTTATTCACAATGAAATTGTGCAATATTTTATAAATAGCTTCCCTCTCGGCCTAATTATTTCCCCAACTATGTTGCAATTTCGATGGTTCCACATCAACGAATTCCCCCATTTCCATATGATTCAAAAAGAAGTCTGCCAAATGGTCTATCCAAGCACTTTCTCTCCAGACTTTGCTTCAGTTAAGGGAAAAATTCAGATGACCTGATCCCATTATAAAACCTTAAGATTTATAAATTGAGAGAGAAAACACTTTCTCCCAAAATGGTTGCTTGTCCTCATATGGCCCATAAAGGTTGAGGATCATAAAGGATATGTCAAGTCTCTTGCTGAAAATTTTAGTACAAAGTCCTTAAGGAAAAGAAAAGGAGTTTATTAGATAAACAAAGTGGGTTTAGCGAGTAATTACCCCCCCTGAAATCCCCTCCAATTCAATGGCAAAGAAATCCCAAGAAACCAGAAGTTTCTTAAGTTTCGAAATTAGAATTTCCCCTTTGCTCATCGTCTCCTGCAAGAGCACAATATATGGTCTTTCTACCTCTAGTTGATGCTTCAAGGCCAATTTATTGGCTTGGCCTCCCAACCCTCTTATATTCATGGAACATATCTTCATAAGGGATTGGTCCATGAAGCTTTCCTTGCTCTAAGGACCCTAGATATTAGTTTTTACCTTGGTTTATTTCCCAAAAGGCCACTTGTGTCACTTTGTTGATCATTGAAATTTTATTAGTAAATAAATTTGACTTTGCTAAGGTTTCTAAATATCTTGTTTGAACTTCGATGTTTGAAGATATCGCTAATTCAACTAGATCCTTCATTATTTCCTAATCAATAAGTAAATCTTTGTCGATAAGTCATTCTAGTTTTTCCTATTGTATCTTTTTTTTTCATTTTTAACTTCTTGATTTGTGAGATCAAGGTATTACTATGCTTTTTGAGACTATACTTTTTTTCAATTTTCGTTGGTAGATTGTTCTTTTAGATCTTAATTTTTTTGTTGAGATTCCTCATGGAGTCATTGATATCTTGCTACTTCATGTTTCAATTTATCAATTTCTATAATGAACATTTTGTTTGAAAGAGTATGTTATGGTTTTGATTTTTAAATTGAGAAATTTATTCATCTTTATTAGCTACAACCTTGTCAATTTTTTTCTAAAAATCCTACATCTTTTGTAATGACTTCTAAATATAAAATATGCATCTAATACATCTTTCAAGTTTTTTGATGAGGGGGATTATGAGTATGACTTCATTGCAAATTCCTATACTGTTATCTTCTTCTTCTTATCAATGAATGCCAAAATTTCTTTCTTCATGTTTAAGATGTAGAAGATCCCTAATGTTTTCATACAAGATGAACCTAGATATCAACACCTTTTGTATAAAGTTATAACATTGAATTGAGATATGAAAATATAATAATCAATTATTAGTTGAAAATTGTTTATTCTATATCATTTTTAGTTCACAAAACAATATTTCTAATTATACTTTCTCTAGAATAAATAATTGATTGACCAAATCAACATTAATGCAATATCCTTTATCTATAAACAAATAGATATGCTATTTTTTTTCCATAAATAGTCCTCTTAATTAACAAAGAGAAATGTTAATTTTTTTTCCATAAATAGTCCTCCTAATTATTAATAGGGTGCAAACACTTTTTCATAACCACGATTTCAATATTAAGATTTATTATGCCTTTCTTAAAACCTTGGTAATAAAAACTACCATAATTATGAAAATTTATATCTTTTACCATAAAAGTGAAAATCTTATATCTTTTTCAATATTAAAATAAACATCCCCCTCAAAATAATTTAAACTTAAAAAAATATTTACCCCCTTTTGACTGGATAACATTTACTCTTTTAAATGCCCTTTCCCTTGCTTTCACTACGCAATAGGTTATATTGCACTTAAATTGGGGCATTTTTACTTTATATAATAAAACCATATATATCTTAAACTTTATATTTATTTTGTATAATTTTAAGTTTATTTATTCTTAAAGGAAACAAAACTTGTCATGAATTAATGGTTGTCAATCACAAGTGAGGACAACTACCATTATTACTATTTGCGAACACAGGTTGAATCATCATTGATATTCAAGGAAAACAATGCCACTTAAAATGGTTGGGAATATTATATTCTTTGCATCTAAATCGACTTCTAAAGTCAATAGTCGATTGGTATAAGTCGACTAGAGTCAGAGGCAACGGATGGGAAGTCTGGTCAGCGAATCATAATAGTTGTTTGGTCAAAGGAAAATGTATGGTCAAGGGGAAGTTGAAGGAACGACCAAAGGTCAACGAGAAATCAACTAAATTTGACCTAGTCAAGTCGACTATAACCAAATAACTGAAAGTGGTTAGGAAGTTATGGATTGTCATTAATGAGCAGTTGGTTGTATTGCATCTATAAATAAGATGTAATAGCCATATAGCATGATCATGGCGTGATGTAATGAAGTGTGATTAGTAGTCTAGCAATTCATGGTTGTAAACGCATGTTATGAGTGTTTGATTAATAGATGAGTGAAAGCTCATTGGTTTGCTAGTTTTTCCTCCAGGATAGAGGTTTCTAGGGTAATTTATGTGTAATGTGTTGATGTGTTGGGTGTCATTATTTTATGTTTAATTGTGCTTAACTATATGAATCAATTTGCAAACATGTTTTAATCGGTATTTAGAACCAACAGTTGGTATCAGAGTTGTATTTGGCTGCAGGGAGATTCATTTATTGCTAAGGGTTTGGTTTGGTCCTTGATTTGGTGAATACCTGTTTACAGTGGGATATTTCTAGAAACATTGATTTATAGTTAGAATGGATAACACATCGAGATGGAAACTGAAATTTTTTTGAGCTTTGGAAGCTTAAAATGGAGGATCTCCATGTAGATTGAGATCAATGGGTTGCAATTGACCCAGGAACGACTCTGGTTGGAGTGTCGAATGAAGTCTCACAAAAGATTCACAAAAAAGGAAAGGATTACAATATGACTCTGTTTAGTAGATTCTCTATTATTGAATGTCTCAAAAGAAGGCACTGCAAAGAAACTATAGGAAAATTTGGGGAACTTGTACCAGTTGAAATATCTGGTTAACAAGTTGTTTCTTCAAAAGAATTTGTATCTTTTGAGGATGGGTGAAGGTGACTTGGTTACAGAGCATCTGAATGCATTCAACACCGTTATCAATCAATTGTTGTCTATAGATATTAAAATCACCATGGAGGAAAAATGCATCAGTCTATTGTGTTCTTTGCTAGATTATTGGGATAGCATGGTCATGGCTATTGAAAGAAACAATGCCACAATGAAGATTGACGATGTGGTTGCATCTTTTTTGTCAGAAGAGATGAGATGAAAGAACATGGAAGGTACAACCCATGATGCCCTGATGGTTAGAGGTCGGCCAATACACATAGGAAAGGGAAAACATCTAGTAGAAAGTTGAAGTTGAGTAGTAGATATAAGACCAGATCGCCTGGTCCAATGATGAAAACATGCCGACGATGTGGTAAATTCGGGCATTATAGACAAAATTGTAAGTCAAAAACATTCGAGAAAGGAAAAGGGTCTGAGGAAGGTCAGCCGACTGATAGTAAGGCTTCACAAGAAGAGAAAGGAGACATGTATTTGGAATCCACAAGTACACAGTTAGATCGTGACTCTTGGCTAATTAAATCTGGTGCGTCATATCATATGACACCTCACTGAGAGTGGTTATGGGAGTATGAGACGATTGATGGTGGTGATGTTCTGTTGGGAGATGATTCACCAACCAAGATATTCGAACGAGGTAAAGTTTGATTGAAACTGAAAGATGGAAGAATATGAACACTTCCAAGAGTACTGCATATCCCAGGTTTGGATCGAAACCTGATCTTAGTAAGTAAGATGGGGAATGCTAATGTGTAGTCTTTATTTGAGAAAGTGCAAGGAGTGATGGTATTGATGAGGGGAGTTCAGATTGGAACCTTGTATAAGCTATTGGGAAGATCATACACTGACGAAAGTGCTAATGCGGTTTGTCCAGAGTTCGACATCATATCTTGTTGTCTAGTTGACTTAACCATGTTGTGGTATCAATGGATGAGACATATAGGTGAGAAAGGTCTTTGTGCTATGCACAATAAAGGTATGGTTGTAGGTTTCCCTGACTTCTCTGAAGAATTTGAATTCCATGAAAATTGTATTTATGGTAAACATAGTCATGTAAGGTTCTCATCTAGTGCTACTAGGGCTAAAGAAATACCAGAGTTAATACATAGTGATCTGTTTGGACCTGTGTTAGTCCCTTCACTAGGAGGATATTAGTTTTACGTTTCTTTCATTGTTGATTTCTCCAGAATAGCATAGTTGTAATTTTTGAGGAACAAATTTGAGGTTTTTGAGAAATTTCAAGAGTTCAAAGATCTCGTGGAGAATCAGACTGGTAAAAATATTAAGGTGATGAGAATTGATAATGGGGGGGAATTCTGTGGAAAGGCGTTTGACCTGTTTTGTAGACAACACATTATAGCTTGAAAAAACACAACTACTTACATGTCTCAACAGAACAGGGTTGGAGAAAGAATGAACGTAACACTTTTGGAGAAAGTGAGGAGTATGCTCAGTGGTGCAGGAGTTGCACAAGGATTATAGGTAGAAGTAGTCGACATGGAATGTTACTTGGTGAATAGGTCGTCGTCAATGGATTTGGTCGAAAAGAATCCATATGAGGCATGTGTTGGTAAAAATCCCTCTCTTACACATACCAGAGTGTTTGGGTGTGATGCCTTTGTACATATCCCAAATGAGAAAAGAACCAAAATTGACAACAAGTCACAGAAATGCATCTTCATTGGATACAAGGATGGAGTGAAAGGGTATAAGCTATGGAATCCAGTGATGAGGAAGGTATTTTATAGCAGAGATTGGATCTTCAGAGAAGTTGGGGACACTTCCAAGGATGAAGAGGTTAAAAGAGACAAACCAAAAAAGAAAGAGTTTGGAATGAACGACGAATGTCTAGATTTAGGTGAGTCGACTTAATTTGATGAAGAGGTGGAACAACATAATCTGGATTTCAAGAGGTTTGGTCGAGCAAGGAAACAACTATAAAGATATAATCTATCCAAATTTTGCATTATCTTCCATAGAAGATTATCCCAGGTCTGTAAAGGAAGCAATTGAATTGATAGAGGGTAAACTATGGAAAAGTGCCATGGAAGAAGAAATGGAGTCCTTGAATAAAATGAAACATGGGATCTAGTCATGTTACCAAATGGAAGGAAACCTGTCGGTTGTAAGTGGGTGTTCAAGGAGAGTTGAATGCAACAGGTCAAGTTGAGAAATACAAGGCTCAACTGGTAGTGAAAGGGTATTCCCAAGTCGAGGGAGTTTACTTTGGCGATATTTTCTCTCCTATTGCTAAGTTAACTGTCATAAGGTCTTTAGCTACAACATTTGATCTTGAAATAGAACAAATGGATGTAAAGACAAATTTTCTTCATGGCGATCCTGAAGAAGAAATGTATAGGAAGCATCCTGAAGGATTTACAATAGAAGTAGAAAATGAGATGTTTTGCAAGCTCAATAAGTCTCTCTATGGTATAAAACAATTTCCCAGGATGTGGTATCAGAATTTTTATATGTCTATCCAACAAATGGGGTTTGTGAGAAGTTAGGATGATCATTGTATGTATGGGAAGAAATTCAGTGGTCATTTCATATATGTAGTTTTGCATGTCAACGACATGTTGTTGGTGGGAAATAACATGGATATGATAAATGAGGTAAAACTATAGTTGTCCTCCAAGTTCGACATGAAGGATCTCAGAGCAACAAATTTCAATATTGGAATGGAAATTAAGAGAGATCATGCAGGTAGAATGCTCTAGTTAAGTCAGAAAATATGTCGAGACAATTTTGAAACGTTTTAACATGCAAGATAATAGAACTGTCAAGGTACCTATTCTTGTGGGAGTCAAGATATCTGTTGAGCAGTGTCCCAATACACAAGAAGAAATAGAGTACATGTTACGTTTGACCTATGCTAGTGCTGTAGGTAGTCTAATGTATGATATGGTTTGTACTCGACCCAATATTTCCCATGCAATGGGAGTATTGAGTAGGTACATTCAACACCTAGAAAAGAGCACTGGACCGCAATCAAGAGAGTATTAAGGTATCTATGTGGCATGATAGATTATGAAATATGTTATAGAGGAGAGCTTGAGGAAAAAAATTAAATCAATGTACATGAATTTTTTGATTTAGACTGGGCTAGAGATATCGACCGTAGACGGTCGAACAATGGATATGTGTTCAAGATATCCGACAGAGTAGTCAATTGGATGAGTAGGAGGCAATCGATCATTGCACTATTGACTACTGCAGCTGAATACATGGAAACTACTCATGCATGCAAGGAATATGTTTGGGTGCAAAGACTATGTTTAGATGTTGGGTTTGGACAACATGCTACTAGGTTAGATTGTGACAGTCAGAGTGCAATCTTCCTGGCAAAGAATCCAACATATAATTCAAAGATGAAACATATTGATGTTTGATACCATTTTATGAGGAATATGGTGGAGAACCAGAAGGTGTTATTAGAAAAGGTAGACACAGTGAAGAATGTTGTATATTCATTGACCAAGTCGGAAAGCATAGAAAATTTTTCCTAGTGTAGGGAAATAATGGGCTTGTTAGCCCTGCTAGAATGAACTAAAGTTTTGAATCTCTTGTTTATGCAAAGAAGACAACAAGTGGGATAATGTTGGGAATGTTATATTATTTGCATGTAAATCGACTAACAAATTCAATAGTCAATTGGTATAAGTTGACTGGAGTCAGAGTGACGGACGGGAAGTCTGGTTGGCCAACCAATTGAAATAGTTATTTGGTTGAAGAAAAATGACTAGTCGACGGAAAGTCGAAGGAACAACCAAATCTCAATGGGTAATCGACCAAAGTTGACCCAATCAATTCGATTATAACAGAATAACTAAAAGTCGTTGGGAATTTATGGATTGTCATTAATGAGCAGTTGGTTGTATTGCATCTATAAATAAGGATGTAATGGTTATGTAGCATGATCACAGCATGATGTAATGAAGTGTGATTATGGTCTAGAAATTCATGGTTATAAACACCTGTTATGAGTGTTTGATTAATAGATGAATGAACACTCACTAGTTTGCTGGTTTTTCCTCTAGGAGAGAGGTTTCCAGGGTAATTTCTGTGTAATGTGTTGATGTGTTGGGTACCATTGTTTTATGTTTTATGTTTTATTGTGCTTAACTATATAAATGAATTTGCAAACTTGTTGTAATTAGTATTTAGAACCAAAAAAATTGATCTATAAGTGTGGTTTATAGAGGGAAAAATTACACCCTGAAAGATGCCTTTAGGTCTTGGGTCTTTAACCAATTTCCTTATGTATGAAAAAGACAATCCTTTTTCCAATCAGAGGTAGTGTTTTTCCACATTTGTAGTTAAACCAAAAGGCCTACTTGTTAGTTTCCGATACAACCATCAGAGTTAATAGATCCACCGAAGGTTGTTAAACCATGTACGAGTCCTAAGGGAGGTGTTGACCACCAAGTCAACAATCTCCCCCCAACACTGATTGAGGTACTTTGCACCAATCGAGTGGAATCAAACCCATGACTCTTTGGAACTGATACCAATTATTGGCCGACATTTGAAACCAAAAGGCCGACATGCTAGTTTTTGATACAACCGCCATAGTTAATGGTTCCACTGGAGGATACTAAACCATATCATGAGTCTCGAAGGAGGCGTTGACCACCAAGTCAACATGTAGTTTTCTATCTTAAATAGTTAAGCCTTAATCCTATACATGAGACCAATATTATCTGTTTTTAACTGCTATCTTGACAAGAGTCATGTGCTTTCTAATAACATCTAGCCTTAATCCCATACATGAAACTAGATACTATCTAGTTGCAATTGCTACCTCAAGTGGGGTCACGTTCTTTCTAATAACATTTAACTTGAATCCCATACATGAGATGATATTAGTTCTCGTTCTCTTGGAATTATAATTTATAATCTTACCTTTTCTTATTTATGTGCTACTGATTTGACCAATAGTAGTGATTTTTGTTTTTAACATGGGGGGTTCACTAAGTAGGAAATACTATAGCACATGAGTTCATATTTGGGGATCTAATACTCTAAAAAATGGAAGCAATACGTATAAAAGGGTTAAGGGGTATTTTTAATATATTAAAAACATATAGATATTAGGGGGGTTTAATTATATATATAGGGAGTTGAATAGGGTATTAGTGGGGGGCAGTTGAATAGGTACTTTATGTTTGAAGCTAGTGTGAATTTGGTTGTGTGTGAATAAGTATGATTGTTTTGTGAAAGTGGTTCAAAAATGAAATCCTTATATCCCACTTGCTTCACCAACACAAATACTCTAATAAACAAAAGTTTGGTCTCTATTCTTAGTTTTGTACAAATATATCTATCTTTTTTATGGATGAAGACCTCTAATCTTGGAGTATCCCACACACAACAACTAGTTGAATGCAACCAACATCTGTTTTAATCACAAAACATGCATACAAGAAAGCACACCAACAACTAGTGGCCATGCCAATATACCAACTCTACAAATACTCTTCCTTCTCTTTCTTGACTCCGAGGCCTCTGATCTTTGTGCACTTCAATAGAAATTTAGTCTTCTTGTGTTATATTCTGGTTTGGGCCAAAATATGAGACGTGTTGTGAAGATTGGGTGATAAGAGGTAATATCTAATCCTCTGCTAACTAGTGCTCAAATTGCCTTGTTTGTATTGGTTGGAAACAACATCTCATCTTAATAAACCATCACTCCATGCTTTCATTGCTTTGTATCAAGGTTTCCACCGAAACTCACACAATTAACACTTGTGTATACATCACTCTCAAGCATCAATCCAATGAATATGTATTAAAAATACTTATAAGAAAATTGTTTATAAGCAATGTTCAACCCAACATTACTCCTTACTGAAGTGCATTACTCCAACACACTTCTTTTTCTAATAGCTCTATTATGTGGACTATGATGCAATTGTTAACTTTGCTTTCCTGCGCTCATACTTAATTCCAACTCAAACTTCCATATTATTTATCAACAAGTACCATTGAGTAAATTTTACCACATGAATGAAATGGAAAGCAATAAAATATTATGTGAAGTGACTTCATATGGAAAGAGAGATTTCCATGACCTCAAGGCATGATAGACTTTTCTGGTTATACACTCATCACCAATTAGCATACATGTGATGTGGTAAATAAGAGTGGAGGAACCATATATGTTAATCAAGCTCAAGAAAAGTTGGTAAATAAGACAAAGTTTTACTCCATACCATAACATATGCTTGAGATGGAAAACTTGATTCACTTCCCACCATTTATTAAGAAAACTTAATTTTCCACCATTTCTTAAGGATACAAGTGTTGGTTTAAGTCATAGGAAATGGTTCCAATGATATGGAGAGTAAGACAAGTCCACAAAAAGACAATGCTTTTAACCTGGGAATGCCCACAACAAGCAACTTACACTCACATGATGCCAACATAGGGAATACGCAATTAAAGTTTAATACTTGTTTTTTTGGTGGCATGACTCACCACCGAACGCTTTTCCAAAATGTGAAGTTAGCATCCATCCAAATCCACATGCAAGTGAGTATGTACACATGCCCCAAAACAAGGAGATCACCCAAGAAACTTCTTTTTTTTTTCAGCAAAAAAAAAAAAAAAAACCATACCATTGGTATTCAATATGGAATCAAATAGTACAAAATATCATAGGACAATTCCGTTGTACCTATGCTTGTTTGTCTTATGCTGATGTTCATCAAAATAGACAGAAAATTTCACAAAAATTGGAACATTACTCACAACTGATTATATACTGAAGCTACAAACTTCTCACATGCTGATGTTCGTCTATAATAACTGATAATTCCACAAAATTTGGGACATTACTCACTTTCGAGTATATACTATAGATACAAACCTACAGGAACAAGTCATAAATTAAATTTCAAATATGTTAAAAGAACCTGTGCCATTGCTCCGTTCCTCCAGAAATTCTTCCCAAATGATGAAGCCTTCATCTCCCTCATGTGCATCATTGGAGAGAGTATCTGCCAATGTGTTGTTTTGCCTGAAGATATGTTCAAATTTTATGTCTTTGAACATTCTGATTTTTTCTTTGATTCTGCAGCACCACTGGTGTAATGAAATGACATTTAAATTAAATTCTCCTTACGCCCATTTAATTGTCACTCTGGAGTCCCCATAGATAATTATTTCATAGAGTCCAAATTCATGTGCAACAGTTAATACCATCAAAAGACCCAAAAGTTCTTCTTTTGTATTTGTGCCTCCTCCACACTTAAGTTTGAGAGTGAAATAGTGGTTTTTGCTTAATGAAATAGTTCCTCCCGCAGCACAAGAGCCATCCAATGTTGATCCATCAAAGAATGTTGTTGGTCTCTGATATGATAAATTGATAATAAAATCCTGTCTGGGATTGGTGTGATTAGTGACCGAGTCAAAAAATTTAATCACCATCAGGATTCAGTTGATGGAGTTAATCACATTTGGACTTCTATTTTCAAATAATGCTTCATTTCTATCTCTCCAGATAACCCAAGAAACAACAACTGGAAGATATGGTATACTTTTGCAATTCCTGTACCAGTTTAGAGCACATTTTCTAAACAGGTCGCTATCCCAATGGGCGTTCAAATTTAGTTTGTTGATAATCAGTGCCTAGAGTGTTTTGGTGAAAGAACAGTCAAGCATGATGTGTTTAGTGGTTTCCTCTACACATCCGTAAGGGATGCATCCATAAGTAAAATACAGGGAAAAAATGCTCAACATGAAAGAATAATTCATATTTGTTAGAAGCCACAAATTCAAATGAAGGATCCTTTGCGAGTATGGGAGATTCGCCGCATTGAAGAAGACCACCAGATCTGTGACTTGCGTGCCCGACCTACTGAGTTACGGGTTGAGAGTTAAAGGACTATGGTGTTGTAGTTGCTTCCTGCAGAGAGAACGAGTTGCTAGTAATTGTTGATGAGCTGCTAGTAATTCCACTGTCAAGAAAAACAGCTAATAGGCCCAACTACCTAAAAAAGCCCATGCAATGGAGAAAATGCCCCTAGAAATAAGAAAAAACACCTAGGCAATAGAGAAAATGCCCCCAGACATAAGAAAACACCCACGAAAAGAGGAAAAACGTCCAATAGTCAATAAAAACACCTAGGCAAGTCAGAAATGCACCCAACAGTGATTAAAAACGATTTTGGCAACATCTTAAATTGATGTAACATCTATGAGATCTGAGGCATTGATCTCTAGGTTGAGAGTAACATACCATGGTAGGAGGAAATTGGTTTGTGGGACATCCATTACATAGGAATAACCAACAATGTAGTAAATCTGCAATTTTTATTTCATATCTCCCTTATTCACATTCTCACCATTTACTTGAAACCAATAATAACACACAAGAGATTTCATTACAATTATGGACATTAATTAAAAATTAAGTAAATGCACTATATCAATCACATAATGGACACATTATATTACCATGGAAACCCAAAGTGAGAAAACCAACATTTGAATGGTTGCTCAATCTATTTCGGTAGTATCTTGTTACAATGTTGCTTATGTCTTTCTAGTTGGGTTTGTGCATTTTCCTCTCCCTAGACAAAAAGAACCTTTGTGAGTAAATATGCTAGAGGAAATAGGGAGATATGGGGTAATGGGAAGACCAACATGCCTAACTTTTCGTTTCCCATTCCTCATCCTTTTTCATTTTACATTTAATTCTTTATTTTGCTCTCTTGTCTTATTTACTTTACATTGCCTTGTCTTTTATGACTTACTGACCTTCATTAGATGATAAATTACATTTAGGTATGAGGCTTACAACCATTTTTTTTGTGTTCAAATTCATTTTCGGATCACACCTCCCTAATGAGAGGCTTTTTGGTCTCCAAAAGTTAGGCGGCCAATCTGGATCAATGTGACTTTTCTCTACTTCTCTAGAGCATGGAACTGACTCTAGATCCTCGATACAACTTTGACTCTATCTCCTAGATACAACTTTGACTCTAGCTTTGGCTCTGACTCATGGATCTGGCTATTGGATTTTGTTTTGGCTATTGCTTTGGCTCTGGTTCCTAGCTCACTTGATCCTATATTGTAAAAGTTTGCTAATTGATTTAGCTCTAAGCAATATCTAGATCTGAACTCTTTGAACTCTCATCTTTAGCATGCATGTCTCTTGCATTCTCTGGCTATGAAAATGGTCCATCTTGATAGTCAATGAAGCCAAGTCAAATTTTGGTTTTCGCTTGTTCATTGTTGAAAGTATGCAACACTCATTCGACAGTGAGATCCCATGAGCATGTGCCATCACAAGAGGAGGTGTGGACTGCCCTCTTCTACTAGGATCAATTGCTTCCTGACATGGGAATAATTATCTATTGGAAAGCCATTTTTCAACCATTTTCCAATAATTAATACATCATCCTAGTCTTGATATACTCTTCTACTATTTCCTTCTTCCACCGAACTCTTTCCTGTTTTGTTAGAGAATGACCTCTCGTGCCACTCCAAATTCACAGATAGTTTATGGTCCTTGGGATACCAAGGCAAGGAGCTCTTCATCGCCTTTATACTTCCTCTCCACACCCTTCTCTTTGTCATGCAGTTTCTGGGGTGAAGATCTGTATGAAGTCACCAACATTTTGCTTCCCAATGGCCACTCAACTTACACTGGTGATAGAATTTCTTAGCAATGGATAAGCTACTTGACATGCTTGTTTTGTACATGTGCCTTTGATTCCTCTATTGGTTTGGGGAAGTCTTCTTGTCATTCCTACTTTGAAAACAATCTATATTATGGTAGGTGGCTTGCTTCTCTTAACAAGATACCCCAAGATGGCCTTTCTTTCCTCCAAATGAACATGCCTTAGAGTACCAACAATTGGAAGTACTATGGAATTTATTTTTGCAACGATGACAGCTAAGGGATGTCCTATTGAATATCTTCTTCATGTTCTTATTCTTCTTTCTATGATTGATTGGATCGCTACTTCATTGGAGTGTTGGTGTAGGTTGATATTTGTAAGTTTTCTCTTAAATTCCCTTCTACAATCTACCACAAGAAAGATGACGTGGAAGTGTGCTTACATCTTCCTTCGACGTTTCTCCTTCCTCAGATGAGTAGTCCAATTTTGCCTTGTATTTTTCCTTCACAAAGGTGGTCTTGGAATTCATGGACTTTTCCTTTTTGTCATCAAAAATTAGGCCTTCATGCTTGAACCTCACTTCAACTACTATAGGGATCAAAATTGTATCCCATCTATCTTAATAGTCTCGAACCAATGCCTCTAGTATGCTTCTCAAATTCACCAAAAAGATCTCGTGAAATGTCCAAAGAAGGTGATCTTACCAAAGTTGTCTCGATCACAGTGTTAGATTTGACGGTGGCAATGGAAGGTGACTTTGCTTATTGGTTCTCTTAAACAACCTCTTTTAGCTTTGACATTGCCTTCTCTTTCTCTGCCAATTCTTGGTGTAGTTGAGTTAGTATTTGATTGAGCCAGTCCTCATGCCAACTATTTCGCTGTGTAGTTTCTCTCCCAATTGCCAAAGATGTAGTTTGATCTTGTCTAATTCTACCCTCATGGTAGTGAAGGAGTCTTGGTGTGTGGCAAGTTTTTTTTCTAGCTCATTTTTCTCTCTACCTCCAATATTGACTTTCCTCTTGAATTTGTTTGTTGAATTCTCTCAACTCTTCCATCTTCTCTCTTTGTAAGGATTTGCCCATGACAAAGTTTGATTTCTTTTCAAGTATTGGAAGTTGTGTCACGATTAAGGATACAATCGCTCTGATACCATATTCTTTGTAAGTGAGGGACTTATAACCCACTAGCTTCACCAACACGAATCCTCTTATAAAAAAAAGTCTGGTCTCTATTCACAAGCTTGTACACATATTTGTATCTTTTGGATGGATGAAAGACCTCTAATCTTGGAGTATCTTTCATGTTCCCATTTTTTCAGCACCATGAAGTAGCCAATGTCACTTCAAACCCTAAGGATCCTAGTGATAGTTTATAATTAATTAATTAATTAATGAGGGGTTAAGTTTTAAGGAATTAATTAATTAGAAGATGTTAAATTTATTTTCTTGAGTTTGAAATGCACTCAGTGGAAGATATTTCTCATTAATGAATAAACTGGATAATGATTCACAAGGGTGCATTAGAGGATAAGCTTTAACTAAGAGATGGATTGTAAAATAAAAGAAGATGAAAGCAATTAAAGATAAGAAAGTAGGAAAAAGAAGGAAAATATGGCACAAGGCAGAAAAGCAGTAAAGCTCAAGAAAAGCAGAGTAAAGCAGGAAAGTAGATAAAAATAGAAAGTAGGATAAGGAAGAAAAGCAAGAAAAAGTAGGATAGAAAAGCAAAAGCAAAAGCAAAGCAGAAAGAAAAAGCAAAGCAGAAAGAAAAAGCAGAATTCAAGCATTCCTTATCCACTCCATGAGGGAGCCTTAGCCTTGTTGAATTTATCCACAAGTCACCTCAAGTCTATTAAAGAAGGAGTGTGCACCACTTGCCCATATTTTGACAGTTTGAGAATTGAATTGAGTACAATTTTTCCTCTTTGACTTGGGATATGTGCCCCTAGTCCAAGATGGGAGATGTGCCCCTGATTCTTCTGAGAGGATGATGACATACAGTATTCATCATTGATTTTATTTCAGGTCTTGAAGTTTGATTTAGTGGTTGGTGTTTTCATTGTGCGGTTCAACTCCTTCATTAAGTAGGAATAGTGTTTGAGGGCCAAAATAGAGGTTCTAGTTTCAACTTTTATGATCATTTCTAGAATTTGATACCTATCCCATTGCGTTCTTAGCATCATTTCCAGTAGGAAACACCTTTTTTTTCATAAAAAAGGTGTCAAGATGATCAAGTTATGGCCATTTTACTAGATCCGGGGGTTCCAACTATGAAGAATGCGCCCTTGCTTTTCTATCTAGTTTGGTGAATGCACCCATGAGAAAATCTTGAGTCCTGGTGCACGATCCATGAGAATCCATCCACTCTGTATTCATTATTATTGCAAATCCAGTGAATAATTCCTCACTTCCACTCTTCTTAACAGTCTTCTACATTCAATATTGCAATAATCTTATGTATTTGAGTCTCTTTGAGAAGTGTGAGGTTAAAATGATTATAATATATGCTCAATAATCTTGATTTTGGTTTGATTCTATTCATATGTTCAAGTCTGAACCATACTATATTTCAGAAGAGGAATTCAAAATCCTTAGAGGCTGCTTGAAGTCAATTTTGTCAAGACTAGCTCTTTGGACATTGTTTACTGACTAGTTTTGTAGTAGTTGTTATAAAGATAATTCTGAGTGTTTAATTTCTATTCTATTAGTCATGCTATATTATTAAGACCCTTATGAATACCATCCAAGTATTTTCCTGATAATTCGTAGGCCTCTCAAGATGTTTGGGAGAGTCTGGAATTTGACTAGCTGAGCTATCCATCCTAGAGCACTTCTTCCTTTTGCTTCCAAACTCGTCCAATTCCACCGTAATTGTTAGAAATTCATATCCATCATCTAATTTGGGGGTTAATGACTGATATCCACTCTTTATTTACTGTCAAGTGTGTTAAATTAATGTAACTTCAAAGAATATTCTACTTGTATTTTATTATTGTAACTCCGTTAGGGATGTTTTACCTCCGTCGGGGATGCCATTATTATATTTGGTCATGTAAAGGTCATGAGGTTAAACCTCCATTGTAAGTTGGGTCATTAGCACCTAAGTGAATGTAATATAAGTGGTAATTGAGTCTCCCTAGAGAATTCATCCCAATTAGGTTTATTGAGGCCGACCTAGCTAAGTTAAAGGTTAAGTGAAAAGTAATGTATAAATAGAGAGTGCGTTCCTTTCATTTATTCATTCACTCACTTGCGCAATTCTCATTAGAGGAGAGAGAGATATCTGCGAAGGAGAAGGAGGAGTGGATTGAGTCCAGAGTTTGGTCTTTTTGTCTCTCTTATTTGTGAGACATATTTTTGGGGCATTGTACTTGATCATCTATATTGAGGAAGTTCTTGTTGGGTTTTCTTCCCCTTGAGGATTTCCCAGGATAAATTGTTTTGTGCTTTGTGATTGTGCATCTTTCATAGATCCTTATTATGTTGCTATTATGAATAATTTATTAAATGCTAATGAATTTGCAATCTAGTCTATGGTAGCATTAAATCTTAACATGGTATCAGAACTTGCCTGAAAAGAGCAACTTTCACAAGGTAAAACTCTCTCTCTCTCTCTCCAGAAGTGAAAAATTAGGGTTTACCATAGAAGTGGAATTTTGGAGTGCAATTGGCATAGGGAAGTGCGCCTCTCCAAGATCAAAATTTTGGTACCAAGATTGAATTTTTTGAGTGGGTGAAACTCATGGAAAGTCAAACCCTAGTTTGACTTTGGACCAAAAACTGCAGAAAACCAGAAAAGCCAGAAACCGCAGATCCGAAATTCGCAAGTCAATTTTGAAGGGTAAAATTTTGGGATCTGCAGAAACCAAGTGTACCAGCATACTCGCCTCAGTCAAGCGCATATTTTGGTGAGTTCAGTTTTTTATTTTAAGAAATTTTGATTTTTGGTTATTCTCTGCTCCCTAGGTTAAGATGGCACCAAGCACCAATCTTGATGACAAGTTGGAAGGCATAGAGCACTTCCATGCTTGGAAGTATAGGATTGGACTCATTCTGGAAGAGAATGATCTTACCAAGTTTGTTAAAGAATTTGTACCTGAACCCGAAGAGGCTTAAGCTAAGGAGAAGTAGAAGAAGGATATGATTAGGGCTATGAGGATCAGAGTAGACTCCATTAAAGATCACTTGATTCCTAAAGTGTCCTCCAAGAAGACTCCAATGGAGATGTTTGATGCCCTAACTAGAATGTATGAAGGGAGAAACATAAATCAGAAGATGAATTTGAGAGCTCAACTCAAGAGCAGAAAGATGAGCCAAGGAGAATATATCCAAGAATAGTTTACAAGGGTTTCCCAATTCAAGGAAAAACTAGAATCTATTGGAGACACCTTTGATGAAGATGAGTTGGTAATGAATTATCTCAATGGTCTTACTATACCTTGGGACTCCTTTATCCAGACTATGTGCGCAAGAAATGAAAGTCTACTATTCGAAGTTGTATGGGAAGAATGTGTCCAGGAGGGATCTAGAGTAGCAAATCAAGAGGCACTACTCAGGGATGATGATCAAGTTCTAGCTACCCATACAAAGAGAGGAATAGGAAAAGATCATTTCAAGAAGTAAAATCATAAGGATTTCCATCGTCCAAAGAAGTTTGAAAAATATAAGAAGGGAAACTACAAGTGAAAAGACTACTCTTCTTATCAATGTTTCCGTTGTGATAAGATGGGAAATATTGCCAAAGATTGTCTAGAAAGAAAAGATAGAAAATAAGAAAACACGTAAAAGAGCAATAAATTACATCATGATCACTTAGCCGAAGAATCGCCCAGGAAGCAAGCAAAGGAAGAAATCGAAGAATTTGTCTTGTAATAATGGTGCTTCAAAGCACTCTCGCCAATCTTGAAGAAAAGGACTCCCCTCAGAAAGCTTCACTAGGAGAATAGGAGAAGCAAGATACAAGATTGGTTCAGGAACCCCAATGATGAAGTAGAGCTCATCATCAGAAACTCCAGTAATCCCTGCAAGGAGACTAGGATCAAAAGAGATCCTACCAAACAAACAAAGAAGTATTTGAATTGTCATTTCTATCAAATTGTTTAAATGATAGTGTCCAATTGTGTACACATTTATTTAGGATGTGTGTTATGCATGTTTGCATTGATATGCATGTGATGGGTAAGTAGCCTATGGTGCAACATTCCATTGCTACTTATCTAGAGTGAAACCTCTTTGATGACATATTGGGAGTAGTGCACACTCTTAATAATGTCCTGGTAAATATGGAAGGCATCTAGACAGTTACCATATGAATGTGGGGTATGAATAAATGTTGTGTTATTAATATCATTATAATAGTATGACTTATGCTTTATGCATATGTTTTGGAAACCATGAAATGTTTCTAACCATGCTATTGAATTTGACTTGTAGGAAGTATCGTACAACGATCACCTACAAATGAAGAATGATGAGACTTGTTCCGTAGAACATGAAGTGACATGGTTCAACTATAAACAAAACTTATGAAATCAAGTAGAGGAAGTTGGCCATGATGAGATGAAGCCAGACTCATGGTGTGATCAAGATATCGAGCAACCTCCAAGACTCAGAAGACCACATGTGTGCAGATTGAAGAAGACTTTCTACATGATAGAATGATGAGATCAAGGATCACCTAGAGTTATGAGACATAAACCTTTGCTACAAGGTTGAAGATGAGAAGATGGGTGTAAGAGAGAACTTGCAACAAAGTTTGAGATATTTGGTTGTCCAGTGTTGTTGGCACTTTGATTCAATTGTCATTGATGGTTGGAAAGCAGCGATTGAGTTTTTAAATACAAGAACATAATGTTGTTACAAAAGCTGTGACTCAGACGGCTGAGACTCAGACGGCCGTGACTCAGACGGTTGAGACTCAGACAAGCTATAACTCAGACAGCTATGACTTAGACAAGCTTTGACTTAGACGGCTTAGACTCAGACGACTGTGAATCAGACGACTGAGACTCAGACAAGCTATAACTCAAACAACTGTGACTCAGATAAGCTGTGAATCAGACGGCTGTGACTCAGACGACCGTGACTCAGACGGCTGAGACTCAAATGGTCATGACTTAGATAAGAACACAGTGATTCACGTCTCGATTTGCGGGCAGCTAGAGACAAATATTGAAACTACGAGACATGGGTTTTGTGCACAACGGCCTCATTTACCTGACTCATGAGGAAATCACAAAACAAAGCTACGGTTTGAGCTGTACAAGTGGTTCTCTGAACATGTAATTCTCATATTTATTGTTGCGGCCGGTTTTACAAATTAGCAATTGGTTGAAACAGCTGTGACTCAAACAGTCGTGACTCAAACAAGCTGCGACTCACAAAAATTTATTTTTTTAATTAGTCAGTTATAGCGTGTAAAATCTGGAATTCAAAGAGACAGTTAAAATGTCAGTTACAGCGTGTAAATTCTG
Source organism: Larix kaempferi (assembly GCA_027924585.1). Lineage (NCBI taxonomy): Eukaryota > Viridiplantae > Streptophyta > Pinopsida > Pinales > Pinaceae > Larix > Larix kaempferi. Next base: position 1,055,596 of record BSBM01000817.1, on the reverse strand, counting down.
GAAGTTAAAGAGACAGTTTCATTTTTTAGAATTGGTATATCTGGAAGTTAAAGAGATCGAGGCATATAACTTCAGCATCTATAAAAACAATTGATGAGAACAAAATTAAGGGAGAATTGAGAGGATGAAGAGGAGTGGTTGCTGATGAAGCTATGATTCGAAGAAAACATTTCAGAACATAAATGTATGGCTCGATTTAATGAAGAACAAAATGCCCAGAAACTCAAGCTGTAGCAGCACAGAACAAAAATGAAAAGGGTATGTACTGATATATCTGAATCAGTGTGATATAATTGACTGAAAAATTCTTAACAATTTAGAAGAAAAATGTGTGGCTCGATTTAATGAAAAATAGAATGCCTAGAAACCCAAGCTGTAGCAGTACAGAACAAAAAATGAAAAGAGTATGTATTGATTTATCTGAACTAGTGTGATATAAATCAACTGAAAAATTCTTGCTAGGGTGGAAGGGAGGTGCTAGGGAGGATTTTTGTCCTCATATTTTAGTGGGTGCTGAAGAAGAAGAGTTGGTGCTCTTTTACAAGTGGGTGCTTGTAATTTGAAGGTTGTAGCCTCATTTGAGTAGAAGCTCAAAGATAAAAATGATGTACAGAAGTTGAAGCTTTCTTGACATCCTAAGAAGAAGAGGTTTTTTCCCTTTATGGGTTTCCTCATGAAAAATCTGTGTCTATGTGTATATTTGTGTGATTGAATGATTATACCGTGCCTATATATTAAATCTACTACAATGAACTTTCTGCTGTTAAAAGAATGAATGTAAAGGTTTTGATAACACCCTGACCGCTATACGATATCAAGGAAAATATTTTTAAAGATTGTTTAAGCTTATTAATTAACTGATTCACCCCCCCCCCACTCAGTTAATTGATACTTTCAACAATTGGTATCAGATCCAGACCCTTCAGTCTAAGGAATATCTGATAAGCTTAAACATGGCAAGTCATGATGGTTCAACCAACAAAGCTCCTATGTTTGATGGAACAAATTTTGCCTTTTGGAAGGTTAGAATGAGAACATACCTAATGTATTTAGGTGATGATGTTTGGGAAGTGGTAGCAACTGGATATACAAAACCTATTGTTCTATCTTCCAAAGATGATAAGATAGAATTTAGTTTTAATGCAAAGGTAATGAATGCCATTCTGAGTGGTCTTTCTGAATCTGAATTTGTAAAGGTAATGCATCTTGAATCTGCCAAAGAAATGTGGGATAAACTCATTAGTAGCTATGAAGGAAATGAAAAAGTAAAAGATGCCAAACTTCAAACTTACAGATTGAAATTTGAATAGATAAACATGAATGAGGATGAGTCTATTAGTAAATATTTTTTGAGAGTTGAAGAGCTTGTGAATGCCATGAAGGGTCTTGGTGAGAAGATTGAAGAAGCTCCTCTAGTTCAAAAGATTTTGAGATCTCTACCTGATAAGTTCAATCCAAAAGTCTCTGCAATAGAAGAAATGAGTGATATGAAAACTTTATCTATTGATAAACTTCTAGGAACTTTAACTACCTATGAAATGAGAATCAATAAAGATAAAACTACCATTAGAGAAGCATCTTTTAAAGCAAACAAACTGATAGAATCTGAAATGGAAGAGATTGAGGCAAAATTTGTAAGAAGACTAAAAACTGGATCAGGAAAATATAAAGGGAAGTTGCCTTTTAAATGTTTCAATTGTGGTAAGGTAGGGCACTTTGCATCAAAATGTCCTTATAAAGAAAAAGGTCCGAATTCTATTGATGAAGAGAAACATACATTTAAAAGATACAATAAAAATAATAACTACAAAAAGAAAAGTTTATGTGCAAATGATGTTGACCTCTCAAAAGTTTCAGATAGTGAGTCATCTTGTGAAGATAAAATGAATGATTTTGTGCTTATGGCCATAGAAGATATTGAAGATGATGGAAGCGATATGAATGATGAAGATGTTGTTGTTGATATGGAAGGTGAGTTGATTAGTGCTTTGGAAGAAATTGACAGACTCAGATTAAAGAAGAGGAAACAAAAAGAGTTGTTAGTGCAGTATGAAAAGAATGCTAAAGAACCGAGTACAGACTATAGCTTGTTAACGATAGAACTAGAAGAAACAAAGAAAATAAATGATGTTCTAAAAGAACAGTTATCACAGAAAAAGATGAGATGTGAAGCATTAGAGGAAGAAGTTGTAAAATTCAGAAACTAATTGGAAAATTTTCAATCTCTCTCTCATCAAAACTTGCAAAGTATTAAAGTAGTAGAAGAACTAAATAACATTTTGAATAAACAAAGATCTCCTTTGATCAAGACTGGTTTAGGTTATGAAGAAGGGAGTAGCAGTTTGTCAGAAAACAAAGAAACAACTAAGGTAATTAACTTTCAGAACAACAATCAGTCAGAATATACAAAGTCAACAAGTTTCATCAAAACTGAAGAAAATAAAGACAAAAGTAAAGTTAATCTAATTAGTGGAAAAGATGATATAGCTACTGGTTTGCAGTCAACAAGACATGAAAAAGAATTAAAGAACAGAATGACATGGCCATCTATTCCAAGAAGACAGTCAAGATTCAGGTATCAAATTTTTTTCAATGGATACTATTATTGTTGTTCTGATTTTGGTCATAAATCTGCAAATTGTGTTTTTCACTTTAGAAACATACAATGAAGAATGTTTAACAGTAATCAAGTGCTGCAACATAAAGAGAAACAGTCAATGAGAAAACAAGAGTATCATACTACACCTTTTCCAGCAAGAAGAAGAGATTATGCTAGAAATATAAATTCTTTTGAGTCTTTGTACAATCAACCAGAATGTTATATTTGTCATAATTTATGACACAAGGCCATAGACTGCCGTTTAAAGAATTATGAATCAGATTCAATAATAGATTTTTCTGTAAAAAGGCTAAAGTGTGGAAGAAGAAAGAAAACAACCCGTGTGGATTAGTGCTTTCTGCTAAAAGACAAAAGGACCCTTGGTATATTGACAGTGGTTGTTCCAAGCACATGACTGGAGATAAAGGTAAATTTCTATCTCTGAGTGAACAAAAATCAGGAGATGTAACTTTTGGAAATGATGCTCCAGGGAAAATCAAAGGCAAAGGATTGGTACATCTAACTAGTAAAGGAAAAGCTGAAGATGTATTATTTGTGGATGGATTGAAGCATAATCTTCTTAGTGTCAGTCAGGTATGTGATAGAGGATGTGAAGTTGTATTCAATTCTAAAGAATGCAAAATAAAATCTGTATCTTTAGGACAATTGGTTGCCAAAGGTATAAGAACAAAAAATAATGTCTATGTTTTGAAAGACGATAAGGAAGAGTGTCATCTAAGCAAGTATGATGAGAGTTGGTTATGGCATAGAAGACTTGGACATTTGAGCTTTGATCATTTAATCAAACTTAGGAACAATGAAGCTGTAAAATATTTTCCTAAGATTTCAAAACCATATGATGCTGTATGTAAACCTTTTCAAATGGGAAAATTGACTCGAACGCAGTTTAAATCTAAGAGCTTCACATCAACAGATAAACCTCTTCAATTAGTACATATGGATTGATGTGGACCATCAAGAAAGGAAGGAACATGTAAAGAAAACTATTTTATGCTGGTTATTAATGATTACTCTAGACTAACATGGGTTGCTTTCTTGAAAGAAAAGTCTGAAGCATTTGAAAAATTCAAAGTATTTAAAGCTTTGACTGAGAATCAAATAGGAAAAATATTAAAAGAAGTAAGATCTGATAGAGGAGGAGAGTTTTGTTCAAGGGACTTCAAATAATTCTGTGATGAACAAGGAATCAAAAGAGAATATACAATTTCAGGCACTCCACAGCAAAATGGAGTAGCTGAGAGACAGAATAGATCAGTTCAGCAGATGGCAAAGTCAATGATGAATCAAAGAAATATTTCTCAAACATTCTGGGTAGAAGCAATTCACACAGTTGTTCATGTTCTTAATAAAGCTCACTTAAGGCCTAACAGTGATAAAAATCCTTATGAATTGTGGTTTGGGAGACCTGCTTCAATCAAGCATTTTAGAGTTTTTGGAAGTAAATGTTATATCAAAAACAATGATGAGCATCTTGGCAAATATGATGATAGGGATGATGAAGGTATCTTTCTAGGGTATGCTACAAATAGTAAAGGATACAGATGTTACAATAAGAGGTCACGTAAAATGGTTGACAGCATTGACATTAAGATTGATGAAGGTATGCCTGTAAAAGATATTCAGATAAACAATGTTGATACAGAAAATGTAGCTGAAGACGAAGAAGAATAGGTCCAAGAATCAGAAAAGGAAGACTCTAAGTCAAAAAATGAATGTACAGGTACCCAACAACGACTAGTAAATCCTTCTTCAAGAATTATTCAAAAGAATCATCCTAAAAGTCAAATTATTGGCAACAAGAATGAAGGTGTTCAGACAATAAGTAAGTTACTTAAGAATTCAGAACAGTCTCACATTGCTTTTTTTTATGTCATAGAACCCATTAACATTTAATGAAGCCAGTGAAGATGAAGATTGGATAAAAGCTATGAATGAAGAGCTTGATCAGATTGAAAAGAATAATACTTGGGAACTTGTTCCTAGGCCAACAGACAAGAATGTGATTGGGTCCAAATGGGTGTTTAAGAATAAAATGAATGACCAAGGACAAATTGCCAGGAATAAAGCTAGATTGGTCTGTAAAGGATATGCTCAAGTTGAAGGACAAGATTTTGATGAAACCTTTGCACCTGTGGCAAGAATGGAAGCCATTAGAATATTTCTTGCTTATGCCTGTCACAAGAAGTTCAAAATTTATCAGATGGATTTCAAGTCAGCATTTCTCAATGGATATTTAGAAGAAGAAGTTTATATGGAACAACCTGAAGGATTCTCTCTAACAAACAATCCTGATCATGTCTGCAAATTGAAGAAAGCTCTATATGGATTGAAACAAGCGCCAAGAGCCTGGTACTATAGATTAGATAAATATTTACAAGAGAAAGGATTCAAGAAAGGCAATGTTGATAGTAATCTGTATATCAAAAAAGAAGGTGATGACTTATTAGTTGTTTTGGTTTATGTTGACGATATCATTTTTGGATGTACTACTGCTTCTTCTGTTCAATGGTTTGCTAATGCTATGCAATCTGAGTTTGAAATGTCCATGATTGGAGAACTATCATACTTTCTTGGTCTTCAAATTACTCAGAGTTCTGAAGGACTATTTATCTCTCAAAAGAAATATCTACAAGAGATGTTGAAGAAATTTTCGGATGGAGGATTCTTCACCTATTAGTACCCCTATGATTATTGGCTGCAAGCTTAGCAAAGATAATATTTCACCAGATGTTGATCAAAGAACATATAGGTCAATGATAGGAAGTCTTCTGTACATTACTACAACTCGTCCTGATATTATGTATGATGTTGGAATGGTAGGAAGATTTCAGTCCGCTCCCAAACAAAGTCACTTGGTAGCTGTGAAGAGAATTTTCAAATACTTGAAAGGCACAATGACTTATGGTCTCTGGTATCCTAGGAATCAAAACTTTCAGTTGATTGCATATTCAGATGCTGACTGGGAAACTGTTTGGATGAAAGAAAGAGCACTAGTGGAGGTGCATTCTTCTTAGGCAATTCATTAGTACAATGGATGAGTAAAAAGCAAGGTTCTATCTCTCTATCTACTACTGAGGCTAAATACATAGCTGCTGCAACATGCTGTACATAGGTATTATGGATGATACAAACTCTTGCTGATTTGGAGGTGAAATATTCTGAACCTATTCCTATTCACTGTGATAACACAAGTGCCATTAGTGTGTCAAAGAACCCTGTTCTTCATTCCAAGACCAAACACATTCCAATCAAGTATCATTTTTTAAGGGAGTAGGTTACAAACAGAGTTGTCCAATTACATTTCATTCCTTCTAAAGAACAGAAAACTGATATCTTTACTAAACCCCTATCCAAAATCCAATTTGAATATCTACGCTAGAAGTTGGGTGTCATATCTTGTTCCAACTAACTTGTTCACTTTGGCAGGGGGAGTTTGTGCTTATTGCATATCTTATGTAATTCTGAGATGGTTCTAGAATGTTTTATTTGCTGATTTCTCAGTTAATATTGATAGGGGGAGATGTTTGTCATGATTTCTTTGACATTGATGTCAAAGGGGGAGAAGTTCAGGTAGTTGCATATAACAAGCAGTCAGTGATTACACTTGCAACATCATAAATTATAGGTTTCCATCAATGCCAAAGGGGGAGATTGTTGGCACTTTGATTCAGTTGTCATTGATGGTTGGAAAGCAGCGACTGAGTTTTTAAATACAAGAAAAGAATGTTGTTAGACAAGCTGTGACTCAGACGGATGAGACTCAGACGACCGTGACTCAGACGGCTAAGAATCAGACAAGCTATAACTCAGACAACTGCGACTCAGACAAGCTGTGACTCAGACGGTTGTGACTTAGACGGCCGTGACTCAGACGACTGAGACTCAGATGGCCATGACTTAGATAAGAACATATTGATTTGCATATCTATTTGCAGGCATCTAGAGATGAATCTCCAAAATCTGGGACATGGGTGTTGTGCGCAACGGCCTCATTTACCTGACTCGTGAGGAAATAGCAAAAAAAGCTATGGTTTGAGCTATACAAGTGGTTCTCTGAGCATGTAATTCTAATATTTACTGTTGCGGCTGGTTTTACAAATTAGCAATTGGTTGAAACAGATGTGACTCAAATAGCTGTGATTCAAACAAGCTGTGACTCACAAACATTTATTTTTTTAATTAGTCAGTTATAGCGTGTAAACTCTGGAATTCAAAGAGACAGTCGTGTAAACTCTGGAATTCAAAGAGACAGTTAAAATGCTAGTTACAACGTGTAAATTCTGGAACTTAAAGAAACAGTTTCAGTTTTTAGAATTAGTATATCTAGAAGTTAAAGAGACTGAGGCATATAACTTCAGCATCTATAAAAACAATTGATGAGAAAAAAATTAAGGGAGAATTGAGAGGATGAAGAGGAGTCGTTTCTAATGAAGCTGTGATTCAAAGAAAACATTTCAAAACAGAAATGTATGACTCGATTTAATGAAGAACAAAATGCCCATAAATTCAAGCTGTAGCAGCACAGAACAAAAATGAAAAGGGTATGTATTGATATATCTAAATCAGTGTGATATAATTGACCGAAAAATTCTTAACAATTCAGAAGAAAAATGTGTGGATCGATTTAATAAAAAATAGAATGCCCAGAAACCCAAGATGTAGCAGCACAAAACAAAAAATGAAAAGAGTATGTATTGATTTATCTAAACCAGTGTGATATAATCGACTGAAAAATTCTTGCTAGGGTGGAAGGGAGGTGCTAGGGAGGATTGTTGTCCTCATATTTCAGTGGGTGCTGAAGAAGAAGAGTTGGTGCTCTTTTACAAGTGGGTGCTTGTAATTCGAAGGTTGTAGCCTCATTTGAGTAGAAGCTCAAAGATAAAAATGATGTACAGAAGTTGAAGCTTTCCTGACATCCTAAGAAGAAGAGGTTTTTTCCCTTTATGGGTTTCCTCATGAAAAATCTGTGTCTATGTGTATATTTGTGTGATTGAATGATTATACTATGCCTATATATTAAATCTACTGCAATGAACTTTTTGCTGTTAAAAGAATGAATGTAAAGGTTCTGATAACACCCTGAATGCTATACGATATCAAGGAAAAGATTTTTAAAGATTGTTTAAGCTTATTATTTAACTTATTCACCCCCCCTCTCAGTTAATTGATACTTTCAACAATTGGTATCAGAGCCAGACCCTTTAGTCTAAGGAAGATCTGATAAGCTTAAACATGGCAAGTCATGGTTCAACCAATAAAGCTCCTCTGTTTGATGGAACAAATTTTGCCTTTTGGAAGGTTAGAATGAGAACATACCTAATGTCTTGAGGTGCTGATGTTTGGGAAGTGGTAGAAACTGGATATACAAAACCTATTGTTCTAGCTTCCAAAGATGATAAGCTAGAATTTAATTTTAATGCAAAGGTAATGAATGCCATTCTGAGTGGTCTTTCTGAATCTGAATTTGTAAAGGTAATGCATCTTGAATCTGCCAAAGAAATGTGGGATAAACTCATTAGTAGCTATGAAGGAAATGAAAAAATAAAAGATGCCAAAATTCAAACTTACAGACTGAAATTTGAACAGCTAAAGATGAATGAGGATGAGTCTGTTAGTCAATATTTTTTTAGAGTTGAAGAGCTTGTGAATGCCATGAAGGGTCTTGGTGAGAAGATTGAAGAAGCTCCTCTAATTCAAAAGATTTTGAGATCTCTACCTGATAAGTTCAATCCAAAAGTCTCTGCAATAGAAGAAATGAGTGATCTGAAAACTTTATCTATTGATCAACTTCTAGCAACTTTAACTGCCTATGAAATGAGAATCAGTAAAGATAAAACTACCATTAGAGAAGCATCTTTTAAAGTAGACAAACTGATAGAATCTGAAATGGAAGAGATTGAGGCAAAATTTGTAAGAAGACTGAAAACTGGATTAAAAAAATATAAAGGGAAGTTGCCTCTTAAATGTTTCAATTGTGGTAAGGTAGGGCACTTTGCATCTAAATGTCCTTATAAAGAAAAAGGTCAGAATTCTATTGATGAAGAGAAACATACATTTAAAAGATACAATAAAAATAATAACTACAAAAAGAAAAGTTTATGTGCAAATGATGTTGACCTCTCAGAAGTTTTAGACAGTGAGTCATCTTGTGAAGATAAAAAGAATGATTTTGTGCTTATGGCCATAGAAGATCTTGAAGATGATGGAAGCGATATGAATGATGAAGATGTTGTTGTTGATATGGAAGGTGAGTTGATTAGTGCTTTGGAAGAAATTGACAGACTCAGATTAAAGAAGAGGAAACAAAAAGAGTTGTTAGTGCAGTATGAAAAGAATGCTAAAGAACCAAGTACAGACTGTAGCTTGTTAAAGATAGAACTAGAAGAAACAAAGAAAATAAATGATGTTCTAAAAGAACAGTTATCACAGAAAAAGATGAGATGTGAAGCATTAGAGGAAGAAGTTGTAAAATTTAGAAAAGAATTGGAAAATTTTCAATCTCTCTATCATCAAAACTTGCCAATTATTAAAGCAGTAGAAGAACTAAATAACATTCTGAATAAACAAAGATATCCTTTGATCAAGACTGGTTTAGGTTATGAAGAAGGGAGTATCAGTTTGTCAGAAAACAAAGAAACAACTAAGGTAATTAAATTTCAGAACAACAATAAGTCAGAATATACAAAGTCAACAAGTTTCATCAAAACTGAAGAAAATAAAGACAAAAGTAAAGTTAATCTAATGAGTGGAAAAGATGATATAGCTACTGGTCTACAGTCAAGAAGAAACGAAAAAGAATTAAAGAACAGAATGACATGGCCATCTATTCCAAGAAGACAGTCAAGATTCAGGTATCAAAATTTTTTCAATGGATATTGTTATTGTTGTTCTGATTTTGGTCATAAAGCTGCAAATTGTGTTTTTCACTTTAGAAACATACAACGAAGAATGTTTAACAATAATCAAGTGCTGCAACATAAAGAGAAATAGTCAATGAGAAAACAAGAGTATCATACTACACCTTTTCCAACAAGAAGAAGAGATTATGCTAGAAATATAAATTCTTTTGAGTCTTTGTACAATCAACCAGAATATTATATTTGTCATAATTTTGGACACAAGGCCATAGACTGTCATTTAAAGAATTATGAATCAGATTCAAGAATAGATTTTTCTGTTAAAAAGGCTAAAGTGTGGAAGAAGAAAGAAAACAACCAGTGTGGATTAGTGCTTTCTGCTCAAAGACAAAAGGACCCCTGGTATATTGACAGTGGTTGTTCCAAGCACATGATTGGAGATAAAGGTAAATTTCTATCTCTGAGTGAACAAAAATCAGGAGATGTAACTTTTGGAAATGATTCTCCAGGGAAAATCAAAGGCAAAGGATTGGTACATCTAACTAGTAAAGGAAAAGCTGAAGATGTATTATTTGTGGATGGATTGAAGCATAATCTTCTTAGTGTCAGTCAGGTATGTGATAGAGGATGTGAAGTTGTATTCAATTCTAAAGAATGCAAAATAAAATCTGTATCTTTAGGACAATTGGTTGCCAAAGGTATAAGAACAAAAAATAATGTCTATGTTTTGAAAGAAGATAAGGAAGAGTGTCATCTAAGCAAGTATGATGAGAGTTGGTTATGGCATAGAAGAATTGGACACTTGCAACACTTGCGACACTTACAAATACAAATGACGACACTTCTGATTGGAGGAATAATACATCTCCATCATGAATATAATAAAGTACAAGTGTAATACATAGAAGAATATCTTCCGAAGTTACAAATACATCAACACTCCCTCTTAACTAGGAAGGTATTCTCTAGAAACAGGTCATCAATACGTATCGACACAAGTCTTCAATTCTGGAGCTGGATCATCGTCACTGGATCACGGAACACCATTGTCACTGTTGCTGTACTCATCATCTCGATCACTGGGCTATCTCACAATTATTCTCATCATAGGAAGTTCTACAGAGCCAGTCCTTTTTCATGCTTGTTGTAGGCCTAGCCTCCTGTAGGTCTTCATCATCTCTGTGAGCTGGCCATCTTGTGGAATCCTCAGGACTGATTACATGCGTCAACAAAACCTCGAAAGAGCATTCCAGGACTGATTACGAGCTTACTGCTCAACCTATCGGATCTCCCAGGTAGCTATTACATGTGACCACCAAAAAACCTTAAAAGAGTGTCCCGAGAACGTTTATGTGCATAACACGACCAACAATAAATCTAAAGAGCATCCCAAGACTTTTATGCGCCTAGCACAACCTATCATATCTCCAGGACTGATTACATGTGGTCTGGAAAAACCTCGCAAGAGCATCCCAGGACTGATTACGAGCTTACTGCTCAACCTATCGGATCTCCCAGGGAAATATTATATGCCATAGGACAAAACCTCGAAAGAGCATTTTGCAGATCTCCCAGGGAGCTATTATATGCCATAGGAAAAACCTCGCAAGAGTATTTGCAAATCTCCCAGGGAAAGATTATATGTTCTCCCAAGCAAAACCTCAAACGAGCATTTACCATATCTCCTAGGGAGCTATTATATGCCATAAGAAAAACCTCGCAAGAGTATCTGCAAATCTCCCATGGCAAGATTATATGCTTATCGCACAACCTGTCCACGGCCACAGAGTATCATCCTGATACTCATGATCCACCTGATCATCCTCACACGAAGCATCATCCTGATGCTCATGATCATACTAATCATCATCATACAATACATCATCCCGATTCACATCATCATCGCATGATCATCCTGATCATCATCACAACATCGTCCTGATGCATATCATCATCGCATGATCATCCTGATCATCGTCATAGCATCGTCTCGATGCATATCATCTAGAGCATCGTCCTGATGCTCATCACATATGATCATCATGATCATCATACATAGAAGTAACCGGAGCATCGTCCTGATGCTCATCACACAGCGCTTACATCCACATCCATGGGAAGGATCCTCCTACCACCATGCTTAGAATGGCTCCCGCAAATGTGTCCCATCACTTATTCCTTGAAGTATCTTCTATCTGAAGAACAGCAAGCCTCTCTCTGAAGTACTCGAACTTCACTCTGGATAGTGGTTTTGTCAACACATCTGCAATCTGCTCATCTGTCGCAACATACTTGAGCTTCACTGCTCCTCTCTGCACCATATCCCTGATATAGTGATATTTGATATCGATGTGGTTCGACCTGTCATGAAAACTGGGTTCTCAGACAACTTCACACAACTTTGGTTGTCACAATAGATACAAGTAGCATCCAGCTGGAGATCAAATAAATCAGACAGTAGCTTCCTTAGCCATACTTCCTCACAACTATCCGAACAAGCTGCAACATACTCCACATACACTTCCTCTTCGACTACACCATTCAAGAAGGTTGTCTTGACATCCATATGTGTTAAATTTTTAGAATTTACTTCAATCTGATCTAGGATCTTAACTGAGAGAACAACATGTGCAACATATCTACAGCATATCAATCATGGACACAATAATGCAAGCACACAAGAGACACAGATTTTACTTGGGAAAAACCATAAAGGTGAAAAAACCTAATAACTTCTTCAAAGATAGATAGAGCAATGATACAACCAAAATACAAGAGATAGTCTTCTCCTAGCAGCATAGCCTCCTCCTCCACAAGTGCGCCACTCTCCCAAGTGTGAGTGAGAGAAATATAATATGTAAAATGAGAGAGACACACTCTCTATTTATACACTAACTTGACTTGACCTTTACTCAACTAGGTCGGCCTCAACTTAACCACTTAACATAATGCTGACTGGGCCGACCCCCACTAGGGTGGTCTAATAACCCTTTGACCCACATGTCCGACCCCCAATAGGGTGGTCTAATAACCCTTTGACCCATATGACTTATACAGGGCCGACCCCAACAAGGTGGTCTAATAACCCATAAAGTATAAGTTACGACACTTACAATATAAATGACGACACTTCCATGTAGAGGAATAATAACATCTCTATAGGAATACAACCACTTCCGTATAGAGGAATAATAACATCTCTATAGGAATACAATATACATATATGTGAAATACATTCCAAAGTTACATATACATCAACACTCCCTCTTAACTAGGAAGGTATTTCTCAACACAGGTCTTCTAGCACAAGTCATCTTCTCTGGATCATCGTCACTGGATAATTGTCATTGAGTCATCATCATCGTCACTACTGCTGCTATCTCAATCAATCTCTGAATCTACTCGTCATAGGAAGTTCTACAGAGCCAGTCCTTTTTCATACTGGATGTAGGCCCACCACCTGCAGGTCTTCATCATCATTGGCCATACTGTGGAAATCTCAGGACTTATTACGTGCATCACAAAACCTTAAAAGAGTCTCTTGACTAGCAAGAACCCTAAAGAGCATCTGAGGCCTTTTTCATCCTGTCCAGATCTCCAAGACTTATTACATGTGACCCCACCACAAAACCTCGAAAGAGAATCCCAGGACTGATTACGAGCACAACGATCAACCTATCGGATCTCCCAGGGCACAAATTACATGTGGTCACCACAAAACCTCGAAAGAGCATCCCAGGACTGATTACGAGCACAAGGCTCAACCTATCGGAACTCCCAAGGCACAAATTACATGTGGTCATGGCAAAACCTCGAAAGAGAATCCCAGGACTGATTACGAGCACACAGCTCAACCTATCGGATCTCCCAAGGCACAAATTACATGCCATAGGACAAAACCTCGAAAGAGCATCTACCAGATATCCCAGGGCACAAATTACATGCCATAGGAAAAACCTCGAAAGACTATCTGCAGATCTCCCAGGGCACAAATTATATGTCCTCCCAAGCAAAACCTCGAAAGAGCATTTTCCAGATATCCCAGGGTACAAATTACATGCTATAGGCAAAACCTCAAAAGAGCATTTTCCAGATATCCCAGGGTACAAATTACATGCTATAGGCAAAACCTCGAAAGACTATCTGCAAATCTCCGAGGGCACAAATTACATGCTTATCTGCACAACCTGTTCCACGACCACAGAGTACCAACCTAATACTCACCATACATCATCCTGATGTACACATGATCATCCTAATAATCATCACTGCAACATCCTGCTGCATGTCATCTGGAGCAACATCCTAAAGCTCGTCATCCATGATCATCTTGATCATACAATGCATCTACCTGATGCATACCAAGTATCTACCTGATACATATCATCATACATGATCCACCTGATCATACAGTGTATCCACCTGATACAAATACAAATACATGATACATATCACCGTACATGATCCACATGATCATACAATATATCCACCTGATACATATACAGATACATGGTCCAAGCATCCAACATGATGCATATACAAAAATACATACAAGTGATCCAACTGATCATACAATATATCCACCTGATACATATATAGATACATGGTCCAAGCATCCAACATGATGCATATACAAAAATACATACAAGTGATCCAACTGATCATATCCAGCATCCAACATGATGCGTACATACATATAAATGATCCAACTGATCATATCCAGCATCCAACATGATGCTTACATACATATACATATAAATGATCCAACTGATTATATCTAGCATCCAACATGATGCATACAGAAAGCAGTAACTTGAGTATCGTCCTGATGCTCATCATCCAACGCTTACATCCATAGCCGTGTGAAGGATCCTCCTTCCAACATGCTTGGAATGGCTTCTGCAAATGTGTCCATCACTTCTTCCTCGAAGTGTCATCAATCTGAAGAACACCAAGCCTCTCCCTGAAGTACTCGAACTTCACCCTGGCCAGTGGCTTCGTCAGCACATCTGCAATCTTCTCATCTGTCGCAACGTACAGGAGCTTCATAGCTCCTCTCTGCACCATACCCCTGATATAGTGATATTTGATCTCTATGTGTTTTGACCTGTCATGAAACACTGGGTTCTCGGACAGCTTCACACAACTTTGGTTATCACAAAAGATACCAGTAGCATCCAACAGGAGATCAAATAACTCAGACAGTAGCTTCCGTAGCCATACTGCCTCACAACTAGCTGAACAGGCTGCAACATACTCTTCCTGAGCTGTACTTAGTGCTACGTAGGACTGCTTCCTGCTAAACCAAGAGATCACACCTGATCCCATACTGAAGCAACATCCAGATGTGCTCTTCCTATCTATAGCACTTCCAGCCCAATCTGAATCAACATAACCCTGTAGGTTAAACTTTTGATCCGCTTCATACTTGAGCCCATAATCCACTGTACCCTTCAGGTACCTCAGAACATGCTTTACAGCAACTAGGTGAACACTCCTAGGATCCGTCAGGAACTGGCTTAATGTGTTCACCGCAAAGCAAATATCTGGTCTCGTGTTCGTTAGGTACATCAAGGACCCAATCATCTGACGATACATAGAGACATCAACCGGCTCAGATGAAGCATCGCATAGAAGCTTCAGATTCGATGCCATAGGTGTGGCCATGGCCTTGCAATCCATCATCCCGAATCTCTTCAGGATATCTATTGTGTGCTTCCCTTGACCAAGGAAGATCCCACATGCACTCTGCCACACCTCCATACCTAGGAAATAATGCATCATTCCCAAATCTTTCATATCGAACTCAGCAGCAAACTTCCTCTTAGTATCGGTAATCAATCTGTCATCTCCTGTTACAAACAGGTCATCCAAATACAGGAGTAGAATCACAGGATTCCCTTCCTCAACCTTGTAGTAAAGGTTGGAATCTGCTTCACTCTTGGTAAAGCCCAAATTGGATAGAAAGATGTCTATCCTACCATGTTCTGCACACATATATGACTACACCATTCAAGAAGGCTGTCTTGAAATCAATCTGGTGTATCTTCTATTTCATCACTTTTATATTTCTCTATGCTGCCATCTGCAGCATGCTTGATCTGATAGTTCCATTTGGAAGTCACAACAGACTTCCCTTTAGCTCTTGGGACCGCATCCCAAACATCGTTCTTCATGATTGACAGATCATGGCATTCTTCCCGTATCCTGGGAACTTCAATATCTTCAATAGATAATTTTGTTGCTTGAACAAATGTTGTAGTCCTTCTTTTGTAGGTGAAGGTATACGGTCTTTCCTACAAAACAAGTTAAATTGCATGATTAGAAACATCTCATAATTTTCAGACAAATTCTTACACATAAAGAAATATGTCATACAGTCATGCAATTATCTTAGCCAATGCTTCAATACAACATTTATCCATGTTCCAAAACTTTCTAGATGCCTTCCAGTCTCTACCAGAACATTGTTAAGAGTTTGCATTACTCCCAACATGTCAGCAAAGAGGTTTCATTCTAGATAAGTAGCACTGGAGTGTTGTACAGTGCCATAGGCCACTTACCCATCACATGCATATTAGTAGTATACTGTTCATTAATACAATCATTCTAATATGCACAATACATATCCTAATTCTAGGAACATGAGCATATACATCATTGAACAATTTTATTTAAACAAACAAATATGCAAGAAATGATAATTAAAAATACTTATCTTTGTTTGGTTGCTGGGTAGACTCCCTCTGAGTCTTTGCTTCCTTGCAGGAGCTGCTGAAGTAGCTTCTTCTACACCTTTCTGTTGTGGAATGTAGAAATATGGTCAACTCCCTCTGAATATCTGCATTCTTGCAGAAACTACTGAAGTGTGCTCCTTTTCTTTCTTGCAGGAACAACTGGAGTGTGCTCCCTCTTGATCTTTGCTTCTTGGATTACCTGTCCTTGAACTTACATCCATCCTTAATCACTATGCATGCTTATTAGTATCATCATTGTGTTATCCTTGAGGTCTCATACATAATCACACATTTATTAGTATAATCTTAATACTATCAAAATACAATAATCTTAAACATGTATAGTCATGATCATTCACAGATAATAAACATTAGTATTCAAGGTTTCAGGGAAGTCTTCTTTTACTTATGCATATTCTTATTTGATCATAGGACTTTTCTGATTAGTTAAATCATCAATGCATAAACTCGTGAATACTCAAACCTATAACTTCATGATTCTTCTGGTTAGTCATATCATTAATTATGGTAAGAAACATAATATGTATACAACCATGACTATTCAAACCTATGAATTCATGAATAATCATTATCAACAACACAACAGTATAAGATCCTAACACAATGTAGGATTCTAGCTTGATATAGGAAAAACATACCTGGATTAACATGCTAGCTAGTTATGTCTAACATACCCGCATAATGTCTTCTAGTTCTCTTCATGACTTGTGCTAGTAACCTGCATGTCTCATAAGTTATCCATTGTAGAACCAAGTTATACATACCTCGTAAGTAGATTTTATAAGTGATCCATGATAATGGATGAATCTTTGTCTTCATGTCATCATGATCATATGTTCTTGAACTGGAACATGATTTGTCTTTCTTGGTGTACCTTTCATGTTAGCGAACAACATAAACCTCATACAACATCACAATGCATTAGTACAATCATAAGTGTCGAAACCTTAATCAATGAATATCTTCTATTAAGGTAATACGAAAAGTCTAGTAATTAATCAAGATTGTACTATAATGATATGAAGACAAACATATGATAAACTTAACCATGAAACATACCTGTAAGCCATACCTGTCAAGATTGCTTTTAATCTTCTTATGAAAGGCCTTAGCCTCATCTCCCTTTGAAACAGGAACTTTTTCACTTATGCAGGTGACCAATCCATCTTCTTCTAGGATTAACCCAACCCACTTGATTTGCAAGAACTAGACTTGGAGCTGGATTAGGGTTTGTCAAAGAAACCCCAAAAATTAAAACTTTGAATTTCAAACTTCCGAAAGGATAGAAATATGCGCCTTGATGAGCTGATCAAGTTGGTATATTCAGAATTTGAAAACTGCAAAGTTTCACCCCTCGAAATTGCCTTTAAGATTTCTGGATTCAGTAGGGAGGACCCTGAATTAGGGTTTGAGTTTCCCGGAGCTTCACCCAACCAAAAGATTTGATTCAAAGCTCTAAGCTTCGATTTTTTTGAGGATCTTCCAGCCGTGGTCACAGATTTCCAAAATTCCAATTTTTGCAGAAGCCCTAATTTTCCATCTTTCCGATCAAAGTCCCAAACTGGGGTTTGATCAAGCCCAGCCTTCTGCCCAACCAAAAAATCTGATCTTGATCTCTAAATTTCTATTTTGATGAGTAGCATCCAGCCATGGTCTCCGATTATAAAAATTCCAACTTTCTCTGAAGCCCTAAATTCTGGAAGCCATGAATGAAGGTGCTCAAAAATAATTTTGTTTTGACAGAAATATGTACCTGATTGTTTCTGGTGTAACTCCAAACTTTTCAATCCAAAGGGTCTGAATAATTTTCTTGAGATATCCTGACCTGTTATCTTTCCATCCCGATAGGTCTGACCTCAATTGTATTCTCTGAGAGAGATTTATGCCAAGTGTCGCAACGTGACCTGTTTATGGGATAATACAGGAGAGCAAACTTGTACGATGTGCCACGTGTCACTGGTTCAACTTCAGCCTTTGAAAAATTTTCCTGATATATCTCGACCTGTTGTCTTTCCATCCTGATAGGTATGACCTCAATTGGATTCTCTGAAAGAGAGTTATTACCAGTGTCGCAACATGACCTGTTTATGGGATAATACAGGAGAGCGAACTTGTACGGCGTACCACGTGTCACTGGTTCAACTTCAGCCTCTAAATTTTTTTATTGCGATAGTACAGTTTGTGTACTACCTATCACTTTTTACGAAATTTCATTTGGAGCTTCCTAGCCCAAGTTATGACATTTTTCCCAAGGTCACCAGATTTTGACTAAGGTCTAGAAGAGGCAGAAACTCTATATTGTACAGATCATAAATCACAAAGTACAACGAATTAGAGGTTTTCCTTTGGACACAAGGTACATGGGGATCTGATCTTCGACCTGTAAAATTTTTAGATCCAAAAAATTTTCCAGAATGGATTTATAGTGAAATGATACGATGACTAGTTTTTGCTATATCAAGCCCTAGCATCATAAGTGCAACAAGTGTCATACATGCCATATCATGCCTTCTTTCAAGCTAGCTTTGATACCATGTTAAATTTTCAGAATTTACTTCAATATGATCTAGGATATTAACTGAAAGAAAAAAATGTACAGCATATCTACAGCATATCAATCATGGACACAATAATGCAAGTACACAAGAGAGACATATTTTACTTGGGGAAAACCATAAAGGTGAAAAACCCCAATAACTTCCTCAGAGATAGATAGAGCAATGATACAACCAAAATATAAGAGATAGTATTCTCCTAGCAGCAGAGCCTCCTCCTCCACAAGTGCGCCACTCTCCCAAGTGTGAGTGAGAAATAGAATATGTAAAATGAGAGAGACACACTCTCTATTTATACACTAACTTGACTTGACCTTTACTCAACTAGGTCGGCCTCAACTTAACCACTTAACATAATGCTGACTAGGCCGACCTCCACTAGGGTGGTCTAATAACCCTTTGACCCACATGGACGACCCCCAATAGGGTGGTCTAATAACCCTTTGACCCATATGACTTATATAGGGCCGACGCCAACAAGGTGGTCTAATAACCCATAAAGTATAAGTTACGACACTTACAATATAAATGATGACACTTCCGTATAGAGGAATAATAACATCTCTATAGGAATACAACCACTTCCGTATAGAGGAATAATAACATCTCTATAGGAATACAATATACATATATGTGAAATACATTCTGAAGTTACATATACATCAACAATGTGGTGTATCTTCCACTTCATTACTGCATCTAGAGCAAGTATTGTTCTGATGGAAGTGTATCTGGATATAGGAGCAAAATTCTCTTCATAATCTATCCCCTCTTTTTGGGAGAAGCCATGAGCCACAAACCTTGCCTTGTATTTCTCTATGCTACCATCTGCAGCATGATTGATCTTGTAGATCCACTTGGAAGTCATAATAGACTTCCCTTCTGGTCTTGGGACCACATCCCAAACATCATTCTTCATGATCGACTGATATTCCTCGATCGTGGAATTCTTCCATTACTACATCCCAAATCCTGGGAACTTCAGATTCTTCAATAGATAGTTTTCTTTGAATTTCGTTGCTGGAACAAATGTTGTAGGCCTTCTTTTGTAGGTGTTTGTACACGATCTTTCCTACAAGTCAAATTCAACTGCATGATTAGAAACTTATCATAGTTTACAGAACAAAGTTTTACACATAAAGGCATATGTTATACAATCATGCAATTATCTTAGCCAATGCTTCAATACAACATTCATCCATATCCCATATTCATATGGTAACTTTCTAGATGCCTTCCATCTCTACTGAAACATTGTTAAGAGTTTGCACTACTCCCAACATGTCAGCAAATAGGTTTCATTCTAGATAAGTAGCAATGGAATGTTGTACAGTGCCATAGGCCACTTACCCATCACATGCATATTAGTAGTATACTGTTCATTAATGAAATTATTCTAAGATGCATAATACACAACCTAAGTCTAGGAACATAAGTATATAAATCATTGAACAATATTATTTAAACAATCAGATATACAAGAAATGACAATTCAAATACTTATCTTTTTTTGTTTGTTGGGTGGACTCCCTCTCAATCTTTGCTTCCTTTCCGCAACTCCATTCTGTTGTGGATTGTGAAGAGTGGTCAAATCCCTCTTAATCCCTGAATCACCACATATCTTCTTGAAGTCTGCTGAAGTGAATTCTCCAGTACCATTGTCGGATCTAAAGGTCTTGATATTCTTTCCAGTGTAGTTTTCTATCAAGGCTTTGAATTCCTTGAATTTACTGAATACTTCATCTTTGATCTTCAAGAAATAAATCCAAGTCTTCCTAGAGAAATCATCATAAAATACATACCCACTCCAAGAACTGGATGACATTAGACCGCATACATTGGAGTGGATAATTTCCAAGATTCCTTTTGTTTTTCTTTTACTGCTTGGAAATGCCTTCTTTGTGTTCTTTCCTTTTTGCACATTCTTTGCAAACACCTTCATGCTTTGACTGGATTTCAGGAAGACCTTCTACTGCTTTGCTGGAAATCGGTAGTGCTCTATAGTGCACATGAGCAAGCCTTCTATGCCAAAGTTCACTTGGTTCCATGGATTCATGTACCATGGCATGTTCAGGTTGTCTCTTCAATTTGTACAATCCTCCCTCTTGCTCTCCAATCACTACTACATCATATAAGGTTTTACCTTTTGGCCACATAAGTACTTGGCCATCCACAAATGAAACTCTCATCCCTTTTGCATCCAAAGATGATAGGGAGAGAAGATTCTTCTTGAGTCTAGGTACATATATAACATCTTGCATCTTTAAATAATTCCCAGAGTCTAACTTGTAGGAGGCTTCACCACTTCCTTTTATAGGGTATTGATAGTCATCCCCAAGTTTCACCTTATGAGGTGACTCATGTTCAGATAGGTCCATAAGAGATTCTTTGAATCTCGTCATATGTTTAGAAGCCCCACTATCAATAATCCAATCATTACACCCATGTGTAACAATACATGTGAGAGCAAATATTAGAACATATTCATCGTCACTTGAAGAGTCTTCACTTTCTACCTTAGTCTTCTTCCTGGGAGGTTCATCATCCTCAGCAGCATGAGCATGATATCTCTTCTTGTTTCTCTTGTTGTTGTTGTTGTTGTTGGAGTTCCTTTTGTTCTTAGGACATTCTGAGAAAAATTGTCCCTTCTCATTACAAGTGAAGCATCTTAGATCTTTCTTATCTCTTTGATGATGGTGGTGTGAAGATCTCTTGTGAAAATATTGCTCCCTCTTGGAATTACCTTTCTTAGTGTGTACTATGAGATCTTGATCTTCATTTCCCATCTTTTCTTCTCGGGCCACAAGGATAGCTTCTTCTTGTGAACATTCCTCCCATAGTCTACTGAAGGAGATCAACTTCTTTCTTGCACAAATACCTTGGATGAAGGAGTTCCATGACCTAGGTAGGCCATTCAATGCGGTCATAACAATTTCTCCATTCTCCACTACTTCATCCACAGCTTCAAGTTGTTCTTTGATTTGAGAGACCTTAGTAAAGTAGGATTGGATGGTCTCTCCATTCTGGAACTTAACCCCTTTCAATTGATTCCACAGAGTCATCTTCCGATTTATATTCTTTCCTTCAAACAACTTGGTCAAGGAGTCAAACATCTCCTTAGGTGTCTTTAGTGAAGACACATGGGGAATGAGATGGTATTTTATAGAATCAACAATGATTCTCTTGGCTTTCACCAAGTTATTCTTGTGTAAGGCCTTAGCCTCATCTCCCTCTGGAACTGGAACGTCTTCTTTTATGTAGGTGTCCAAATCATTTTCTTCTAGGATTAACCCAATTTTATACTTCCATGCTTGGAATTTGTCAACCCCTTCAAGCTTATCCTCAAGCTTGGTGTGGTGAGACATCTTAATGAGAAACTCAAATGGAAATAAAATATTTAGGTCTTACCACTTGATTTGCTGAAAAATGGATCTGGAGTTGGATTAGGGTTTGTCAGAGAAACCCTTAAAATTCATTGAATTCCAAACTTCTGAATGGATGGAAAGATGCACCTTGTTGAGCTGATCAAGCTAGTATACTTCAATTTTGAAATCTGCAAAATTTGACCCCTCAAAATTGCCTTTAAAACTTTCGGATCTTCTGGTCAAAATCCCGAAATAGGGTTTGATAATGCCCGGGGTTCTGCATAGCCAAAAAGTTCGATCTTGTGCTCTGAACTTTGGTTTTTTTGAGGAGCATCCAGCTGTGGTCACAGATTCCAAAAATTTCAACTTTTGCAGAAACCCTAATTTTCCACCTTTCCTATCAAAATCCCGTACTAGGGTTTGATGATTCTCGGGGTTCTGCCCAACCAAAATATTCGATCTTGGTCTCGAAACTTCAATTTTCTTGAGGAGTATCCAGCCATGGTCTCGGATTCCAAAAATTCCAACTTTCTCTGAAACCCTAATTTCCTGTAGTAGTGACGGGCCAAAAACTGAAAGTGCTCAGAATTGAATTATGTCTCAACAAAAAGATGCGCCCTTCCAAGGAGAGTCAGCCTAGCTTCCTTCCTTTGATGATATGAGGAGAGAAACCCAAAGATTAAGAATCCCTAGCTTCTGCAGCTGCAGAGTGTCTTCTTCTTAGCACAACTCTGATACCATGTTAATTTTTCAAGAATTTCATTCAATATTATCTAGGATCACTAAGAGAATAACAAGCACAACATAACAATCACAAGAGACAATGGACACACAACATTTCACCAGGGAAAACCAAGAAGGTGAAAAACCCCGCAACTTCCTCAGAGATAGAATAAGCCCCAATACAAAGATCACAAAAATCAATCCCCAAAAGATAGATGACTCCAACAGATACTCCTCCTCCACTTGTGCACACTCCTCTCTCTCAACTATGCGAGTTGGATGAGTGAGTGAATGAATAGAATGAGAGACACTCACTCTCTATTTATACACAACTTAACCTGCCTTTAACTCTAGCTGGGCCGACTTCCTAAGGAAGTCTAATAACCCACTGACATGACACTAGCAGGGCCGACCGCACACTGGTGGTCTACTAACCCATCAAATATAAGTTGCGACACTTGCAACACTTGCGACACTTACAAATACAAATGACGACACTTATGATTGGAGGAATAATACATCTCCATCATGAATATAATAAAGTACAAGTGTAATACATAGAAGAATATCTTCCGAAGTTACAAATACATCAACACATGGCACTGACAGCCACGATGAAGTGGAAGTTACACTAGATGGATGTGAAAACAACTTTCCTGAATGGTGTTATTAAGGAGGAAGTGTATATAGAACAACCACAAGGTTTTGAGGTTGAAAACAAAGAGATGCATGTTTGCAAATTGAAGAAGGCTCTCTATGGGTTGAAGCAAGCTCCAATATCTTGGTATGGAAGAATTGATAGTTTTCTTACGAGCTTGGGATTTACTAAGAGTAAAGTTGATCCTAACCTTTACTTCAAAGTTATGGATGTTGAATCAGTCATATTATTTCTATGTGTGGATGACTTGTTCTTGATAGGTAATGGGAAGAGAATCTCAGAGTGCAAAGAGAATATCGCTACAGAATTTGAGATGAAAGACCTTGGCTTAATGCATTATTTTCTAGGTCTCGAGGTATGGTAGAGCCTAGAAGGAATCTTCCTTAATCAAGGGAAGTATGCAGTAGAAATCTCAAAAAGATTTGATAAGTTGGAGTGAAAAGCCATGGCCACACCCATGGATACCAACTTGAAGTTATTATCTGATACTTCGTCAGAATTAGTGGATGTGACTCTATACAGGCATATTATTGGGTCGCTGATGTATCTGACGAATATGAGGCCAGATATATGCTTTGTTGTGAACACCTTAAGTCAGTATCTGGTTGATCCCAGACGAGTTCACATTGTAGCTGCAAAGCATGTGATGAGGTACCTAAAAGGTACAATAGATTATGGTCTCAATTATTCTAGAGATCATGAGTTCAGATTGTATGGTTATACAGATTCTGATTGGGATGGAAGTGTATCGAACATGAAGATCACTTCAGGTGGATGTTACAGTCTGGGTTCAACCATGATCTCATGGCTAATCAATAAGCAATATATTGTTTCTCTCGACACTGCAGAGGCAAAGTATATTGCAGCTTGTTCTGCGAGTTGTGAAGCTATATGGCTTCAGAAGTTGTTATCAGGTCTGTTTGATATGGAGTTGGATACCACAGTGATTCTATGTGATAACCAGAGTTGTATAAAAATTACAGAGAACCCTGTGTTCCATGAGAGGTAAAAACACATATAAATACAGTATTTCTACATCCATGATATGGTGCAAAGGGGAGCTATAAAGCTCCAATATGTGAGCATGGATGAGCAGGTTGCAGATGTGTTGACTAAGCCTCTGTCTCGAGTGAAGTTTGAACACTTTTGTGACAAGCTTGGTGTAGTCCGTAAGGACTTCCCTTGAAAGGGGGAGTAGTTCTTGATCTGGGTCATGTCCAGGAAGCACAAGGGGGACAACAGTTCGATTGAATGAGTTGACTCTGTTATGGCAGAAGCTTAATAAACAGAATAAGCAAAAGCAGGATTACGGAATACAGATAACACAAATACACACAGACAATATGCAAGAATGCGAACTGTTCTAGATTGATCAAGATAAGATGTATGTTACAATAGTTTACATGCTTATAAAGAAGTCTGAGACGCTTGGGCGCCTTCCCGTTACGTTCAGTTACAAAGAAGAAGTTAGAATGGTTTCAACAGTTCAATCGTTACAGTCGATTGGAAGACAGAGAGACAGTCTGTCGAAGTTCGATAGCTGCTGGTTGCATGTCGACGCTGCTTGCCGATGTCGCGAAATGTGAGGTTGCTGAACATGTCGAAGGTGCAGAGTGTGTCGCAGTATGTCAAAGTCGAGACTCATCGGAGTTGTGTCAAAATCGAAACCTGCCGAAGTCATGTCGAGTCAAAACTTGTCGAAGTTGTATCGACATTGATGACTTGCCAACTATGATGTGGATCAGTGCTGATGATACTGTGGTGCAGTGGGATTGATCATCCCTGGGAAAATATAGTATTAAATGTTGATCCTGAGTTGCAGTGGGATTGATCATCCCTAGATAGAGATAGTCTTAAATGATTGTGTTGGGATCGATTGTCCTTAGACTAAGATAGTCTTAAATGATTGTTTTGGCATCGATAGTCCCTAGACTGAGATAATCTTAAATGATTGTGTTGAGATCAATCATCCCTAGAATGAGATAGTATTAAATGATTGTGTTGGGATCGATCATCCCTAGACTGAGATAGTATTAAATTATTGTGCTAGGATCGATCGTCCCTAGACTGAGATAGTCTTAAATGATTGTGTTGGGATCGACCGTCCATAGGTTGAGATAGTATTAAATGATTGTGTTGGGATCGATCGTCCCTAGACTGAGATAGTATTAAATGATTGTGTTGGGATTGATCATCCCTAGATAGAGATCTCGAGTTCCGAAAGGAAGGATAGTCTTAAATGTTGATCTAATGTTGGACTTAATCCCTGGTTCCGAAAGGAAGGATTGTCCATGATCCCTATTCCGAAAGGAAGGATCACCAGAGTTGTTTGCACTGAATCCCGAGTTCTGAAAGGAAGGATTGTCCATGATCCCTAGTTCTGAAAGGAAGGATCATGTGTGCTACAGGTGATGCTCCTGATGATGTCCCAGAAATATAGATGAGGATGCTCTAGTTCTGCAGATGATGAGGTTCCAGGATGCTTCAGTGATGCAGATGATGATGTTCCAGTGCTGAAGATGAGGATGCTCCAGTTCTACAGATGATGATGTTCCAGTACTGAAGATAAGGATGCTCCAGTGCTACAGATGATGATGTTCCAATGCTGAAGATGAGGATGCTCCAGTGATGCAGATGATGATGTTCCAGTACTGAAGATGAGGATGCTCCAGTGCTACAGATGATGATACTTCAGCTCTGTAATGAAGATGATGTTGATGATATTACAGCAGCTATTCCAGTTGCTGATGATGATGTTGAATAAATTCCAATGATTTATCAAGATGTATCAAATGATGTTGTTGTTGATTCCCTCCTCCCTCCGATGATTTTGTGTAGAGTTACACATGGAGATGTTGTTGTCAGTAGAATACCCTTCTTGTTAAGGGGGAGTGTTAAATTAATGTAACTTCAAAGAATATTCTACTTGTATTTTATTATTGTAACTCCATTGGGGGTGTTTTACCTCCGTCAGGGATGCCATTATTATATTTGGTCATGTAAAGGTTGTTGATATATATGTAACTTCGGAATGTATTTCATCTGTGTATTTTATATATATTTATTGTACCCTTATAAGAGATGTGTTATTCCTCTATAAGGAAGTGTCGTCATGTGGATTGACAAGTGTCGCAAGTGTGTGTACTTGCCGATGGGTTATTAGACCACCATGTTGGGTCGGCCCTGAATTATATATAATATAATGTGGATGTATCTAGATAGACAAGTTGGCCCCATAAGGTCACTGGGCAAAAAGGTTAGTATAAATAGAGATCGGAGATCTCTATTTTATTCATTAAGAAAAGCAACTCACTCTCACTTGAAAAGTGGCACACTAGTGAGGAGGAGGATCATCTGCTATTAGGAGACTATCTCAATGTTATTTGGTTGTACTTTGGTTGAGCCATTGCTCTCTCTATCTCTGAGGAAGTTGTGGGGTTTTTCACCTTAGGGTTTTCCCCACGGAAACTCTGTGTCTCTTGTCTTTATGCTTTTGATTCTTGTGATGCTTGTCATATTGTGATGGTCATGCATTGATATACTGTAGATATTATTCTCTCAGCAAAGATCCTAGAGTATTGTGAATTAATGCTCAAAATTTAACATGGTATCAGAGCTAACCTGAGAAGAAGACATTTTGCAGTGACGGAAGCTTGCGTTCCTTGTTTATTGGGATTCTCTCCACAGATTTTTGAAAATCAGTATAGTATATTGACTCTACTCATCAAGTCGCATCTATCTGTCCAATTAGAACTCAGTTCTGATCATTTTCAGATTTGGCCCTAAAAATTAGGGTTTCCACAAAAGTAGGAATTTCTAGAATCTGAAGACACAGCTGGAAGCTCCTTGCAAAAATCGAAGGTTAGAGCTTTGGATCGAGATTTTTGGCTGGGTAGATCTCTGGGAAACTCAAACCCTAATTCAGGGCTCTCTCTAGTGAACTCAGGAGGACAAAAGGGTAATTCTGAAGGGCAAGACTTTGCTGATCTCAAATTCTAAATGCACCAGGCTGATCAGCTCACCAAGGCGCATCTTTCTATCCTTTCAGAAATTTGAAATTCACATTTTGAATTTTTAGGGTTTCTCTGACAAACCCTAATCCGGGACCAAATCCAGTTTTCAACACTTCAAGTGGTAAGATCTAAATCTTTTCTATTTCCATTTGAAGTACTCTTTAAGATGTCTCTCCACACCAAGCTTGAGGATAAGCTTGAAGGGGCTGATAACTTCCGAGCTTGGAAGTATAGAATTGGGTTAATCCTGGAAGATAATGAGTTGGACTCATATGTGAAAGAAGACATCCCTATCCCAGAGGATGAAGAGGCCAAGGCATTGCACAAGAAGAACTTGGTCAAGGCAAAGAGAATCATTGCTGATTCTATCAAAGACCATCTCATACCCCATGTGTCTTCTCTTAAGACACCCAAGGAGATGTTTAACTCTTTGACCAAGCTGTTTGAAGGGAAGAACATAAATTGGAAGATGACCCTGCGGAACCAATTGAAAGGAGTAAAGTTTCAGAATGGAGAAACCATTAAATCTTATTTTTCAAGGGTCTCCCAGATCAAGGAACAACTAGAAGCAATGGATGAAATGGTGGAGAATAGTGAAGTGGTGATGACCACTCTAAATGGCCTACCCAGGTCATGGGATTCCTTTATCCAAGGAATTTGTGCAAGGAAGAAGTTGATCTCCTTCAGTAGACTACGGGAAGAATGCTCACAATAAGAAGCAAGGCTTGTGGCACGAGAAGAAAAGATGGGGAATGAAGATCAAACTCTCACAGCTCACACCAAGAAAGGGAAGTCCAAGAGAGAGCCATCTCACTCCAAGAAATATTCACATCACTTCAAAGAAAGAAGAATATGCTTCACCTGTAATGAGAAAGGACATATTGCCATAAATTGTCCCAAGAACAAGAAGGACAACAGCAACTCCAACAAGAAGAAGAAGGGCAGCAAAAGAAGGTTTCATGCTCATGCTGCCGAGGATGATGAACCACCCAAGAAGAAGGCTAGGGCAGAAAATGATGATAACTCATCAAGTGAAGAAGAGTATGTTTTGATCTCTGCTCTCACAGGTACCATCTCCCATGGTTGTAATGATTGGTTGATTGATAGTGGGGCTTCCAAACACATGACTGGGTTTAAGGAATCTTTTGTGAATCTATCTGAACATGAATCACCCCATAAGGTGAAACTTGGGGATGATTATCAATACCCAATCAAAGGAAGTGGTGAAGCCTCCTACAACCTAGATTCTGGAAAATCCTTGAAGATGAAAGAAGTCCTTTATGTACCTGGGCTCAAGAAGAACTTACTCTCAATCTCTGCATTAGATGCAAAAGGTATGAGGGTTTCATTTTTGGATGACCAAGTCCTAATGTTGCAAAAGGGAAAGACCATAGATGATGCAGTAGTGATTGGAGAGCAAGAGGGAGGTTTGTATAAATTGAAGGGACAACCTGAACATGCCATGGTGCATGAATCCATGGAGCCAAGTGAACTTTGGCATAGAAGACTTGCTCATATGCACTATAGGGCACTTCCAACTGCAGGTAAGGCTGTAGAGGGTCTTCCTGAAATCAAGACCAAACATGAAGGTGTTTGCAAAGGATGTGCAAAAGGTAAGAACATTAAGAAGGCTTTCCCAAGCAGTGAAAGCAAGGCAAAAGACATCCTGGAAATCATCCACTCAGATGTATGTGGTCCTATGTCATCCAGTTCTCTAAGTGGGTATGTTTACTATGTCTCATTTATTGATGACTTCTCCAGGAAGACTTGGGTATACTTCTTGAAGAACAAAGATGAGGTGTTTGATAAGTTTAAAGAATTCAAAACCTTGATGGAGAATCAAACTGACAAGAAGATCAAAACATTCAGATTCGACAATGGTGGAGAATTCACCTCAGGTGACTTCAAGAAGCTTTGTAGTGATTCAGGGATTAAGAGGGAGTTGACTGCTCCTTATAATCCTCAACATAATGGAGTTGCAGAAAGGAAGAATAGAACTATCATGGAAGCAGCAAGGGCAATACTGCATGACCAGGATCTACCTATGCATCTATGGGCAGAAGCAACTAGAACAACTGCATATGTGCAGAACAGAACACCCCACAAGATATTGGACAACAAGACACCAGAAGAGGTCTTTTATGGGTTCAAGAAGATTGATGTCAGCAAGGATGAATATAAGTTTAAGGGCAGGTAATCCAAGAAGCAAAGATCAAGAGGGAGCACACTCCAGCAGCTCCTGCAAGGATGCAGATTTTCAGAGGGAGTTGACCATCTTCCTACATTCCACAACAGAAAGGTGTAGAAGAAGCTAATTCAACAGCTCCTGCCAGGAAGCAAAGACTTAGAGGGAGTCCACCCAACAAACAAACAAAGATAAGTATTTCAATTATCATTTCTTGCCTATTTTGTTTGTTTAAATAATATTATGCTTATGTTCCTAGACTTAGGAGATGTATTGTGCATATTAGAATGATTGCATTAATGAACAGTATACTACTAATATGCATGTGATGGGAAAGTGGCCTATGGCACTGTACAACATTCCAGTGCTACTTATCTAGAATGAAACCTCTTTGCTGACATATTGGGAGTAGTGCAAACTCTTAACAATGTTTTGGTAAAGACTGGAAGGCATCTAGAAAGTTGTGGAACATGGATAAATGTTGTATTGAAGCATTGGCTAAGATAACTGCATGACTGCATGACATATTTCTTTATGTGTAAAGAATTTGTTCTGAAATTTATGAGATGTTTCTAATCATGCAATTTAACTTGTTTTGTAGGAAAGACTGTATATCTTCACCTACAAAAGGACTACAACATTTGTTCCAGCAACAAAGATATTGAAGATATTGAAGTTCCCAAGATCTGGGATGAAGAAATGGAATGCCATGATCTGTCGATCATGAAGATGATGTTTGGGATGCAGTCCCAAGACCTGACAGGGAGTTACATGTGTGCAGATTGAAGAAAGCCTTGTATGGCTTGAAGCAAGCTCCCAGAACTTGGTATGGTAGGATGGACAGTTTCCTATCTAGTTTGGGCTTTACCAAGAGTAAAACGGATTCCAACCTTTACTACAAGGTTGAGGAAGGGAATCCTGTGATTCTACTCCTGTATGTGGATGACTTATTTGTAACAGGAGATGACAGACTGATTGCAGATACGAAGAGGAAGCTTGCTGCTGAATTCGATATGAAAGATTTGGGAATGATGCACTATCTCCTAGGTATGGAGGTGTGGCAAAGTGCAGGTGGAATCTTCCTTGGTCAAGGAAGTACACAGTAGATATCCTGAAGAGATTCGGGATGATGGATTGCAAGGCCATGGCCACACCTATGGCATCGAATTTGAAGCTTATATGTGATGCTTCATCTGAGCTGGTTGATGTCTCTATGTATCGTCAGATGATTGGGTCCTTGATGTACCTGACGAACACGAGACCGGACATTTGCTTTGCTGTGAACACATTGAGCCAGTTCCTGACGGATCCAAGGAGTGTTCACCTGATTGCTGTAAAGCATGTTCTGAGGTACCTGAAGGGTACAGTGGATTATGGGCTCAAGTATGAAGCGAATCAAAAGTTTAACCTGCAGGGTTATGTTGATTCAGATTGGGCTGGCAATGCTGCAAATAGGAAGAGCACATCTGGGTGCTGCTTCAGTATGGGATCAGGTGTGATCTCTTGGTTTAGCAGGAAGAAGTCTTGCGTGGCACTGAGTACAGCTGAGGCAGAGTATGTTGCAGCCTGTTCAGCTAGCTGTGAGGCAGTATGGCTACGGAAGCTACTGTCTGAGTTATTTGATCTCTCGTTGGATGCTACTGGTATCTTCTGTGATAACCAGAGTTGTGTGAAATTGTCCGAGAACCCAGTGTTTCATGACACGTCGAAACACATAGAGATCAAATATCACTATATCAGGGATATGGTGCAGAGAGGAGCCGTGAAGCTCTTGTATGTTGCGACGGACGAGCAGATTGCAGATGTGTTGACGAAGCCACTAGCCAGGGCGAAGTTCGAGTACTTCAGAGAGAGGCTTGGCATTCTTCAGATCGAGGACACTTCGAGGAAGAAGTGATGGACACATTTGCTAAAGCCATTCCAAGCATGTTGGAAGGGGGATCCTTCACATGGCTGTGGATGTAAGCGCTAGATGATGAGCATCAACATGATGTTCTGGTTTCTACTTGGATATGATCAGGTAGATCGTGTATGCTGATGGATACATTGTGTGGATCATGTGTCTATGTATATGTTGATATGTATCAGGTAGATACTTGGTGTGCATCAGATGGATGCATTGTATGATCAGGATGATCGTGGATGACAAGCTTTTCCAGATGACATGCAGCAGGATGTTGCAGTGATGATGATCAGGATGATCATGTGTACATCAGGATGATGTATGATGAGTATCAGATGATACTTTGTGGCCATGGATCAGGTTGTGCAGGTAAGCATGTAATTTGTGCCCTGGGAGATTTGCAGATGGTCTTTCGAGGTTTTTCCTATGGCATGTAATTTGGTGCCCTGGGACATCTGGAAAATGCTCTTTCGAGGTTTTGTTTGGGAGGACATATAATTTGTGTCTTGGGAGATCTGCAGATAGTCTTTTGAGGTTTTGCCTATGGCATGTAATTCGGTGCCCTAGGATATATGGCAGATGCTCTTGCGAGGTTTTGTCCTATGGCATGTAATTTGCCCCTAGGAGATCTGGACAGGATGAAAAAGGCCTCAGATGCTTCAGCCAAGTTTTGCCATGACCACATGTAATTTGCTCTTGGGAGATCTGGAAAGGATGAAAAAGGCCTCAGATGCTTCAGCCAGGTTTTGTGGTGGACCACATGTAATGTGCTCCTGGGAGATCCGACAGGTAGAGCCGTGTGCTCGTAACAGCCTGGGATGCTTCAGCCAGGTTTTGTGATGGGTCACATGTAATGTGCTCCTGGGAGATCCTACAGGTAGAGCTGTGTGCTCGTAATAGCCTGGGATGCTGCAACCAGGTTTTGTGACGCACGTAATAAGTCCTGAGGATTCCACAGTATGGCCAGTGATGATGAAGACCTGCAGGTGGTGGGCCTACATCCAGTATGAAAAAGGACTGGCTCTATAGAACTTCCTATGACGAGTAGAGTCAGAGATTGGTTGAGATAGCAGTAGCAGTGACGATGATGATGACGATGCATCGATGACGATGATCCCGAGAAGAAGACTTGTCTAGCAGATCTGTGTGGAGAAATACCTTCCTAGTTAAGAGGGAGTGTTGATGTATATGTAACTTCGGAATGTATTTCATCTGTGTATTTTATATATTTATTGTACCCTTATAAGAGATGTGTTATTCCTCTATAAGGAAGTGTCGTCATGTGGATTGACAAGTGTCGCAAGTGTGTGTACTTGCCGATGGGTTATTAGACCACCATGTGGGGTCGGCCCTAAATTATATATAATATAATGTGGATGTATCTAGATAGACAAGTCGGCCCCATAAGGTCACTGGGCAAAAAGGTTAGTATAAATAGAGATCGGAGATCTCTATTTTATTCATTAAGAAAAGCAACTCACTCTCACTTGAAAAGTGGCACACTAGTGAGGAGGAGGATCATCTGCTATTAGGAGACTATCTTAGTGTTATTTGGTTGTACTTTGGTTGAGCCATTGCTCTCTCTATCTCTGAGGAAGTTGTGGGGTTTTTCACCTTAGGGTTTTCCCCACGGAAACTCTGTGTCTCTTGTCTTTATGCTTTTGATTCTTGTGATGCTTGTCATATTGTGATGGTCATGCATTGATATACTGTAGATGTTATTCTCTCAGCAAAGATCCTAGAGTATTGTGAATTAATGCTCAAAATTTAACAAAGGTCATGAGGTTAAACCTCCATTGTAAGCTGGGTCGTTAGCACCCAAGTGAATGTAATATAAGTGGTAATTGAGTCTACCTAGAGAAGTCGACCCAGTTAGATTTATTGAGGCCGACCTAGCTGAGTTAAAGGTTAAGTGAAAAGTAATGTATAAATAGAGATTGAGTTCCTCTCATTTATTCATTCACTCACTTGTGCAATTCACATTAGAGGAGAGAGAGAGATATCCGTGAAGGAGAAGCTGGAGTGGCTTGAGTCGAGAGTTTGGTACTTTTGTCTCTCTTATTTGTGAGACATATTTTTGGGGAATTGTACTTGATCATCTATATTGAGGAAGTTCTTGTTGGGATTTCTTCCCCTTGAGGGTTTCCCAGGATAAATTGTTTTGTACTTTGAGATTGTGCATCTTTCAGAGATCCTTATTATGCTACTATTGTGAATAATGTATTGAATGCTAATGAATTTGAAATCTAGTCTATGGTAGCATATAATCTTAACAAAGTGTAAGCGAATGGTCTAGTATGCATATGCTGGTGTTCCCAGGAAGCCTTGGAGTAGACCTCAACAACAGTTGTTGTCGAAACATAAATGGCCCCAGTACATTCATAGGATTGCAAAGTCAGCCTTGAATCTGATATCCTTGCTGATGTACAACCACTTTTAGATCTTGCATACCTCAAAGATTTCAAACTCCTAACCTGGAGGGGAATCTATTAGTGTCAAAGACTAGTTTTTATGCAACTAGTTTGTTGACTAGTTTTTGTAAGAGATAATTTATGTTCTGAATTTTAATTGTGAGATAATATCTTTCGAAATACGATCAAGGGATATTACATTGGTATCAGAGCACTTTCCTCTACTCCTGTGGAAAGTAATCTCTCAAGAAGAATAAAATTGCAGCCATGTCCTACTTTGATGATGATTTATATGAGCTATATGAGGATGATGAGAAGTATGATAATGACTATGAGGAGCAATATGAAGAGTACTGCAAATAGTATGAGGAAGAAAATTTCAAGGAGGTACCTTCTACAAGTATCTCCCATCACATCATATTTGGAAGGAGAAATGATGGTTATTATTATAGCCATATGTATGGAGAATATGCATGTTCCACAGTCAAATATCAGCCTTTGGAGGAGCATGAAGGAGTAAAAATCAGCCCACTTGTGAAAAGAGCAGCAAAATATCCGAAGATTCATTAGATGCATGTGTTTCCTACTTGATTATAATTTTTGGATCTTCTTCAAAAAGAGTCCCCAAAGATCTTGATCCTAAGGAAACTAAAGGGCAAGATGCATCAACTTGATTGAAGGACCACAAACAAAGTGCAAATTAGAGCAAAGGAGATGAAAGGAGGATGAAATGTGAAGCTTCATTCAAAGTTGGAGAGATTAGAAAGAAAGCAGGAGAACCTGTGCATAGGAAGTAGCACATGCACATGAGGAATACTGTTGTGCTAACTTGCAAAAGGGGGACAAGGATGGCATCTCAAATCCACCCTCAATCATTGAAGAGGATCATCCAGAGAGACCTACTAATGGGTTTCATGATGAGGTACTTACTAATGAGTGCCCAAGATTTGGAAGAGCATCTACTGATGGATTCCATGAAGAGGTACCTACTGATAGGTGCCTAAGTTTTGCAGAGACATCTACTAATGGATGTCCATCTCTCTATGTTGGTGACATATAGATACCACTTGAGAAGGCTACTGCAAGTGCAAATTTCACTGAACTTGAAGAAGATGAATACCTTGCAGTCAAGGAAGAGATCCAAGAAGAAATCTCACTATCACCACAAGAGATTCATGAGGTTGATCCATTAATTTATGATGAGGAGGTTCGCTCTCAACCTTCTCCTTTTGAAAGGCCACTCAAGATGAGTGAATGGAAGATCAAGGAGGCCTTGAACATTCTCCATGACACACATATTTCAATGTCACAGTCTTGTTGGAGAGTTGATTCATTGAAAGATTAATCTTTCCTTGAATCCATGGAGAAGATCCATAAAGAAATGACTACTAACCAAGGTAACTTTTCACACATGCTTTCTGACATAGATTATTTGTATGAGATTGTTCATATGTTGTAGGGAGCATCCTTGAAGGATGATGATGAGATTTGCAAGATCAATGATGAGTTGATGGCCACCCAAGATTCTTTGAGAAGCACTCAAAGTTCCCTTTTGGAATATAAGATGAAGATAGATAAGCTTCACCAAGGGTTGTAGAGATCACATACTCCGTTCTATCTTCCAGTCATCCATTCAGAATTCTACGGAGGAACCTCATGAGATGGTGGTTCATGAGGTGCATGTTGAGATGCATGTGCTTGAGGTTTTCAAAGATGCAGATGATGGGTTCCAAGCACATACTATCTTCCAGAGCGAAACTGAGATTCTTCCTGGAGTGATTCATTCCTCCATTGAGGAGTCAGAAGAGCTCATGTTTGATGGACCCGTATTTGATGGAGTTGATGCATCCATTATCTTGATGGATGAGGTTTATAGTGATGATATTTTGGTCCATGATCCTACATCAGTCCCATCTACTTCTTCTAGGTCACTTAAGGGGGAATTTTGGGTCAAGAATTTCTTTTTGATAGTGCCTGAAGAGGAACAGAAGGCTCCCACATTTTCTTTAGTGGATTCAATGACAACACCTTCCCAAATGTTGCAGAGGCATATCATTCCTATCTTTGATGCCTCCATGTATAGAGGTGCATGGGATTTCCACCTATCTTCATTGAGTGGATCATATGATGGAGATTTGCACCCTTGGACCAATGGTAGAGAGTTGAGCCCTTGGGAGCACTCACATAGGGAAGCATCTTGATTTCCAGTTGGAGCATTGGGTTGGTGTGTTTGTTCTTTTCCTATTTGGGAGAAAATACACATGAGTGATATTCCTGCTTGCATCTATGGAGAATTATTGGATACATTTTACACTTATTGTAAGCAGCATGGGCATCCATGGAATTTGGATGCTGCCTACTTTCTTTGTGATTCGACATGGGACTTTCACCCTTCTCATTGGAAAAACAATGTTTTGATCTTGGGTACTTGTGTGCATTGGGAATATGAAGTACAATCTGATTTACATGTTCTTGGGGAGTTTGAGGCCGAAGAGAATGAAGATCAAGTACCTGTTCATTTCCAGAGAGATTATGAGTTTCCTCTAGGTGGTAGTTGTACAGTTTCAGAGGAGGCACATGATCTCACTTCGGTTGATCCAACCATGATGGATGACTGTTACAGAGATTTAGCTCACCATTTTACATCCTACACACATATGTTATCCAACATGCATAGGGATGAATATTGGGTAAAGAGATTTTTTCTTCTGGTGGCACATGAGGAGAAGGAGCCTCCCACACACTTTATTGATGGTTAGAGCTTGGGGTTTGAAAAGCGCACTTGTTCCTTACCAGTTGGATGAGCAGAAACAAAGGCACATATTTGATGTCTCCATCATGCATAGAAATACAAGGGAGTTCCACTTGAGCCAGTTAGGCGGAACAAGTAGCAGAGTAAAGAGTTGTTGCACCATAGTGAAGATGGTACATGGGGAAGCTACAAGATTTCCATCCACATCACTCAGATGGAGTATGCATTAATCCACTGATTGGGTGGATAGATACATGAGGGAGTTGAGTACCCCAAGGGGTAAGTTTGTTGCTTGCATAAGTGGAAAGTTTATGGACATATCATTCATCTTTTGTGAGTAGTTGTATTGGCATTTGTGGTTGTTATGTGATGTTTTCAGTATATCTGGATGGACATGGAATTGTCATCTATGTCTTATGGATGACAATTGTAGTGCTAGTTTGCACATGGCACATAAGAAGTTTCATACTTGGGTGGAGAGACTCATAGAGGTTTATTTTTGCATTGGAAGTCATGAAATTCCAGTATGGTGGAGTGATCTAGACATCCTCCATGCTGATAGATTCGTCATGTTGATCCCGATGTTTGGAAGGATGCAACTGAGACAGTGGGACCCTGTAATTCTTTGGGATGATAGTTTTCAACAAATAATAGTGCCATCGGGATACATGTAGCACAAGCAGTGGGATCCTGGCACTTATTTGTTGCAGAATAAATTAAATCACAGTGGTGCAACATAAACATGGTGAGCCTTTGGTATTTTTCTTGGAATTGAGGATTCCAATTTTAGACAGCTTGCAACATATTTTGAGGAGTGAAGTTACTGATTGGATTCATAGATGGTTGGATTTGTTTTTTTTCTTGAGGAAAAACAAACTTGGGAGGGGAGGACTGTCTTGTTCCAATTTTGTCATCACCATGTAGTAGCCAATGTCACTTCAAACCCCAAGGATCCTAGTGATAGTTTAGAATTAATTAATTAAAGAGGGGTTAAGTTTTAAGGCAATAATTAATTAGGAGTTGTTAAATTTATTTTCTTAAGTTTGGAATGCACTTAGTGGAAGATATTTCTCATTAATGAATATTTATTTTTAATGAATAAAGTGGATATTGATTCACAAGGGTGCATTAGAGGATAAGCGTTGACTAAGAGATGGATTGTAAAAGAAGAAAATATGAAAGCAGTTAAGGCTAAGAAAGCAGGAAAAAGAAGGAAAAGTTGGAACGAGGGAAAAAAGTAGTAAAGCTCAGGAAAAGTAGAGTAAATCAGAAAAGCAGATAAAAGCAGAAAGCAGGATAAGGCAGTAAAGCAAG
The DNA here is from genome assembly GCA_027924585.1 of Larix kaempferi. Taxonomy (NCBI): domain Eukaryota; kingdom Viridiplantae; phylum Streptophyta; class Pinopsida; order Pinales; family Pinaceae; genus Larix; species Larix kaempferi. Next base: position 1,017,482 of record BSBM01000817.1, on the reverse strand, counting down.
ATAAGGAAGAAAAGCAGGAAAAAGCAAGATAGAAAAGCAAAAGAAAGATAAAGAAAAAGAAAAAGCAAAATCAAAGAAGAAATAAAAAGCAGAAATAAATCCATCAATATCCACTCCATGAGGGCGCCTTATCCTAGTTTACTTTCTCCACAAGTCACCTCAAGTCTATTAAAGAAGGAGTGCGCACCACTTGCCCATCTTTTTACAGTTTGAGAGTTGAATTGAGTGCAAGTTTGCCTCTTTGACTTGGGAGATGTGCCCCTGATTCTTTTGATAGGATGATGACATCTAGTCTTCATAATTGATTTGATTTAAGGTCTTGAAGTTTGATCCAGTAGTTGGTGTTCTCATTGTACGGTTCAACTCCTTCATTTAGTAGGAACAATGTTGGAGGGACGAAATGGAGGCTATGGTTTCAAATTTTTTGATAATTTATGGAATTTGAGACCTGTCCCATTGCATCCATAGCATCGTATCCAGTATGAAACACCTTTTTTTTCATCATAAAAGGTGTCCGGATGAGCAATTTATGGCCATTTTACTAGATCCACGGGTTCCTGCTGTGAAGAATGCATCCTTGCTTTTCTATCTAGTTTGGTGAATGCGCCCATAAGAAGATCCTGAGTCTTGGTGAGCCATCCATGATCATCCATCTGCTTTGTATTCATTATTATTTCAGATCCAGTGAATAATTTCTCACTTCTACTCTTCTTAATAGTCTTCTACATTCATTATTGCAAGCTTCTTATGTATTTGAGTCTCTCTGAAAAGTGTGAGGTTAAAATGCTTATAATTGTTGCTCAATAATATTGATTTTGGTTTTCTTCTGTTCATATGTTTAATTCTGAACCATACTAAATTTTAGAAGAGGAATTCGAAAACCTTAGAGGCTTCTTGATGTCAATTTTGTCAAGACAAGCTCTTTGGACATTGTTTACTGACTAGTTTTGCAGTAGTTGTTATAAAGATCATTCTGAGTGTTTAATTTCTGTTCTATCAATCATGCTAGATTATTATTACCCTGATGAATACTGTACAACTATTTTCCAGAGAATTCGTAGGCCTCTCATCCTATTTGGGAGAGTCTAGAAGTTGACTAGCTGAGCTGTCCATCCTAGCGCACTTCTTCCTTTTGCTTCCAAACTCAACTAATTCCACCCTAATTGTCAAAAACTCAAATACATCATCAAAATTGGGTGTTAATGACTGATATCCTCTCTTTGGTTACTGTCGAGTGTAAGATGATGGTCTAGTATGCATATACTGGTGTGCCCAGGAAGCCTTGGAGTAGACCTCAGCAATAATTGTTGTTGAAACATAAATGGCCCCAGTACATTATGTATAGGACTGTGAATTTGGCCTTGAATCTGATATCCTTGCTTCTGTACATCCACTTTCGTATCTTATAGACCTCAAAGATTTCAAACTCGTACCCTGGAGGGGAATCTACCAATGTCAAAGACTAGTTTTTCTGCAACTAGTTTGTTGACAAGTTTTTGTATGAGATAATTTATGTTCTGAATTTTAATTGTGAGATAATATCCTTTGAAATCCAATCCAGGGATATTACAGTGGTATTAGAGCACTTTCCTCTACTCTTGTAGAAAGTAAGCTCTCAAGAAGAATAAAATTGCAGCCATGTCCTACTCTGATGATGATTTCTATGAGCTGTATGAGGATGATGAGCAGTATGATAATGATTATGAGAAGCAATATGAAGAGTACCACAAACAGTATGAGGAATAAAATTTCCACGAGGTACCTTCTACACGTATCTCCTATCAGATCACATTTGGAAGGAGAAATGATGGTTATTCTTATATCTATATGTGTGGAGAAGATGCATGTTCCACAGTCAAAGATCTTCCTTTGGAGAAGCATGATAGGAGTAAAATCAACCTACTTGTGAAAAGAGCAACAAAATATCCAAATCTTCATTGGATGCATGTGTTTCCTAATTGATTAGAATTTTTGGATCTTCTTCAAAAAGAGTCTCCAAAGATCTTGATCCTAAGGAAACTAAAGGGAAATATGCATAAGCTTGCTTGAAGGAGCACAAACAAAGTACCAATCAGAGCAAAGGAGAAGAAAGGAGGACCAAATGTGAAGATTCATTCGAATTTGGAGAGATCATAAAGAAAGCAGGAGCACCTGTGCATATGAAGTTGCACATGCACATGAGGAAGCCTATTGTTCTAGCTTGCACAAGGGGGACAAGGATGAGCATCTCAAATCCACCCTAAATCATTGAAGAGGATCATCCAAAGACACATACTAATGGGTGTCATGATGAGGTAGTTACTGATGAAAGCCCAAGCTTTGGAAGATCATCTAGTGATGGATGCCATGAAGAGGTACCTACTAATGGGTGCCTAATTTTGGTAGAGACATCTACTAATGGATGTCCATCTCTCTATGTTGGTGACATAGAGATACACTTGAGAAGGCTACTGCAAGTATGAATTTCATTGAACTTGAAGAAGATGAATACCTTGCAGTCAAGGAAGATATCCAAGAATCAATCTCACTATCACCACAAGAGATTCATGAGGTTGATCCATTAATTGCTGAGGAGGAGGTTTGCTCTCAAATTTCTCCTTTTGAAAGGCCACTCAAGATAAGCGAAAGGAAGATCAAGTAGGCCTTGCACATTCTCCATGACACACATGTTTCAGTGTCACAGTCTTGTTGGAGAGCTGCTTCATTGGAAGATTCATATTTCCTTGAAGCCATGGAGAAGATCCAGAAATAAATGAATACTATCTAAGGTAACTTTTCACACATGCTTTCTAACATAGATTATTTGTATGAGCTTGTTCATATGTTGCAGGGAGCATCCTTGAAGGATGATGATGAGATTTGCAAGTTCAATGATGAGTTTATGGACACCCAAGATTCTTTGAGAAGCACTCAAAGTTCACTTTTGGAATCTAAGATGAAGATAGAGAAGCTTCACCAGGGGTTGCATAGATCACATACTCCCTCCTATCTTCCAGTCAGCCATTGTATTTTGATTGATAACATTCATATTTCTATGGAGGAACCTCATGAGATGGTGGTTCATGAGGTGCATGTTGAGATGCATGTGCTTGAGGTTTTCAGAGATGTAGATGATGGGTTCCAAGCACATACTATCTTCCAAAGAGAAACTGAGCTTCTTCCTGGAGTGATTCATTCCTCCATTGAGGAGTCAGAAGAGGTCATGTTTGATGGACCCGCATTTGATGGAGTTGATGCATCCATTAGCTTGATGGATGAGGTTTATAGTGATGATATTTTGGTCCATGATCCTACATCAGTCCCATCTACTTCTTCCAAGTCACTGTTACACCTAAAATATTACCATCATAAGACTCAGTGTATACATCCCTAAAGTTTCATTGACTAAGTGATTAGCCTGGAAGAGATATTAAACCATTCATACTAGGTTTTGAGAGGTCATCGCAGGTTTCCCTCATGCAACCTGCGACGTCACAGCTTGCTCTCTTGCAAGGTGCGTCGATGTTAGTTAATGGACAAAAACAGCTCCTTTGAGCCCATTCTCGAAGCTAGCTGCTGACATGGATCCCTATCCCTGACCTTTTGGGAGAGCTGGCACTCGGTTCCTAACCTCTTGGAAGGATCCCCTATCTCTCTCCTACCATATCTCAACCTACTCTATCCATACCCTATTCACTTAGTCCTATATAAATGAAGCTCTATCCCTTTCCAAGGGGAGGAAGTCTATAGTGTCTACATGCTGGTGAAATAATCTTGGAGAGATCTCTACTCATCCATTGAGAGACTCACACTTCCTTGGGAGGATATGGAATTAGCTTGGATGGAGAAGGATTAATTCGTTAAGCTCCGGCTGTAGTCGTTCTCTTCTACGTACTTTCCCTATTTTTTACAGTAATATAAACGCTTTCCACCAATATTGTTGTGTTGATGATATTGTGTAGTTTACCTGCTTAATTGTTTACTTAGATCTGTTATCGTTTAGATGATTTTTACTTGTTTGTCTTGTTCTCTGTGTCTTGGCAGGTCTTACAGCTGAGATCTGACGACCGTGAGGTGTGGAACAACATCCAGAAGAAATGGCTACAAACTTAATGTAAGACATCTAATTAATTGATCCGTAACTAGATCTAGGAAAGTGGTTTATGTTCTGTTCTATTTGTTCTAGACTCACATTGAGCTAGGGAGATTTGGCTCGTGTCTGCTCGAGTGGATTGTCCGTCAAACAAATCTAGTGACCATACTGGGGAAGAGCATTGTTTTGTAGTTGTCAATTTGAATGTCATTTTTGGTTGATTTCTTGTTACAAGCCATTTTATTTGTCATTTTCCTCCTAAACTGGTTTCACCATAAGATCTTCACTTTGAAGAGTTTGATTACCTTCCTTTGAGTTTGTACTTATCATTTTCAAAACATTTCATTGCTCTTTGTGTGGAGAATTGCTTCATTTTTTAACTTGGATCTCGCCTGTCGCACCTGGTCAGTGGACTCAGAGTGACACTATGTCATTTTTTATCTCTGTTCTATCTATTAGCATGTCGTCGTAACCCTTTCATTGGTCAACTACGACATCGTCGCACTTCCCGCATTGGTAAACTACGACATTGCACTGTGTACAAACACAAACTGTGCCGATCTATCAAAATTGCCACACAGACACCCCTTCTCCATTTCTGATTTGAGTTTTGGTTTGTGTGTAAACTCCCTTTATGCTGCAAGATCCAATCAGAGACCCCATTTTGATTTGTGTGTTGAGTTGTTTGGTTTCATTTGGAGTTGTTTTGGGTTCCATCTTGGACAAGTCTGAGATTTGGTAGTGGTGGACACTCTTGTCTCCCCCACTTTCATCCACTCACCCTTGCATTCCCTCCTCTCTTTGCCAGATCTGGTCATTGTATTGGATCGGTTTCTAGACCTCCTTTGCACACATTCTTTAGCTTTGCTTGCTTTAGTGCTGCTTGTTACTGATTAATTTTGAGTGTTTGTGTGTACTTTCAATCCTTTGAGTGCTTTCCTTTTCTTGAGATTTTCTGAGTTATTGGAGTGCTACAAGTAATCTTTTCATTTCGGTATTTATGTTTAAAAACATCGATGTTATCAAATTGTTAGTCTGATACATCCATTGAAGGATCAAAAGTACTTTATTTCCATCATTTTTCAAGCTCATTTGAAGAATTTTACATGCATTGGAATGTCTCATTTGTAGATCTTTTGGAAAAGTTGAAAGAAAATTGAATTATTTGTGTTTTTCATGAATTATGAATTGCTCATTTTCTTGATAGATTCGAATAGATATCAATTTTTGCAAAAGTAGTTCCATGCATATTTTGGTTTTTATGCTTTTAGGCCATTGTAGTGAAAGTGAAAAGCTTGCATACTCTACTTAGAAATTCTCTCTTTTCATCACTTAGCATCATTTTTGTTTTTGAAAAGATAAAAGAAAAAGAAAAACATGCTTTGATTTGGCTTAGTAGTGTTGTGTTATTTTTTGTGTTTCGCTTGAAAAGGAAAAGAATACTTCATTATCATTTTTTGGTAGATTTGGGATTGTGTTGCATTGTGTTGCTTTGGTAAAATCATTGGAAACAAGTTTCTCCCTCCCATACATAGAGTTCATCAAAATAAAAATGTATTGTTTGCATGTAGTTAGGGCTTGCATTATGTTTACGATTATGTACTCACCTCATGCATTCACCTAACCATCCAGATAAAATTAACGATAGAACTAGGGTAAAATTTTTAGTAACTTGTGTGTAAGTTAGAGACGTGTTCTGGCGTCTTTAAACGTGGAAGCTGTCGTTATTTTCCAATACTGTATGCCGGGGGTATTGTAGTCTTCCACGTACTTATCGGTATATTGAGCTCTTTCACGTACCCCCCAAGTACCACACGTACTTGGCGTATATCGAAAGGTGTTTCATGTACTCGGTAGTATATAAGAAGGTCTCGTGCCGTACAGTTGTGCATTAGACAACACCACTATGGATTTGAGCTCCCACGTACCTTGCATATATTGGAAGACACCATTAGGATTCCTAAAACCAACTGAGTTAACCTTTTGGCCATCTTGGCAGAGCAATACACCGAGAACAACACTCAGGGAGATTACTACACATGTACCGTCTAGGTAATCGGGTATTCAGGAAAGGGTACGGTCCCAATCCTCCTTGTCGTGTTTTACTGTTGGACGCTGCAGTATATAATGATTTGCAAAGCCATGACAATCCTGTGAGGTTCCAGACCTTTGAATCCACTCTTATAACATAAGTTTGATTGTGGACTTATTTTGTGTAGGGTTTGTCTGGTCTTCTTTTATTTTGTTTAGCTTGCCTTAGGAGAAACTTTTGTTTCAGTCACTCTGGCTTACTTTCCTTGGAGAAGGTCCCGTAGGATTCAAAACTTGCCACTCGAATATCCCCTTAACCAGGAGGTAATTTCGAGGGTAAGGATGGACCCACAAGCCAGGGTCGGGTCACATGAAGTGGAAAAACCTACATTGAATGTTGGAGGACTCTTGTTTCCTCACACTCCTCCAGATTCACCTGTCTCCCACCACCCACAGGGCAAAGAGGCTCCAACCTACACTTCACAAGAATTACCTCCCATTTCACCAGGAGAGCCTGGATCATTGGAATGGATAAATTCACCCCAGGACGGCCCTTCCGCAGCTATTGGTCCGTCAGTAGCCTATTAGACATCATCTCTAGACCACCCAGTGGCCCATTTTGCCGTTGCACCCCCACCCAGTTGGGCTAGCCCCGACGACTGCTTAGAACCTTATCATGAGCAATTGGCTCGATTACGTGCTATGGGTGAGGAGTTTCGAAGACGAAGTATTCAAATAAGGATCGACGACCCGACTTTACCTCCTTATCACGATCCCTACGATTCACCGGAATCATCCACACAACACATGACCACTTTTGAAACTGGTCAACCATCCATTCCTGCACATGCGTCCCCTAGACAGGAGACTAGTTTAGTACCTCCGACGACCCAACCTGTTGAAGGACAATAGTCCAACACACCTGTTACCACCACTGTTACGTCACCTGATCCTCCCCCACCCAAAACTTCGAGGGGAGGATACTCTTTAGCCCCTACCAGCTTCTTTACAGGTAACGGTAATCTTATGGCGAATAGTCAACAACCAATGTTGGGTCAACCTTTACCTAGTCGTCAGCAAGTTGTTGCTGGGGGGAAACCCCCATCTCTTAACCATAATACTACAATAGGAGTTCCCATCGGCCCTTCCATTGGAAATTTTGTACCTTATGGAACTTCCACTGTGGGACTATCCCATGTTGGGGGACCATCCAACGTAATTCAACCACCATCGAGTCAAGCGTATCCAGGTCATCTTAACCCTGTGTTAGGTCAACATAATCCTGAAAATGCACTCTACGCGGTACCCTACCCCAAAAATCCTTACACTCTATGGGGACAGCAAAATGTTTTACAGCATGGACCCCCGCTTATAGTCCCTCCACCCCCGTTTGGTCCACCCCCACCTCCCATTGGAGGCGGCGGGCCCTCACATAACTTTGGAGGAGACATACCTCTACCTTCTGGCGGAGGACCACCTCATTTCTATCATCATGGCCCACCCCCCTTGGTGGTGGTGGTTGAGGACCATCCCATCCTGGTGGTGGTGGTGGAGGACCACCCCCACCTGGTGGTGGTGGTGGTGGAGGACCATCCCATCTTGGTGGTGTTGGTGGAGGACCTTCTCATCCTGGTGGCGGTGGTGGAGGACCACCACCATACTATGGTGGAGGTGGCAGAGGAGGCTCTTACCCTTCCGGCGGTAGCGATGGCCCACCACACCCTCCTAGCGGAGATGGTGGAGGCCCACCCTATTCCGGTAGTGGTAGCGGACCACCACCTCCTCCCGGCGGAGGCGGTGGTGGTGGACCCCCACCATTTGGAGGTGGCCCACACCCTCCCAGTGGTGGAGGCAGGCCCCCACCTTATGGTAATGGGCCACCTTATTATGGTAATGGACCACCTTACTATGGCGGTGGACCTACATTTGGTCGGGGCGGCCCGTACCCCTATGGCCAGTTTCCACATGGAACACCCTATGGTCAGTCGATACAAGGTCCCACTGGTCCTTACACGCCTTATTAGTACTATCAGTACCCATAGCTTAATTCGTAGCTGCCCTTTTTGGATACTTTGGACCTGCCTGACCTGTCTCTCCTAACCAACGACCCCATCTACCACAGAACTAATTGGCCACCCATTCCGGTGAAACTTCCATCAGATATCCTAAAATTTGATGGCAAGGTGAGTGAGGATCCTAAAAACCATGTGATGACATACCACTTGTGGTGTTCATCCAATTCCTTGATGGATGACTCGATCCATCTTAGGTTATTCCAACGGACTCTCACTGGTTCGACTGCCAAGTGGTATATTGAATTACCACCCCATTCTTTTCCTGATTTTGGTTCTCTTGCTATGAATTTTTTGACTCATTTCCAGCTTCCTATACGGTATGAAATTATTACACATTTTTTAACCTCGCTCCATCAAAATACCGCCACTCACATCTCAGATCATATACATGAGTGGCGGAGGAGACGACGTCTCATTAAGGCTCATATTCCAGACCAAATCCTAGTCGAATGGTTTACGAAGTATCTCATACCTACCATAGCACGAGATGTTTCCATGGGAGGTGTTGTCACTGAGGAACAAGCCATCGCGTGTGCCCACTTACTAGAATTAGTCTATGCTCAGTCCAACACGTTGTTTGACATTCTTCTTGACGTGCCCCGCAACGCTTACGACCCCGCGAAACCATCCAAGGGACCCCAAGCCGATGGCATCATTGGATCCCTTAACACCTAGCCTTCCTCTCAAACTGTTGGATCGTCGAACCCCCAGGGTTCTTCCCCATCACCAACACAGGCTGGTCACAACACCACCAAATCATCCACTCCTGCTTTCACCGAAGAAGTGAATTATGTTTCGTCAGCTTCACCTCAAAATTCTGGTGGTAAGAAAAAGAGCAAAGGGAAACCTAAGAAATCTTCCACCCAACAGGAACATAAGAGCACTCTTGATGACACCAAATAGAAAAGGAAGTTGAAGTATCATTGTCTACTATCTGGTGATGACCACTTTTCCAAAGAGTGCCCCCATAGAGATGAAGTTCAAAAGTTTCTTAAGGGAAACCCACACCCATAGTTCTCAACGATCCCTTCCCTGCTCAAAATCAGTAGTTGATTGCTCACACTTCTCCTTCCCAAGGAGAAGCATCCACCACCGCACATGTTCTCATGATGCGTAGCGAGACCATCAATGTGAACATTCGTTCTCGTTCGTATGACTCTGTTCCGGCAAAGGACCCTGTTGGAAGTAATACTGAAAAATATTCCACTTCGATTCCTGACGTCACTGTATCGACTGCTCCTCTTACCATTGAGAACAGATCCCTTCCCTGCTCAAAATCAACAGTTGATTGTTCACACTTCTCCTTCCCAAGGAGAAGCATCCACCACCGCACATGTTCTCATGATGCATAGCGAGGCCATCAACTTGAACATCCATTCTCGTTCGTATGACTCTATTCCGGCAAAGGAACCTGTTGGAAGTAATACTGAAAAAGCTTCCACTTCGATGCCTGATGTCACTGTACCGGCTGCTCCTCTTACCATTGAGAATGGATCCCTTCCCTGCTCAAAATCAGTAGTTGATTGCTCACACTTCTCCTTCCCAAGGAGAAGCATCCACCAACGCACATGTTCTCATGATGTGTAGTGAGACCATCAACTTGAACATCCATTCTCGTTCATATGACTCTGTTCCAGCAAAGGAACCTGCTGGAAGTAATATTGAAAAAGCTTCCACTTCGATGCCTGATGTCACAGTACCAGCTGCTCCTCTTACCATTAACAATCCCTCTTTCGAGTCAGTGTTGTGTCCACCCAAGAGCACGATTAGAAAATTGGTTTTCAATCCTAATGCTTGGGATGCTCAAAACTACAACATTATAGAGGACCTAGCACAAGCTCCTTGTGCTATGTCAACGCTCGAAGTCTTGCAAAATTGTCCTAATCAGCGCAAGACCCTCCTCGCTGCCATCGGTGCAGTTGACCCGGATTCATCGAATACCATCATGTTCTGGCTGGAGTACTTCAAACCAAGGCTCTCCCATCAGTTGGCATTTCAAGTTGCCACAAACATTGTTGGGAAGACAATCCATCGTACCATTTTGGAAGAAGGTGCCTCTACTTCGGTCATGTCGATCTCATGCTGGAGAGCCATTGGCTCTCCCAAGTTGAACCGTTCTCCTACCACTTTGAGAGCCTTCGACGGACGTGGATTTCAACGTCATGGGCTGTTACAAGCTTTAGCAATCGAGCTCGGGGCCAAGACTGCAACCATTAATGTGGAAGTGGTCACTACCCTGTTAGATTATAACATTCTTCTTGGTCGTAATTGGTTTTATGCCATGGAAGCAGTCGCATCATCTATCTTCTGCATAATACAATTCCCCCATCAAGGCCGAATTGTCATAGTCAACCAAATGGATTTCTGCACACCTGACACCGATACTCACTTGGGCGATAACGTTCCTTCAATTGGACAATTTTCGCATTAGTATGATAGCGTGGGGGTCGACCTCCTTAAGGAATCCTCCCTTATGGGCATTTTTTCTACTTCGGATCCCCCAAATCATGTTTCCACGGTGAGCATGATCTCCTCTCAGATTTCATCTACTCCCAAATCCCCTGATTCATGGCTTGTACCTGACGAAGCCACCACACACCTGATTGGAAGCACTATGCCTCTGTCACCCGCCCAACTCACATATGAGGCTATCCAGTCAGTGCCGGAGGACCACTTAGCTGTGGCCTCCACCTTTTGTTCTCCACTGCATACATCATCCAATCCCCTGCTATAGACTTTTCATTCCGACAAGTCCATCATGGAAATCATGAGTCCGGATGATCCTCCATGGGAAGACCTCCATCATTGTTCGTCTTTCCTTCCCATTTTGGATACCGTGGAGAACAACATTTGCACCATCCTTACAGTAGATGTCTACTCTGGCTCTCAGTCCTCGATACTCACGTGTCAAACGGACGCCGAAGGCAATTTAGCCAACATTGAGCCTACCACTTCGATAGACATTTCAGTTACTCCTGGTGTAGTGGAACACATTCATTTAGGCTAGAAGTGTTCCCCTGAAGAAGTCATTGCTTACATGGCCTTATTCAAGTGATTCCGAGACGTGTTCGCTTGGACCTACAAGGAGATGCCTGGGATAGACCCCACCATTGTTTTACACAAGTTCAAAACCTATCTCGACGTCAAACTTGTCCGCCAAAAGTTGCGACCGGTACACCCTCGGAAGACTACAGCAATCAAGGCAGAGATTGAGAAACTCCTGAAGGCTGGATTCATTTACCCTGTCCCATTGCCAAAATGGGTCTCAAACGTCATCTCTATTACTAAAAAGCAGGGTACCATTCATGTCTACGTCGATTTTCGGGATCTCAACAAAGCTTGTCCCAAGGACAACTAACCGAATCCATTTATTGACCAGATTATCAACAATTGTGTTGGAAGTGTCATTTTTTCATTCATGGATGGCTTTTCCGGATACAACCAGATTGAGATTCACCCAGCCGACCAACACAAGATTGCATTCATCTTCCCTTGGGGAACGTTTGTGTATCGTAAAATTTCATTTGGTCTTAAAAACGCTGGTGCCACATTCTAGCGGGCCATGTCGTACGCCTTCCATGATGTGATGGACTTTGTGGAACCCTACTTGGATGAACTCCCTGCCCACTCAAAGCAGCACGAGTTCCACATAAATCATCTGACGACTGTTTTCCTCAGATGTAGGTGGTACAATATCCTTCTGAACCCTCATAAGTGTATTTTTTGTATTGAGTCAAGACGCCTCTTAGGGTTTATCGTCTGGAAAGACAGGATCTGAATTGATCCCTTAAAGGTGGAAGCCATCGTTTCCCTTCAACCTCCAACTAATATTACGGAACTTCAAAGTCTACAAGGAAGAGTGACTTATTTAAGGAGTTTTGTTTGTAATTTTGAGCAAAAGACGTAGGGTTACATGAGATTGATGAAAAAGGACGTCCCATTAATTTGGGATGACCAAGCTCAACAATCTTTTGATAGCTTGAAACATGCCATCATGCATGCCCCTGTGCTCCAACTGCCGAATTACTATCGAGATTACATTTTATATCTCGTTGCTTCCAAAACCACTATCACCATGGTTTTGGTGCAGGAAGACCAGAACTCCCAAGAACATGTGATATACTATGCCAGTAAATGTCTTATTGACTTTGAAACTTGATATTCACATGTTGAAAAGATCGCTCTCGCGGCGGTCGTCGCTGTGTAGAAGTTTCGACATTACATTTTTCTTCGCACCACCACCATCATCACCGACTCGAACCCCATGTACCACGTTTTGACACGTTAGGTGCTTGGGGGCAAGTATTCATGTTGGATCTTGATACTGCAAGAATTCGATCTTCTTTTCGAAAAAGCTAAGTCTAAAAAGTCTTTGGTGTTTGTTGAGCTCATCTGCGACCTTCCCCATGCTGATGTAGAATCTGAGCCCAATGACTCTTTTTCGGATGAGTCATTGTTTCTTATCTGTACGTCTGATCCATGGTATGGAGATATCACTTTGTATCTTCAAACCCAATTTTTTGGCCCTCACTTGTCTCGCGACGACCATTGTCGAATACGCCACCATGCAAAGTATTACCTGATTATCAATGATACTTTATACTTCCGTGGCATCGATTCCATTCTTCGATGTTGTCTGACTCATGACGAGGCTGAACATGTCCTAAATGACTGTCATGCTGGGGCTTGTGGTGGTCATCTCTCTGGGATGGCTACAGCCCAAAAGATTCTACGCGTAGGATATTATTGGTCATCTATCTTCAAAGATTGTATCGAGGCCATAAAAAAATTTCCTCCATGTCAACATTTTAATACAAAAAAGCACACCCATCCCGCCCCATTACACCCGGTTATTGCCATTGGCCCCTTCGCTAAATGGGGCATTGAATTCATGCATTGTAATCCTACCTCGGCCAGGGGGCAGAGTTATGTCATTGTAGCTGTGGAATACTTTACAAAGTGGGCTGAGGCAATGCCTGCATACAGGAACGACGACAAGACCGCCGCACTCTTCATGTTTAACCATGTAATAGCACGGTTTGGAGTTCCTCAAGCAATAGTTACCGACCATGGTTCTCATTTTATGAACCACATGGTTGACGAGTTGAGCGATAGATTGGGTTTTTGCCATGAAAAATCAACACCATACTACCCACAGTCAAATGGACAAGTAGAGGCCATCAACAAGGTCTTGAAAACCATGGTCCAACACATAGTGGGTACACATAAGTCCAACTGGAATAATATGCTCTTTTCAGCACTATGGGCTTATCGAACTTCCGTTAAAACCACCACTAGATTTACTCCTTTCAACCTAGTGTATTGATTGGAGGCTGTCCTTCCTATTGAGTGCGAGATTCTGTCCCTCAAGCTCGCCATCGAACTTCTCCCTAACACTACTGCCGAGGAAGAACGTTTCCTCTACCTAGCTAAACTCGATGAGACTCGCCAAGATGCCACTCTTGCCAACGAGGCTCATAAGAAATGTGTTAAAGCACAGTACAACAAGTCGGTAAAACCTCGCGCCTACAACGAAGGATATCTGGTCCTCACATACGACCAAAAACATGTAAAGCTGGGGGCAGAAAAGTTTGAGTCCATGTGGCATGGACCTTACATAGTGAAACACATCTTAGAGAAGGGAGCTTATGAGCTCAGAGACTACAATGGGATATCTTTAGGTGAGCCTCACAATGGGCTCTACCTGAAGAGGTACTATGCCTGATTCTTTCATGCATAAGTACTTTTGTATATACTGTACATGGTGTGTGTGTGTTTTTTGTGTGGTGTGACACTTTGATTTTTTTCGTGCTTAGATCTTGTTTCGTTTCTTATACCATGTTTTGTCTGCATGTGTAAATGGAAACTTGATACGTATTCTCAGACGGTGCCATTCAGCATACCTGCAACCTTGCTTCGGAAGCCTGGGTACTCTATTCACCTACTAGCGAGTTCATCAGCTCAGGGGGAATGTGTTTAGGTTTCACGACCAACAATGCTGCAGAATATCAAGCAGTCATTGGAACCCTAACCGACGCTATTTCTTTGGGTATGGACCACGTTGTCATCCACTTGGATTCTCAACTAGTGGTCTGTCATCTTAACTGAGTCTATGCCATCCGTGATCCTACCTTACTCCGTCTTTATAGATGAGTTTGTCTTCTAGAAAGGTCCTTCCAATCCATTCAGTACCTGCACATTCCACGAGACGTGAACACAGTTGCCGAATCCATGGCCAACTTCATCTTAGATTGGTACATTGCACACACATAAGCATATTCATGAATTGTTAAAAGTAGACATAACATGTAAATAACTCATTTTATAAGAAAACATATAAACAAGACCACATCATTCATCCATTTAAAACACATAATGTATAAAACCACCAAAATGTCTAAATATATCATCATAAAAAGTAGTGCTGGTACAAAATTTGAAGCACGACGGCTTCAGTGAGTCTATACAAAATATGAAGCCTCGTAGCTTTCAGTAGTACAAAATCTGAGGGCTCTAAGATCTCAGTACATACATAATAACAACATAAGGCCTAACACCTGGCCTGTACACCCCTAGGTCTAGCAGCTCTAGCCTACTGAGTATGGAAGCAATCAACTGCTCTCGCAATCCTGCGAAGCAGCGCATTGAAGCACGCAGACGATCCTACCGTGTACCCTTGCATAGGCTGCGGTAACTCTTCCACTATCGAGTCTGGAATGTCTAACGTCAACCCACTCAGGTTCACATAGACATCCTCCATCTTTGCGATGGAAGCATGTATGGCTGGAGCCATGACTGCTCCCTCTCCTCTCTCTCTCCTCGCAAGAAGAGAGACTCCCACCGGTCACATGGGCCCCACATATACACACACATGTTATTAACTTGTCAGCACTATAACAAAAAATCATAAATATACAAAACTAAAAGTACAAACGTTTTTTTTCTTACCTATGTCTCCCCATACTACTCCCTCAGGCAGTGCCAAGTTTGGGTCATCTCTGTAATAGGTACCATTGTACGAGTAGTCCTCTACCATGGGAAACTGGCCCTCTAGCCAGGTGAAGAACTCAGGACCATATCCAATTATGGGGCCCCCACCATGGTGGGCCATCACCTCTGTCCACTTGGCCATGTGAGGATCCTTAGGATCCCTATCATCCAATGGCACCTGCGGGCGCAAGAGGGGAACCTGCTCCAATAGAAATGAGATCACTATCGACCCGTATCCGAACTGTTTGAGCTCCGCACACCGACACTTGGTCAGCTGAGCTCGGATGTTTGCGAGGAGTCCCTCGCACCAGTTGAAGATATTCGGAGACATGCAGTCCTCCGCATATAGCATCTGAGACCTCGTATCTAAGTGAGGAGCTTGGCTCCCTGTTATCCTCGTGATGGTAAAAAGTATGGCACGCAGCGGACATTCCCGTACTCCTTTGATGGGAATCTTCCCACTAGAAGCACGGGCATGAGGATTACAATGTTGTAGGATCATGTCATCCATGGTCTGATCACTTCCCCGTGATCTAGTAAGAGCTATATTGTCCCCCCTCTGGGACAATCCAGTCAAAAAGTAGATGTCCTTGACATCCATAATAAGTTTATGCTCAACGATCATAAAATATTGCTGAGCTGCATCCCAAAATCAAAGCATATGTGTCAGCAATGGGATTTGGGCCCTCATGCCCTGCATCTGGAAGAACTTTAGGAGACCACAGTTCCTCAGTGCTTCTACACATAGTGGGTCACTTGTAGCTTGTACGTCATATATCTCATGTTCCCGTTCACGCCACTCCAAGACCATGATTGGCTGCTATTAACCTGCCAAAAGGAGCATTTTAACATCATTAACACTCACTTCAACCACTAAAAGGCCATTTTTTGGGATAGGTTTGATGGTTGGGTTGGACGTTTCCACCATCGCACCCCGTCAATTTTGACAGTGCAATGTCGTTGCAATCCACTTTTGCGAGATTTCCGATGACCCATGTTCGTCGCAGATCCCGAAAGGGTGACCTGCGACGACCTGAGGACGCAATAGCCCTCCACAAGCCACCTCAAAACCCAAAAAAATGAACTAAAATAAAAAATGTAAACCACTGAAAATATGCTGGATGAAGTTTAGAGTTACTTGCTCCGAACGGTTGGTGAAATGGTTGCTCGCAACTCTTGGAATCGACAAGTGAAGTTTTGGCTCTAAATGGCACTTCTTCTCCCAAATTTGGCAAATGAACAATGGTGACACTATTTGGTTTTTTGTTTCTATTTATAAACAAAAGGCATATTCTTTTTCAAATATTTGATGCTTTTTAGGTCATTTGCTATAGTTTGGATTATTTTTATGACATTTGAATACCCAGTTGACTTTTTGACCTAGTTTTCAAGTGTGCAGGAGTTTTTAAGTGGTCTTTGCATGCCATTCTCGCGTTGTAACGGTCATTTTAGGTATGAACAATCCCTTGAATGTTTTTGTCATTATTTTGTATCCATTAGATTGTAATTATTTTATGATGACAAGCTTACTCTTTGTTCTTTCTCGTGCTCTTAAAACCATGACAATAAGTTACTGAGTTACGATTTATCACTTTTCCGGGCTCGTTAAACTCCTACGGAAAAGGAACCCCCCTGGAGTCTATCTTTAAGCTCTTTTCAGGCTCTCGAAATATGAAAATATTGCCAAGCGAACTTGTCATGTTCACGCTTGTTGAAGAATTTGAATGGTCGTCTTCCTGGTGATAGTTTACCCCTTTTTCGTACTAGGGGGCACTACTTACGAAAAAGGTATACTCCAGCCAATCATGACTGCAAGAGTCCTCTCCTGCATTGTTTTACCCTTTTTCGGGCGATGAGGCTAACTTTACGAAAAACTACAGTTGGAGTCTTCTTTAGTTCTTTTCAGACTCTCTAAACATGAAATGATGACTGAGTTTTACCTTCTATGGACTCATTAAACTTTCACATTGAAGGGCCCACCATGGGATGAACTCCTCCTATCCCAATTTCGAAAAATATTTGGGATTGGACTCATCTATGAGATGAGCTATACTGAGCATCTGGTTACCCTCATCAAGCTCGTAAAAAACACATGAGGCACTCATCGTTCATGATGGGGAAAAAGGAAATCTTTTATGTTACACCCTTTGTCAGTGGCAATACCTAGTCATTTCTTGAACATGGCACTCATTTGCATTTGCATACTGTACTTGGATCATCCGTTTGTCTTCGAGTCTTACCTACTTCATGAGTCTAGTCACTCCTTTGAGTCATTCAAAGAACGCTTCCATCAGTAGTTTCATTTAGAAGTTGGTGTCGTACTCGTCAAGTCAATACTGCCAAGGCATGCCATGCCCATGTTCAAGAATATTATTACTACTCATTATCTGTAGTCAGTACACCTTCCATCATGTCATTCTGCTCTAAGTTAGTCTTGCATGTTACTGTACCATCCGATTTGCTCTACACATCCTTTGTCATGTTTCATGTCGATGATGGGGGATTCATCATGGCCCTGCTTCGATGGATTCATCCTTGTCGACTTCAACACATCATCCAAGGATTGAATCTAGAAACCAACCAAGTACCTTGGCCCTGCACGCCTCAATGGCAGGTCACCTCGCTTTCAACATGAGTTTACATCATTGACCCTTGATTGAAATATTTCATCTTGTGTTCGACTTCAACTCATGTATTCATGCTTGAATATATGTACTGTGATACCTTGGGAATCATTGACATCAATGGTGATTTCCCTCGCACTTGTTAACAGTATACATCAATGACTGGTAATCAAGTGGTTTCTACCATGTTCGACGTCAAGACATTTGTAATCACATGGATAGATTCGTATCATTGCGGGTTCAGCTTGAAGACCCTGGGGAGTCATGTTTTACCCAGGTTGCGATGGAGATTATATTGAGTCATGTCACACGGATCCAAATTTGTATTGGTCGTGGCTGTGTTATCATCCCATCATGGATCTATGCTTGTGTCTAGTAGCCATGATTGTGTTCAGTCGGTCATTACTACCATGGATCTGCAATGTATTGGCCAGCAGCCATGTTGTACGTCATATGAGACTATGTACTCATAGTCAGTTGTACTGCAGTAGCATCCTTCATCCGACGAGCCATTGCCATTCCTTCTGTCAAAGCATTTCACCTATCCAATCTTTCAAAAGATTCATGCTTTGGGGGGCATTCTGTTACACCTAAAATATTACCATCATAAGACTCAATGTATACATCCCTAAAATTTCATTGGCTAAGTTATCATCCTGGGAGAGATATTAACCCATTCATACTAGGTTTTGAGAGGTCGTCGCAGGATTCCCTCATGCAACCTGTGACATCGCAACTTGCTCTCTTGCAGGGTGCGACGATGTCAATTAATGGAAAAAAATAGCTCCTTCGAGCCCATTCTTGAAGCTAGCTGACATGGATCCCTATCCCTGACCTTTTGGGAGAGCTGGCACTCAGTTCCTAACCTCTTGGAAGGATCCCCTATCTCTCTCCTACCATATCTCAACCGACCCTATCCATACCCTATCCACTTAGTCCTATATAAATGAAGCTCTATCCCTTTCCAAAGGGAGGAAGTCTATAGTGTCTACACGTTGGTGAAATCATCGTAGAGAGATCTCTACTAATCCATTGAGAGACTCACACTTCCTTGGGAGGATATGGCATTGGCTTGGATGGAGAAGGATTACTTCGTTAAGCTCCGGTTGGAGTCGTTCTCTTCTATGTACTTTCCCTTTTTTTACAGTAATATAAACGCTTTCCACCAATATTGTTGTGTTGATGATATTGTGTAGTTTACCTGCTTAATTGTTTACTTAGATCTGTTATCGTTTAGATTCTTTCTACTGGTTTGTCTTGTTCTATGTGTTTTGGAAGGTCTTGCAGCTGAGATCTGATGACCGCGAGGTGTGGAACAACTTCCAGGAGAAAGGGCTACAAACTTAAGGTAAGACATCTAATTACTTGATCCTTAACCAGATCTAGGAAAGTGGTTTATGTTCTGTTCTATTTGTTCTAGACTCACATTGAGCTAGGGAGATCCGGCTCGCATCCACTCGAGTGGATTGTTCGTCAAAAAGTCACTTGAGGGGGAATTTTGAGTCAATAATTTCCTTTTGATAGTGCCTGAAGAGGAGCAGAAGGATCCCACATTTTCTTTAGTGGATTCAATGACAACACCTTCCCAACAATTGCAGCGGCATCTCATGACTATGTTTGATGCCTCCATGTATAGAGGTGCATGGAATTTCCACCTATCTTCATTGATTGGATCATATGATGGATATTTGCACCCTTGGACCAGTGGCAAAGAGTTGAGCCATTGGGAGCACTCACATAGGGAAGCATCTTGATTTCCATTTGGAGCATTGGGTTGGAGTGTCTCTTCTTTTCCTATTTTTGAGAAAAAACACATGAGTGATATTCCTGCTTGCATCTATGGAGAATGATTGGATACATTTTACACTTCTTGTGAGTAGCATGGACATCCATGGAATTTTGATGATGCTTAATTTCTTTGTGATTGGACATGGGACTTTCACCCTTCCCATTGGAACACAAATGTTTTGATCTTTGGTACTTGTGTGAATTGGGAATATGAAATATAATATGATGTACATGTGCTTGTGGAGTTTGAGGTAGAAGAGAATGAATATCAAGCACCTGTTCATTGCCAGAGAGATTATGATTTTCCTCTAGGTGGTAGTTGCACAGTTTCAGAGGAGGCACATGATCTCACTTCGGTTGAGCCAACCATGATGGATGACTGTTACAGAGAGTTGGCTTACCATTTTCCATCCTACACACATATGTCATCCAACATACATAGGGATGAAGAATGGGTAAAGGTATTTTTTCTTCTGGTGCCACATGAGGAGAAGGAGGCTCCCATACACTTTATTGATGGTTTGATGGTTAGAACTTGGGGTTTGAAAATCACACTTGTCCCTTACCAATTGGATGAGCAGCAACATAGGCACATATTTGTTGTCTTCATTATGCATAGCAGTATAGGGGAGGTCCACTTGATCCAGTTAGGTGGAACAAGTAGCAGAGTACAGAGTTGTTGCACCAGAGTGAAGATGGTACATGGGGAAGCTACAATATTTCCATCCAGATCAATCAGATGGAGTATGCATTCATCCACTGATTGGGTGGATAGATACATGAGGTATTTGAGTACCCAAAGGGGTAAGTTTGTTGCTTGCATCAATGGAAATTTTATGGACATATCATTCATCTTTTGTGAGTAGTTGTATAGGCATTTGTGGCTGTTATGTGATGTTTTCAGTATATATGGATGGACATGGAATTGTCACCTATGGCTTATGGATGGAAATTGTAGTGCTAATTTGCACATGGAACATAAGAAGTTTCATACTTGGGTGGAGAGACTCATATAGGTTTGGTATTGCATTGGAAGTGGTGAAATTCCAATATGGTGGAGTGATTTAGACATCGTCCATGATGATATATTCTTCCTGTTGATCCTGATGTTTGGAAGGATGTAGCTGAGACAGTGGGACCCTGGAATTATTTGGGATGATAGTTTTCCACAAGTAACATTGCCATCATGAGACATGCGGCAAAAAAAGTGGGATCCTGACACTTAGTTGTTACAGAATAAATTAAATCAGAGTGGTGCAACATAAACATGGTGAGCATTTGTTATTTTTCTTGGAATTAAGGATTCAAATTCTAGACAGCTTGCAATATATTTTGAGGAGTGAAGTTATTGGTTGACTTCATAGATTGTTGGAGTTGATTTCTTGCTTGAGGACAAGCAAACTTGGGATGGGAGGACTGCCATGTTCCCATTTTTTCAGCTCCATGAAGTAGCCAATGTCACTTCAAACCCCAAGGATCCTAGTGATAGTTTATAATTAATTAATTAATGAGGGGTTAAGTTTTAAGGCATTAATTAATTAGGAGATGTTAAATTTATTTTCTTAAGTTTGAAATGCACTTAGTGGGATATATTTCTCATTAATGAATATTTATTCTTAATGAATAAAGTGGATAATGATTCACAAGGGCGCATTAGAGGATAAGCTTTGACTAAGATATGGATTGTAAAAGAAGAGAACATGAAAGCATTTAAAGCTAAGAATGCAGGAAAAAGAAGGAAAAGCTGGTGCAAGGCAGAAAAGTAGTAAAGCTCAGGAAAAGTAGAGTAAATAAGAAAAGCAGATAAAACAAGAAAGCTGGATAAGGAAGAAAAGCAAGATAAGGCAACAAAGCATGAGAAAACAGGATAAAGCAAAAGCAAAAGCAAAAGAAAAAGCAAAGCAGAAATCAAAACAAAAAAGCAAGCCATCAATATCCACTCCATGAAGGATCCTTATCCTAGTTGAATTTCTCCACAAGTCACCTCAAGTCTATTAAAGAAGGAGTGCGCACCCCTTGCTCATCTTTTGATAGTTTGAGAATTGAATTGAGTGCAATTTTTCCTCTTTGAATTGGGAGATGTGGCCCTGCTTATTCTGAGAGGATGATGAAATGTAGTATTCATCATTGATTTTATTGCATGTCTTGAAGTCTGATCCAGTGGTTGGTGTTCTCATTGTGCGGTTCAACTCCTTCATGCAATAGAAACAATGTTGGAGGGCCGAAATGGAGGTTCTAGTTTCAAATTTTCTGAGAATTTATGGAATTTGATACCTATCCCATTGCATCCATAGCATCATTTCCAATAGGAAACACCTTTTTTTTCTTCAAAAAATGTGTCAGGCTGAGGAAGTTATGGCCATTTTACAAGATCCAGGGCTTCCAGCTGTGAAGAATGCGCTCTTGCTTTTCTATCTAGTTTGGTGAATGCACCCATGAGCAGCTCCTGAGTCTTGGTGAACCATCCATGAACATACATCTACTCTGTATTCATTATTATTTCATATCCAGTGAAGAATTCCTCACTTCCACTCTTCTTAACAGTCTTCTACATTCAATATTGCAAGAATCTTATGTATTTGAGTCTCTTTGAGAATTCTGAGGTTAAAATGCTTATAATTGCTACGCAATGATGTTGATTTTGGTTTTATGTTGTTCATATGTTCAAGTGTGAACCATACTATATTTCAGAAGAGTAATTCAAAATCCTTAGAGGCTGCTTAGTGCTTGATGTCAATTTTTTCAAGACTAGCTCTTTGGACATTGTTTACTGACTAGTTTTGTAGTAGTTGTTATAAAGATAATTCTGAGTGTTTAATTTATGTTCTACCAGTCATGTTAGATTCTTAATACCCTTATGAATACCATCCAATTATTTTCCTGAGAATTCGTAGGCCTTCCATCCTGTTTGGGAGAGTCTGGAAGTTGATTAGCTGAGTTGTCCATCCTAGCGTACTTCTTCCTTTTGCTTCCAGACTCAGCCAATTCCACCCTAATTCTCAGAAACTCATATCCATAATCAAATTTGGGGGTTAATAACTGATATCCACTCTTTTTTTACTGTTGAGTGTGAGTGGATGGTCTAGTATGCATATACTGGTGTGCCCAGGAAGCCTTGGAGTAGACCTCAGCGACACCTGTTGTTGAAACATACATGGCCCCAGTACATTCTGCATAGGACTGTGAAGTTGGCATTGAATCTGATATCCTTTCTTCTGTACATCCACTTTCATATCTTGCACACCTCAAATATTTCAAACTCGTACCCTGGAGGGGAATCTACTAGTGTCAAAGACTAGTTTTTCTGCAACTAGTATGTTGACAAGTTTTTGTATGAGATAATTTATGTTTTGAATTTTAATTGTGAGATAATATCCTTTGAAATCCGATCCAGGGATATAACAATGGTTTTAGAGCACTTTCCTCTACTCCTGTGAAAAGTAAGCTCTCTAGAAGAAGAAAATTGCAGCCATGTCCTACTCTGATGATGATTTCTATGAGTTGTATGAGGATGATGAGCAGTATGATAAGGACTATGAGGAGAAATATGAAGAGTATTGAAAATAGTATGAGGAATAAAATGTCCAAGAGGTACCTTCTACAAGTATCACCCATCAGATCACATTTGGAAGGATAAATGATGGTTATTCTTATAAACATATGTATGGAGAATATGCATGTTCCAGAGTAAAAGATCATCCTTTGGAGGAGCATGAAAGGAGTAAAAATCAGCCTACTTGTGAAAAGAGCAGCAAAATATCCGAACCTTCATTGGATGCATGTGTTTCCTATTTGATGAGAATTTTTGGATCTTCTTCAAAAAGATTCTCCAAAGATATTGATCCTAAGGAAACTAAAGGAAAAGACGCATCAAATTGCTTGAAGGAGCATAAACAAAGTTCCAATTAGAGCAAAGGAGAAGAAATGAGGATGAAATGTGAAGCTTCATTTAGAGTTGGATAGATAAAAAAATGAAGCAGGAGCACCTATGCATAGGAAGTTGCACATGCACATGAGGAAGCCTATTGTGCTAACTCGCACAAGGAGGACAAGGATGAGCATCTCAAATCCACCCTCAATCATTGAAGAGGATCATCCAGAGACACTTACGGATGGGTGTCATGATGAGCTGCTTATTGATGAGTGCCCAATATTTGGAAGAGCATCTACTGATGGATTCCATGGAGAGGTAGCTATTGATGGGTGCCTACGTTTTGTAGAGACATCTACTGATGGATGTCCATCTCTCTATGTTGGTGACATAGAGATACCACTTGAGGAGGCTACTGCAAGTACAAATTTCATTGAAATTGAAGAAGATGAATACCTTGCAGTCAAGGAAGAGATCCAAGAATCAAACTCACTATCACCAAAAGAACTTCATGAGGTTGATCCATTAATTGATGATGAGTAGGTTCACTCTCAACCTTCTCCTTTTGAAATGCCACTCAAGATGAGAGAAAGGAATATGAAGGAGGCCATGCATATTCTCCATGACACACATGTTTCAATGTCACAGTATTGTTGGAGAGTTACTTCATTCGAAGATTCATCTTTCCTTGAAGCCATCGAGAAGATCCATAAAGCAATGACTACTTTGCAAGGTAACTTTTCACACATGCTTTCTAATAGAGAATATTTGTATGAGCTTGTTCATATGTTGCAAGGAGCATCCTTGAAGGATCATAATGAGATTTGCAATCTCAATGATGAGTTGATGGCCACCCAAGATTCTTTGAGAAGCACTCAAAGTGCCCTTTTGTAATCTAAGATGAAGATAGAGTAGCTTCACTAGGATTTGTAGAGATCACATACTCCCTCCTATCTTCCAGTCAACCATTCTATTTCAATTGATAAAATTCAGATTTCTATGGAGGAACCTCATGAGATGGTGGTTCATGAGGTGCATGTTGAGATGCATGTGCTTGAGGTTTTCAGAGATGCAAATGATGGGTTCCAAGCATATACTATCTTCCAGAGCGAAACTGAGCTTCTTCCTGGAGTGATTCATTCCTCCATGGAGGAGTCAGAAGAGGTCATGTTTGATGGACCCGCATTTGATGGAGTTGATGCATCCATTAGCTTGATGGATGAGGTTTATAGTGATGATATTTTGGTCCATGATCCTACATAAGTCCCATCTAATTCTTCCAGGTCACTTGAGAGGTAATTTTGGGTGAAGAATTTCTTTTTGATAGTGGTTGAAGAGGAGCAGAAGGCTCCCACATTTTCTTTAGTGGATTCAATGACAACACCTTCACAGCAGTTGTAGAGGCATCTCATGCCTATGTTTGATGCCTCCATGTATAGAGGTGCATGGGATTTCCACCTATATTCATTGAGTGGATCATATGATGGAGATTTGCACCCTTGGAGCAGTGGTAGAGAGTTGACCCCATTAGGAGCACTCACATAGGGAAGCATATTTCTTTCTAGTTGGAGCATTGGGTTGGAGTGTCTCTTCTTTTCCTATATGGGATAAATGACACATGAGTGATTCCTGATTGCATCTATGGAGAATTATTCGATACATTTTACACTTCTTGTGAGAATAATGGGCATCCATGGAATTTTGATGATGCCTACTTTCTTTGTGATTGGACATGGGACTTTCACCCTTGTCATTGGAACAACGATGTTTTGATCTTTGGTACTTGTGTGCATTGGGCATATGAATTACAATATGATTCACATGTGCTTGGGGAGTTTGAGGCCGAAGAGAATGAAGATCAAGCACATGTTCATTGCCAGAGAGATTATGAGTTGCCTATAGGTGGTAGTTGCACAGTTTCAGTGGAGGCACACGATCTCACTTCGGTTGATCCAACCATGATGGATGATTGTTATAGAGAGTTGGCTCACCATTCTCCATTCTACACACATATGGAAGCCAACATACATAGGGATGAATATTGGGTAAAGGGATTTTTTCTTCTGGTGCCACGTGAGGAGAAGGAGGCGCCCACACACTTTATTGATGGTTTGATGGTTAGACATTGGGATTTGACAAGAGCACATGTCCCTTACTATTTCGATGAGAAACAAAAGAGGCACATATCTGATGTCTCCATCATGCATAACAGTACAGGGGAGTTCCACTTGATCCAGTTAGGTGGAACAAGTAGCAGAGTGAAGAGTTCTTGCACTAGAGAAAAGATGGTACATGGGGAAGCTACAAGATTTCCATCTAGATCACTCAGATGGAGTATGCATTCATCCATTGATTGGGTGGATAGATACATGAGGGAGTTGAGTAGCCCAAGGGGTAAGTTTGTTACTTGCATCAGTGGTAATTTTGTGGACATATCATTCATCTTTTGTGAGAAATTGTATAGGAATTTGTGGCTGTTATGTGATGTTTTCAGTATATCTGGATGGACATGGAATTGTCACCTATGTCTTATGGATGGAAATTGTAGTTTGGACATGACACATAAGAAGTTTCATACTTGGGTGGAGAGAGTCATAGAGGTTTGGTTTTACATTGGAAGTGATGAACTTCTAGTATGGTGGAGTGATCTATACATCCTCCATGATGATATATTCTTCCTGTTGATCCCGATGTTTGGAAGGATGTAGCTGAGACAGTGGGACCCGTGAATTATTTGGGATGATAGTTTTCCACAAGTAACAGTTCCATTGGGAGACATGCATCAAAAAAAATGGGATCCTGGCACTCAGTTGTTGCGGAATAAATTAAAACAGAGTGGTGCAATAGAAACATGGTGAGCCTTTGGTATTTTGCTTGGAATTGAGGATTCAATTCTAGACAGCTTGTAGCATATTTTGAGGAGTGAAGTCACTGGTTGGCTTCATAGATGGTTGGAGTTGGTTTCTTGCTTGAGGATAAGCAAACTTGGGAGGGTAAAACTATCATGTTCCCATTTTGTCAGCACCATGAAGTAGCTCATGTCACATCAAACCCCAAGGATCATAATGATAGTTTAGAATTAATTAATTAATGAGGGGTTAAGTTTTAAGGAATTAATTAATTAGGAGATGTTAAATTTATTTTCTTAAGTTTTAAATGCACTTAGTGGAAGATATTTCTCATTAATGAAATTAATTTTTAATGAATAAATTAGATAATGATTCACAAGGGAGCATTAGAGGATAAGCTTTGACTAAGAGATTGATTGTAAAATAAGAGAAGATGAAAGCAGTTAAAGCTAAGAAAGAAGGGAAAAGAAGGAAAATCTTGCACAAGGCATAAAAGAAGTAAATCTCAGGAAAAGCAAAAAAGCAGAAAGAAGGATAAGGCAAAAAAGAAGGATAAGACAAAAAAGCAGGATAAGGCAGAAAAGTAGGAAAAAGCAGGATAAAGCAAAATCAAAAGAAAAATCAAAGTAGAAATAAAAAGTAGAAAGGAATCCATCCTTATCCACTCCATGAGGGCACCTTATCCTAGTTTAATTTCTCCACAAGTCACCTCAAGTCTATTAAAGGAGTGCGGACCACTTGCCCATATTTTGATAGTTTGAGAATTGAATTGAGTGCAATTTTGTCTCTTTGACTTGGGATATGTGCCCTTGCTTCTTCTAAGAGGATGATGAGATCCAATATTCATCATTTATTTTGTTGTAGGTATTGAAGTCTGATCCAATGGTTCGTGTTCTCATTGTGTGGTTCAACTCCTTCATTTTGTAGGAGCAGTGTTGGAGGTCCAAAATGGAGGTTCTGGTTTCGACTTTTCTAAGAATTTATGGACTTTTATACCTGTCCCATTGCATCCTTATCATCTCTTCCAATAGGAAACACCTTTTGTTTCATCAAAAAAGGTGTCTGTATGAGCAAGTTATGGCCATTTTACTAGATCTAGGGGTTCCAGCTGTGAAGAATGCGCCCTTGCTTTTCTATATAGTTTGGTGAATGTTCCCATAAGAAGATCTCGAGTCTTGGTGCACCATACATGAGAATACATCCACTCTGCATTCATTATTATTTCATATCCAGTGAAGAATTCATCACTTCCACTCTTCTTAACAGTGTTCTACATTCAATATTGCAAAAATCTTATGTATTTGAGTCTCTCTGAGAAGTCAGAAGTTAAAATGCTTATAATTTCTGCTCAATAATATTGATTTTGGTTTGATTATGTTCATATGTTCAATTCTGTAACATACTATATTTCAGAAGAGGAATTCAAAATCCTTAGAGGCCACTTGCAGTCAATTTTGCAAAGACTAGCTCTTTGGACATTGTTTACTGACTAGTTTTGCAGTAGTTGTTATAAAGATCATTCAGAGTGTTTAATTTATGTTATATCATTCATGTTATATTCTTAATACCTTTATTATACCCTCAAATTCTTTTCTTGATAATTTGTAGGCCTCTCAGCCTATTTGGGAGAGTCTGGAAGTTGACTAACTGAGCTGTCCATCCTAGCGCACTCTTCCTTTTGTTTCCAAGATCAGCCAATTCCACCCTAATTATCAGAAACTCATATCCATCATCAAAGTTTTGGCTTAATTATTTATAACCACTCTTTGGTTACTTTCGAGTGTAAGCGGATGGTCTAGTATGCATATGCTGGTGTGCCCAGGAAGCCTTGGAGTAGACCTCAAAGGCAACTGTTGTTGAAACATAAATGGCCCCAGTACATTGTGCATAGGAATGTGAAGTTGTGTGAAAATCCTCACAACATATCTAAGAGATGATGTATACCTCACAATGAAATAATTTAGGAATAATATTAAGAGTGGTCAATGCAGTAAGATGAGCAACAGAATAATAATACAGTAGAACCCAGATAGAAGCAAAAATACTTCACACAAACTAATTAATTAATCACAATATGGACAAATAAGTAGTACAACGCATGAGTATTCGAATGCCAAGGTGGAAATTCGAATTAGCCTTCATGGAGTGATCAAAAGATCACTGGAGTGTCATCAAAGCACAACTAGAAGTCTATCTCATCATCGACGAAGCAATCAATGCACAAGTAACTGTCAACCATTAGTCAAACTGAGTCTAACTGAGTGTGGTAGGTGTAACTGAGTGTAACTAGCACATGGAGACACTAACTGAATGAAGGAGGCTCAGTGGAGGGAACATGTGGAGCTAACTGAAGTTAGAATGAGTAGTCTAGTCACACTAGAGGTCCATCGGAGTGGTAAGGTCAATTAAGAGCGAGTCAAGCCTAAAATCAAGGAGAGAACTCAGTTAACTGAAGACAACTAGACTGGCAGGTGAATAAGGGCGCCTTTGTCAAGTGGATGGTGAGATGTGGGTGCATTAATGGCTAGGAGGGCTCAATATGAGTGGAAATAAGCTCCCGAGTGCTGGAAGACTAGGGAGTAGGTGCTGGAGGTATCAACTTGATGACTAGGCAGTATGCGGATGCATGCAGGAATGCATGCAAGACTGAAAATGCAAAGGATGAAAATGCTGGTAGGACTAGGATGGAGTATAGGAATATCCTAACATCCCCCCTTAATCTATCCTGGGCCCTGGTAACTAAGACCAAAGGTCACCCAATACAATGAATAATAACAGTCAATAAACCGAGGAAATGGGGAAAACCTCATGGGAAAAATACCCCCACTCAAAATAGACTGTAAGGCACACACAAAAATAAATGATCTAAACTCAAGCAAGTGTGATGCTTGGTCATATGTCTGGAGGTATCTTCTTCTTGGGAAGAAGTGGATCATGCTCAGAAAACATGTGCTTGTACTTGCTCTTCAGATCGAATGTGATGAGAACAAATCCAAAGGTATGAGGATGATCCTTGAACCTGTGATTCGAATCAGTTGACGTAGGATCAAATATATGAATGTGCAGATAGTCTTTTGTCTTATCCTTCGAACCATCATGGGTGAGATTATGCCAAAAAGAGCCATCAAATAATAGTGATTGCTTGGAATCCAAATCAGCTCCAAGACTTGATAAATGGTTTCTTGAGATCTCGTTTGAACCAGCAAGGGTGAGATCAAAACCATCATATGCATGAGAAATTATCCCAAGTAGTGATTGCTTAGAATCCAAATTAGATCCAAGACTTGAATCATGGTTTCTTGAGATCTCCTTTGAACCATTAGAGGTGAGATCAAAACAAGCTATTTCACCTTCATTTAACTAGTCATACTCTTCTTCAGAGGATTCGAACTCTCTTTCAAAACAATAATCAAAGAGACCATGTCTCTTCAAATGTGCTATCATTTGTGGTTTCCATTCATCATAGTTGAATGGATAAAGAGGAGTAATTATTGATGAATACATAGAAGTTGTTTGAAGACTTGAAAAAACAATAGAAATATCTGCAACTGCTACTGCTGCAAAAATGCAGAAACTGTTGCAACTGCTGCACTCAAAATCTTGATAATAACCTGCAAAAAAATCTCAGGAATGGAGATAAACAATACTCTCAACATGCCCTGATACCATGTGAAAATCCTCACAGCAGATCTAAGAGATGATGTATACCTCACAATGAAATAATTTACGAATAAGATTAAGAGTGGTGATTGCAGTAAGATGAGCAACAGAATAATAATACAGTAGAACTCGGATAGAAGCAAAAATACTTCACACACACTAATTAATTAATCACAATATGGACAAAGAAGTAGTACAATGCATGAGGATTCGAATTCCAATGTGGCAATTCGAATTAGCCTTCATGGAGTGATCAAAAGATCACTGGAGTGTCATCAAAGCACAACTAGAAGTATATCTCATCATCGGTGGAGTCATCAATGCACAAATAACTGTCAACCGTCAGTCAAACTGAGTCTAACTGAGTGTGGTAGGTGTAACTGAGTGTAACTGGCACATGGAGACACTAACTGAATGAAGGAGGCTTAGTGGAGGGTGCATGGGGAGCTAACTGAAGTCAGAATGAGTAGTCTAGTCACACTGGAGGTCCATCAGAGTGGTAAGGTCAGTTAAGAGTGAGTCAAGCCTAAAATCGAGGAGAGAACTCAGTTAACTGAAGACAACTGGACTGGTAGGTGAATAAGGGTGCCTTTGTCAAGTGGATGGTGAGATGTGGGCGCATCAATGGCTAGGAGGGATCAATATGAGTGGAAATAAGCTCCCAAGTGTTGGAATACTAGGGAGTAGGTGCTGGAGGTATCAACCTAGTGACTGGGTAGCATGCGGATGCATGCAGAATGCATGTTGCATGCAAGACTGAAAATGCAAAGGATGAAAATACTGGTAGGACTAGGATGGAGTATCATAATATCCTAATAAGTTGGACTTGAATCTGATATCCTTTCTGATATACATCCACTTTCTTATCTTGCATCCTCAAAGATTTCAAACTTGTACCCTGGAGGGGAATCTACCAGTGTCAAAGACTAGTTTTTCTACAACTAGTTTGTTGACTAGTTTTTGTATGAGATACTTTATGTTTTGAATTTGAATTGTGAGATAATATCCTTTGAAATACAATCCAGGGATATTAAAATATCCCACACACATCAACCATTTGAATGAAACCAACATCTATTTTAATCACTAGACATGCATACACGCAACCATACCATCAACTAGTGGCCAAGTCAATATACCAACTGTACAAATACTTTTCCTTCTATTTATCAACTTAGAGGCATTTAATATTTGTGCACTTCAATAGGAATTTAGTATTCTTGTGTTATATTCAGGTTTGGGCCAAACTCTAGCATGTGTTGTGAAGATTGGACTAGTTAGAAGAAACCTCTAGACTTATTAAACCATCACTCCATCCTCTCATTGTTTTGTGTTCAGGTTTCCTTTGGAGCTCACACACTAGACACTTATGTATACATCACTCATATTCATTCAAGCATCAATCCAACAAACATGTATTAAGAATACCCGTGAGGAAATTGTTTATAAGCAATGTTCATCCCAACATTACTCCTTATTGAACTTCAATTCTTCAACACACTTCTTTTTCTAATATCTCTATAACGTGGGCCTATGATGCAATTGTTAACTTTGCTTTATTGTGCTCATACTTAATTCCAACTCAAACTTCCATATTATTCATCGACAATTAGAAATGACCATTGAGTAAACTTTATCACACGAAGGAAATGGAAAACAATCAAATATTATGGTTAGTGACTTCATATGGAAAGACATATTACCATGACCTCAAGGCATGCGCGACCTTTCTTCTTATACACTCATCCCCAAATTAACATACATGAGATGTGGTAAAAAATAGTGGAGAAACCATCTGTCAATTGACCTCTAGAAAAGGTGGTAAATAAGACAAAGTTTACTCCATACCATAATGTTGTTAAATATACAACATCAGGAGACATTCTCCAAACCAATCTTGTGTAGCCAAGATTGATCCTCCCGTATAGAGGTGAGCAATTTGATTGCCTTCCGTGTAAAGGTTATTCCTCTCGTATATAGGTAATTGATCAAAGTAATGATGTTGTAAAGTCTTGTTGGACAAGACTCTGAACTTGTATGTCAAGTCATGATTCTCATGTGAACCTTCCATATAAAGGTATCCATGAGATGGACCTCCCGTATAGAGGTGTACCTTATGTATAAAGGTCATGATTTACTTGTTAAAATCATTTAATGTTGTGTGATTTATTATTAACCATGATCACCAGATTGCTATTAAGTCTCCTTTAGAGATTGATAATCGCTAAAGTGAACTACTTTAGCATATGATCATTTGGTTCGGAATAATATAATATGATCACCGAATCTGATAATTCTTCTTAATATAATGTAATGTGATGGATAATTAAAGCTAACACATATTGACCATGTAGTAAGAGATAAAGAAATAAAAGATAAAGCATAGAGATCAAGAGAATTTGAAATTGCCCATGCAAACACTTCAACTAATTAAAGAGAACCCGGATTGTTAAATCCTATGTTAAGTATCAATGCTTCAGTTAAATCATCAATTAAAGATATGCCTTAGTTAACTAAATAAATCACAGTGGTCACTTCAAGTAAATCAATCAGCATGATTTCAGTTAACTAAGTGTTAAATAAAGGACTAGTTAACTAAAGTGTTTTCACTTTAGTTAAACTAAAATACGACACTTAAGTTACAGAGAGTTAACTAAGTGAGAACAAAGAAGATCTAGTTAACTAAGTGTTATTGCATGATGACACTTATGTTAAACTAAAAGATGACACGTGATTTGTGACACTTACATGTCGACACTTAAGTTAGCCACCTAACCAAGTGGGAAAGCTTTCAGTTAAGAGGCGAGTTCATCCTAAGTGACAACTCAATGAGATAAAGCACTGGATGAGAAGTGGGGCGCACCTCTGCATGCAAGATTAATACATCTAGTTTGAGGGCGATTTCATCCTGAAGTTAGAAGTTAAAAATAGAAGAGAAGAATGTATACATATGTTATATGGGATTCATGAATCCAATGTGAAGTGAATTCTCTTCTCCATTGAAGGCAAGGCGCTGCACAACAATCCTATTGATATCTCTTCTCTATTGCTTCTGTATCTTCATAAAGAGTATTTGGTGATCTCTTATCTTCTGAAAGCAATCTGCTATGTTGTAAAAGAAAGAATTATTTGTTGTCCATTATATTATACTGAGAATAATTGATGGGGTTTTTGTTCTCATAATTTTGAGGATTTTCCCCAGGGTATATCTTGTGTTATGGTTGTATGAATTTCATGGATTGAATTGTCTCATTGCTTCAAGTCTCTGCATCTAAAAGAATTAAACATCAAAGCTCAACCAAAATTCAACAAATGTATGCTTGAGATGGAAAAATTAATTCACTTCCCACCATTTATTAAGAATACAAGTGGTGGATCAAGTAAGAGGAAATGGTTCTAATGACCTGGAGAGTAAGATAAGCCCACAAAATCCCAACACTCTAAACCTAGGAATGCACACAACAAGCAAATTCCACTCACACTATGCCAACATAGGGAAAAAAAACAATTAAAGTTTTTGACTTATTTTTTTCTTTGCAGGACTCACCATCCAATGCTTTTCCAAACCGTGAAGTTAGCATCCAACCAAATCCCACGCGCAACTAAGTATGTACAAACACCCCAAAACAAGAGGGGTCGCCCAACAAACTGATAGACATCTATACGGTCCAAGGATGCATCCATTGAGGAAAATACACTTAGTTATGAACGAAATACGACCTAGGGTTGGCTAACTTGGCGGAAAAAGCAGAATTCCTAGGGTTATGGCGAAAATATTGCATGTAGAGGTTAAAATTTTCTGTCCCAACACAATGCTGGAAGTCCTAGGGTTGGCTAAGTTGGAAGAAGACAAGATTGCATCCCAACAACGCTCCAAACCCACCTTTGTTCCCTTCCGAAATATGGGTTCTCAACGACCTCCCACCCGGCCATCTACTTGACCAACTCCTATCAAGCATTTGTTTGAAACAAAGATGCAGGCACACAGAGAAAAAGGGCTTGGTTATAATTGTGATGAGAAATTCACTCATGGACATAAATGTGTTCAACAAAAGCTCTATCTCTTGGATATGGATTCTCCACCTGCCTCTAAAATTCATGAAGAAGCTCTAGATACAATGGATGATAAGGTTGACATTCAGGAGTCGCCTATTGACCCCCCATCTCAAGATGAACAACCAGAGATATCTCTCCATGCTTTATCTGACGTCACAACCCCCCAAACAATGTGGGTCAGGGGTTACTTCAAGAAGCTTCCTCTTACAATACTCATTGATTCTGGTAGCACTCATAACTTCATTGACCCTTGGATTGCCAAACAGGCTGATTGTTTTGTCCATCCTTGCTCCAAATTTGAAGTCATGGTTTCCAATGGGGGCACCTTACCTTGCAAGGGGAAGTGTCACAATGTGCGTATCTCTCTGGAAGATTATAACCTGCACTCTGACATGTTTGCCTTGTCCCTAGGAGGATGTGATGTGGTTTTGGGCGTTCAATGGTTACACACACTTGGCCCCATCTGATGGGATTTTGCTAAACTTTGGATGCAGTTTTCAGTCAATGGGAAACAACACAAATTTAAGGGCTTACAACAAGGGTCTCTCCACATCATTCGTTCACATCGCCTAGAAAAGATCCTTAAGAAGAATTCACATGGTGTCATCGGTCAACTCCATTCCATTCAGATGCACCCATCAACGGTATCCCCTACTTCCTTGGATATATATGCAGGTGTATTTGCTGAACTAGTGGGCTTGTCGCCTTCAAAAGACCTTTCCGGTAAGAATTTATCCGCATCTACATCTCAGCAGGAAATGCTAGCTATTTTGCATGCAGTATAGAAGTGGCAGCCATACCTATTAGGGAATTATTTCTACATCAAGACTGATCTCCACAGTCTAGAAAATTTCCTGTAACAATGGGTCTCCTCCCCAACACACCTAAAATGGTTTATCCAACTCATGGATTATGCCTATGCAATCACTTACAAGAAGGTTAAGGATAATATGGTGGCAGATGCTCCTTCTCGTACATTTGATGACCCAGTTTCTCTTACAACTATTTCTCTGCTTGTTCCAAATTGGTTGCAATCTGTTCAACAGGGCTATCTCTTCTATGAAATCCATGCTTCTTCATCAGCAGGTCACTTTGGGTTCCTCCAAATGTATGACCAGGAACAATGTAACTTCTTTTGGCAGGGACTGAAAATGACAATTCAACAGATGGTGGCTGACTGTGATACTTTCCAGGCCAACAAGGGTGAAACGACACTCCTTTCGGGACTGCTCAAACCCTTACCCATCCCTACACAGATTTCGACAACTATTTCTATGGATTTCCTAGAAGCGCTCCAGTGGTAAAATACCACATCTAAAAGGACACCATATGAAGCAGTCTATGGATAGGAACCGCCAGTTCTTCTTCCATACACCCTCAGCAGCTCCTCAGTTTAGGCAATTGACTCAGTTCTTCGAAACCACAATCAAATTCTTCTCATTCTACAGGACAATCTTGACATGGAAAGAATTCGACTGAAACAACAAGCCGATCAGCACCGTTCTGAGCACACTTTTCACGTAGCTAATATGGTTCTTCTTCGTCTACAGCCTTCCAAGCAACCCTCCCTGAAATGCAAAAGGCGTCAATGGCTCGGAATGCAACCCGAGGATGCTACAGGGGAACCACTCCTTTAGATTCTGCATCAATTTCCACATCTAAAGCTTTGAGGACAAAGATTTTTCTAAGGGAGAGGGGATGTTAGGAACCCATGTCAACCCTTCTATTTACTTTGTTAGTATCTTGTTGTTGGACGCATATGCTTTTTAAGTCGTTCTGTAGTATTTGTTGATCCATAGTTTGTCTTATTGTTGTTGGACGCATATGCTTTGCAAGTTGTCCCGTAGTAATTGTTGATCCATAGTTTGTATTGGCTCATGGCTTGTATTGACACATGGTATTGGTGCCTAGACTTAGTATATAAGTTTGTGTTGAGACCAATGAAGGTACCATGAAGTTATTTGTATTGAGCTTGCTCAAAGGAGGTTTCCCCCTCGAAGTGGCCTGCAATCAATAAAAGTGATTCTGAGTTCTGTTATTTCTGTTATCTCGTGTATTTTCATTAATTAATTGTTGCAGATTCTTCACATAAATCCATAATTTGGATTTCATATCTCCTCATTAACACTCTCACCATTCACTGGGATCCATTTATAACACAAAGGAGCTTCCATTAAAAACATTGACAATAATTAAATATGAAGTAGGAGAAATATATCAAGCACATAATATCAATCACATAATGGACACAATATTTTACCATGGAAACCCAAATTGGGAAAACCAACATTCGAATGGTTACTCAGTCTATTTCAACAATATCTGGTTAGAATGCTGCTTATGGATTTCTAGCCTCCTTTGTGAGTTCTCCTCTCCTTGGACAAAAAGACCCTTTGAGAGTGAATATACCAGAGGAAATGGGGAGAGCTAGGGTAATAGGAAGGCCAATTAGGCATTTGTCATGTTTTCTCTCCTATATCATTTTTTATTTTCACATTTAATTCTTTATTTTTCTCTCTTGCCTTATTTACTTTATAGTGCCTTGTCTTTTACTGAACTTCATTAAATGATAACTTAGATTTAGATATGGATGCTTACAACCATTTATTTGTGTTCGGATCCATTTTGGATTATAAAGTGGTGTGAATCCAATTGTATTCGAAGAGTTAAGAGTTGTGTTTAAATATGTATGATTTTTTAATGAATGTGGTGTGAAGTCATTTGGAATGAATATGTATGAAGTTGAACCTTGTTTATGTGTTGGAGAAAACTCACTATGGCTTGGGGTGTACCACAATAGACAGATGACTACCAGAAATCAACTCAATTCTCAAAACTATGCTATATAAATGACAATGCTAAGATAAGGAAGAAGATAACCAACCTCGATCCAAACGTTTGATGTAGATCCCTGTTGGAGCTTTTCAATCCATGCACTTGAATCTGCAAATTAGTCTTGACAGCCAATATACAACAAATACATATAATATATAAACGGCATTAACATCATCAATAGTAATGGCCCATGATATAACAAGTAAATGCAACCCAATGTAAGATAAACAACATTTACAACATTAATGGACGAGAATATGAGTATTTATATTGATAAACAAGAAGAAGTACAAAGTGATACGACCTCTTGTCGACAACCAATCTGAACTAAGATCTGGATCAATCCACTTGTGCCTCCACCAATTCAATCCTCCATGAATGGAAAACTCAAACTAGATAGGAGTTTGGAAGGTGAACATAAAGGGTTCACAACTACAAGGATCAATGAGTGTAGACTCAAGATAGGGAAAAAATCCACTAGATTTCTCTTGCTCTTCTTTCTCCTCCTGTCCATAAGCCATATGTGCTCAATATAAAGTCCTCTCAAAGGTAAGTGAAAGGACACATTGAGACATTACTTGGGCAGATGGAGAGCAAAAGGTCACCTAATGACCGCTTTTTGGGAGTAAAAAGTAATAAACTAGTGATTTTTACCATTTTACTTGATACCCGCGGGCTATAGTGATGCAACTCGTGGGTACGCATGCTATAATGATGCAACATGCGGGTAGGAATAAAAATAGGGAAAAATAGGTCTAAAGGATATAAGTGGATCTGAGTCAGTGAAATGGATCCTATAGGCCAAAGGATGCTGATGCTCACAAGGTGGAAGATTATGTTGTAACAGATGCCCCCTAATGTGTGAGGTCAGAGACTGATGCTACGATGGCCGAAATACATTATAAAACTCAGAAGTGGAGTGATGGAGACACAAGTGGAAAGAGCATCTCACTCGTCATAATACAATAGTATCCCTGGATACATGTCGGGAGTACAACAATCTGATACAATGGCCATGAATAGGCAGTACATAGTGAATACATGTCATAAGTGATCACAGCCATGATCCCTCAACAGTAAGATATGGTCTCCTGTTGAAAAGGAAACAACTGGTGCAAACTGGAGGTACAAAGTGCTGATATCTGAGAGGTGATATCTTAGATGTAAAGTCAAAGTCATAAATAGCATACTGAATGCCACAATCGCTTGGGGTCTTCTACACAAGTCTTCAACGGTGCAAGTCCCATCAAGTGAATAAAGGAGTTGGGGTCGAACCTGATGTGACATCGTCTGATGTATACCATTAACAGACGCGAGATAACCCACCAATAATGAAAATGGGCATCAAGGCACAGAGTACAATCATTGGAGTGTGAATAAATGAGTTGAAGTTGAACACTAGGATGAATCCATCGATTAGGGGACATTGATGTATTCCCAAAACTGTCGATGGCGAGAGAACCTGCCACTAATGACTGCAAGCCTCAAGGTACTCAATTGAACTATAAGCCTCAAGTCCCAGAATAAATGGGTTGAAGTCGACGGAACGAGACTCGCTAGAAGGAGGGCATTAAGGCATCCCCCATCAATCAACATGAGGTACCAGCTACACTGAAATATTTGGAAGAACTCAGGTAAAACAGACTGAATCAATAAGGATGGCCGACATGCAATAGTCAAGAGATCTGAGGAGTGGTCGACACTATTTTCAGGACTTCCTTTGAATAGGAGCATGAGCAGATGGATAGACTCAGGCAGCATAGAATTGACATAAACTGTGCAATGCATGAGGCATTACAAAGGGCTCCATAATGACTGGAAGCTTAACCAATCGGTGGAGAAAACTGAGAAACAAGTACGGCTCCTAAGTTCCAACTATAGTCCCAACTCATAATGTACGGAGTGGAATGAATGATCTGCTCAAAGGCGACATAATAGCTGCCGACAAGAAGTAGTAACCATAATCCCATCCGGCTTTTTGGAATATTTGATTTTTTTTGGTCTTTTTCGTATTTGGGAAAAGCTTGAAAAATTATAAAATTGCTTATAGTACAACAAGTGAGGAAACGAGTGTCAAATAGTGAGCAGACTAGTTCCAAGCAGTGGAACATACCTATGATCAATGCAAGGAAGTGCATGTAGGATGTGGACATTCGGGGGGGGTTCCCTTAGGGTCAAAAGGTGATCAAATTGTGAAAGGAAAATATATAAGCTCTGCAGGGCTCGACAGGGAACAGTGCTCAGGCACCAGGCTAACAACTAAGTAAGCGGGAGTCGGCACAAGGCTCAAGTGGCAAGCAGGATGATGCAATGCAATCACAACATGATATAACTGAGGGGAGTCCTTAAGGGAGATGGCCAGCATAAGACAAAGTAGAGTATGAGTCTTTATCACAATGTCATGGCGTAACTACAAAGGACTCCCAATCCTAAGGACAAACAACGACATGGGCACCAGAATGCACAAGGGGTTCTAACTAGGGTACCCATGTTCGGAAAGCCCTATCACCACATAATGACACTTCTTTAGCAGTGTGAAGGTTCCATGTCAGTTACGAAGCGGGGTCACACCTAGGGTTTATGAAAGTGGTCAAAAGGTCAAATGCATAATGCACATGGAAATGGCATCTAACCTATATGCCAAGTGAGGTACCTTCCGTAGGTGTGAAATAGTCTAGAACATCTTTCGCTGAAGAAATCTGATTAAAAAATACTACTCGAAGACATTATATTAGTCCATAACGACACAAAATGGTAAAAACTATAGACAAGTGGGTCCTGAAAATTATAAATAGTAATAAAAAATTACAATTCACAATTCATTTTTACTATTCACCCATTTGGAGCTTTTGGTTAGTTTTCACCTGAAAGTTCAGTTGTTGATTCTGGGAGCTAGGAGCGACTTTTCATCGAATCATCTGAAGCAGGTTGGTAGTCTCATCCATACCTTTCATTTCAATGCTTTCATTTTGATTTTCAGCGGTGGGATTTTCTGTTTGGCCAAGCCCTAAATGGGTTCGGCGCTACCCGTGAGCTATAGCTATGCGGGTCGCGGGTAGGGCACAAAATGTGCAGTCAACACAAAGGTTGACCGCGGGTACTACAAATCAACTCGAGGGTACGACCGTGTAGTTGGTTTTTAAAAAGAATTTGACTAAAATGCTTGTTTTTCTTCACTCCAGGATGGTTCTAGAGTGGAGGGAGAGGGAGCATGACCAAGTTGATGAGGCCGTGCGCAATGATGTGCAAGAACATCACGCATTGCAAGCATGTGGGCTGTACAAATTCTGGAGTATAGGGGGTTTGAGGGCCCAAAACCTATTACTCCGGCGCTTGATCGACTATTGGGATGTTGACGCACAAAACTTCAATCTGAATGGGCAAATCCTCACACTGGAAGTGGACGACATCTACTTCATTACCGGTTTATCCCATCAAGGTGAGGAGGCTAGTCTTTGGTCTCATACTGTGGGTAGTGGGATCACCATCCTTGACTACATAGTGCGGTATTGCCTCGCAAACACACGCACAGTGGGAAGTCAGGTGCCCATCAATGCCATAGTGAATATGAGCATGAATATCATTGTGGCTACCTTAGTGCGGATCACTGGATCCAAAGCTCTGCACCAGGCATCCAGGATGGTGATGTTCTATGCATCACAATGCATGCAGCCTATAGTGTTCGACTGGTGTACCACACTGCTAGGGTCTATGAAGACCCAACTGACAGAATGCAAAGAAGGGAAGGCTAAAAACTTTAGGTATGGGAGTATCCTATGCAGCTTCTTCTTTGAGAGGGTTCCAGGGCTTAGTCTGAGGGTGGATGTCCCTCCTCATAGTCTCTGGGATCCAGCCTTGACCCAGTGGTCTGAGATCTTGACACGACAGGGTGGTGGCCGTCTGGCATCACCATATATCGAGGAGTTCTTCCGCTGCTGGGACTGGCAGGTCATTGCCATAGAGGACTACCCCTATGCAGGGATAGACTTCCGCCAGGATAGGGACATGCCACTCCCACCAGACGTCACATTCAGAGACATTGGTGAGTACTCTTTTTGGTTTTTGCGTATTAAATTTTTATGGATTTTTTATTAT
Organism: Larix kaempferi; assembly: GCA_027924585.1. Classification (NCBI taxonomy): domain Eukaryota; kingdom Viridiplantae; phylum Streptophyta; class Pinopsida; order Pinales; family Pinaceae; genus Larix; species Larix kaempferi. The sequence goes on along the minus strand of BSBM01000817.1, from coordinate 976,536 downwards.
AGATGCAAATGCAAAAAATCTTTTTGGTGGTAGTATCATGTGCTAATGGCTGACTGTTTGCTCGCAGACAAAGGCCTCGTGAGATCTGATGGCTTCCCAAGACATGGTCGTCTGGGTAGGGGTGAGGAGGCAGGCGATGCTGTAGCAGGACGCACACTACAGACCTTGTGGCACAACCTCAGACGAATGGTTGCTAGGGTTCCACAGATAGAGGTGGCGAGACTAACTGAGGCTATGCAACGCCAAGTAGTGGGTGTTCCAGGTGACTGGGTGCGGCTATTGCAGCGGGTAGCCAATGCAGTACAGTATTTCTACGAGACACATCCTGTCGGGGCGGCATCTAGGCCTCCTCGCAGGGATTAGATATCTCAGGATCTCATTTTTGTATCGATATGTATATTTTTGAGGGCTACGGCTCTAGTTTTGTATGACACTACCATTTTTGGACATATTTATATAAATAAAACTTTGGTTCTCTGGTTCTACTATGTGTGTGTATGTACAAATGTATGAATGTCTTCTTATATTTGTGTGCTTCATGGTGAATGTGACAAATGCCAATCTAATACATAGTTAGCATATGCATCAGATATGTGATTAACACTTCTCGGAACATGTATGTATGTAATTGAAACAAAATATCGTTCCAAGAGTCTTACCCTTAGGAATTTCTATAATAGCGTAGGATCTCGTACACAGTACTGCCCATTCAGCTGAGACACAACTAGTTGTGAATCCTGGTGGGCTTCTAAAGAATGGACGCCATGGGAAATGGCATCCCGAAGTAGCTCAATGACAACACTATACTCAACCACATTGTTAGATGTAGAACCAAGACAAGCACCTCCTGAGGACACAACTAGGTGGTCAGGTGATAAAATAACCCAGGCATCAGAAGCAAGTTGCTGCGTATGACGGCTAGCACCATCCGCAAATCCTAAGAACATTGGAAACTCTGCTGACATTTGTCAATCAAACGGAAGCTAATCAGCAGACCCGAAAACCGAAAGAAATCTAAACTATGTACAGAAGCAACTATACAATAGTATACAAAAGTATCAGCCTGAACCAGAGGTTCAAGAGTAATATCGTTTGAGGTAGAGCCCATTTCTAGGCTCCTTCAAGACAGTCCCCTCATAGTCTTCTAACTTATAGGCTCCTTTTTCCAGGACACGCCTCACGATGTAAGGAACGTGCCACATGGGGTTGAACTTGCCTACCCCCAGGGGTTCTTTAGCTTGGTCATATAAGAGGACCAAGTCACCATCAGCATACTGCCGGAGACGAACATACCTATCATATTGAACCTTAACACGATGTTTGTTGGCATCTATGGCCATAGCGGCATCGCGACGCTGCTCATCAAGTTTCTCAAGGTGGATTAAACGTTGCTCAAGACTCGCCATATCAGGGAGGAGCTCTATGGCCAGTTTAAGTGAAGGGATCTCGCATTCGATCGGTAAAAGTGAATCCACACTATGAACTAGCTGAAACGGTGAGAACCCGGTGGCAGTCTTGACTGCGGTTCGATACGCCCACAAAGCAGGATATAACATGATGTGCCAATTGGTCTTTCTTTGTTGGATGGTATGTTGGAGAATGGTTTTCAAAGACTTATTGACTGCTTCTACTTGACCATCCGCTTGGGGATAATAAGAAGATGAGTGTTCTTGACGAAACCCAAGCTTGAGAGATAAATCCTCCATCATCTTGTTTTGAAAGTGACTGCCATGGTCAGTGACAATCTCTTTCGCAATACCGAACCGAGTTATAATCTGATTGAATACGAAGTGGGATGTTGTAGCACCATCAGCTTTAATGGTAGGCATGGCCTCAACCCATTTGGAAAAATAGTCCACAACCACTATGATATGGTGATGCCCCCCAGCCGAAGCTAGTTTGCAATCCATGAAATCCACCCCCCACTTGGTGAAGGGACCTACGATGACGACTGGATGAAGGGGCGTTGGATGTGAGTGTATGTTCCGAGAAAACACCTGGCAAGGGTGACATCTCTTCACAACATTAAAACAATCCTTAAAGATGGAAGGACAGAAATAACCAGCTCGCATAATATGTTGGGCTATAGCAAGCCTGGATAAGTGACCGCCACATGCCCCAGCATGGCAATCATTAAGCACCCGCTCCGCTTCTTCGTGAGTTAAGCAACGATGGAGGATAGAATCCTTTCCTCGGTGATACAAAGTGTCATTGACGATAGTATAATATTTAGCGTGATGTTTTACACACCATCGCTCATCTTGTGAATAGGAGGAAACTTCAAAGTTTGGAGATATACAATGACATCCCCATACCAAGGGTCCTCTGACGAGATAAGAAATAAGTGCTCATCCACAAAGGAATCTTCATGAATGACATCCTCATCGAGTCTCGGAAGGTCCGACATAAGCTTAGCAAATACCAACGATTTCACCTACTTTGCCGAAGCAAAATCGAGATCAAATTCTTGAAGGATAACAATCCATTTATTATACTTCCCCCCGATACGGCGTCATGATAGCATGAATTGAAACAGATTGATATGCGCGAAAACTATGGTGGTTCTAAGCAAAATGTAATGTCGTAACCGCCGGACTGAATGAACAGTCGCAAGCGCTAGCTTTTCCACATGAGTATATCTTAGCTCAGCGTCTACTAGATTTCGACTAAGGTAATAGATGACATGATCGACAAGTGCATCATCCACCTGAACCAAGATCATGCCAATCGTCTCTTGAGACGTGGCCACATAAAGGATAAAATATCGTGTGAAGTCTAGTGGACTAAGCACAGGGGCCGATACCAAAGCTTTCTTAAGGGAATTGAAAGACTGCTGGGCTCACTCATCCCAGATAAAAGGTGTGTCCTTCTTCAATAAGCGCGCGAAACCTTTGGTAAGATTAGCATAATTGAGTATGAAATGGCGTAGAAAAGTGGCTCTCCCTTGGAGGCTCTGAAGTTGTAACAAATTACGCAGAGGAGGCAATTGAAGTATTGCCTCAGCTTTTAGAGGATCGACTCTAATACCCTCTTTCGAAACTATGAAGCCCAGAAGGTGACCCGTCCTGACAGCAAAGATGTATTTGTTAGGATTCAATCAAATCTTGTATCGTATACATCATTCGAGAATCATGCAGAGGTGCTTGGGGTGGTCCACTCTCTTGCAAGAATGGCCGGCAAGATCATCCAAGAAAACCTCCATAATATTTTTAAGATCGTGAAAGGCGTAGGTCATGGCATGCTAAAATGTGGCTCCGAATTTTTTAAGGTCGAAGGGCATTTTCCGATATGCAAACATTCCCCAAGGACAAATAAAAGCCATATTATGTTGATCCTTGGGTTTGATTTGAATCTGGTTATATCGAGAAAATCCATCCATGAAGGAAAACATTTCACTCCCAGCGCAAGCATCCAAGATTTGATCTATGAATGGTGTGGGGAAGTTGTCTTTCGGACATGCACGGTTCAAATCCCTAAAGTCGGTGCATACACAGATCGTTCCCTGCTTCTTATCCACAGGAATGGGGTTTGACACCCATTCGGTAAGGGGAACGGGGTAGATGAAACCAGCTTTGAGTAGTTTCTCCACCTCTGCCTTGATAGTGGCTGCTTTTCTAGGGTTCATAGCACGTAAGCGTTGCTGAACTGGTTTAGCATTGGGATACATTCTAATCTCATGTTCGACAATGCGGGGGTCTATTCCTGACACCTCCTCATATGACCAGGCGAAAGCTTCCTGGAGTTCTGTAAATAAATCAGTGTAAATAGCAATCTCCTCAGGAGTGCAATCGTCACCGATGTAAACATTCTCAACTATTCTGGGAGTACGAGAGATATTGATCGACATAGTTGGGGAAATGTTAGCCATATTCCCTTCTGCGAAAACATCATGCGACTCCAAAAGAGCCACAGGGTGACCAACCATCTATGCCAGAGTTGTCCTAAACTCTTTTCGTTCAGCAAGCTCAAGTTCGGGAAGGAAATAAGAGTGATGGTGCATATCTTCCCAAGGTCTCTCACTACCACACATGGCCTCCATAATAGCTTCATCGGAAGGCAAAGTATCATTGAGGCAATCATGGGAATAAGACGAGTTGGCTTCCCAAACTGGCAGCATAACGGGATCTTCCTCGACTGTCTGGGAAGACGAGAGATACAGTTTTGCAGTGGCCTATTGAATATGCTGGTAAGATAAGCTCAGCTACATATAGTGGCATAGACATCCCGAGATGCGAAATGTTTCCATACGTGGAACTCATGGACGGTGAAGTCCATGGATCATCAAAATAAGAAGTCTGGAATGACATATTGCGACAAGGAGGAGAGGCATCATCGGTAATGGTTCCAATAAAATTCATAGGTGCGACAAAATCATAAGTTCCCATCAATGAAGGGTACATGCCAACACCCATGTTCCCAGTTGCCGGCTGAGAATGAGTAACCTGTGGGACTATGGATCCCGTGGATGCTGTGGAAGAGGAGTTAACGTAATCCAACTGATCGATGGTAACAATCTTGCCTTTGTGAGGAAAGCAAATAACTCTGAATACAATGGACGCGACAACTTTCATGGCATACATCCAATTCCTACCCAGTAGAAGGTTGTAGTCGATGGCCGCATCAACCACCTCGACTTCAATAGGCACAGACTTACCTCCCAAGGAGACAACAAGGGAAGGGATAATTCCATGCGGCTTAAATGAATGACTGTCGAATGCAGTGAGCATGGTTCTAGATGTGAGTAGGGAAGGAGAGCCAAGGGCTTTCCAACAAGCTAACGACATTACTGATGCAGAGGCACCTTCGTCAACCATAGTACGCTTGAAAAAAATATGAAGGCACAGCACCTAGATTTGAAAATCCACATTTTAGGGTAAGCGAGGTTGAACATCAGTAGTATTGAACTTGATAATAGTGGGACTTCCCCCATCCTGAACTCCTAACGCACTCAAAAGAGCATGCTTCTGAGAAGGACAAGCTTGCAAAACTTCAAGAGCCGACATGGCACACGAAGTTTGACCCAAATCTTCTACGATGGAGTAGTTGTGGGCGGCTCGAGCATTAGGATTATGCGTAGAGCGCTTAAGAACACCTTTCGGTATCCGCGGCATAATAGAGGGCTTCTCTATATGCAAGGAATTGTCAGAAGGAGGGGGAGGCTTACTCCCCAAATTGGGTTGTGGTGCATCATAATCGCACTAACGAGTGGCAACACTAACCTCTAGCTGAACCATGTTCACACATCCATAACCACTAGTGTTGGAAGAAGACGTTGTTGTCTCAGTAGGTTCATAACCGGTGGTGGGAGCATGCGAAGACATATTTTGGTGATGAGGTAGGGGATCCTTCAACACAGCTAGGCTCTGTGCCAAGTGCTTCGATGCTTATTCAATATGAGGACATAAGTGAGTAAGGTGGTCTTCCCCACAGAGCTTGCAAGGAAAATTCACCTTACGCCTAGGTTTACAGTCCTCACCAGCATTCCCGCCTTCCCAAGGAGGGTTGGCATTATCCTTACGGGGGGGGTATTGCAATTTCTATTGTTATTCCTATTGTTTCCACCCTTACGATTATTTCTCCCCTTTTTCTTACCACCAGGTTGCTGGTTACCTGACTGGTTCGTTGTTTGCACACTGTGTACATCGGACGATGGGGTGGAAGTGGACAAGGTGTGAACCTGTCCGGGAGTAGACTGGTTTAGCGACAAATTCTGCATTTGATTAGCTACCAAATCTATGGGGTGAGTGCTTGCAGATCCAACGATGCCATCGACATGCAGTCCAGGAACTGACATGGGCTCATGACGTGTACGCAGTGCGTCAGGGATGATGTCATACAAAATGCCAGAATGAGAGTATAATAAGTCTAACTGCTGGACTTTCAAGATAGCTTGTTCTTCAGGCACAATGCCAGACATTGAAACATCCTTAGCAATGTATGGGAGTAGACACTTGAGGAACCATTCCAACAGGAACTCTGGAGGAATGTTGGCTTTCACTAACCTCTTCCACCGACGCCACTCTTGAACGTGGTCAGAAATATGTGTGGCCTTATTCTAACGGAAGGTAGATAAAATTTCAGTGCCAGTATCATAGCAAACAGACAGCTGGAAATGATCTAAGAAAACCAAAACGATCTCATTAAAACCCCTATAGGTGTTTCCAGGAAACTCGACGTACCACTTCGTAGTTGCCCCCGTGAGGGTGCATTGAAATAGTCGCAATCTAACTGAATCGTGATTCAATGAGTTGGAGGAGCATCAAAGGTGAAATGTCATGACATGATCTCCCGGGTCCTCACCACCTTTCCCCTCAAACTTAGGAATGTCCGAAGGGAGCTTGGTAGCGATTGGGGGCCAAGTAGGGTCGTGACACATCGGATCATTCGTGAGCTTCGAAAGATCTAGAAGATTCAAGCGTGCAAGGAACGGGAGCTGAGGCTGGAAATCTTGATTATAAGCCCCCATAAAAGGTTGGTTAAACGGAACCGTGTTATAAGATGGACCAAAAGCTTGACCATGAGGATTAAACTGTTGATAATAAGGACTTGACGGACCGTAAGCATGCCCATGGCCATAGGATTGATAACCTCCTCCTGCCTGACCCATTTGAGAGTAAGCAAGTATGTGCGTGTTTTGGGCACCATATTGGGGTGGTGGGTTATATTGGTGGCCAACATCGACTGTGTTGTAGTAAGGGTTTCCACCATGAGTATGGAGCATATATGTACTATTCATAGCGGGAACCGTGTTGTAATGACCATAATGGTATGGTATATTCCCACCCTTAGCATTAGGATTAGCTTGAGCAGTCGTTTGGTGACCAGAAGCATGAGATATATTCCCAGCCCCAACATTGGTGTGACTATTAGTGGGGGATGGTGGCGTGATGTCCATGTGGATAGGAGATATTCCCACCCCCTACATTAGCATTACTAGTGGCAGCAGTGGATGCGAAAGTATGCGGTATATGTCCACCCCCGTGGTTGGGAGGAGCATTAACATCCATAAAAGTAGTCCTGGGTTGACAAGTAGTGGCATGTGTATTAGATGGTGGATGGCGAGTCATGTTTCGAACAACATTCCTATTAGGTTGGGAAATCCTAGGAGGTGATCTTCTTCCAATATTAGCATTGTTAGGAGGAACATGACCAGTCCCCATACGATGTGTGTGGGTGGACAACGTAGTGCCCCTAGTGAGGGTAGTGCCCCCAGTGGGTATAGTATGGCTAACACCATGACTAGTGCCAGCATGACTACCAAACGTGGTGGAAGGTTCAACTATACTATGACTAGCCATACCAAAAGAGAGTGTTGTCGGGTTGATCGTAGGGCCAATGTCATCATGTAACTCTGGCATCCCATGTCTATAACTGCGTGGAAACAAAGGAATGAAAGTGTCGTCCTGTTCTTCGTCCTCGGGTAAGGTTGGCATTCCGTAAAGATAATTATCCAGATTCGAAAGATCGAACGGATCTTGTTCAAGTGGATTAGGCCAAATAGAACTAGGCTGAGTCTCAGGTGGATCACCTCCCCACTCCTCACGAGGAGTATGGGGACCGGAAGTGTGGTCAACTCTACCTGATGGAGTTGAAGGTTTTTCCTTAGTATCAAAATGTGTAGCAGTCATGATGTCTTGGATGTAGGTCTCGTAAGAATCTGAAGACTCGGAGGGATCTCTCCGGTGTCCTCTAGCAATACGGCGTGTAACCTCGGCTGGCTTTAAACCAGCCAACCGACGGGACCGACGGAGAGTAGGGCTCCGCGCCACGATATCTCCGAAGAGAATATATAATCAAAACGTCCCCTAAAGGCCAACTATCGATCAAAAAATAGTAAATCAAAAGCACACACATAGAGAAACTACAACCAAGAGCAGACAAACAGAGTGGCTAAATGATCTCCCGACACTAGAGCCGATATGTCTCGCCTAGGAGAGGCTTGAGACTCCCAAACTATAGCTGGAGGTAACAGAATCATTTATAGAGACACCCAGGCTTCACTACGTGTACAGGGTAAAGTCCACTGCACAAACACAACTGTGTTGTCCAATCCCTATCTGACTTAGGACACAAACAGTATAACCACTACAAGTACCCTGTGCGATAACTAGGTAAGGAAACTATGGTCACCGCAATATAACCAATGCTCAGGGGGACAGTCGCAAGTGGGATCCATCATATGGGCAGGGTAGCTGAGGCCGAAACTCAATGAGGGTCAAATCCCCCAAGAGTCCCCAGATACGAACAAATCCTGGAAATATCTCCCACGTTCAGCCGGTATCAGAGGGATATCCCTTCAACCAACCTCCCGTGACCTCATGCTTAAATCTGGCTTGAGTAGAGCTTCTTGAGAACACCGATCTATACCATGGATTCCTCCACTCCCTGATCAGACACCTAATGTTTTGTCTAGTAGTCTTGGATTGTTAACTCACAATGATCTATTCCAAGACTCTAAACCTATGCTAGTTGGTGTACCCTATAAATAAAATCAGTCTAATCAATTTTAAGATTAAGCATTAATTTTAATGGCTGTGATTACTCAAGGGATATGATCGTGAAACTAGTGATGTGTAAGACTCAATGGTATGCAAAATCGTCAAATCCTAGACTCATCTATCCAATGAAAACAATGCCCCTAATATGCACAGTCAAACCAACGATTTCAAAATAAATATGCAATCCTTTTATATTTCTTTCAATGCACAATCAGAATCTAAATGAAGGTAGAAAGCACTCAATGCACTATGCAATACATAAAAGAAAAAAAAATTGTATTTTCTCTTATAAACGAAAGGAAAATGCAAAAACTATGCATATATTTTTTGTATTTTTCAATATATGGAAATGAAAAATGCAAGCAAAATCCTACTATCTAGTCACTGATATTCCAAGGAGATCACTAAGACAACCAGGTAGATACCAAACAGTAAGACTCAGCCAAAGAAATGAGCTCAAAAGGAAAAAACCAACAAGGCTAAATCCAAAGATGGGTAAAAAACCAACAAGGCTCAACCAAGAGAAACGAAGAGTTATGGTCACAACCAAGGCATGGAACAGTCAATAAATAGGCCAAAAAAGACTCAAGATCAACTAAAACCAACCCAGCAACAACCAAAGGTCATAAACCAACAAAATACGGAGTTGTGCACTATTGTCGAAGGAATACCTGTAGGTACCCACGAGCAGTAGAGTAAACAGAGGCAAGTGTACACGGGCAGAGCTAAGCTAGCCCGTGGGTGAGGAAAGGTAAAATGGAAAACAGAGAGTCCAATGGCTTAGAAAAAACAAGTTTTCTATAGTGTATCTCAACGACAGATAAGTGACACAGAGCTTCGACAAACAACAACTCTAATTATGGATTAATGCTCAAAAAATCCCCAAGATGGATGTTTTCCCCAGCGGAGTCTCCATTTCTGTATTGGAGAAAACTCACTATGGCTTGGGGTGTACCACAAAAGGCAGATGAATACCAGAAATCACCTCAATTCTCAAAACTATGCTATATAAATGACAATGCTAAGATAAGGAAGAAGATAACCAACCTTGATCCAAACATTTGATGTAGATCCCCGTTGGAGCTTTTCAATCCATGCACTTGAATCTGCAAATTAGTCTTGACAGCCAATATACAACAAGTACATATAATATATAAACGACATTAACATCATCAATAGCAATGGCCCATGATATAACAAGTAAATGCAACCCAATGTAAGAAAAACAACATTTACAACATTAATGGACGAGAATATGAGTATTTCTATTGATAAACAAGAAGAAGTACAAAGTGATAGGACCTCTTATCGGCAACCAATCTGAACCAAGATCTGGATCAATCCACTTGTGCCTCCACCACTTCAATCCTCCATGAATGGAAAACTCAAACTAGATAGGAGTTTGGAAGGTGAACATAAAGGGTTCACAACTACAAGGATCAATGAGTGTAGACTCAAGATAGGGCAAAAATCCACTAGAGTTCTCTTGCTCTTCTTTCTCCTCCCGTCCATAGGCCATATGTGCTCAATATATAGTTCTCTCAAAGGTAAGTGAAAGGACACATCAAGATGTTACTTGGGCAGATCGAGAGCCAAAGGTCACCCAATGACCGCTTTTTGGGAGTAAAAAGTAATAAACTAGTGATTTTTACCATTTTACTTGATACCCGTGGGATATAGTGATGCAACTTGCGGGTACGCATGCTATAATGATGCAACATGCAGGTAGGAATAAAAATAGGAAAAAATAGGTCTGAAGGATATAAGTGGATCTGAGTAAGTGAAATGGATCCTATAGGCCAAAGGATGTTGATGCTCACAGGGTGGAAGATTATGTTGTAATAGTTTAAGAGTTATTCTCTGTCTTGAAACATTTTCTCTAACTAAGATTTAATATTTCACACTACAAGGTATCTAGGGGTTATAAGAGTTATTCCATGTCACCATATTAAGGGTAAAAATAAAAAGGGTATTGAAAATGTCATGGAAAAAATGGATACCTAGGATATCTAATGAAAATAGGTATTTTTTAATTGAAAAGGTGTATTGTGAATGAGGTTCAACATAAGGATGTTTAGACACATTCCTTAATGAATGAAATTAAGGGTATTCTTTAATACCCCATAAAAAATTTTCTATGTCACAGGTTGACAAAGTGAACTCCAGAAGCTTTGAATGAACATGGTTTATCACAAATACTATGTATAAATAAAATAATGATAGAGCATACCAACGTCACCATGCTATTGTAATTCCAATACCCAAGTAGAAGGGAATAATTTTGCTTCTTCCCCCTTCATATCACAGATAATTAGATGGTAAATAAAATGGCAGTGGATGGTGGTTTGATCTAGCCATTTCCTATGAATCACAATGATTTCAGCTACATAGCGATTGGTTGCATAAGATAATGGTGGCTTATGGTTTTCTTCCACACACAATTTTATTTTACACCCAACAACAACTATAGGACGACGTCTTCAATCATATTTCAAGTTGCTCGTTTGAGGTTGAGAGCTCTATTCAAACCCTCACATGTACCAATAATACCCATGGTTTTTTCTATTTCCAATAACTCATGAACCAAACACTCTTACACTTTTCCGTTAGTAGACTTGACAATTGAGTTATGTAGATTCTCTTTGGAACCAATTTCATTTTAAGTTGATGAATATTTAAATTTTAGCCATGGGTTTTGTGTATCCTCACTTGCCATAAAAGAATAAATATATTATTGATAACGAACGTGATTACAATAGAAAGTAATAATGTTGTGTACAAATATATATTGAATCGTCATAAACATACGATCTTTTTTCGACATTTTCAGATGATGATGAGCATGATGACGAAAATGATTGTTACGAAGAAAAACTTCCTATGGCTCAGGGTAAACCACAACAGATAGATGAATACCAGAAATCTACTCAATTCTCAATGCAATGCTATTATAAATGTAAATGCTAAGATGTGGAGTAAATAACCAACCTTCAACCGGATGTTCGAAGTAAATCCCCGTTGAGATTTCAAATCTCTACACTTGAACCTACAGATTAGCCTCAACAACAAATACAAGCAAGTGCATATAATGTATGAAAGATATTAGCATAAACAATAGCATGCTCCATGATATAATAAGCAAATGTACCCAATGTTAATTAACCATTCACAACATCAATTGGACGAGAAAATGAGTATTTCTATTAATGAAACAAGAAGTACATGATACAACCTCTTGCTGAAAACTCATATGAACTGAGAACTAGGTCCCTCCACTTGTGTCTCCACCACTTCAATCCCCCATGCAATGGAAAACTCAAACTATGAAAGGAGTTTGGGAGGTGAACATAAGAGGTTCACAACAACAAGGATAAATGGATGTAGACTCAAGTTATGGCAAAAATCCAATAGAGTTTCGATGCTCTCTCTTTCTCCTCCTTCCATGTACCATAAGAGCTCAATATATAGCCTTCCAAAGGTAGGTGAAAGGTCGAATTGAGTCGCTTTGGGATACATGGAGGACCAAAGGTCACCCTAAGACCGCTTTTTGGAGTAAAAGTGAGTTTTTACTGTAAATTATCATTTAACTTGATGTACGCGGGCTATAGTGGGACAACCTGCGTATGTGCGAGTTGCGGTGAAGCAGCTCGCGTATAGGAACAAAAATAGGGAAACTTGGGTTCTTGAAGGGAAAAAGTAGTTCTAAGTCAATGAAATGAATATCAGAGGCCAAATAGTAAAAGTGCTCACAAGGTGGCAATATATATTGAATGGTCACAAACATACAATCTTTTTTCGACATTTTCAGATGATGACGATGATGATGATAGTCATTGTTATAGCATTATACTAGTGTTGTGAATAGTCAATTGATGACTTTTTTGACATATGATATTTTTTGACATTTTCATTTAATGATGATGAACTTTATGTTTGTTACACCATTACACTAGTGTTGTGAATAGTCAATTGATGAATACATAAATGAGTTCAATGGTCTAGTGGCCCACTTGTTACTTCAAAAAGAGTGAATGAATATAGTATCAAGTACTAGAGAATACCACACTAGTGCACTTGTTACTTAAAAAAGAGTGAATGCATATAATATCAAGTACTAGAGAATACCACACTAGTGCATCAACCAAAATTATAATTCTTTTCCATTCAAACACTTGTAGATACATATAGATTCATGCGAAATATTGGCTATAAGTACAAATCCAAGTAGTGTGCCATCTCTTTTTGGTGATTCGTTTGTCCAAGTAGAAGCAAGACCATTGTAGTGCAAACAAGATTACATAGTCTAATGATTCCTCTGTGCCAATGGAAGAAAGAAAAATGAGTAACTAGTGACAAAATAAAAAGAAAGATACATGCATGTTACATATAACACTCAGACATATATCCATGATAATAAGGATTGTTGTCTACACAAATCTCTTTTTCCCAATTAGCAAATTCTCATACAAGAATTATGACAAGGGTAAGCATATATATCATCTCCCTTTGCATCTAAATCCTCCAATATTGTTGTTTTTTCAATACACATAGACTTTGCTTCATCAAGCACTCTTGAACTAGAGGAATACAGAGAATGTCTGTTTCACACTCAAGTGTGGATATGTCAAAAACCTATCCACTTTATTTTTGAAAACAAGGGTTACACAATTCTAACTTCCATGACCATTGTGCAATGACTAAGCTAATAACCTAACCCAACCCACAATATTACAACATCATATTGTTCTAGTCTTAGAATAATGATCAAAACTATCAAGCAAGGCACATTCTAGTACCCAATCCACCCTTGGAAAGACAATACAACATATGATGGAGTAAGGCTCCATAATGACTGGAAGCTTAACCAGGACACATCAACAAAGGCTCCGTAATGACTAGAAGCTTAACCAACCGGTGGATTAAGATCCGAGAAACAAGTAGAACTCCTAAGGTCCTACTAATGTCCCGACTCATAATGAATGGAGTGGAAATGAATGCTCTGTTCAAAGGCAACATGACAACTGCCAATAAGAAGTAGTAAATATTTTCCTGTCCGGCTTTTTGAAATATTTGATTTTTTTGGTATTTTTCATATTAGGAAAGCTTGAAAAATAATAAAATTGCTCTTAGTATAACAAGTGAGGGAACAAGTGTCAAGTGCAAGCAAACTAGTTACAAGTAGTGGAACATACCTATAAATGCAAGGAAGCATGCACGAGATATGGACACTCGAGGGGGGTGTTCCCTCAAGGTAAGGGGTCAATCAAGGTGCGAAAGATAAATGGAAGCTCTGCTTGGATTGGAAGGGAAAGTGCATAGGCACATGGATAATCACTGAGAAAGTGGGAGCTGGCACAAAGCTCAAAAGGAAAGCAAGATAATGCAATGCAATCACAACTCGATATAAATGGGGGAGTCCTCATGGGAGATGGGCAGAATAAAATGAAATAGAGTATGAGTCTTAATCGCAATGTCATGGAGTGACTACAAAGGAATCCAAAACCTAAGGAGGAACAACGGCAGGGGCACCAAAATACACAAACAGATCTAACTAGGGCACCCATGGTCAGACAAGATCTACCACCAAATAACGACACTTCTAGAGAAGCATAGAGGTTCTGTGTCGGTTAAAAAGTGGGGTCACACCTAAGGTTAATGATTGTGGTCATAAGGTCAATGCAAGAATGCAGGCGAAATGACATCCTAACCTATATGCTAGGTGTAGAAAATACCTGCCGAAGGCGCGCAATGGTAAAAAAATCCATCCTCATCGAAAAAAACTGTTCAAAATGGCACTTTACAGCTTCATGCTAGTCCAAAACGGCTCAAAACGACAAAAACTATAGAAAAGTGGATATGAAAAACTATAAACAGTAATAAAAAATTACTTTTACCATTTCATTTTCAATTTTTACCCACCATAGTGCTTTTGGTTGGTTTTTACCCACGATCTTCAGCTGCAGATTCCGGGAGCTATAGGCGTCGAATCAGCGAACCGTTTGGATCGGGTTGGTGGTCTCATCCCCCTCTTCAATTTCATTATTTATTTCAATTTTTAATGGTCAAAAAATTATTTTTTGCCACAAGTTCCATCCACAAATTGCTGTGCGAACGCTATTTCAATGTGGGTCGTGTGGAGGGCTTCCTGGACACAGTCAACGCATGCGTTGACCATGTATACGCGCGATTATGTATGGACTAGCCTGCATACAGAGCCGTGGGTTGGGTTTTTTAAATGCATGGGAACTAAAAAGCAATCTTTCTTGCCTCCAGGATGGTCCTAGAATGGAGAGAGAGAACATGATGTGGTTGATGAGCATGTATGCCAAGATCTACCTGCACAACAAGTGCTGCAAGCATGTGGGATTTACAAGTTTTAGAGCATCGGGGGTTTAAGGGCCCAAAACCGATTACTCACACATTTGATCAACTATTGGGACGCAGAGGCACAACAGTTCGATCTAGATGGCCAACTACTTCCATTGGATGTGGAAGACATATACTTTATTACAGGGTTGTCCTGCCGAGGGGAGACAACGAGTCTTAGATCTCGCAGTGTGGGTGCATGAATCACCATCAATGACTACATTGATAGGTATTGCATTGATGGCACCCAAAAGGTGGGTATCCATATTCCCATTGAAGCCATAGCGAGACTAAGTATGAAGATTATCATCCTCACCCTCGGGAGGATTACTGGATTGGCTGCACTCCACCAGGCTTCAAGGCCTATGATATTCTATGCAGTTGAGTGTATGAGACCCAAAGTATTCGATTGGTGCACAACGTTGTTGGGTATGATGAAGACCCAACTAACGGAGTGCAAGCTTGGGCGGGCCAGGAAATTTGGCTTTGGCATTATTCTATGCAGTTTCTTCTTTGCGAGAGTACCGGGATTGAGTTCGAGGGTTGCAGTCCCTCCGCACTGTCTCCAAGATCCCGCCTAGACCTGGTGGGAAGAGGTGTTGATGCGACACATTTGTGGCCGATAGGCATCACCGTATTCAGATGAGTTCTTTCATTGATTGGAACGACAGGTCATCGCCATCGATGACTATCCATACGAGGGTATAGAATTCAGTGGAGATAGAGACATGCTGCCCCCTCTAGGGGCCGCGTTCAGAGACATAGGTATGACTACTCTTTTTAAGTTTTGTGTATTTTATTTTTTTTGGATTTTTTATTATAAGTAAAATGAAAAAATATTTTTGGTGTGGTATCATATTAATGGGTGATTGTTTTCTCGCATATCAGGTTCCGCGAAGACCTCATGGATTCCCATGGCACCACCGCAGAGGAAGAGGAGGCGAGATAGTAGGCGTGGTGGCAGAGTAAACATTGGAGACGGTACGAGTTGACCTCTACCGTATAATTTCTCGGGTACCACTGATAGAGGTAGAGAATCTCCTGGAGGCGATGCAGCTACATGTGGTCGGGGTACCATGTGTATGGGTACGACTGTTGCGGCATATAGCCAACGCCGTCCACTATTATGCTTAGACTCATCCCACCGAGGCGGCGAGGCCTCCCCGCAAGGTTTAGTGTCACATCCCCAAAATTTCATAAATATTTAAAAAAATTTCTAAGTGGTCTATTCGACCAAAAAGCTATTTGGAAGTATAAAATCTTAGCATTTAAATTTCATTGTTTAGATAAAAGGCGACATTTTAACATATCGTAAATTTTCATTTAATTAGTTACGACAATAAAATTGGAAATATCATAATCCTTAGATATACAGTATCAATGTTGTAACTACATTTAGCCCCATTTATAAATCTATACTTGAAGGATGTGCTACTTCCTATTCTATGCAACCTCTTTATCCCCAATTGGATAATTACAAAAGTAAGAGAACGTCCTTGTACTAAATAGAAACTTTGCTTTAATAGCATACGTCTATGTGAACTAATTTATTTGAATCAAACATCAAATCAGCGGTAAAACATGTACAATCCTAAATCTTGAGTACATTGTCTAATCAATATAAAGTTAACTTTGAATTATACTTTTATCAACCATTTTTCCCATAATCATGCAATTTATAATATTTAACACATTCCTATTTGTTTACATTCGAAGATTATATGTACTCATCACATGGATTTTCTAATAACTCATATAAGACATATCCATTAGAATAATTTATACATGTAGATATTCAATATATAAACATATGAACAAGTGATCTACAAGGTACACATATAAATAATCAATCCCATCACAAGTGCCTGCATACTCAAGAGACCAAAGAATATAAGGATTACACATAAAGAACCATCACTGACCAAAACATCATGAAGCGTTACAAGTAGACACACACACAACAATATAACATCAAAGAGAGAGACCATTTTGACATGGTTCACCCGCATCTTGGGCTACGTCCACAAAGGTTTTTTTTTATATATATTTATTTCAATGTAGGAGTTACATTTTGCAACATGATTGTTGCTATCTTCCCCAATAGTATAATAACCCTAAATGGTAACATGTCAGTTCTTAATGACCTTCGTACAAGTATTAGATTTTTCATTCTCACCTTCTGAGGGCTATACCCTTCCTCTTCAACGTGTACACAATGGTATTGTATGAACCAAGGTTTTTAACTAGGGAAACATCTTTATGCATTCCTTACTCTTATGAATACTTTTATGAGGTGCAATTCCTACAATAATTTGAAGCTCTCGAACAAATCTAGATGATATTTAACTAACTCTCAACCATATTATTAACCGGTTTATAAGTAAAGTTTCAAAGATGATTCAACACTCTCCATAGAGAGGAATCACTGGGAATATAAATTAATCATATTTTATTCAAAAACACATACGTACTATTATGCCCATCTACTGGCGCAGAGATAGTTATTATATAAATATATATATATACCTTTCTATAATGAAGTAATACAGTAACCTAATATGTACCTAAATATGTTTTTAATGGTTACCAACAATTCCTTATAAAAAGAAGGGTTTAAATGTGACTCCAATACATACATATATGCATCATATCTTATAAGCATGAGAATAAAGTAGATTGCAGCTGTTAAAATAAAAAAACCATCAAACGTTTAAGATAATGATCCAGCTGGGATTGATACCGAGCTGACTACACCATATATATACAAATGTATCTATCGGCAACAAATATATAACTGAGCCACAATGATATTATCACACAAGGGAATGATCAATCTGATCAGTGGCCATCATTAATGTAGCACATAAAGATCACACCCTAATCTTGAGATTTCGGGTCAAGATGAAGAAGATGCAACAATGATCTGAGATTGCAGACCAGAGTAATGAAGACTTCTAATGCAGCGATAAGATTTAGGGCGCAAGGGTCACTTGTGGTAGGGGCAACTCTGTTTAAGGAAAGAAAACTAGTAGAGATCAAAATATATAGAGACCATATCTCTACGATAAGACATAAAGCTCGCTAAGTTCTACCAGGGGCCAAAACTGTCAATGTTCGACAACGACTAAGGTAATATATATATATATATATATATATAAAGTCACAGATCTGCGCATTAACTAAAACACAATCCAGGTACCATACTCACAATAGAGAAGGCAAATCCGAGTGAATCGACTTTTAAAAGTGTGCATCTAGTCTTGCCAACCGCCTTCCAGTGCATTTAAGGTTTCAAATCTTATCTCGTCTACCAAATACGCAAGATTAAATGCAACCCCACTAAGTATTACCAAAACGACAAATCCAAAGAAGGTTTCGCAGTCATTCAACTAGTACTACACAATTGTATCATTGTAATGGACTGAGAAAGACGTAGGTAGAAATATGCAGCTCAGGGTCCAAAGTGCTTGTCACTGAAAAGAGATAAGTTAAATAGGACCTGGCCACAACAGTCCGCCCATTCATACGCATATGCTACCCAAAACAAGACTATATGCAGAAAGTAAAAAGACGAGAGATCGCCCAGATCTACGAAGCATATAAATGATCCAACACATAGATATCTACACATTTCAATGGTTTGGGGTTCAATATACACCGTTAAAGAGGATCTACTCTGCTAAAGCATATTTTCAGCCAGCAAGAAATGGCTCTTTCCAGACAGTAAAGAATGGCTTGCGCATAAAAGCGGAGTTGGTAAGACACATAAAAAAAAACATCCATCCTCATAGAGATTGGTTTAATACTATGCGTTAACCAGAATTAAGATTAGAAGGCTGAGGTAACTAGAAACTTACCAAGTAGTTTTTCTATGCAACGAATTCGTCAAGCTGCATGCTAAATCCCGCACTTGTTCCCAACCATTTGCGTTACGTTGTAGCTAACCTCGATCTTTCTCCAGAATATTGGTATTCCTCCGTATTTAGATGCAGATAGGAATTATATCCAAACAGATAATAAAAAATCACCGTGTGTTAAAAATCGTCCCATAGGGAGCTGCCCAGCGTTAACATCTTCAAATAGTAATTGGCAAAACTAATAAGCATGGGTCGTCAGAGCTCGCTAGCTCTATTACCAATCGTATAATTGAACATATGGGTAAGTCAGATCTTGCAGAGATGGAAGTTCATGCTAACACGCCGATCCCCTCTGCAAAAAATGCTCGTCCCTCATTATGCAGAGTTTGCTCCTCTTAACTGAATCCCTTCCTCGAAGACTTCCCTTTTTTTGAGACCCATCGCATTCCAAGACATATCGCCTTATTTTCCCCTTATTGCACGTAATGTCCCTTCATTCTTGCAAGGAGCATCCCTTTATCGTAACATGCTTAGAAATAAAAGGAAAAACCCGATGGTGAACTCCCACCCAAAAAAATTGTAACTCCATCCTCCTTAATCCCCAGGTGGGAGATTTCTTTTTGCAACCCAATAGTGGTAGAAGAATGCGTGTCCCTAGTGAGGACAGGCGAAGGTAAAGAGATAGCTGAGCTCCCTCTTAAAAGTCCGCTGCATGGGATAGTTAAGGTGAGTGGAAGTTAAACGCCAGCCAACGATCACCAGTCTAATAAATATATTGGCCAAATGGCTGTAGTGAGACATTATGGAGGAGCTCCACTAAGGAGACACCTCCTTTAAAATCTCGTAAGGTGGAATCATAACTACTTTTTAAACAAGTTGAGCACTAAAGCTCACCCCACTCTTCTTACCTAGAAGGATGGTTAAAAGTATAATTTTCCATAAGGTTTCTCCCCAATGTGGCGACAGACTTTCCTAATTTTTCTCAACCAATAAATTTGTTCCCTTATCATACTCGGATACAAGTAGTTTCCACAACTATTTCCCATTATCATATATATATATATATGTCTCTAGCATTTTCTCTCGGATATGCTTATAATCGCAAAAATGACCATTTTGAGATACTTAAATGGATATCTTAATATGAAGTAAGATAATTTTCCTTATCATAAGACTTGTTACTTAGATCTTTGTCGCAAGTCACCCAATTGTTTTAATCTATTTATACAGCCGTTAGATATTGCCCTTTAGGATGGTAGGTTAATGTGTAGAATTAGGTCGAAGCTGCATAAGTTTACTATTTAACTATAGTAGTTTAGGTCTTCTACTTAGGGCTAAACTCTATTTAGATGGCACCCTAATTATTTAAGTCATTTAAGGAAAAACATATTATCATCTTCATGTACCCTAGTCATTAGAAAACTCAATTCTCATGGCTTCTCTGCCATCTCATCTCTTCTTTTGGATGGGTTTGGTTGCTTATTGTTTAGTTGCATTTACTATTCTTAATTTTGTAGTCTTAACTAAGACTTATAATCATGACACTAACTCGAGGTCCACTGGTGGGG
Organism: Larix kaempferi; assembly: GCA_027924585.1. Taxonomy (NCBI): domain Eukaryota; kingdom Viridiplantae; phylum Streptophyta; class Pinopsida; order Pinales; family Pinaceae; genus Larix; species Larix kaempferi. The sequence goes on along the minus strand of BSBM01000817.1, from coordinate 956,247 downwards.
CCTTGGCCTTGAGCTCCTCACCATGGCCTATTCACATAATTACATTTACAAAATAATAACAGTAGGGGTGAAATTGAGGGATGTTACATTTAGATGCTACGGGGTCTCACTCTTTTGTATCGGATTGTATATTTTTGAGAGCTATGGGCTCCAGTTTTGTATCATGACACCACTTTATATATATATAACTTTGATTTTTCGACTCTACTATTGTGTATGTACAAATGTATGAATGTATGTTATTTGTGTGCTTCTTTTATTGATGTGACAAATGCCAATCTAGGACATAATTAGCATATGCATCAATTATGTGGTTAAAACGTCTCGAAACGTGAATCTATGTAATGAAAACAAAATGACGCTCCAAAAGTCTTACCCTTAAGAACCTCCTTAGTAACGTAGGATCCCTCACACGGTATTGGTCATTCAACTGAGACACAACTAGTTGCGCATCCAGGCGGACTTCCAAAGACTGGATACCATGCAAAATGGTATCGCAAAGTAACTCGATGATGACATTGTAGTCAGCCACATTGTTGGATGTAGGACCGAGACAAGCACCTCCTGAAGACACAATCTGATGGTCGGGTGAGTAAATAAACCACGGAGCAGAAGCAAGTCTCTACGTATGACGGCTATCCCCATCCGTAAATCCCAAGAACACCGTAGATTTCGTTGACATATGTCAACCAAATGGAAGTGAATCAGCAGACTCGAAAAACCAAAAGAAAACTAAACTATGTATAGTTGAAAGACCTAGACAATAGTATACAAAATTATCAGCTCGAGCTAGAAGCTCAAGCATAATACTGCTTGAGGTAGAGCCCATTTCTAGGCTCCTTCAAGGTATTCCCTTTGTAATCTTCCAACTTGTAGGCTCCTTTCTCCAGGACACGCCTCACAATGTAAGGACCGTGCCACATGGGGTTGAACTTGCCTGCCCCCAGGGGTTCCTTAGCTTGGTCATAAAGGAGGACCAAGTCACCTTCAACATATTTCTGGGGATGGACAAACCTATCATATTGAACCTTAAAACGATGTTTGTTAGCATCAATTTCTATAGTGGAATCCCGACGCTGCTCGTCAAGTTGCTCTAGGTAGACTAGACGTTCTTCTACTTCTGAAGTGTTAGGTAGGAGCTCTATAGCTATTTTTAAAGAAGGGATTTCGCATTCAATCGACAGGATAGACTCCACACCATGGACCAACTGAAATGGTGAGAACCCAGTAGAAGTCTTGGCTGCGGTTCGATATGCCCACAAAGCAGGATATAACATAATGTGCCAATTGCTCTTGCTTTGCTGGATGGTTCGTTGGAGAATGGTCTTTAAGGATTTATTTACTCCCTTAACTTGACCATTCGCTTGTGGGTAATAAGAAAATGAGTGCTCTTGCTTAAACCCAAGCTTAAGTGATAAATACGCCATCATATGGTTTTGGAAGTGACTGCCATGGTCAATGACAATCTCCTTCAGGATACCGAATCAAGTTAAATCTAATTGAATATGAAGTGGGCTGCTGTAGCACCATTGGCTTTTACGATCGGCATGGCCTCAACCCATTTGGTAAAATAATCAACAACCACGATGATATGGTGATGGCCCCCAGCCGAGGATGGGTTGAAATCCATGAAATCTACCCCCCACTTGGTGAAGGGACTAACGGTGACGACTGGATGTAAAGGAGAAGGGTGCAAGCGCATGTTCCAAGCAAATACCTGGCAAGGGTGACATCTCTTCATAGCATTGACACAATATTTGAAGATCATAGGCCAAAAATAGCCCGCTCGCAAGATACATTGGGCTGTAGGGAGCCCAGATAAGTGACCACCACATGCTCCGCTATGGCAATCATTAAGTACTAGCTCCACTTCCTCATGAGTCAAGCAATGACGGAGAATAGAGTCTTTTCCTCGGCGATACAAAGTTTCACTGACGATGACATAATATTTATCTTGATGTCTCACACGTCGTCGCTCATCTCGCGAATAGTGCGAAGGGAACTTCAGAGTTTGGAGATATATAATGATATCCCTGTACCAAGGGTCCGTTGACAAAATAAGGAACAAATGTTCATCCACAAAAGAGTCTTCATGGACTATTTCCTCATCAAGTCTTGGGAAGTCCGACATCAATTCCATGAAAACCAAGGATTTCACCGACTTTGCCGAAGCAAAATCGAGATCAAACTCTTGAAGGATGACAATCCATTTATTATACTTCCCCCCAATTATGCGTCATGAGAGCACAAATTGAAACAGATTGACATGTGCTATAATGGTGGTATTCTTGAGCAAAATATAATGTTGAAGTCATTGGACTACATGAACAGTCGCAAGGGCCAATTTCTCCATGTGAGAGTATCTCAGTTCAACATTGATGAGATTTCTACTTAGATAATAGACAACATGCTCCTGAAGCACATCATCCATCTGAACTAAGAAGAGGGGACGATACCAAGGCTTTCTTCAAAGCGTCGAAGGACTGTTGGGCTCGCTCATCCTAGATAAAAGGGGTATCCTTCTTCAATAAACATGCGAAACCCTTAGTAAGATTGGCATAATTCACAATAAAACGATGCAATAAAGTGGCTCTCCCTTGAAGGCTCTGAAGATGAATCAAGTTATGCGGGGGAGGCAATCGAAGTATTGCCTCAACCTTTAGAGGATTGACTCTAATACCCTCTTTGAAAAATACAAACCCTAGAAGGCGACCAGACTTCGTGACAAAGATGCACTTGTTAGGGTTCAACCTAATATTATAACACCGACATCTTTCGAAAATGAGGCGGAGGTGACTAGGGTGATCAACTCTCTTACAAGAATAACCAGCAAGATCATCCAAATAAGCCTCCACTATGCGCTTAAGGTCATGAAAGGCATAGGTCATGGCACGTTGAAAAGTAGCTCTAGCATTTTTAAGGCCAAAGGGAATCTTCCGGTATGAAAAGGTACCCCAAGGACATATAGATGCGGTTTTATGCTGATCCTCGGGTTTAATCTGGATCTAATTGTAACCTGAAAAACTGTCCATGAAAGAAAATACTTCGCTTCCCGCACAAGCATCCAAGATTTGATCTATGAATGGAGTGGGAAAGTTATCCTTAGGACATGCTCAGTTCAGATATCTAAAGTCGGCGCACACATAGATGGTTCCCTGCTTCTTATCCACATGAACGGGATTCGATACCCATTCGGTAAGGGGAACCGGGTAGATGAAACCAACCTTGAGCAGCTTCTCTACCTCTACCTTGATCGCAACTTACTTCCTAGGATTCACAGCACGAAGTCATTTCCGAACAGGATTAACATTTGGATAAGTATTAATTTCATGTTCGACAATACTAAGGTCTATTCCTGACATCTCCTCATAAGACTAGGTGAAAACATCCCGAAATTATTTGAAAAGATCGATGTAAATGCAGATCTCCTCGGGGGAAAAATCAACACCGTTGTAAACGTTCTCAATCTTTCTGGGAGTGTGAGAGATGTTGATCAGAATGGTTGGGGAAATGTTAGCCATATTCCCCTCCGCGTAAATCCCATGCGAATCCAAAGGAGCCACAGGGTGACCAACCTTCTTTGTTAGAGTCGATCGAAACTCTTTGTGCTCAATAAGGTCAAGGTTGGGAATGAAATATGATCGATGATGTAGATCTTCCCAAGGCTTATCACTACCATACATGGCCTCAATGATGGCTTCATCCGAAGGCAAAGTACCATCAAGGCAATCATGCGAGCAAGATGAGTCGATTGCCCATGCGGGCAACATAATGGGATCTTCCTCCTCTGTCCAGGAAGAGGAGAGATCTGGCTCTGCCATGGCTTGTTGAATATCATGGTAAGCAAGCTCAGCTGCATACAATGGCATAGCCATCCCAATGTGCGCAATATCTCGAAACGAAGAATTCATGGAAGGTAAATTCCATGAATCATTAAAATATGATGTCTGGAAAGGTACATTATGTAATGAGGAGGGGGCACTATCGGAAACGGTTCCTATAAAGGAGATTGGTGCAACAAAGTCGAAAGATACCATCAAAGAGGAATACAATCCTACACCAATATTCCTAGTTGTCGACTGAGAATTTTGGATCTGAGGAACTTCCATTCCTGGTGATGCAATGGTATTGGAACTCGTGAAATCGAGCTGATCGACCGTCACAATCTTGCCTTCATGTGGAAAGAAGATAACTCTAAACACAAAGGACACAATCGCTCACATAGCATAGACCTAATTCCTACCCAGTAAAAGGTTGTAGTCGATGGGTGCATCAACCACCTCGACTTCAATTGGCACGGTCTTCCCACCCAAGTGGACCTCAAGCGAAGGGATGATACCATGCGGTCTGAATGAATGACCATCGAATGCAGTCAACATGGTCATAGACTTTAACAAAGGAGGGGAGCTTAGAGCCTTCCAACAAGCTAATGACATAATCGACATAGAAGCACATTCATCAACCATGCTACGTTTAATGATTTTCTGTAGGCACCCAACATGGACTTGAAAAGCCACATGGTAGGGAAACCGAGGTTGGACATCAGTAGTGTCGAACTTGATAATGTTCGAGATACACTGATCCTGGACACCAAAAGCACATAAAAGGGTGGTTCTCTGAGAAGGAAAATCCTGGAGAACCTCGAGAGCCAACATGGCACATGGAGTCTGACCCAAATCTTCTACAATGGAGTAGTTTTGGGTGGCTCGGGCATTGGGATTGTGCGTCGAGAGCGTAAGAACACCTTTCGGTATCTGCAGCATAGAGTTAGGCTTCTCGGTATGCAATGGAATATTAGGAGGATGGGGCTCATTCCTTAATGGAGATTGTGGAGCTCCATAATCACGAGAGCAAGTAGCAACACTAACTTCCAAATGAACCATATTAATGCATCTGTAACCACTAACAGGGTTAGAGGACGTCGAAGTTTCATAAGCCCCACTACCAACGATGGAAGCACCTGAAGCCATATTTTGGTGATGAGGAAGGGGATCCTTCAGCATAGCTAGGCCTTGTGCAATGTGCTTCATGGCTTCTTCAAGACGAGGACACAAATGTGTAAGGTGATATTCCGTGCAAAGCTTACAAGGGAATTTCACTTTACATCTAGGTTTGCGGTCCCCACCAGCATTTCCGCTGTCCCGAGGAGGGTTGGTGTTTTCTTTCTTAGCGTTTTTGTTCTAGTTATTCCCACCCCTACGATTATTCTTCCCCTTTTTCTTCCCACCAGGTTGTTGGTTACCTGACGGGTTCACCGATTGTATATAGTGAACATCCGACGACTGGGTGGAAACGGACGAGGCGTGAGCTTGTCCAGGGGTAGATTGGTTAATCGACAGATTGTGCATCTGATTTGTAACCAAATATACCGGATGAGTACTTGTGGATCCAACAATACCATCGGCATGTGGTTTAGGAATGGGCTTGGGCTCATGTCGTGACTGCGGTGCATCATGTATGATATCGTATAAAATGCCAGACTGAGCGTAGACTAGGTCTAGCTGCTGGGATTTGAAAATAGCTTATTCCTCGGTCATAATACCAAAAAATGAAACGTCCTTCGAAATGTAAGGAAGCAAAGACTTAAGGAACCAATCCAACAGAAACTCTACAGGAATGTTGGATTTCACTAGCCTCTTCCGCCGATGCCACTCCTGAATATGGTCAAAGATGTGTGTGGCCTTATCCTGATGGAAGGTGGATAAAATCATAGTACCAATATCGTAATGAATTGGAAATTGGAAGTCATCTAGGAAAACCAAAGCTAAATCATTGAAACCTCTATATGTGCCCCCAGGAAACTCAACATACCATTTCGCAGCTGCCCCCCTGACGGTGCGTCGAAATAGACTCAAACGAATATAATCATGGTTTAAGGAATTTGAAGAGCACCATAAGTGAAAAGTAGTAACGCAATCACCTGGATCCTCACCCTTCTTGGTGACACACCGGATCATTCATGAGCTTCGAAAGATCTGGTAGATTCAATCTAGCAAGAAAAGGGAGCTGAGGCTGTGAAGCTTGATTATAAGCTCTCGAAAGAGACTGGTTTTATGAACCGTAAGGTGGGACTGTATACATCGAAGTGGACACCTGTGGTGCCGATGAAATTTGGTAATAACCATGATCATGACTATAAGGATAGTAACCTCCTCCAAACTGGCCCTCATTGGAATACATAGGCATGTGCGTAGCAGGGATTCCATGTGAAGGATTGGGATAATAAGTAGGACCAACTGAAAAGCCATAAGAATGACCTCCATGAGAATGGGGTCCCATATACCCACTCGAGGAAGGGATACCGGACGAGTGAGGGCCGTATGAAAATGGTATATGCACGATCCATGGAACTTAAGAGCTAGCAAGAGGAGGGTTTTGTGACATCACAAAAGCGTTTGAAGGTACAGGAATAAAGGCATGCAGATGAAAGGATGGAATGAAAGTCGTGGATCCAATACCTAACGTGAAACCTCCACATGAAAATGGGTTCATACTAACACTAGGAGTTGATGAAGGAGGTGGTCCTCCTCCAACAGTCGGATTAGATGGAGGGATATGACTACTCCCAAACTAATAGGTGGTGTAAGCAGACATGGTGCCCCCAAATCCAACACTAGAGCTAGTGTGACTATTAGACATGGTGGACGTAACATTCAGCATAAAGCTGAGCATACCATATGAAAAAGGACTGGAGGTCGAAGGGACAGATGAAGTACCATAACCTGGCATCCCATATCGAAAACTAGATGGTTGTGTATCATCAAATGGGTTTGTGCTTGTGGGTGGGGACATACCAAACCCATGAGGAATAGTGTGTGGAGAACCTCCTCCCCATTCACCCCTAGGAGTGGCCGAAGGAGAGTTTCCCATCGTGTTAATGGATGGAGTCACAAGGACTCCAGTCATGCCAGGTGTAGAACTCATAATAGAAGCTCCTTGAAGCTCGTGAAATGTGTGTATAGGACTAGCAGTAGTCCTCCAGCGCTTCCCAACAAAAGCCTGCGACGGATCGCTGGCCAATAAACCAGCTAACCTACGAGATCAACGGAGATGTGGATCTCAATCCATGATGACTCCAAAAGTTCAACCAATAATCATCTCCTAAAGGCCTACTATATCGTCACAGAGCATACACCTAAAATAAATCCACAGCCAAATGCACACAAACAGGATTGGCTCAAGGGACCTCCCGACACTACAGCCAGTATGTATCTCTTAGGAGAGGCTTGAGACTCCCAAACTATAACCGGAGGTAACAGAATCAGTTATAAGGCCCATCAGACTTCACTATGTGCACAGGGTAAAATCCCTATACATACAACAACTGTGTTTTTCGACCCCTATCTGACTTAGGATACTCACAGTATAACCACTGCAAGCACCCAATGTGATACCTAGGTAAAGCAACTAAATCCACCATGTATAACCAATGCTTAGGAGATTTGTCGCAGGTGGGATCAGTTGTATGGGCATGGTAATTCAGCCCGAAACTCAAGAGGGTCAAATCCCCCAAGAGTCCCCAAACACGAGCAAATCCTAGAAATATCTCCCACGTTCAGCTAGTATTGGAGGGCTGTCTCTGCAACCAACCTCCCATGACCTTGTGCTTAACTCTATTTTTAGTAGAGCGTCCTGAGAACACTGATGTATACCATGGGTTTCACCACTCCCTGGTCAGACACATAATGTTTGGTTCAATAGTCTTGGATTGTTAAGTCACAGTGATCTATTCCAAGACTCTAAACCTATACTAGTTGGTGCACCCTATAAAAGAGAAAATCGTTTCTAATCAATTTTAGATTAAGCATTAATTTTAAATGGCTGTGATTACTCAAAGGATATGGTCGTGAAACTAATGATGTGTAAGGACTCAATGATATGCACACCTAGAAAATACTACACTCATATATCCATAAAAAGGTATGCCACTATATGACAGTCAAATCAACGATTCAAAAAGACAATGCAATCTCTTTATATTTTCATGCTCAAGCAAGTCTTAATGAAAGCGCAAGCACTCTAAATGCAAAATGCACTAACATAAAGCAATTTTTTTTGTATTTTCAAATATAAATGAGATGAAAATGCAAATGTTCTTGTATTTTTTCAATATAGATAAATGAAAAAATGCAAGCAGAATCAGAACTCTTGAGAAAAATGCAGAGCAAGCAAAACAATCAAACCAACAAATCCCAAAAAGTAAGACTCAACCAAGCTAATGAGCTATAAAAATGAAAAATGGTTCAAAACCAAAAAACTCAAAAACTAAAGAAAGAGGAGTTTTTGGTCAACAAAGAGACATGGGTCAGAATACAGGCCTACTAAGACTCGGGAACACCTAGAATTCACCCAACAACAACCAAAGATAAAAAATCAATCAATCCCATAGTTGTACACAACTGTTCAAAGAAAAATAACGTGTATACGCTGGCTATTGTACTGACAGTAGCGCATCCACGCAGGCAAAGAAAGGATGACCCGCGTACAAGGAAAGGTGAGTGGACCAAAAATGAATCAAACCCAGAAAAATCAATATTTCTGATACAGATCCTAATAGCCAGTCAATGACATAGAAGCTCGACAAAACATAAAATCAAAACAAGGAAAAATTCCCAAAATCCCCAAAACAGAGGTTCCTCCCCAGCGAAGTTGCCATTTATGTTACGGAGAAAAACTTCATATGGCTCGGGGTAGACCACGATAGACAAATGACTACCAGAAATCAACTCAATTCTCAATGCAATGCTATTATAAATGTAAATGCTAAGATGTGGAGTAAATAACCAACCTTCAACTGGATGTTCGAAGTAGATCCCCGTTGAGCTTTCAAATCTCTACACTTGAACCTGCAGATTAGCCTCAACAAAAAATACAAGCAAGTGCATATAATGTATGAAAGATATTAGCATAAACAATAGCATGGTCCATGATATAATATGCAAATGTACCCAATGTTAATTAACCATTCACAACATCAATTGGATGAGAAAATGAGTATTTCTATTAATGAAACAAGAAGTACATGATACAACCTCTTGCCGAAAACTCATATGAACCGAGAACTAGGTCCCTCCACTTGTGTCTCCACCACTTCAATCCCCCATGCAATGGCAAACTCAAACTATGAAAGGAGTTTGGGAGGTGAACATATGAGGTTCACAACAACAAGGATCAATGGATGTAGACTCAAGTTATGGAAAAAATCCAATAGAGTTTTGATGCTCTCTTTCTCCTCCTTCCATGTACCATAAGAGCTCAATATATAGCCTTCCAAAGGTAGATGAAAGGTCGAATCGAGTTGTTTCAGGATACATGGAGGGCCAAAGGTCACCCTAAGACCACTTTTTGGAGTAAAAAGTGAGTTTTTACTGTAAATTACCATTTAACTCGATGTATGCAGGCTATAGTGGGACAACCTGCGTATGTGCGAGTTGCAGTGAAGCAACTCGCGTACAGGAACAAAAATAGGGAAAATTGGGTTCCTGAAGGGAAAAAAGTAGTTATGAGTCAATGAAATGAATATCAGAGGCCAAATAGTAAAAGTGCTCATAGGGTGTCAATATATATTGAATGGTCACAAACATACCATCTTTTTTCGACATTTTCAGTTGATGATGATGATGATGATAGTCATTGTTATAGCATTATACTATTATTGTGAATAGTCAATTGATGACTATTTTGACATACGATCTTTTTTGACATTTTCATTTAATGATGATGAACTTTATGTTTGTTACACCATTACACTAGTGTTGTGAATAGTCAATTGATGAATACATAAATGAGTTCAATGGTCTAGTGGTCCACTTGTTACTTCAAAAAGAGTGAATGAATATAGTATCAAGTACTAGAGAATACCACACTAGTGCATCAACCAAAATTATAATTCTTTTCCATTCAAACACTTGTAGATACATATACATTCATGCAAAGTATTGACTAGAAGTACACATCCAAGTAGTGTGCCATCTCTTTTTGTTGATTCGTTTGTCCAAGTAGAAGAAAGACCGCTATAGTGAAAACAATATTACATAGTCTAATGATTCCTCTGTGCCAATGGAAGAAAGAAAAATGAGTAGCTCGCGACAAAATAAAAATAAAGATACATGCATGTTGCATATAGCACTCATACATATAGCCATGATAATAAGGATTGTTGTCTACACAAATCTCTTTTTCCCAATTAGCAGTTTATCATACAAGAATTATGACAAGGGTATATCATCTCCCTTTGCATCTAAATCCTCCAATATTGTTGTTTTTGCAATACACATAGACTTTGCTTCATCAAGCACTCTTGAACTAGAGGAATACAGAGAATGTTTGTTTCACACTCAAGTGTGGATATGTCAAAAACCTATCCACTTTATTTTTTAAAACAAGGGTTACACCATTCTAACTTCCATGACCATTGTGCAATGACTAAGCTAATAACCCAACCCAACCCACAATATTACAACATCATATTGTTCTAGTCTTAGAAGCATGATCAAAACTATCAAGAAATGCACATTCTAGTACCCAATCCACCCTTGGAAAGACAATACAACATATGATGTCACACATCTATAGATATAACAAAGTTTGGGCTAGCCATAGCTATGGGAGGGGCATGCAATTTCAAATTCGATACCTTAGAGAACCACCCTTTTCCATGTTCTAGATGTAAAAAATTAAATATCTTTTGATTTTTTTTCTAAATAATGCCCCGGGTTGATTAACTATACACATATTACTCTTTTTGTTGAATTCTTGATAGATCATCACAGATTAGGGCATCATGAACTATTTACAATCTACCACAATGCAATATAAGTATGCCTCACTTTTGGTGAGTTGATTAACTATACACATATTATTCTTTTGTTAAATTCTTGATAGATCATCACATACTAGGCTATCAAGAACGATTTACAATTGACCACAATGCAATAGAATCATGTCACACTTTTGGTGGTTCATATTGAGATTTTGTAGGAACATTTATCATTTTTTTTTATACAAGAATGATTATATTTATATTAAAATAAAACTATTGGTGAACCATCTAACATAGTAATACAAAAAATATTATAGATCCAATTTTTGTCGTTCCAAAAAAGATACACATAAGCCCTATTCTTCTAGTTATCTAGGATAGCCTGAAAGTACCATGACTACTACATATTATTCGACATGAAAATTCCTTAAATATTGTCCTAATAGAAACACATGCCTACATTCCATATATTGAAACATAATTGTACTTAAAAAGGAACATGTTAATTACAGGCTTCAATCTTTCCACCAACCTTGTATACTTGGTTCAAAGCTTGGATTGTCTCCCTCTGAACTTTCTCTTCTTCCCTTTTTGTCTTATGCTCCATCCCATAGAATCCTCCCGAGTATGAAGGTGGTGTTGTTGAATGTGCTCCTTCCCCTACCAATAATTTTCCTTTTTCCATTTGCTTTACTCTCCCTTGCATCCCCTTCAACTTCTCTTCCAGTTACTCCATTATGATATTGTTGTTTCCTCCCAATATTTCTGACATCAATTGCTTGTTCTTCATAATTCCTAGTTGAGACTCAACCCTTGTTATTTGTTGGTGCCACAAGTGCATCTCAATATCATGATTTCACTCTCAATCCTTCCTCTATTTGTCCCATTTTCTCACATATAACCCATGACATTCTAGTGTCTCTTATGTATGCCTCTCATAGTGTCAAACAACTCCATGTAATTTTTATGTTTAAAAAATAGTGCACCTATTAGAGTGGACACGAGGTTCCATTACTTCTATACAATCAATACTTTCACTACAGTTTCCCAATAGCTTGACATTGGGAGGGGTTCTTGTTTCATTTATTCTCTAGTGTAGAAAATATCCATGTAATTTTTATGTTTCAGAAAGAGTGCACCTGTTAGAGTGGACATGGGGCTCCATTACTTCTATATCATTAAGACTTTCACCATAGTTTTCCAATATCTTGACATTGAAACCAATGAGGGTATTCTTGTTTAATTTATTCTCTAGCAACAAAAAGGGCTTCTAGAAATTAATAGGTGTAAAATACAGTCTTTGAGCACACAAAAAACATCCAATACATGATCATAAAAGCGAAAAAAAATAAATCCCACATCATGCTTGTCATCCCATTAGAGAAGTACTAATTGAGCATTGAATTATGAAGATGCAAAGAATTACACGGCCACAGTGGATAATAATAGCTTCAACTCCATCATCCTTTGACATGACACTTGCCTTTGGTTTGTAAATGCATTTCAAACATATACCAAGAAGGTAAATTCTCAAAGGAGGTGGAAAAGAACCATTGCCCCCCATTTTTTATTAAATTTCCTTGCCCTAGACTTATGGTTAGATTGGTTTGGATGTTTACCAATGCATTTTATGTTCTTAACATTTGATTAAATGCTATGGAATCAAAACTCTTAATCAATATTTGCATTCTTAGGAAAATTTTGTTTAAAAGTCGGTCTTTCAAGCTATACTTGTGGAAGATATGAATTATTATTATTGTGGAACCTATAACAATAATTTGCTTGACCCCCAATTATTTTAAAATCACCAAAACCTGATATAAAGCTAAGATCTCTCCCTAATTATCTGTTTCCTTTCCTAAATCCCAAGTGAAGGAAATTATTTTATTTCCCTCTTGATTAGAAATGATAAGCCCCATGTTTGCCTCCCTTGGATTTCCTTTGGAAGCCCCATCAAATCAAATATTGTAAGAGTTTCTAGATGAATTCCAACATTGAAACTCTTCCACTGTCATTCTAAGTTGCCACAAGTTTGATTTCCTTGGCTTGCCTATCTATATTTTATTCTTATCTATTCATCGTAGGATCACATCCTTGAGCCATGATATATCCTTTGTTTCTAACATTAATATATTTATATTTTTTATTCCTTTTCACCATATGGTTTCTAATAATAATCCTTTGGCTTGCATTGTTACTTTTCAAGGAGAGAGAAATCCATCATGAAATACTACCTTGTTCCTTGCCATTCATATTTCCCAACATAAATATTTTGGGGTTTCCATTCATAATATTTCCAGAATTGATTTGTTCTAAAAGTTTCCTTGGTACTTTCTATTACATGTTTGAAACATTTCCTTCCAATTTTATATCGCTGCTACTTGAGGATCTAAAATTGAAAATGATAGCTACCCGGATTTCTTAGTATATTCAATTTCTAGGAAGAGATTCCTGTTTTTTCTTTATCCTTAACACAAATGAAACATCAAGAAGGTCCTTAAATGCCCCTATTTTTAAGATAATTATCTATCAACAAATTTCCATGAGCCCAAATCCAATAGAACGTTTTTACTTTTGGAAGATAATTGCTCCTCCATATTGATTTCCATAGGGTTGATTTAAGAAGATGAATTTGGTATTTGATTTTTAAGCGGTATCCTTTTTTATTCTATAATTATCTACTCATTTTCCCCATCCTTTTTTGTCAATATCCATGCTTAGTGGAGCTTCTCCAGTTAGTTTACTCAATAACAAATTCCATTAATCATGCAAATGCTCTGACATGTTAGGTTTCCTAAGCCCTTTCCATTCACAGGACCATTGCTTGATCATCCCATTTTCATATATCACTCAAGACTTTAATTTGGCTCTCTTGCATCCATATTTTTAGTCCCAAAATTTCATTGTTGTGTTTTGGTGGTAGTTTCCAAAGGATTTCATCCTATTAGATTTGAATAATAGATCCATTTCTAGGGGACCCAAGATAGTCCCCATTGAATCATATGAGAAACCACTCTACACATTCACTAGATTGCAGATCCTTTGTCTCTTTTATTTTCAAATATAAACATCTCAATAGACGAGATTGATTTTTTTTTTGAGTTACAAATTTCCACTAGAAACCAATCTCCATAATATATTTTCTCCCATTGCTAGATTCATTCTTTGATATTTTTTGTTTCTACCTCTCCTCATTCCATAGGATATTGGATTGTATTCCATCTTAAAAGATGAAATTTCTTGGTATTGCTTTTCCCCCCTTGCCAATGAAGCTTGTAGATGCCTTCCCCAAGTTGTTGCATTATTCTAATTGGTTCCAAAAGAGCCAATCCTTGTTATAAGTGCATAGCTAAGAATACTGATTTTATTAAAATGATCCTTCCTCGTGGGTTAAGCCATTGAGCCCCCCATTGATACATCATTTTCTATAGTTTTTGAATGATGTGCTGCTAGTATCGAGAGAAAATGGCATCCTCAAATAATTGAAGGTTGACCATTGCTCCTCTCAAGGGAATTCAAGAATTGGAAATGGATTGAAAAAGATAAGAGATATTCCATCCATAAGCATTATTTTTCATTTGATTTATTTCCCTCCTTGAAGCATTAGTAAACTAATCCAAAAATCCCTTCAATCACTCAATTACTATGACTAAAGCTCCCCCTAAAAGCAACATGCCATCAACAAATTGGAATGGATGATTTCTTTAACCCCTCAAACTATAGTAATACTTGGAAGCCTTCCAAAAAATATTTATTGTTCCAATATTATGTTGAGATATCTTCCATAATGATATAAAGAAAAGGGGATAGAGGGAATCCTTGCCTTAGCGATCTATGACTTTGAAACAAGGAAGTACGATTTCCATTTACAAGTGAAGATATCCATAAGCTTCCTATGCATGCCTTAATCCAATTTATAAAATAATCAGGAAAAAGATTTCCCATAATTAGATAAAGAAAATAATGGCATACTCAGTCAAAAGCATTGGCCGTATCAATTTTGAGTATCATGAATCTTTATTGCTTCTAATTGTATGGATTGACTCCTAAATGAGAATGATATTGCCTATAATTTGTCTTTTTTGCACAAAGACTCCTTGATTTTCAGGAATAATATTAGGGAGTATCTTTTTCACTCTATTGGTTGTGATTTTAGTTAGGATTTTATATGCAACATTGCATAAATTAATAGGTTGAATTATAGAAAAAGAGAGGGGATTAAAGTAAGGAAATAGGAGTTTTTACTCCCTCCTATTTTAGGTTGTCTTTTTTACCATTTTAGCATTTGACAAAGATCATGCTTTGTTAAATCCTAACATAAAGTGGATTGAGAAGTTGCCAAGTCCTAGGGATTTATTAGGTCCAAAAGTCCACATGGATTCCATTACATCATCTTCTTCAATCTCCTTATTTTTAGATTGCCCTCAGAAGGGACTAATCATGGAATCCCTTGAAGCATCGCTTGAGCTACCACTAGTTCTCCCCCATCCTCAATCATGAGAATATCTCTAAAGTGCTTGATATATGCCTATTTAATCTTTTCATACTTTGTTACCTTTTCCCAAGTGTCTTTGGTTATTAATTTTACATCATTTTGGATTTGTCTAACTTTAGTTTGCTTATGGAAAATGGAAGTGTTTATATCTTTGACCTTGATTGAGCCATAGACTACTAGATTTCAATTCCCAATTCTCTTCCTCCCTCCTAAAGGATTAATGCAACCTCCCACATAAATTTCTTTCCTTGAGAAGATGATGTTCTGTTATTTCTTGTTTTTCCCTCCTTTGTTGCAAGTTTTCTTGCTACTGAAATAATTTTTTTTTTCTCTTAGATATATGTTCTTTGTAGTTTTTCTTTGACCACTTTTTTAGCATCCTCTTTATTGGTATGATTTTTTCTTCCTAGAAAAATAATGGAAATCATCAAACCTAGTTTTTCTACACCTTCTCTATTATAATCAAATCTTCCCTATTATGTAGCAATAGGGGATTAGAACTAAAGTGAAGAGGACCATAGTTTTGAGACTGCTAGAAAGAAAGGGAGGTAGGCTTGAGATCTAAGATGCATGATGATATTATTCTTGAATTTATCTCTAGGTTTTTCAATAGTATATCACTATTGTTGATAAACCTATCCAATTTGATTGCTATGTGCGTAAGACCAATTATTTGGTTTGTCTAAGTACATTTCCCCTTCATTGGCATTATATATATCAAATCCCATTCTTGGACTAAGCCATCCAATGCCTCTCTAAATGGGTTCCTTATTATACTTACTCCTCTTTTTTATTCTATCCTTAAACCAACGTTGATGTCCCTTGCAAAAATATTTTGATGAATTGAGATAATCTCTTTCATTCTCATAAGAATTTTCCAGCAGTCTGATTTCTATTGTGTACCATCAATCCATTTATGTTAAATAAATTTATTTATTGTCAAGTAAAATTATGTATAATATATTTGTAGATCCAATGTCAGAGTGATTTTTGACTGAGCTAAAGTGAACTATGTTTGATTCGAAAGTGTGTAAATTCCTCCATATGGTCCCCTAGCACTAGTTGACTTTATTTTATGAAGTATTGAGGGCTAATATTCATAAGCTTGAATTTCAAGAGAAGAGGAGAGAAAACATGCGAATTTGCTATGAAATTACTAAAAGGAACATTAATGAAAACATTTGAATGAAATACACCACAAAAATATGAGAGAGAGAGAGAGAGAGAGAGAGAGAGAGAGAGAGAGAGGAGGAGGAGGAGAAGAAGAATGATTCTATTAATTAATCATATTCTTGTGGGAGCTAATAGTATATGTTTGGATGTAAAAGTCATAAAGCCATATTTTTATTAAATGTAAATAGGAACATGATGGGCATGTAATTTATGGAGTCAATTAATCAAATTTGACATGGTCAACAAGACACCTTATAAACAGGTAGTAGGGAGAGAATTATTAACATTGGGAAGAAGTCCTAAAATTGACCTCATTACATGTAATGGTTCATATTAATATAATCTTTCTTATATTAATATGAACCATATGTACATAGAGTCTCAAAATGCTCACACAAGTCTCCATAAAACTTTTGAAGCACTATAATCTTTCTTCTTCAACTCTCTCTCTCTCTCTCTCTCTCTCTCACACACACACACACATTTCCATGGTGTATTTCATTCATGTGTTTTCATCAATGTTCCTTTTAGTAATTTCATGGTAGATTTGCATTTTTTTTCCCTCTTTTCTTGGCATTCAATCCTTTTGTATCTTATCCCTCAAGATCCCAATCATTGGTATTAGATAGGGAAAGCATTCCATAGGAACAAGGGGTTTGAAGCATATTTCAGGTTCACATATATGAAACAATATCCAAACTCCTTTTGGCACTCTTGGAGTCCATTTTCTAAGCCATACATTGTAGGCATCACAATTGGTCCATAGGAACTATAGGGTTTTTCTATCCTTGGACCTTCATTCACAATTGTAGTAGTATCATACATGGATTTCACTACATCCATTGGTCCACAACATTTTTTAGAAAATTCGCAAGGTTTCTATGCTGCCCCATAGAGGTTCTGTGACCTCAATAATAACCCTTACTACTTTACAAACCCTTGGAATCCTTTGTGGCCCTTTTCGCTCAACACTCTCACATCCAACATTATTGCAGCTTCATACAACCATGCTATGACTGAAAAAATGTGCATGCAACATATTAAATCTTGTGTTACTTCATTCCATCCCTTTCTCAACCTACCCATGGATGTATGGATGCCATAGAAGCACAATCGAGTTCGTTGACAGGAATTGTTAGTTTGCCAAAGGATGGGAAAATTGCCATTAGAGGAAACATATAAATTTTTGATTTTTTTTTTGAAGATTTGATTTGGGTCCTGCAATTGCCACGTAGAAAAAAATGTGACGTGGAGGAGCCTTGTATATAGGGGTTATGGCGTGGACTAGCCATGTTGGATGAATGCACGGGTGGTAGGACTAGGTAGAGGTCATCGAAAGAATTTTATAGGGTGATACACTTTCTAGTGCTAACCTATGAGTTTGACACAATTTTTTTTGAAAACAAAAATCCTACAATGATCATCCGATGCGATGAGACTGATAGTTATATTAGGATTGACTCATTGCAGAATGCTACCGAAGGTGAACATGAGATATCTCAATGGAATGAGGATTCCCGATGGTTCAGGATACGATGGTTCGAGAACACCTCATCGGGAGTGCAGTATCGGGAATGCCTCATTGGAGGAAGACCTTTGGAAAATGCTGCCGAAGGAGAATGTGGGAAGTTCCAATGGATCAAAACTCGACGGTTCAGGAAGTATTCATCAGAGGTTGACCATCGAGAGAAGCGGTCGAACGCAAATACCTAGGATCCCGATGGAGTGAGGATTTCCGATGGATTGGAACTCGACACTTCAGGGATACGCCATAAAAGGAGGAACATCAGGAATTAATCTCAAAAGTGAATGTGCGGAATTTCGATGATCATAGTTCGATGGATGAAAGTATCAAATAAAAGAGGCTCGATATGAAAAGTTCGACAAAGGAGGCCCGGTTATGAAAAGTACGATGAGGAGCATCTAATAAAGGTTAACGGAGAAGAAGCTTATATGAATGAGACATTTTGATGATAACCCGAGCGTCCGATGGAGGGATTTCACTTCGACGGGATGAGTTTGATGCGATAGCTGTAATCCAAAAAAATTAATAAAAAGACAAGTCTCGAGCCCAACATTTGTTTTGGCCATAACATGAGAAGTTTAGTTTGAAATCTAATGACATGCATGGAATTTTGACAGCATTGGGAAAGGTTACATAATTTTACACAGTGGTTGATCCCATTCTACTCTAGTTTTACATAAATTTTGAAATAGTGGTTTTTAAAGACTAATATCCATTGACACGACAGGGACTCTATTGGGGCTGAAATTGCTATGGTGTAGTCATGATCTAAGCAGATAGATAAATTTGGTAGAATATGGCCAAATTCCAAAATGTGTGAATGATAGGTGTAAAATAAGGCCAAAATCCACTATCCTGAGGCACTTGTTGGGGATTTTAGAAAACTTGGAGGAGGTAAAAGTGAACTTAGACGTCAGGACCAAAAAATATGATGAACCCGACATTTTACCTACTCATCAAAATGAACAACTTTGGTTAAGTTCTTCCAAAAATGCTCAATTTGGGAGATAGCTTGTTTTGCTAAAAATTCAAACTTTGGAAAGAAATGCAAAAGTTAAAAGTAGTCAATTCGAGAGAATGATAGAGATTGACTAGGGCATCGGATTAAAAATCTGAAAGTTGTTGAGTGATCTTTGCCATATATATATTATTAGCACCCGATGGAAAAGTATTTTTGATTCTCCCTAGATTTTCTTCTACATGTGGCTGAAGTTGGTATCCAAAGCTAAATGCACCTATGAGAAAAGTGTAGAATTGGGCAAAATTGACAGTTTTGAAAGGCTGTAACTTTTAGATCCGAAGCCAAAATGAAGAATGAAGACAATCATTAAAAATATTATCCATATGGGAACAATTAGGCACAATCATATTCTAAAACCGCGATTCATATATTTCTAAGAATTAAATAGAAAAGTGCCTATAGCCTTAATTTGACAAAAAATGTCAATAGGGGTAGTTCCCAAAATGCATGAAAATTAATTTTGTGAATTTATAAGAATGTAATTAAGCTGAAAAATGTGCTTATATGAACACTTTTGCAGATACATTATCATATTAGTGGCAATTAAGGGTCAATAATTAGTATAATGGAAGTTGGAAATCCTTGGTCTTGGTGGGACCAATAAAACCATTATCATGGATGTTGCACATAATCCTTATGAACCTGAAATATATTCCACGGGAGAAGATATACATGTTGATAATGTAGAGGAAAAATCTAATGGACGAAGAAATCAAATAACTCTCTCATATAATGTAGAAACCATGGGAAGCTTAAGAGTGGAACTTCAAAGTTTCAGAGCAGATAATGAGAGCCTAATTAGAGATCAGGAAGAAAAAACCAGCTAAATGAATCCATGCTCCAAAGCTTAACAGACATTCAAATGAAGATTAACCAACACTCAGGAAATGAGGAAAATAGTAGGAATATCTCAAGGAGACATTCTCACAAGAGGTCCCATAGCTCAGGAAGGATTTATAGATATATGACATATACTCCATATTTCTTTTCTAGTGAGTCATCTACCTCTAAAGACTCCACTGAAGATTCAAGATCTCCTTCTCATAGGAACAAGAGGAAGAATCTTCTAGGAACAATTTAGATGGGGAATTTCATAAGGCCAAATGTCCTACTTTTGATGGTGAAGTAAAATATGGCCAAGGAGTTGAGGCTTGGCTCCTTGGGATGAGGAAATATTTCCAAGTTCATGACTACTCTAGGAACATGAAGGCAGGGGTGGCCATATTTAATTTGAATGCAATAACATCTATATGGTGGGATCACCTTAGGAAAGTGAAGAAGCTCAATGAGAGGAATATTGTGTGGAAGTAATTCAAGAAGGACTTCAAGTGAAAGTACCTATTTGATAGGTACTATGATGAAAAAACCAAAGAGTTCCAAGAGTTGAAATTGGGACATATGACCATGGAGGAATATGCCAATAAATTCTTGGAGCTGTTGAAATATGTCAAGTATATCCGAGATGATAAGATCAAAATTCAATGTTTCCTAAGTGGATTACCTCAGTCATACAAAGAAATAATTGAGTTTGATGAACCCTGAACTCTAGATGAAACCATAAGGAATTTCAAGTATTGTTATGATCAAAATAAAAGTAGGCCAAAATTCCATAGAGCATGTAAAGACAAGAAAAGTGAGAAGTTTGACCAAAGGAACAGGGGATTCAAGCCTCCTCATTTAATAAATAATCAAATTTAGCCATCACAAGGTGTGACTAAGTAAGCTAAGATGATGGGAGATAAGCCAAGAGAGCCACTTCAATGTAGTGGATGTGGAGAAGATCATTTTCTTAGAAACTGTTGACATCAAAATGGGAGTGCCAAGCATGTTCACAACATCCAAGGGATGAAACCGTGGGTAAGGTGGAAAGGAATATCCCTAGGATCTATGCTGCGCTAGAGGACCACTAAGTAGACCATCATTCAGATGTGGTTGAAGTTGAAGCTAAGATTGTTAAGTAATCCATTTCCATTTTGATTGACCCTGGATCTACTCATAGTTATGCCACTTCTAAAATTGTTGACTTGTGCTTTTATAGAAACAAAGTATAATAGATCATAGCTAGTCCAAATAGCCACTGGAATCAAGAGAATATTTAGTGAAGTGGTGGAGAAATGTCCATTAGAAATGGATGGGCTCTCCACATGAACAAATATGAATATTATTCCACTTGGTTCCTATGATGTCCTCATTGGATGAACTGGTTGGAAGCAAATAAATATAAACTTACTTGCTATAAAAAGACCATCGAATGCATTGATGAAGAAGGAAACCCAAATATACTGAAGGACATTCCAAAGGTCGTTTCTATTAGATAGTTTTTATCCTTGAGGCTAGAGAAGTTCTTTAGAAAGGGTTGTCAATTGTATGCACCCCATGTATTGGGTATAATAGAAATGAAGTTCTCAAGTTGGAGGACAACTGAGTTTTGCAAGCATTCAGGGGTGTGTTTCCCAATGAAATGCCAAGACTTCCCCCAAAGAGGGACATTGATTTCACAATTGATCTTGTGCCAAGAGATGCACCGTGTCTAAAACACCTTACAAAAAGAGTACACCATGCTAGAGCTGAAAAATGTAATTGCAAGAGTTGATGGAAAATAAGTACATAAGGCCAAGTGTTTCTCCATGGAGAGCATCCGTGCTATTTGTGAAAAGGAAAGATGGAACACTCGTGTTATGTATTGATTACAGACATCTGAATAAAGTTATAGTAAAGAACAAGTTCTCATTGCCTCGAATTGATGATCTCTTTGATCAAATGAGAGGGAAAAAAGTATCCGCAAAGATTGATTTGAGGTTTGGTTATCATTAAGTCAGAATAAAGGAAGAAGATATCCACAAGACAACCTTTAGAACACGGTATGGACACTATGAGTTCGTGGTGGTGCCATTTGGTCTCTAATGCAACAACTACATTCATGTATCTCATGAATAGTGTTTTCAACAAGTATTTGTACAAGTTTGTTCTTGTTCTTCTAGATGACATTCTTATTTATTCAAGAAGGAAGAGGAGCATGAGGAACATTTGAGAATGAATTTGATAGTGATAAGAGAGAATAAGTTGTATGCAAAGCTAAACAAATGTGATTTCTATCAAAAGAAAATTCATTATTTTAGCTAAAGGAATATCAATGGATCTAGAAAAGATTGAGGCCATTTTGAAATGGCCGATTCTAAAGAATGTGACAGATGTGAGACATTTTATGGTCCTTGCTGGTTAATACAGAAGGTTCATTGAAGGATTCTCCGAGGTTGCACACCCCATCACTTCTTTACAAAAGAAGGGAATAAAATTTAAGTGAACACAAAAATGTGAAGAAAGCTTCCAATTGTTGAAGAAACTTCTTAC
The DNA here is from genome assembly GCA_027924585.1 of Larix kaempferi. Classification (NCBI taxonomy): domain Eukaryota; kingdom Viridiplantae; phylum Streptophyta; class Pinopsida; order Pinales; family Pinaceae; genus Larix; species Larix kaempferi. The sequence goes on along the minus strand of BSBM01000817.1, from coordinate 933,920 downwards.
AAGTGCTCCAATTTTAAAAATTACAAATCCCAAAAATGATTTAGTGGTGTGTATCGATGCATGTAACCAAGAATTTGAGTTGTTTTGCAGGACAGTCATATGGTATGCTATGAATCAAGAAAGGTAAAAGAACATGAAAATAATTATGCTACCCATGATTTAGAGCTTGTTGTCATAATGCACGCTTTGAAAATGTGGAGGCACTATTTGATGGGAAGAAAATTTGCAACTTAGGATAGACCAATGTGGTCTGAAATATTTATTTGAAAAACCAACACTAAATGCGAGGAAAGCTAGATGGTTGGAATTTTAATGAGAGTTTGATTTTGAGATCAAACAGTTAATAAAAATCAGGCTGTAACAACCATCTCAACCACTCAGCAACTTCTAGATTTCAGACTTAGGCTACCATTAATTAAATGACAGAACAAACATTTAAATAATCCATAACAAGCTAAAACACACTAGCTGAGATAATGAAGAAGTGGAAAAGATGAGAATAACAACAATATGAAATTGTAATGCACAGTGAGATTTGGTCAAAACATACCCTGGAAAAACCCCCACTGAGGAAAACCAGTCCAAGAGAAAATTTCATTAAGCATTTCCAGGCATAAAAAGCAGAGTTACAACAGCATTTAATGTAGATTTTAATGACAGAACAACACCTCGATTTTTGTGCTCAACAATACCTTGAAATCCATCCCACACAGCACCTCGAAATATGTGCCATCGTAAGACTGTATGGACTGTGCAAATTTTTTTTCTCGAACAATGTGCAACCCCTCGAAATCTATGCTCAACAGTTTTTCGAAAAACATGCCAACTGAGAAGTACGGCCCAACAAGAAAAAATGTAGCTGAACTGCCTTGGGAATCGAGCCACCTCCAGAAAAAAAATTCCTCTCCTAGGAATTCGAGCCACTAGAGAAATTCTCTCTCTCTCTCAAACAACTCAAAATGCCAAATGCTTAATCTCTTGATAAAAGCTCTCTTGAAAACTGTGTCTTTGCACATTGCCCTAGGCTTTCTCTTATAACATGAAAGTGACTTTTCACCTTCCCAATCCCTAAATCCAACAGTCAAGATCTAATCTTGTCTTGACAAGATCAAGGGATGAAAATCATTCCCTCCAAAATAATTCACTTATAATTTTTTAATAAAGTATTTTCACTTTATGAAATATGTGCACTTTTACTTCATAAAGTCACTTTATAAAAATCACTTTATAATGGACTTGGAACATTACATAAAAGTCACTTTATAAAAAGAGCCACTTTATTACAACATAGAAAAAGTCAAGTGCCTAGGTAATGTAAATGCAAGGTCACTTCCGCATACAAGACAAAATTATGCAGAGTGCCTTCCGAGCTGAAAAAGCTAACACTCCCTCTTAGAGAGGAAGATACTCACTGCCATCACTATCCGCTGGTCTGGTCCTCGGGTCCATCACATTGTTCACAGTAGGAGCTCCCTCTGAACCTGGAGCCAACGCTACCACCTGCACTAAACTGGAATCTGAAGACATCCTTCTGGCAACAACTCCAAACCCTGAGCTACTAGGAGAATCCATCCTCCGATCCTGAGCATTGGTCCTCTCATACCAGCCGAGTCTCATGCCAGTACTCTGAAGATAATCTCTCTCCTCCATCGAAAATCGAGACTGAAATCTTGGCGCCACTGCAGCCTCAGGAGCCTCCTACTCCTCTTTCGATTTTGAATCATACATCATGGGTTGTCCAAAAAATTTGTACAACTCATCAAACCAATCACCACTCAACTGTGGCTGGATCAGTTCCGCTCCCTTTGAGTATATAAGAACATTTCCCCCAACTGGACTTTCAGGAAAAATGTACACATGTCCCCTTCGGAACAATGTCGAATACCCAGCATCCTCCAAGGATGACATAGAGAACAACTTCACACTCAACCCTGAAACAAACAAAACTCCATCCTGCTCAAGGAGTTCATCCTGTCGGATCTGGAATCTGACTCTCCCAAATCCCCGCATGGAGCGTGTCATTCCCCCTTCACTCTCAACCATCCAGTCATGATCTGTCTTAGTAATGTTGTGGAATATATGATACATTCCGGTCAGGTGACGAGAGGCTCCACTGTCAATGAACCAACTCTCGTTCATCGCATATTCATTACTGTTGGCACTAGATACAAGAGAGAACATTGAGAATTATTTCTTAAACCTTTCCCCAAAATCATCTACCTTAGCAGTTGCAGCAATAGCCTCATCCTTCTTCTTTTTCTTCTTTTTAGGACACTGAGATGCAAAATGACCATACTGGTTGCAAGCAAAGCATATGACTTTGCTCAAGTCCTTATTGGACTTCTTCTTTCCCTTTGTTGAAAGAGAAACATTTTCTTCAATAACACCTTCCATTTGTCCACTACCTTGAGATCCTTCCCGGATCTCCTCCTGAGTGAAATCATCTCACAACCTACTCTAATATGGAAGGTGTTCACGACCAACAACACACTTCACGAAGACTTCCTAGTCTTTGGTGAAGCCTCTCAAGGCTGTCCTTACCAACTCAGAGTCAGAGATGATCTCCCCAACTGCAGCCAACTCATCTTTTACTTGTGCCACCCGGGTAAGATAGGATACAACACCTTCACCCTTGGCCATCTTGGTCCCGTGTAGTTTATCTTTGAGTGCCATCTTTCGGTTCTCATTCTTCGCCTCATATAGGTTTTTCAGTGTATCCGACATCTCATGAGCTGGCTTCTTTTCAACCAAGTGTGAAATAAGATGATCCTTGACACCATCCCGTATAATTCTCTGAGTTTTAGGATCTCTTACTTCATGTATATCAAGAGTAGTAGGATCAGTGGGAGGAGTTATTACAGTGCTAGCATTTACCCACAATCTGTTATCTTTAAGTACAACAATCATCTTGTCACCTACCCAATTTTTGAGAATAATTATTTTCTACTATTATCCTTTTTGCAAAAAAATAAAATAATACTTTGTGTTAGATTATAATTACAAGTTTGTAATTATGACCAAGTAGGTCAAAAATGAATGTAATGACTCATTATTATTATTTAATAAATGGAAATGGGAGACAAACACTCAAGAAAGCTGTTACAAGAGTATCCACTGGCCCACTAGGAGGAATGGAAGTTGTTGGAAGGATTGGGACAGATGGAAGTATTTGCACTTTACCATTAGATGTTGGTATGGGACAACTCCCCCTAATTTTGTGGCATTTCCCTCTCCAGGTGGAGAGAGGTGAGCAGGCAGCTCACTAATGACCAGTTAATTTCAAAAGACCTAGGCATCCTATAAAAGGAAATTCGAATTGAGCAGGCAGCTCTTACAATGTTTTCTGCAGAAACATTCCTCATGCTCATCAGGTGATGGCTGAGAGATTCGAATAGGGGAGGCTGTGGAGAGTGCAAGTATAAGTCTGCAAATGTTATGAGAAGGGTAGACTAGAGGTGTTGGTGCTGATCCCATTGAATTACTAAGCCTGTAAGGCTGGATATATAAATTTTCTTGTTGCTGCAAGTTGAAGTCCTAAGCTGCAGAACCTTCTTCCTCCTGGTGGATCAGTGGATAAGCTCGGGGGTCCTAAGGCAGACATCTTGGCTATTTGGGAGCAGGTTGGGTGGAACAGGTTTCTTGAGTGATTTGTTCCTCCCATTACACTCAGGTTCTATTCTGTTGTGTTTTCTTTTTCAAATCACATGAATGCTCTCAGAAAATGGCTTAGTATTGTTATTTAATGATCAATAGTAGATAATGTCAGATCCTAAATAATTTAGATTTGCTGAACTGATAAAATGACTCCTCTGCATTTTTCCCCATGCGTGGAGCTGCATCGTACTCCAGTACAGAGAGGTAGCATTAAATTTGCCCAGTTAAAAGTGAAACCTTGCATGCATCTAAATACCTAAACCAAAGACCACCCATGCACAGACCTATGTTTATCATGCATCTTATATTTTAGCAGCTGTAGATTAGATCTATGCATGTATTGTTTCACTATTCAATTCTGTATGCTGAAACAACTTAACAGAAACTAAGTATAGCAGTAGGTTCTTTTCTTATTTCTGAAGGTGATCATTATGTTAACAACTAGGGCTATTGATCTTTACTAATTACTTCAAAGAAAACAATAGCATGCATTTTGTTTAACCATATTTCCATTTTTCTATCTTCTTATTGTTTTCAAAATCTGATTGATCTTATATAAATATTGTCTTCATTGTATTATATTGTACAGACAGAAAGAAAGCTACTGTGTTATTTTATCCTTTCATCAAAGGTCCAAAATGGACGAATACAGGAATATATAGTTAGAATAAGAAAATTATATATTCATAAGCAATCAAATTATCTGAAGATTGCATTGTTATTTTCTTTGTTTTCCTGAACTATCAATTGCATATGATAAAACTTACATCACAAAATACCAAGTTATTAACAACTAGGACAAACATAGCTTTATTAAATTGACAGATTAAATTATAGTATCTCTACACCCAAGCTGGGGTCAACAGGTTCTCATTACATCATTATTTATAACATTTAACAGTTACCAAATCAAGGTTTCCTTGCCATAGACAATTTAATTGCAGAATCAAGAGTTGTTATTCTTATTCCTTTAAAACATCAATATAGACATGTAGATTTCATTCACATCGATAGCTAGGGTTTAACATTATCACTTATGCTTTCAAAACAAAACCATTTCCTTTCTAATTTCGGCTTAATCCATACAAGCACAAACGCAGTATAAGCCTGGAAAATCGCTCTCGGCTTATAGCCACTTTGTAATTAAACATGCATGCCTTTCGTTCCTCGGATCAGAGTTCAACAATGAGTACATCGAAAACACCATACGCAGACATGAAACCTAATAGATACAGATACAAAAACGAGAAGACCCATTTCACCAAACGTAGCCATTAAACCCTGAACATTATCGTTTCCATTTAAAATAACAGTAGTTACACCCTACCGTTACCACTATATTTTGCTGAAGGTTCCTTTCGAAACCCCACGCCATTTATACACACAGCAAATACTGAAACCAAGTTACAGTCAACGTATCTCCTCGTGCATCAACCCAGAAGTACTCAAAACGATAAGACATAAAACGTAAAGATGCAAGACTATTTGCAAACACAAGGGTTCAACCCTGCTCAACTCGTCGATGCCAGGAATGGCCGGCTGTATATTTTAAACATTTACATCACCTACTCTATCAACAAAAACTCAAAACTGAAGGTTGCCCAAATTTTGCAGGCGAAACAAAAGCCACTACCGCGAAGGCATGCTACCAACACTTGCTCATCAAGTCCGATTCCAGGAGAACCACTAAGGAGGGATACCACCGAAGCTTACCGGTGGGTTCGCTTAAGTTCTCTTCCCCTTCAACTATTCCGGCACCCTTTGGATTCGCCGAGGGTTACCTGCCAACAACCATACAATAAGTTAAGCATCGGATCATGGGAAAGAAAATACATGCAACAAGAATATTATGGAAACTCTTGCATCGTTACGTTACCTGAGTTGTGACAAACGAAGCCAGTATCCATCCACTGCGAAGGAGATGCACCTAGCTCGAAGACCACCCTGTGTGATAACTTCCGAAGACTTGCAACCCGACGGAGAAACCCAGACTTGCAAGCTACTACAATGCCCAACCGCCACACTCATCCAACCTGTGGATGGCCACACCATTTAAATCCTAACTCAGCCTCCATTGATGACTCTCACATACAGTTTGAGGACTGATACCGGTCTCAGGATCGAGCCTGGGGAAGGCTAGAAAAACCAGCAAACCTTAAGTGCCTCTCGGCCTGTTGGCCTCACCTCCCAAACCCTACCACCGAACAATGACCAAGAAACGTTACAAAATCCATAATTTACGCAAGGGGTTCAACTCATCCCAATACACAACGATCAACGGCGGAGATCCATCCTCATCAAGCCACGTTGGAAGGTGGCAGGAGTAGCATTCAATTGCCCATCTACCTCACAAGCTACGAGGTTGCCATATCGGTGGATAGTAGGGTAGGAGGTCCGTTACAACTCAACATTCCAAACCCTTTCACACGACGAGTCAGCTATCACCACTTACACGTAGCAATATCCTTAACACGGTGGCCAGGCACAATAATTGCAAACCAAATCATTTAATACACCCTCGATTCGTATGCAGGCTTTTGCAGGTCCATCATTCCACCTGCCAACCCATACAAATCAATGTTAAAAGCATTAATATGTAAATATTATCAATGTATAACGATCATCGATAGCATATAGCCAAGGTCTCATACGATCCCATATAATCAATTGTGAAACACATTCATAGCTTATGAATATCCACTAAGGTCGTGAGCAACCATAGGGCATGGTTTGACTCCGCCCATCACATAAAGTCTATTATAAAGTTCACTATAGGGATTATTGCAGAGCTCATAAAGCTTGTCCACACCATAAGTTATATAAACACACCGCTAGGGTATGGTTGCCACCCAAGGACCCATCACACACATTGCATGGTAGGGTATTAATACTTAAGGCATCACCATTTTAATTGCCCAGACAATAGAAATATAAAACCAACTTATCACTCTTTCCATAGCATGACTTAAGACCGTGAGCCCTGGTCCTGAACTTGTCACCGTCAATATTTATAAAGAGAATTACTTAACAGCCGCAAGACATTTATGGAATGATCATATGCAAAGTCATCAACACTTAATGGAAGCATTCATGACGAACACACCCTGAGATAGACGTTATCTGCAGTCTTGAGATAGACAGGTTCATCTCACAGAATTGGAAGGAGATAATACCTGTAGCATCGAAATTCATAAGCAATCTTGATTTAGATCACAGTTATTAAACACTCTGAATTTTATCGCTATCTCTTACCTGTGAATCTGCACATGAAGGATGAGTGCAATGCTTTAGCGGAGTAGCTAAGTAAGCCTCGGGGCACCTCATGGGACCCCTTTCATCATCATCCAGAAAAGTTAAACTGTTAGCACTTGTCAAAAGAATTCTGTTTTCCAGTGCATCATAATTTTCAATCATTCCAGCATACGAATAAAGTACAAATTTATTAATTGATTTTCATGACGTCATTAAAAGACAAAAGACACAACCATTAAATTGTTCCTACCAACCGACACTTTTATTAATTGCTTAATATTGATTATTATTATTTCCACATTTTACAATATTAGCCTTTTTTATGGCGATTTAAAAAAATTTAAATTTTTTGAAAATATCGGGATGTTACACATCCTGACTTTCCATTGCAAGTAGTTGGAAATGCCATCCAACTGATACTCAAATCTGATGTAACCAGACATCTTCCTTGTTGTAAAAAGAGAAAAAACACAATCTTCCCCAACACCTACAAGACCCTTGCAGATAGATTTTTCCAACGCACAAATTGTTAAAAAAAATTGTCCAACAACTCAATATCACTGCTACACCAACAATTTACTATTATCTTAGAGCACTAGCTCTAATACCATGTTAATAAAAATCAGGCTGTAACAACCGTCTCAACCACTCAGCAACCTCTAGATTTCAGACTTAGGCTACCATTAATTAAATGACGGAACATACATTTAAATAATTCATAACAAGCTGAAAGACACTAGTTGAGATAATGAAGCAGCGAAAAAGATAAGAATAACAACAATATGAAATTGTAATGCACAGTGAGATTTGGTCAAAACAAACCCTGGAAAAACCCCCACTGGGTAAAACCAGTCCAAGAGAAAATTTCATTAAGCATTTACAAGCATTAAAAAAAGAGTTACAACAACATTTAATGCAGATTTTAATGACAGAACAACACCTCGATTTTCGTGCTCAACAGTACCTCGAAATCTGTCCCACGCAACACCTCGAAATATGTGCCACCGTACGACTGTACAAATTGTACGGACGTATGGACTATGCATAATTTTTTTCTTGAACTGTGTGCAACCCCTCGAAATCTGTGCCCAACAGTTTTTTGAAAAACGTGCCAGCTGAGAAGTACGGCCCAACAAAAAAAATGCAGTTGAGCAGCCTTGGGATTCGAGCCACCTCCAGAAAAAAATTCATCTCCTAGGAATTTGAGCCACTAGAGAAATGTTCTCTCTCTCTCTCAAAAAACTCAAAATGCCAAATGCTTAATCTCTTGATAAAAGCTCTCTTGAAAACTATGTCTTTGCACATTGCCCTAGGCTTGCTCTTATAACATGAAAGTGACTTTTCGCCTTCCCAATCCTTAAATCCAACAGTCAAGATCTAATCTTGTCTTGATAAGATCAAGGAATGAAAATCATTCCCTCCAAAATAATTCACTTATAATTTTTTAATAAAGTATTTTCACTTTATGAAATATGTGCACTTTTACTTCATAAAGTCACTTTATAAAAATCACTTTATAATGGACTTGGAACATTACATAAAAGTCACTTTATAAAAAGAGTCACTTTATTACAACATAGAAAAAGTCAAGTGCCTAGGTAATGTAAATGCAAGGTCACTTCCGCATACAAGACAATTATGTAGAGTGCCTTCCGAGCTAAAAAGCTAACACTCCCTCTTAGCGAGAAAGGTACTCACTTCCATCACTATCCGCTGGTTTGGTCCTCAGGTCCATCACAATGTTCACAGCAGGAGCTCCCTCTGAACTTGGAGCCAATGCTACCACCTGCACTGAAATGGAATCTGAAGACATCCTTCTGGCAAAAACCCTAAACCCTGAGCTACTAGGAGAATCCATCCTCCGATCTTGAGCATTGTTCCTCTCATACCAGCGGAGTCTCCTGCCGGTACTCTTAAGAGAATCTCTCTCCTCCATCAGAAATCGAGACTGAAATCTTGGCGCCACTGTAGCCTCAAGAGCCTCCTGCTCCTCTTCTAATTCTGAATCATACATCATGGGTTGTCCAACAAACTTGTACAACTCATCAAAACCAATCACCAATCAACTGTGGCTAGATCAGTTCTACTCCCTCTGAGTATATAAGAACATTTCCCCGAACTGGACTTTCAGGAAAAATGTACACATGTCCCCTTCAGAACAATGTCGAATACCCAACATCCTCCAAGGCTGACACAGAGAACAAGTTCACACTCAACCCTGGAACAAACAGAACTCCATCCTGCTCAAGGAGTTCATCCTGTTGGATATGGAATCTGACTCTCCCCAATCCCCGCATGGAGCATGTCGTTCCCCCTTCACTCTCAACCATCCGGTCATGATCTGTCTCAGTAATGTTGTGGAATATATGATACATTCCGGTTAGGTGACGAGAGGCTCCACTGTCAATGAACCAACTCCCATTCATCGCATATTCATTGCTGCCGGCATTAGATACAAGAGAGAACATTGAAAATTATTTCTTAAACCTTTGCCCAAAATCATCTACCTCAGTAGTTGCAGCAACAACCTCATCCTTCTTCTTTTTCTTCTTTTCAGGACATTGAGATGCATAATGACCATACTGGTTGCAAGCAAAGCATCTGACTTTGCTCAAGTCCTTATTGGACTTCTTCTTTCCCTTTGCTAAAAGAGCAACATTTTCTTCAATAGCACCTTCCATCTGTCCACTACCTTGAGATCATTCCCGGATCTCCTCCTATGTGAAATCATCCCACAACCCACTCCAATCTGGAAGGTGTTCACGACCAACAACACACTTCAAGACTTCCTCGTCTTTGGTGAAGCCTCTCAAGGCTGTCCTTACCAAATCATAGTCAGAGATGACCTCCCCAACTATAGCCAACTCATCTTTTACTTGTGCCACCTGGATAAGATAGGATACAAAACCTTCACCCTTGGCCATCTTGGTCCCATGCAGTTTATCTTTGAGTGCCATCTTCTGGTTCTCATTCTTCGCCTCATATAGGTTTTTCAGTGTATCCCACATCTCATGAGCTGACTTCTTTTCAGCCAAGTGTGGAATGAGATGGTCCTTGACACCATCTAGTATAATTCTCTGAGTTTTAGCATCTCTTAGTTCATGTATATCAAGAGCAGTAGGATCAGTGGGAGGAGTTATTACAGTGTTAGCATTTACCCACAATTTGTTCTCTTTAAGTACAACAGTCATCCTGACTTTCCATTACAAGTAGTTGGAAATGCCATCCAACCGGTCCTCAAATCTAATGCAACCAACCATTTCTCTGTTGTAAAAAGAGAATAAACACAATCTGCCCCAACACCTACAACACCCTTGCAGATAGATTTTTCCAACGCACAAGTTGTTAAAAAAAATTGTCCAACAACTCAATATCACTGCTGCACCAACACTTTATTGTTATCTCAGAGCACTAGCTCTAATACCATGTTAATAAAAATCAGGTTGTAACAACCATCTCAACCACTCAGCAACCTCTATATTTCAGACTTAGGCTACCATTAATTAAATGACAGAACATACATTTAAATAATCCATAACAAGCTTAAACACACTAGCTGAGATAATGAAGCAGTGGAAAAGATAAGAATAACATCAATCTGAAATTGTAATGCACAGTGAGATTTGGTCAAAACAGACCCTGGAAAAACCCCCACTGGGGAAAACTAGTCCAAGAGAAAATCTCATTAAGCATTTCCAGGCATAAAAAACATAGTTACAACAAAATTCAATGCAGATTTTAATGACAGAACAACACCTCGATTTTTGTGCTCAACAGTACCTCGAAATCCTTCCCACGCAGCACCTCGAAATCTATGCCACTGTACGGATTGTGCATAATTTTTTTTCTTGAACTATGTTCAACCCCTTGAAATTTGTGCCCATCAGTTTTTCGAAAAACGTGTCAGCTGAGAAGAACGGCCCAACTGTTTGGCTCAGCAAGAAAAATGCAGTTGAGATGCCTTGGAATTCGAGCCACCTCCAGAAAAAAAAAATTCCTCTCCTAGGAATTCGAGCCACTAGAGAAATGTTCTCTTTCTCTCTCAAACAACTCAAAATGGCAAATGCTTAATCTCTTGATAAAAGTTCTCTTGAAAACTGTGTCTTTGCACATTGCCCTAGGCTTGCTCTTAGAACATGAAAGTGAATTTTCACCTTCACAATCCCTAAATCCAACGGTCAAGATCTAATCTTGTCTTGACAAGATCAAGGGATGAAAATCATTCCCTCCAAAATAATTCACTTATAATTTTTTAATAAAGTATTTTCACTTTATAAAATATGTGCACTTTTACTTCATAAAGTCACTTTATAAAAATCAATTTATAATGGACTTGGAACATTACATAAAAGTCACTTTATAAAAAAAACCACTTTATTACAACATAGAAAAAGTCAAGTGCCTAGGTCATGTAAATGCAAGGTCACTTCTGCATACAAGACAAAATTATGCGGAGTGCTTTCCGAGCTAAAAAGCTAACAAAAACACATACAGATAAAGGAAAATAAAGTGGCTAATGTACTCAATAGGAAAATGCATGCAATACAAGTGGAAACCATTAACATTCGCCAATCAAATTTGAGGCAAAATATTGTTGACTCTCTTATTGAAGATGAGCAATATGTGCAAATAAAAGACAAATTACAACAACATAATTTGGAAAAGATGTATAAAGGTTGTCATTTGGAGGATGATGAACTTCTTACTTATAAAAATAGAATGTATATTCCTAATGTGGCATATTTGAGGAGAATTATTATAGATGAAATCCATAAAATGCCATATTCTAGTCATCCAGGATACCATAAAACAATTGTTACAACTACGAATCAATATTTTTGGCCAGGAATGAATAAATATATTGTTTAGTATATTTCTAAATGTATGAAATGTCAGCAAGCAAAGGTCGAGCATCAACAACCAACATGTTTATTGTAGCCTTTGCAAATTCTAGAATGGAAATGGGAAGTGGTAACTATGGATTTTATTACCAAATTGACAATTACTTCACGAAAGCATGATTCAATCATGGTTGTGGTGGATAAATTGTCTAAAAAAACACATTTTATTCTAGTTAAATCTACTTACAAGGTTGATGAGATAGCTAGAATATTCATGAAAGAAATATTCAAATTGCATGAGTTATCCAAAGCACTTGTATCTAACCATGATACAAACTTTACTTCTAACTTTTAGTATTTTTGTAGATTTGGGTACATATATGTACTTTAGTATTTCCTACCATCCACAAATTGATGGACAAACATAAATAGTAAATAAGGTGATTGAAGACATGCTTCGCATGTATGTGATGGACAAACATAAATAGTAAATAAGGTGATTGAAGACATGCTTCGCATGTATGTGATGGACAAACCATCCAAGTGGGAAGACTATCTACACTTGGTGATCGTAAGGAATTCAATGTTGGGGATCATGTTTACCTCCAAGTGAGGCCAATGAAAAATTTCTTGAAGCTTGGAAATTGTGCCAAGCTATCACCAAGATATTGTGGGCCATTTGAAGTGCCTAAGAGGATATGGACAATTGCATATAGAATTGCATTGCCTGCTAACACTAGAGCTCATAATTTTTTTCATGTTTATTTGCTTAAGAAATGTGTACATTATCTTAACCATGTGATTGATTGGGATGCGGTTTAGGTGGAACTCGAAGGAGAGTTCCAAACAACGCCACTATGCATCCTCGACAAGAAAGTAACATTTATCCAGAACAGAGCCATCGGACAAATAAAGGTGCAATGGAAACACTTTGGTCCTGATGAGGCTACATGGAAGCTAGAGGATGCCATGAGAGAGCCATATCCATTTTTGTTCTGATTTTGAGCAAACACTCAGGATGGTGTTATTTCAAGGGGGAGGGGATTGTAATACCTCTAGTTTTGACTTGACTTGGATTGTATTAAATCAAATTATGTAAATGATGTAAATATGCTAGTATGGATTCCTATTGTGGAGCTCAAGGGCCCGACTAGTGAATGACTAGGCATGCATAATCGAAATATCTCTATATGGACCATGTGATTAGCTTGTCATGCAAACTTGAATGCTATGTAAATATTATGTTGGAAAAATAATAAAATGGTCCAAGATGGCCGTGTAAAGAGCACTAGAGGGGCTATGGTGCCATTAGAGGGGAAGAGGAAAGGGGGCCTATGGGAGATTAAATACTCTATTTCCAAGTGTCAATCTTAGACTCAACCATTTTCTACCATGTCCTTTGAATTAGCCAATTACTTCCTTTTGACCATTAACTCCAATCATTGAATGCATGTGTGAGGTTGGTGGGAAAATTTTTCTCATGTAGTTATCGAAGCATGGGATGAGTATACTTCCATGACTATTGTAAGAGTCCTCTATTATATTGTTAGAAATTATGTTAGTTGTCTTTTCCCCATCCTTTCATCTCCTTTGGGGTCTATCGTCCATTTTTCTTAGTAAGATTTGACAGTGGAATTTTACACTACAGAGAATTTTCCTCTTCCTATTCATTCCATTGCCATTACCATTACCATTACCAAATTGTGCCATAACCATACATTCGAATTTGGAAGGAGGATTGTAGAAATTAGAGAAAAGAGATGGTTGTAGGTGAGCATAGAGGTTGGGAAGATAGGAACTTGTATCCATTATGTTTTGCTACTTCTACATGCTTGAGAAGCCACAAAGTAAGGTTACAAGAGGTTCTCCAACAACATACAACAAATTGGACTCTTTCTACACACATTGGTAATAATTGTAAGGGTTGGATTTCTTGAGGGAACTATGGAGCAATGAAGGGAAATTCCTTCCTTGTGTTGTGTGGGGTATTAGAAAAAAGTGCCATGGCTGGGATGACTTAATGAGATCCATGTAAATGCTTAGAGGTGAGCAATTTAGCTAAACATGAGAGCAAATGGGTTGTTGGCTGAGAGAGAAGCCTATAGGTATTTCCTTCGCCCCAGTGGCCTCATAACCTAGCTTCGGGGTGGTATTTGCAATTGATACCTATGCTTGGGTGGAAAATCACTCTTGCACATCTAGTTGCTTGGATATTCTTGTTTAAAGATAAGTATTTTCTTTGTACATGAATGTGAATGATTTTATTTTCTACATGTAATAAATATGCTTGTTTATACATGTTGTATGTGTGGCTAGAGTTTTTAAATTCCGATGTGCTTTACATTTATGAATTTACTCATCCATTTTTTAATAATGAATTCATATAATGGTCCATGGGGAAAAATATAGAAACATGTAATTCTTAAATATCCCCCTCTATTGGTTGGATCAATGGATCGAGACGCAACAATTATTCTCGTTCAAAAAGCACCATCAAAATTGAAATCACAATGGATCAGGCTTTGCATGAGTGTCATCATGGTATATGATTTGGAATAATGTTAATGTGCCACAACCATCTAACTAACACAAGGTAGATGATGCGACATGTAATGATGTGACAATTTGGCTAGTTGACACATGGTAAGTTGTGTGGCACTAGCTTGGCATGGCAAGCTCTATGTGTAATTCGTGAAAGTATGATCAATGGGTCGAAGGCCTTGTAGTAGTCTTGATGTTGAGGTGATGATCTTTGAATAAATTGGCATCTATGTGGCAAGTGATGGTTAGGTGGACTTCTTATTTTGGGGTGATGTCTTTGGTCAAAATTTTACTAGTAGGGCACATGAACTCCAAAGTAAAGGCTTGTTACATAGGGGAACTTTTCCAAAAAGTATGACCACATCAGAAGTTTTGACCCCTACAATACAATCCTTGTACCATTGCTGAGTAGTGTGGGACCAACTCTATCAAGCTTAAGTTACCACCATACCTTTGTACACATCCCATTTTTTATGTTGAGTTTCTATAACCTTACAGTGATATCTGGCTTGTGTAAAACACCATATTGCAAGACCCTCTAGTTGACATTCATCCTAACACGATGGGTATTTCAAACCAAGTCACCCATTAGAAAACTCTAAATATTTGTGACAAGGCTACAAAGTTGTTACATTGTAAAAACATGTTAGCTCCCTATGCATGCATAATATTTCAAACATAAGTGGGTGTGACAATAATTTCCTCACTCAGTGGACATTGATTTGACCTTTTTGCATCAATTTGAAATTTTGTTTTCTATTAGACCACTCTTTCCACCTTTCATGTAATGAGTGGCACTGTTATTTGGAGATGGGGCATAGAGGGTCATAATCTATGCCTTGGTATGATTTCGAACTGCACCAATCCCTTCTCAACTTCCAATGTGACCAAGAGAGTGCCCACAACAAGTTCTATCCCATTCCCTTGTGCGATTGATCCTTATTCCTAATCACATTCATCAAAATCATGAACTGTGTTTGATCTTTAACACGACATAGATGCTTCTTCCATAAATTCTCCATAAAGGAATCTTCAATGAATCAACACGCTTGCTCAAGGCTAAATTCATTGGCATCACCAATGGAGTATCACAATTGACTTAGTGAATGAGACTTTGACCTATGGTAATCAAAGTTATTTAACTCCAGTCGTCATGGCACTAGCAATTAATTGGTTTCAAGAATCCTCATAATTTGTTATTCTTTCCACTGACATACAATGATAATTGGATTAATGGTAAATTCTATTTGTTCACTTGTATAAATATATAAACAATCCATTGTAAATAATCATGCGATTTTATAATGGTCATTTTGGTTAAGGCTAACCTCCATCACAAATGTATTCATCAATAGAGCCACTTGCTTACTTTGTTTCAGTCCTTGCTATTATTTATACCAAAAATAGATGTACATTTCAAAAATCTAGGTTTGATTTATGTTTAATTCTTTTGGCTTTGTTGTCTCACTATCTCATTGTGTGAGTTACTTATGTTTACCCATTACACTTAATTCACTTAAGTGGCATAATGCAATTTCATAATTTTTGTTAATTAATTTTGCAACACTAATAACTTTTGTTACATCAATTTGTTCATAAAATTTGACCACCTACCACAAATGATCATTGTGACTAACTTGATTATAGTGGTTAACATGACATAAGTCACATACCCCACTAATTTGCCATAAAATTAAGGAACTAAACACTCAGGGTGACTAATCTCACCTAAGGCCCAAATCACTATTTCCCTACAATATATCTACAGGAAACCCAATAGAGCCTTAAATGCAACCTACACTACAACCTTTTTAAATTACTTGATTTGTCCTCATATATCATAGAAAATGTGTGGAATGAAACCCAAAATTTCAAAAAAATCATACAAATACAAATGTAGTTAAAAAAAAAGAACATATACAAAACAAGTATCCCAAAGTGGGCCCATAAATTAGATGAAGGGAAAGCTAGATGGCACTTTAAGTGTCACACCAAATAGTAATCAAATGTGCTTGGTAGAAACTAAACATAGAAGGATTTTTAGAAGCCACTCTATACTTTACCTCAACTACAGAAAGATAAATGGATAACTATTTCTTGCATGCCTAGGTAACAAGAACACAAACAAGAGTGAATACATAACTTGCAATGGTAACTTATGATCATTTGGAAAACCAACTCAAACATAATTTGTGAATCCAACAATTTATTATTATTGTCATTGTGTTAAGTACATACTTGTAAACACACAAACCAAGTGTTACGCACATAAACAAAACATTAATATTAAGTACGTAAACTTTATGTACGTGAGTTATTGTTTGTGTAATAGTGGTTTAGTCTTAGATCTCCACGATATTATATCTTGATGATTGTCATGCTTCTACAAAATGTGTCTTTAAACGTTATCTTCCCATATATGATAAAACATATTTTCTTCACTGCATTCACATCTTTTCCAAAAAAAAGTGCAAATACCTAGCGTGGACACATGGAGAGCATTGGGATTCATTGAACAAATAATTGTTCTAAATCCACCTAAATAGTTCTAACTCATTTTGAAAGGTCTCCTCACAAATTGTGGCTAGCTCGTATCCTTTAATTTTCTTCCCCATTTTCCTTCTCATTCAAATTTGACCTCTTTGATTTGCAATAATTTTTATACATTCAACAATTACATTTGTACTCTTTAAGGGTGAATTTGTTTGCTTTTTCTTAAACCCGTCCCACCATGACTTGACATGCATTTCCTCTCAAAGAATTTGGCTTCCTTTGGCTTGCATATGTGACATGAGTTTTTATTTAAATAATTTCCAATGCATCCTTGTTAAACCAAATATTACATCTTTGAACCATTTCCTTTTTAACTATTACAATTGTGGCTATTCCCTTCTCTTGGACATTATTAAACTTTACACGTTACAACAAAAAAAATTCATTATGCTCACAATCTCTAATTTATTTATAAAAAAAATTCTAGGAAATATATCTTGGGGAAATCCACCAAGCCCTTCCCCTCATTCCAAGGATGGTACATAGGGTAAACCCTAGATTCTTCAAGGCACAAGGCCAAGTCAAAACTAGCGCTTGAAGGCATTACGCCAATATACTCATTATGAGCTCAACATGTCACAGAAATAGATCATAGGTGGGGAGGATAACATTCCATTCCACAACTTGTTGGGCTAGGTATCTTCCTTCCTCCTAACACCATTTCACCATTTGTTTAAATTGTTCATTTGGCTCCCAATTGACCATTACATTTTTTGGAAACTATGTAGCCATCTAGCTTGTCCGTTCATCATTTGGATATGTTGCTTGGAGCCTTGTGCCTCTTATTGTTGCAAAGTAGTCTTACTCTCTCGACAATTAACCTTGTCTTCATTTCAAAGCCTACCTATGGTGACATATAGCTTACACCAAGAGCAATAAAGGTTGTTTGTTAATTGTGCACCCTTAAGAAGTTTAATCAATCTATAGATAAGGTTGTTTGTTCACTGTGCATGCTTGTTGAATGAGTATTGTGCATTTTTCATCCAATGGTTGAACTTTACTACAATGTCAATCCATTTATTTCTTTTTATCATGGCTATTTCATATTTAGAGCTCCATGATAATTAAGTGTTACATATTGTCCTTGTAATGAATGTTGAACTTCTCTATGGATAGTATGCTTCCATATATTGAAGTTAAGGCTTATGTTTACTCATTGTGTTGTGTAGGTAATGCTCTCTAATGAATGTTGGTGGTCTTTTATTGTATCAACTAGCCTAGTGGTGGTGATATTTTTGCAAAAAGATTATGGATAGTTAAATGTTTTCTTGCGTAAAGCTACTAATATTAGTTGGGCATGCACATAAGCCTTTGTTTATAAATAAATTGCTATTTGGTAATCACACACACTTTTCTATGCATACTTGTGTGCATGGCATGGACAAATAGCTACGTGGATGCAAATACCCATTGGGCATCATTTTCTAACATTTGTACATAGTTTTTATACACTTTAAAACCTGATACTCAATGGAGAATATGTCTGTAATTTTTGAACTCAACTTATTTGGATTTGATTATTTATGCCACATCATATGGCTTCCTTCTTCACATTAACTAGCTCCTATTGCAATGACTTAATGGACCTTTCCTTGTATATGAGAGATTTGGAAGAAGGTTTTAATATTTCAACCAATTATTAAAAATATAAATATATCGTTGAATAAAAGATGCATCATCATAGAATCAACACACAATTTATTAACTCAAAGAATGGGTATCAACTAAGCTTCCATATAAATTAAAATCATGATTTCCAAGTAAATTAACCTCTTATCAATCACATTGGACTTGAGCAACCATACCTATTAAATGGAATTACCTTTGTTTGATGCACAAGTTCAAGGAGACATATGAGATACTGCAAAAACAATGATCATTTCAATAGCTATCCTATGTTAATTATTCTACTGAGACTTTTTTTAATTTTACAAATCATGAAATGATCAATGGGCACTTCAACTTTATACAAACAAATGATTTGTAGTCTATTGTAGTCAATAGTGATAGAGCCTTCCTGTTGCTACAAGGTGATAACATACATAAACTCAATGCTCATGATACTATAATGCCTTAATGAATCACAGGATAACCTCCACAAAATTTGGACTCAACACAATCCTATGTTGTCATCCTCTGTCACTATTATAAAAGAAGCATTAATCCATAACAAGATTGGAAAGCTTCAATAGTTATAAAAAGCTATGTAGAAACAAGCACACACTGAAATGTGGATATATTAAATTTACCACCGTGGCATGCAATAGTGACAAATGATACAAATATAGGATATCTTATTTGCACTTAAATGGCATGCCATATAAAAAAAATTCAGATTGCCATATCTTAGCACATGGACTGGTATGTTTATCTTCTACCATAAAAAGACTAATAACAAGATTTAACAATCATCAATTATATCATATAATTATAATGATCAAATTTCAATAGTTTTTGGCAAATTTTTAGATAAAAGAATCTACAATAATTTAGAGATTGTAACCTTTTCCAATATATAAATAATTTATAGACTATTCCATTCATATTAGATGTCAATTTTATGTTTGGGTGTAGGATTGGCTTAATTTTGTTAGGATACTCAAAATGCTTCTGGCTTTTCCATTCTTCGTGATTGATTGATTGCTTTTAATAGTTATTTTCACCAAAATACACACTCTTGTATTCTTTTTTGAAAAAAAAAAGAAATTGAGAAAATGAAAGTAATATAAAATTGATTTTTACCAAACAAATGTTTTTAATGGAATTTTTTAGTAAGATCTAAACGTTTCTTGAATTATTCAAGCATTAGTATGCAAAAGGGAGTTGTTCAGTGCTACATTTAGGTCATAAAGTTGTTTTGTATGGATTACCATTTTATATAAATAGAGATATGATTGGCTTACATAATTTTGGGTTGGGACTTGTCCTTAACCCAAAATCATCATCAAAACTCTTGTCTGCATCGAAAGATGATCACATTTTCTTCACTCTCAAATTATAATTCTGCTTATCTTAGTCTATGGAAAATATCTTTATACTTGGCAATTTCAGAATGATTTTATGTCCGCATTTCCATGTACAGATACTAAAAGGATAGAGATAATAACACCAACCTCATCTTCATAAAACACAACACCTAGTTAAGTTAATATTGCATTCTCAATATACTATGTTGAAAAAATGCTACTCTCTAAAGTGCAGTTGTAACCGTGATTTTGCTTTAGTAAAGCTAAAAAATCAAAATTGTATACTTGATTTGAAATGCATCATGAAGGACATTACGAGAAGACCATCCAAATTTGGCATCAGTTCAATCCATCTGGAAATTTTGTTGAGAATATATTGCCAATGCCTCCATACTTAGTCATTTTTTGATGGTTAAACTACAGAATAGTCAATATCAGTCGTTTGAGTATACATGCCCAACCTTGCATCCTACACGTATCGACAGAGCAGTCTGACAATTATATCTTGATTCTTTGATTAAAATACATATTTTATCTTAGATCAATTATTTCCTTCTATTATTATTAATTTGGACCATACTTTATATGTTTCTAAGCGCAAAGATCACATCATTAAAATCACGCATATAAGGGACGCTAGTTGCATACCTTTCACATACCCAATCATTCTTATAATCTAATGTATCTGGCCTTGGTGAATGATAGACGCCTCATAATTAATTGTATCACGCTTCAAAACATTGCTCTTCCCTGTAAAGAGCAGCCACATAAACATTATACATTTCCAAGTAATTACCAAGTGGACAGTATCAAAATTAGAGGAAGATGATATCATCAACTCCTCTTTTTTTATCTTATATGGCTTGGTTTTTAACTCTCTCTCCTTTAGACTTGAGCAGATTCTCCCTCTGCATAAGCCGTTTCCTAGTTTTCAGTTTTCTGCAATTTATATTGTGTAATAAACGGAATGCTTTGGGAAATCCAAGGCCCGCCTTAATAGGACCACTTAGGATTGACCTCTTGTGTGTGCTCATTGCTTTCGAAAACAATTTTCTTTCTGTTAACCGGGGTAGCAGTTCCAGTTTGAGGTCCAGTTGAGGATCCTTTTGTTTTCGAGTTAGTTTGGGATGTAACAAATCTACTTCTGTTTCATTTCTTGAAACTGCATCTGCATGTCTTTCAGTGATCAAAGACTTATCTGGATGTTTGAGCTGATCATGTCTTCGGACAAATAACGCAATAAAGAAACCCTCCATATCCCCAGCTGCCTCTGTTCGCAGCAAGTGCTGGGCTGAACTTCAATGCACAAACTCAATTATTCAAAGAAAATTAAACACAACAATAAGAATAAAATATATCAGACATACCAACCTCCTTCAAAAACTGGAAGACCTCGATGTGGCCATTCAGGAAACGGGGTTGCCAGGTAAAAATTCAAAGCATTGGCATGTGGAAGAACTGACTCAATAACATCTTCATTCTCACGTTGATGAATGGAGCAGGTACTATATACAACCCTCTCAACTGTAGGAACTGTAAAGCAAGACGTATTAAAATTCTATGAAAAAGATCATACCATACTATAAATTGAAATTCCCTTTGACTAAAATAATAACAAAGAAATGCCAAACACAGGACGATTGCTGTATGGACGAGCCAGAAATTTCACCTTCTCATATAAGCAACATATTTCAAAATTCCATGCTTGCACAAAACTCCATCAGTTCTAATTATAATGTTTGTTTAAATAGCTAAAGAACAAAGATGGCCTACTAACAAATGAGATTGATCTATTCCACAGATCTATGCACTGTTTATTCATCTTTCCAAATTTACACGGGCTAATGGTAGTAACTATTGTAAATACATGAAAAAGAAATAAAAAGAAATAAACTTAGTGTGGAGGTTTTCACAGTGGTTAATCATTGTATTAAAGCTCGTGGAATTTCCTGTGTTGGAGTTTAGGAAACACCCGATGTTTCAAGTGGACACTCCACCCAAAGTATTGCCTTTATCTTCTTTTAGAATGATGATATTAGGATTGTTGTTAAGGTGGTGTAGGGGTTGTGTAATAGATAGTTCTTATTTATTACAAATGACATATTCTTGTAAATATATAAGTATATATAGTGAAATTCCACAAGCTTTAATACAAAGAATAAACTTCAAAGTCGTCAACAAAACTGCATCGAAACTTACTAAAAGATTTTGGTCATCTAGGTGTAAATCCTTAATTTGAAGGATAAAGTTAGAGGAATCTTTTATAAAAGACTTGGTTTGGCCAATAAATTGTTGAAGCTTTTTGGATAATAATTTCTAAAGGGCATAGTTAGGAGAAACAATGGCACTTACGATAGGTCGAAGGGGGCTATCTTTCTTGTGGATTTTAGGTTGCCTATAAATTTTGGGGATCTGAGGGTTGAGGCAAGAGGCTTTTTTATGATGGGATCTATTTAAGAGGATTTGATGGCTTTGGTCACCAGGTCAGTTATTTGGGTAAAGGGATTCTTTGAAAGGGGCTTTTACAAGCAACAAGAAATCAGATCAAGTAGCCTGGTCTCACAATCAGAGATGTTAATGACCACCAAAGCATTGCCTTTATCTTCTTTTAGAATGATGATATTAGGATTGTTGTTAAGGTGGTGTAGGGGTTGTGTAATAGATAGGTCTTGTTTATTATAAATGACATATTCTTGTAAATATATAAGTATATATAGTGAAAATGATTGATGGATAAAAATTGATAAGATGATGATTACAACAAACCCCCAGAGGGGAAATGTATATGCATTGAGTGGTCACGAGGTGAAGGGGTATGTGCCCTTTGGCCTTTCATTAACCTAGTTATATTATTATTATTATGTTTATGACATCGCCACCTTATGGAATGCATTCTCCTCAAAGCATAGTAAATAGGATTCCCTTTAGCTAAGTATGTTTTTGTGGTGGCATTGTGTTTGTCTGGTTTTAGGGTTTTTACTTCATTGTTGCTTTGAGTGTTGGCAAGGTTCCTTTGTATTGTTTGTATCATATCTTTAAGTATTTTGACTTTGTTTAATGTAAACCTTTATGCTTCATGGTAATATATTTCCATTGCTTTCGTTGTTGTATGTTTGATTGTGTTTCTTGCTCTTTTCATGTAAATTGTAATTTACCTTTCTTGAGAGCAAAACCATATAATTTATAATGTTGACTTTACCAATTAAACTCCATGAACTGTTCCTCAAGGTTTGTGGCTACGTTACATGGGAGTGCCCCCCTCGCCTCCTCTCGAAGCTCGCTTTCGAAGGAAGCGTCCAGGAAGCACACTTCCTTTCACAAAAAAATGCTCCCCGCCAATATACACGAGCACTCAGGAGTGTTCGCTTCTTGAGCGCTCGCAAAAATGCTCTTGGTCGCTCCTGAAAACACTCCCGATCGCTTCCTTGGCAAACCCACGCCTGGAAGATGGAAAAGGCATTTTTCTCTTTTGGGACAAGTTTGTTTGGGCTATAAAGCACTCCCCCACTTATTTTCTCCTCATTCCTGCCATTTCATTCATCCTTGCAAGAGTTTGTGGAGCTTGGAGTGCATTTGGAGATTTAGTGAGGACCTTGGAGAGCTTGGAAGAGAGATTGAAGTCTGCCATTTGTGAAAGCTTGGAGGGGAGATTGAAGGCTGCCATAGGGTTCAACCACCATCGGAGAGCCAAAGAGGTAGGCTCTAAACTCATTCTTGTTTTTTTTTTCCATATAAACTTGTATATTTTATGGCTTGAATGCTTGTATGTTTTCTTCTTCTACTCTTTCCCATCCCTTCTCCCTCATTCCATTGCAAGCAAAGAGTTGTTCTCACAAGCTAGATGGGTATGTCAATGTGGTTTATCTTTTTGGTTTCATTTTTTATTATGATGGTGTTGTTTGGAAACCGAATGAAAAGTGATGACGAGGATAAAGAAGTGGGTAGTGGCACATACCATGGAGAGGAGGAAGAGGAAAAGAAGAAGAAGGATGGAAATGATAGTGATGGTGGTGATGGAAAGAAAACTGAGAGAACCCAACACCCTTGTGGAAATATGTCACAAGGCTTGGAGGAGGGAAAGGGGGTGGAACTACTAAATTTGTATGCCCCCATTGTAGAATAATTTACATAGGTTCATATACCTGAGTGAGAAAGCATTTATGTGGGATTATGCCATGGGATGAAAAGAAGACTATAGGAGTCAAAACCTGTATGGAAGTGCCAACAAAAGACAAAATTGAATATAAGAAGGAAGAGGAGGAAGCAAAATACATATCCAAAAAATCAAGGGTTGAACATGAGACCTCAATCTCACATAGAACATTCAGTGCTCGATCCCCATCCACCCATGGTAGTGGATTCTCTCCCATGCATTTAGGGCATAGGAACAATATCAGATTTTCTTGACCAAGGTTGTAGGGACGAAATGGATGCAAAAGTGTTATGGTTTCTCTATGCATGTGGCATACCACTAAATGTTCTTTGCTCACCTTATTGGCATGAAATGGTAGAAGTCATCCATGGTGCCCCTAAAGGATACAAGAACCTCGGGTATGACAAAACTAGAACCATGGAACTTGACAAGGAAAAAGCCAAGATCCAAAATGCTTTGGGACAAATCACAAATGCTCGAAACGAATATGGGGTATCCATTGTATCAATGGGGTGCACACATCCTAGCATTCATCATGTGGGTGTTTTTATTGTATTATTGAGGCGCCACGATTTGGTCATTTGGTCACATTATTTTATTATATTGACATATTATTTGATGGGATATAATACACCTAGCCCCACCATGTGCTATTTTCATGTGTGTTAGCCAAATGTCATGTGGTGCGTCCCCCTTGGGTGTTATAGTGAGTGCGCCCCCTCTATTTTTGGGTTGATCTATGTATTGTATTTCCGGCTCATCTTAGTCGTTGATTATTATTGTTTGTATCTTATGATCTCAACCACTCATTTGAAAAGTGGTTAGGGTTTTGGTCTCTCTCATTCCTATTTAACAAAGAGACCCCCCCCATTGTAAATGGAATTTTGGCTCTTAGCTATTGGAATACAAAAAAATATTTTGTTAGAACTCTTTTGATCTTGGGTTGGATGCTTGGCTATGATGATTGAAGCTACTTTTCCATTGCACTGAAAGATCTTGGTAGCTATCTTGCATATTTTGCACCACAATTTCGATTTGCAGGTGAAGGAGACGATTTTCAAAGAGGGGCGCATTGGTTGGGGAGACCCACCTAGCTTCTTTTTGACAAATCTTGGTTACAAAGGGAGTAATTTTTTCTTTGCACCAATTATTCTCTATCTTTTACTTCTTACTTGCATCTAACCTTGCTTTTGCAGAGAGTGAGAGGTGCACTTGTGGACTTGGGCAATTCGTTGGAGTAAGAGAAGTGACCAAGCTTTCATTTGATCTTTGCGGGAGTAATCCTCGTCATACAGGCATTCATTCTCATCATCCAGGTACGCTCACAAGTGTTGAAATATTGTAACTTCGAAGAATATTCTATTATATTTTATTATTGTAATTTATTCGGAGATGTTTTATTCCTTTGTTGGGATGTTATTATTGTATTTGGTCATCATAGAGTCATGAGATAAAACTTCCTTTGTATGTCGGGTCGATAGAACCCTCCAGAAAGTAATATTATATTGTTTTGAGTTTTCCTGGGTAAGTCGGCCCAGTCAAGTTTGTTGGGGTCGACCTAGTTAGTGAAAAAGTCAAGTGGAAGATAAAGTATAAATAGGAGTGATGTGCTCCTCATTTGGACACACACACTCACTTGTGTAATTCGCATAGGAGAGAGAGAGAGAGAGAGAGAGAATGATCTGCAAGGAGGAGGAGCACTTGTTTGGGGTTTTGTCTTTGTACTTTTCATCATCTATATTGAGGAAGTTTTGTTGGGTTTTCTTCCCCTAGAGGGTTTCCAAGGATAAATCTGTGTCTATCTTGTGATTGTGTTTCTTTCAATGATCCTGTATATGTTATTGTTGTGAATTGAATTGAATATTGATGTTATCTATCTTAGCATATTGAATCTTAACATGGTATCAGAGCTAGCCTTAATAGGACAGCTTTCACAAGGTGAAACTCTCTCTTCTCCCTCCGGCAAGAAATTAGGGTTTTTGTCAAAGTAGGAATTTTGGAAATCGGATTGCATAGAAAGGTGTGCCTCTCCAAGAGCGAAATTTTGAGCCCTAGATCGAAGTTTTTAAGTGGGTAGATCTTTGGGAAAGTCAAACCCTAGTTTGACTTTGGACCAAAAAAACCAAAAAACTGCAGATCAGAATTTCGCAAGTCAATTTTGAGAGGTGAAAATTTGGAATCTCCAGAAACCATGTGTACCAATCAATTCGCCTCAGTCAAATGCATCTCCTGGTAAAGTCAGTTTTGCATTTTGAGAAATTTCATTTTTTTGTGACCTCGTGAATAAGATGGCCCCAAGCATTAAGCTTGAGGATAAGCTAGAAGGCATAGAGAATTTCCGAGCATGGAAATATAGGATTGGCCTCATTCTTGAAGAGAATGATCTTGCCAAATACATCAAGGATGAAGTTGCAGAACCTAAAGAAGATGAAGCTAAGGAGAAGCACAAGAAGGACCTGATTAGGGCAAAAAGGATCATTGTTGATTCTATCAAAGACCACTTGATTCCTCAAGTGTCATCCAAGAAGACCCCGAAGGAGATGTATGTTGCCCTAGCCAGAATGTAAGAAGGAAGGAACATCAATAGGAAGATGAATTTGAGAACTCAATTGAAGAGTACCGAGATGAGCCAAGGAGAATCCATCCAAGACTACTTCACAAGGGTCTCCCAGTTCAAGGAGCAACTAGAAGCCATTGGAGACTCCCTTGATGAAGATGACCTAGTTATGACTACCCTCAATGGTCTCTCTAGACCTTGGGATTCATTCATCTAGACTATGTGTGCCAGAAAGGAAAGCATGAAATTCGACATTGTATGGGAAGATTGCATCCAAGAGGAGACTAGAGTAGCCAATAGAAAAGCTCTACTTAAAGAAGATGATCAAGCCCTAGCCACCCATACCAAGAGAGGAAGAAGTCAATCTAACTTCAAGAAGGAAAGCCACAATGAGTCTCAACCTCCCAAGAAGCTCCAAAGGACAAGAGGAAACAATCCAAGAAGAAACTTCTCCAACTTTCAATGTTTCAATTGCAACAAGCTAGGACACATCGCTAGAAATTGTCCATCAAAGAAAGAAGAATACAAGAAGAGGAACAAAAACAAAAGACATTATGCACACCTAGCTGAAGATGAAGATGAAGAAGAAGAGGATGAAGAACCTCCCAGGAAGCAAGCAAAGGAAGAAATCGAAGAATATGTCTTGTGATAGTGGTTCTTCAAAGCACATGACAGGACAAAAGAAGACTATCTCAAATTTAGAAGAAAAGGAAACCCCTCAAAAAGTTTCACTAACTCCGATGATGAAGTAGAGCTCAATATCAGACATTCCAGTAATCCCTGCAAGGAGACTAGGATCAAAGGAGATCCTACCAAACAAAGAAAGATAAGTATTTGAATTGTCATTTCTATCAAATTGTTTAAATAATAGTGTCCAGTTGTGTACACATTTATTTAGGGTGTCTGTTATGCATAGATATGCATGTGATGGGTAAGTAGCTTATGGTGCTATACAACATTCCATTGCTACTTATCTAGAGTGAAACCTCTTTGCTAACATATTGGGAGTAGTGCACACTCTTAATAATGTCCTAGTAGAGATGGAAGGCATCTAGAAAGTTACCATATGAATGTGGGATATGGATGAATGTTGTAGCATTGGCTAAGATAGTGTGGCTTATGTTTTTATGCATATATTTGGAAACTATGAAATGTTTCTAACCATGCTATTATATTTAACTTGTAGGAAGTATCGTGCACGATCACCTACAAATGAGGAATGATGAGACTTGTTCCATAGAACAAGTGACGATGGTTCAACTATAAACAAGACTTGTAGAGGAAGTCGCCTATGACGAGATGTTTCTCTTGAAGTAGAAGAAGATATGGAGCAACCTCCAAGAGTCAGAGAACCACATGTGTACAGAATGAAGAAGACTTTGCACGGGCTCAGAAAACACCCATGAATAGAATGATGAGATCAAGGGTCACCTAGAGTGATGAGACATCAATATTTTCTACGAGGTTGAAGATGAGAAACTCATAGATGGGTGTAAGAGAAAACTTGCAACATAGTTCAAGATATTTGGTTTCCCAGTATATGTTCGCATTCCAAAAGAAAAGAGAACCAAATTGGACCCTTCCGGAAAGAAGGGAATATTTGTTGGATACTGTGAAGTCTCCAAAGCCTTCATAATATACATTCTAGGATTCCATCACATGGAGATTAATAGAGATGTAACATTTGACAAAGAAGCAGCTCTCAAGAGATCCAGAAAGTGCCAGCATGAAGAAGTATATGAAGAAGATGTACCTCCCAGAAATGTAGAAGTTGCACTCTCCCCCAAAGATGAAACACTAGAAGACCATGATATGTTAGAACCAAAAGAACCTCCCACTATTGTTATACCTCAATATTACACATTACATATTAGTGTCGCATCCTTGCATTACCGACCTAAACGACAGTTTCCCTTAAAGATCATCTGAACATCCAGAGTGAAAACCATTGACTGAATACTGAAAGCAAAACCTTTTTCTGCCATCTTCCAGCCCAACTTAGCCCTGTTTGTGAGCACTGCCGCTCCTTGCACATCTACAAGGGCGCGGTAGTTAGCACTACCGCGCGTTGATCCTTCTCTGGGGCGCGGTACTACCGCGTTATGCTCAGTTATAGGGGCGCGGTAGTCTGAAATTAGCCTTTTTGCCTTGGATTTTGGGATTTCGACCTTCGAGGAGATTTTGTTGGGATTACTACCTTTGGTTCGATCCTAACTCCTTCTTTGTTTAGCTGGCTTGATCCACTAAACCCTCCATAGATCCACACTTCTCTCTTGTTGGTTAGCCTTCCCATGTGCTATAAGAGAGAAGCTTTCCATGGGCCAAAAGGAGGACTTTTGGGGGCATCAAACCTATGATCTTCATACTTCTGCAGAGATAGTTAGAGGAAGCACTTGGAGCTGGAAGTTGGCTTGGACATCAAACAACTATTGTACATGACTTCAAGTTGGTAATGGAATAACTTGTCTTGTTTTCCCAAATCATTTGTGTTAATCTTGTTTTAATGATATGATTTGTATCTCTCATAGATTTAGATCTTAACTCATGTTTTCAGATTGCTAGAGAATAGTACATGCTTGTGTTTTGGTTCCATTGTTAACAGGTTTACTTGTGAGGACTTGGAGCCTGGAGCAAATATCAAAGACAAGCGTTTGGACATAAGGTCAGTTAAACTCCTTCTATTCTCTCCAACATTTTAATTCTGAGATGTTTGTTAGATCTAGGGATTCAAGGTTGCATTTGTTTTGTCTGTTCTTAGCCTAGAGTTAGTTAAAGTCTACTTTAGCCTAAGGGAATTTTGACTTATCCGTAGGGCAGAATTCCACATAACAAGAATGGCGACTCCGCTGGGGAGTTTGAATCCATTTTCTTTGCTTGTGAAGTTTGCTTTCAATTTCACTCATTGATTGTAAGAATTGGGTTCTTTCACCTTCATTCACCTCCCTGTTCTCTGCATTAGACTTCTGTTACAGATCAGTAAGTCCTCTGGGTTGGCGAACCCTTGAAAAGTCAAGATCTTTTCTCAAATTTCCGCCTCTTTCCCTGTTCACACAGTGCCGCGCCCCCGTAACTGCCTACAGAGCGGTAGTACTTGCAGTACCGCGCCTTCACCACTTCCAGAGCGCGGTAGTCTTGAAGTACCGCTCCCTCACCACTTCCAGAGCGCGGTAGTCTTGCAGTACCGCCCTTTAAGCGCTGTCTACAGCGCGGTAGTCTTGCAGTACCGCGCCCAGGTGGCCCACGGGCCCGCGGCAGTTCCTGGAAAGTGTATTTATTTGGTTTGTTTGGTTATTTTTGGGTCTTTTCGAGATTTGGATCCATGTTGGCCCTTTAGTCGTTTTGACCCATATTAAGGTTTTGAGATCATTTTTGGTTTGGTGTGTTTTGGCATGTTTGGATTGCTTGACATCTTATTTCCTTTGCATCCTATCTAATGATTGTTTGAAAAGATTGATTCCTTGCCTCCGCTTTAGTTCAAAGAGAAGCTTGATTTTGTCATTATTTTACCATATTCATGAAATTGAAACACATAGGTACTCTTCTTGCTTTAATTTAATCATTTGACATTTTTGGTATTACATTCATAAGAAGAAGAAATGCTTGTTTCATATTTATGTGCATTTGAGTTAGACAATATCATTAGGTTCTTCTCTTTGTCTTGCATTTGATTGGAAGCATTTGTAGAATCTTTCTTTCCATAGATTGGATGTGTCTTTTTCAAGTGTAAAAAGATGGGAAATGAATTAGAATCATTACGTTTGGTGTTCATATGAAGAAATTTTTCATTACTTTGGGTTAGTTTTGGGTACATATTTTACTTCTTTCTATCATTTTGAAAAGAAATAAAATTGCATGTGCATTGGGTTGTGCATATTGGGAACGGAAAGAATTCTTCCTTACTTTAGCTAGTGTTCATCGAAGAGAAAGGCTCATTTCGATTCATCTTCATTTGCATGGTTTGGGTCGTCATAACACCATCAAGTTGCACTTCCATAACCCGATTGAGTAAGACAGCCACTAAAATTAATCTCCCTAATTAAACCAACTTTAACCTCACTTGAGGAAATCAAAAGAATTTGGTAGTTAGGTAGGACACCGGGGATAGGCATCAAAATAATTCCCCCTTGTCACTTTCATCTGAGACATAGTCGTTGTCTTTAGGGAACTAAAATCCTCTAGTACTTATTGACACGGTCACAGCTAGTTTGTGGAGGGGCCTCCTGACTGTTTCCAACTTTCAGGGGTTAAACGGCCGCGAGATTGAGAACCGGACGGACTCTGTGGAATACCGCACTCCACTTAGCCCTAAGGCAACATCGATCGCTGTCTTCTTCGGAAGGCTGAAGTGCCCAAAACCTTTTCCGACGTGTCATGAACGAGGTAGCTTAGTATCTATTCTACTAGGGCTCTTTTACCCAGGATCCCTTTCGGTAGAGGGATATCCTTCTTATATTGGTCTCTCATGTTGTATTGTTCGACTTGGATTTCATCACCTTGCGAAGGATACAATTTGTTGAGGTCTCCAGCTCTTAGTTAGGAGGTTTTGCTTGCTATCTTGTAGAGGGTCTTTTTCTTTGTAGGGCTGCTTGTTGGCATTCTGGCCGTTTTGTTGTACAGCTCGCTTACTTTGGCAGCGGCCTCGGTATAGTTTTTTGAGCTTGCTCTTTTGGCCTGTGAGCCTTGTCTTTTCCTAGCTCCCCTTTCGTACGCTCGGTTGCCTGAGGGTTTTTGAGTTCTTTTTAACAAAACTTTGTCTACATCACTTAGTTTTGTTCCATGGAGAATCCACCTCCATGCGCCCATGCTCCTTCTGGGACTACCAATCGGGAGACCCCTTTTCAAGGGGTACCTTTTACTTTTCCTCCAGTTGGAGATATTGGTCCTCTCTTTATTGCCACGTTAAATCTTCCTGGATTAACCATAGGATTACCGGTATGGTTATTCAATCCGGTAATTCCGATTGCGCCCAATGTTTTGAATGTTAACTCTCCACCACGAGAGAGTCAATCCCAAACTAATCCTTCCCCTTCTTCGTCGGATGAATCTTCTTCCGTTCCTTCTTCCTCGCCTGACCAAAGCAATAGTGTTAGTAATCAGGTGGATAAGAAGAAGAAGAAAAGGAAAGTTAAGAAGGAGAAGGATAAAGAAGAGACCAAGCGTAAACCAGTTGCCCCTAATGGCACTCATTCTACGAAAACACCCCGTAAGCCCAAGTTCCCTTGCAAACTTTGTAAGGGTGATCACCTTCTAAAGGATTGTCCTGATCTTTCCCGTGTGTCAGAAGTGTGGTCTAAAAACCCCAAACCAATCGTATCGTCGACCTCTGACCATCATGTCGATGACACCCCCTCAACCAGTGACCCCTTGGTGAAGGGTCGTAAGGGTAAAGTCCTATATCCCTGTTTGATATGCAAGGGTATGCACCGTACTTTCCTTTGTCCAAGCATGGATGAAGCCTCGCGGTGGTTGGAAGATATTACTAGTTCTCAACTGGTGCCTCCAACAGACCATGGTAAACTATCCCTCGACCCCCCGCTGGTTGACCAAGTGATCAATTCAGTTTCATCTGCAATTGATCCCACTCTCCCTTCCGAGAGTGAAGTGATTGAGTTGCTGTCATCCCCACTCGATCCCGCTCTTTCATTGGAGAAAGTCCAGACTGAAGCAGTCACCTTGACACAACCTTCGTCTCATTCTTATCTTCCAAGAGAGAGTGAATTGGAAACCACTGATGTTTTCCTTATCGGTTCAGAATGTCCTCGGCAAGGGGAAACCCTGTCCGTTTCCGCGAGACCCCCTCCAAGCACTGAGGTTATTTCCTTTGATTGGAATGGTCTAACAGAATCTCGTCTTCCTTCGAGTGTTCCTTTTCAAATATCTGTAGGAGTTTTCGATAAAGAAATTTTTCGTACGATAGTTGATGAAGGAGCTTCTGTTAGTATTCTATCCTCAACTGCTTGGCAAGCCTTAGGTTCTCCTCGGCTTGTGCCCGTCACTGATCAGATACTGGCTTTCAACAGAAGGCCTACTGGACCTTTAGGGTCCCTTCCTCAGTTACCTATCACTTTGGGAGGGAAAACTGTCTGTATTGATGTCATGGTCATCCAAGGTCCCTTAGATTTTAATCTACTCCTTGGACGCGATTACGTCCATGCCATGAAGGCTGTAGTGTCCTCACTCTTCCGAGTGATGTATTTTCCCCATCATGGGAATGTTGTGACCATCGATCAGCTTTCCTTTGTGACGCCCACTCATCGCATGACTCCTAGTCACCAGACTTCCCTAAATGTTCCACATGTTTTAGTGGTTTCTTCCCCCTAGGGGGGGGGATGCTTGGAGCAAAGTTCTACTCTGGTGTCAAGCTCGTTAAAAAATGAAACCATCATCCCAAGCATAGTTTACTTTTGGTTTTAAGCTTGTGTAAAAATGAAACCAACCATCAATTGGAGCAAAGTTCTATTCTGGTGTCAAGCTCGTTAAAAAATGAAACCATCATCCCAAGCATAGTTTACTTTTGGTTTTAAGCTTGTGTAAAAATGAAACCAACCATCACTTGGAGCAAAGTTCTATTCTGGTGTCAAGCTCGTTAAAAAATGAAACCATTTTCTCAAGCATAGTTTACTCTTGGTTTTAAGCTTGTGTAAAAATGAAACCAACCATCATCCCAAGCATAGTTTACTTTTGGTTTTAAGCTTGTGTAAAAATGAAACCAACCATCACTATGAGCATAGTTCCCTTTCTATGTCAAGCTCGTTAAAAAATGAAATAGATTCCCACAAGCATAGTTTATTCTTTGTTTCAAGCTCGCTAAAAAATGAAACCGACCCTCAAGCACAGTTTACCATTGGTTTTGAGCTTGTGTAAAAACAAAACCAATCCCAAGCATAGTTTACGTTCGGTTTCAAGCTTGCGTAAAAATGAAACTACCCTCAAGCACAGTTTACTTTTGGTTTTAAGCTTGTGTAAAAACGAAACCAAATCCCAAGCATAGTTTACGTTCGGTTTCAAGCTTGCGTAAAAATGAAACTACCTTCGAGCATAATTTCTTTCTGTTTTAAGCTCATTAAAAAATAAAAAAGACCCTTTCAAGCATTGTTATTATCTATTTTTCAAGCTTGTGTAAAAATGAAATAGATCTCCTTTCCATTTGTTTGAGTCTATCGCTAGAGTTAGGATTTGAACCTTCATTTCATCTGCCTGGGTCACTTGGTCCTGGTTCCCCCTACCCCCCCTGGTGAACACATTTGGATTAGTAGCCAGGATTTTTGGGTAAGGAAGAAGAGTAGTCAGACGAAACGAAGCTTGGGGGGCATGTTTAGCCTTTAGCAATCGTGCTAGGGGCATTTACCAACCTCTGGTCATCATGTTGGGAGGGAACCCATCAATGGGCCTTAACTGTGAGCAGAGTTTACCTTTGGCTTCAAGCTCATTAAAAAATGAAACCAGTAGTCTGAGCAAAGTTCTACTCCTGTGTCAAGCTCGTTAAAAAATGAAACATATCCTTTCCCTTTGAGTCGAGTCTCCTCGTAGACTTAGTACCTGAACCTTCTTTTCACCCGCCTATACTTTAGGAGAATGAAAGGAAGCTTGGGGGCATGTCTTCAACCTCTGGAAGTTACGTTGAAGTCAACTCGATCGCCTCTCCACACCACGTTGGAGCTAAGTCACTTACTTCCAGCAATCATGCTGGGGGGCATGTACCAACCTTTGGATTTCATGACGGGAAGAAGTTCACCATTGGGAACATTTTTCGAGCATGCTTTCCTTTTTAGGTTTCGAGCTCATTAAACCACGAAAATTATCCTGAGCATAGTTCATTTTCTGTTACAAGCTCGTTAAAAAATGAAGCAGACATTATGAGCATTCTTCCAACCTATCTTCGAGCTCGTTAAAAACAGTAAGATGGTGTTTGAGCTTACTTTTCACTTTTTTCGTGCTCTGGTTAAAAACATGAAAAGTGGTTTGAGCTTACTTTTTCCTTTTTCGTGCTCTGGATCCAAACATGAAAAAGATTCCGAGTGCTTTTGATACCATTATCGTGCTCGTTAAACAATTGGAGTAAAAAGGTGTGTCTAACGAGTATAGGTTTATCACTTTATCCGGCCTCGCTAGACTATTTACGGAAAAGGAACTGTGCCGAGTTTACTTTTCCTTTGTCGTACTCGGTCATCAACCATGACAAAGTTGTACATGGAGTCCATAGTTAAGCTCTTTTCAGACTCCCTAAAATTGAAAAGATTGCCAAGCGAAATTGATTCGTTCACGCTTGTAAAAGGATTTGAATGATCGTCTCCCTAGTGATAGTTTACCCCTTTTTCGGACTAGGGGGCACTACTTACGAAAAAGGAATACTCCAGCCAATCATGACTGGAAGAGTCCTCTTCCGCGTTGTTTTACCCTTTTTCGGGCGATGAGGCTAACCTTACGAAAAAGGACCGTTGGAGTCTTCTTTAGTTCTTTTCAGACTCTCTAAACATGAAAAACTGCTGAGTTTTCCTTCCTTGGACTCGTAAAATCAAACATCGAAGGACCCACTTTGGGACGAACCCCTCCTTTCTCAGGTTCGAAAAACATGTGAGATTGGACTCATCTATGAGATGAGCTATATCGAGCATCTGTTATCCTCCTCAAGCTCGTTAAAAAACAAAGAGGTACTCGTCCATCATGTCGGGGGAAAAATTGGAAAATGAGTCAAGTTTACCTTGTTGGCAGCTTGTGAGTCATCACCTTTGAACATGGCATGCATCCTCACCTTGTCTGTTTTGGGTAGTCAGTCTTGCTGATAGTGTCATCATTATGATCATGCATCCCCATTATTGCTATGAGTTCACACTTTCTGTGGTTCTGTCTGTTCAAGTAATCCCTGCTGCCAAGCTCTGTTTCATGCCGTTATATGTTCAAAGGGTTATTACCTTGAGTCCACCTCCGCTTCACGTCAAACCTTCCCTTTGTGTCAGTACATATTCCATTGTTTCATCGGTCCATACTATCTCTCGTTCTGATTTCGTGTCGATGATGTGGGAAACATCATGGCCCACCTTCGACGAGTCTATTCCTGTCGACACCAAATCTCTATCCAGGAATTAGGCTTAGGAGTCAACCACTAGTACCTTGGTACCTGCATGCCTCAATGGCAGGTTTCCTCGTATTCAACAGTAGGTTTTCATCAATGACCTCTGATTGAATGATCTCTCGGATGCTCGACATCAACTCCTTTATTCGCATTTCGTTGAGATGTACTATAGATACCTTGGGGATCATCGTCATCATTGGTGATTTCCCTCGCATTTGTTAACGGTTCGCATCATTGACCGGTAATCAAATGGTTTCTACCATGTTCGACTTCAACACCTTGTAATCACATGGCTAGATCCGTATCGTTTGTGATCGGGTAGAAGACCCTGGACACCCTTTTGTATTTTGATTACGTCCAGGTTGCAATGGAGATTTCCTCTGTATTGTCACACAGATCCACTTTTGTATTGGTCGTGGCTGTGTCATTACTGTCTCATGGATCTACGCTTGTTCATAGTAGCCATGATTTGTCTACAGTCTATATCATCTCAGTACTCATGGATCTGCAATGTATTGGTCGGCAGCCATGCTTTGAGTCATTTGTTTCCGAGCATGGGAATGCCCGCCTCGGTGGTATATCTGACATTTTTGTTTCTATTTTTCAGCTCCTTGTTGCTCCCCTCGATGCTATCTCCGAACCATATTTGTAAAGTCTTTCGGCCATCAGTCTCTTCTGACCTCACACTTTAGGGGGCATCTGTTATACCTCAATATTACACATTACATATTAGTGTCGCATCCTTGCATTACCGACCTAAACGACAGTTTCCCTTAAAGATCATCTGAACATCCAGAGTGAAAACCATTGACTGAATACTGAAAGCAAAACCTTTTTCTGCCATCTTCCAGCCCAACTTAGCCCTGTTTGTGAGCACTGCCGCTCCTTGCACATCTACAAGGGCGCGGTAGTTAGCACTACCGCGCGTTGATCCTTCTCTGGGGCGCGGTACTACCGCGTTATGCTCAGTTATAGGGGCGCGGTAGTCTGAAATTAGCCTTTTTGCCTTGGATTTTGGGATTTCGACCTTCGAGGAGATTTTGTTGGGATTACTACCTTTGGTTCGATCCTAACTCCTTCTTTGTTTAGCTGGCTTGATCCACTAAACCCTCCATAGATCCACACTTCTCTCTTGTTGGTTAGCCTTCCCATGTGCTATAAGAGAGAAGCTTTCCATGGGCCAAAAGGAGGACTTTTGGGGGCATCAAACCTATGATCTTCATACTTCTGCAGAGATAGTTAGAGGAAGCACTTGGAGCTGGAAGTTGGCTTGGACATCAAACAACTATTGTACATGACTTCAAGTTGGTAATGGAATAACTTGTCTTGTTTTCCCAAATCATTTGTGTTAATCTTGTTTTAATGATATGATTTGTATCTCTCATAGATTTAGATCTTAACTCATGTTTTCAGATTGCTAGAGAATAGTACATGCTTGTGTTTTGGTTCCATTGTTAACAGGTTTACTTGTGAGGACTTGGAGCTTGGAGCAAATATCAAAGACAAGCGTTTGGACATAAGGTCAGTTAAACTCCTTCTATTCTCTCCAACATTTTAATTCTGAGATGTTTGTTAGATCTAGGGATTCAAGGTTGCATTTGTTTTGTCTGTTCTTAGCCTAGAGTTAGTTAAAGTCTACTTTAGCCTAAGGGAATTTTGACTTATCCGTAGGGCAGAATTCCACATAACAACTATGAATATGTCACGAAAGAGAAAGCCTGCTTGGGCAAGAGAAATTATACAAGAAGCAGACAAGTATGGAGCTCCAGAAGGCTCCACAAGAGTAAGCAAGAAGCCAAAGCCATTTTCCAATTATGTGGCTTTGATGTGTGATTTTGTAGATCAAGAACCTACCAATTATGAAGAAGCTATACAGAGGAAAGAATGGGTAGAAGCAATGACGGAAGAATACCAATCAATAATGAAGAATGATGTTTGGGATATAGTTCCCATACCAGAAGGAAAAAGTGTGGTATCTTCCAAGTGGATCTACAAGATAAGGCATGCAGCTGATGGAAGTATTGAGAAATACAAGGCAAGGTTTGTTGCTAGAGGATTCTCTCAAAAAGAGGGAATTGATTATGAAGAGACATTTGCGCCAGTAGCAAGGTACACTTCCATTAGAACCATCATGGCACTTGCATCCATGATGAAGGAGAATTTACACCAGATGGATGTGAAGACAGCCTTCCCGAATGGTGTGATTGAGGAAGAAGTGTACATAAAACAGCCACAGGTATTTGAAGTTGAAGACAGATGGACTCACGTATGCAAGTTGAAGAAGGCTCTGTATGGATTGAAGCAAGCTCCTAGAGCTTGGTACAGAAGGATAGATAGCTTTTTGACGAGCTTGGGCTTTACCAAAAGTAAAGCTGACCCTAACCTTTACTTTAAGGTTATGGATGATGAACCTGTCATATTATTGTTGTATGTGGATGATTTATTTCTGACAGGAAATGAGAAACAGATTGTAGAGTGCAAGAAGAAGCTCGCTGAAGAATTTGAGATGAAAGACCTTGGATTGAAGCACTATTTTCTAGGTCTGGAAGTATGGAAGATCCCAGAAGGAATCTTTCTCAACCAGGGAAAGTATGCTGTGGAAATCTTAAAAATATTTGATATGTTGGAATGTAAAGCCATGGCCACACCCATGGATACCAACCTGAAGTTGTTAGCTGATGAATCGCCAGAATTAGTGGATGTGACTCAGTACAGACAGATTATTGGGTCGTTGATGTATACCAGGCCAGATATATGCTTTGTTGTAAACAACCTGAGTCAGTATCTAGTTGAGCCTAGACGTGTTCACCTGGTGGCTGCAAAGCATGTGATGAGGTACCTGAAAGGCACGATAGACTTTGGTCTATACTATGTTCGAGATCATGACTACAAATTGTATGGTTATACAGGATGCAGATTGGGCTAGAAGTGTCTTAGACAGAAAGAGCACCTCAGGTGGATGTTATTGTTTGGGATCGCCATGATCTCATGCTTTAGCCGGAAGCAGTCCAGTGTTGCTCTCAGC
This sequence comes from Larix kaempferi, assembly GCA_027924585.1. Lineage (NCBI taxonomy): Eukaryota > Viridiplantae > Streptophyta > Pinopsida > Pinales > Pinaceae > Larix > Larix kaempferi. The sequence continues at coordinate 895,305 of BSBM01000817.1, read as the reverse complement.
ATAGCTGAAGCAGAGTATATAGCAGCTTGTTCTGCTAGTTGTGAAGCCATATGGCTTCGAAAATTGATGTCAGGTTTGTTTGACCTGGAGTTGGATACCACGGTGATTCTATGTGACAACCAGAGTTGTATAAAGATGACGGAGAACCTAGTGTTCCATGACAAATCAAAGCACATAGAAATCGAGTATTTTTACATACGGGATATGATACAGAAGGGAGCTATAAAGCTCCAATATGTGAGCACTGATGAGCAAGTTGCTGATGTGTTGACTAAGCCTCTGTCTTGAGTGAAGTTTGAGTACTTTCGTGACAAGCTTGGTGTGGTTATAAAGGACCTTCCACGAAAGGGGGAGCAATGATGATGATGTTGCAGTGGGATTGTATCATCCCTGGACTTGATGTCCTAAAGTGATCAACAAACTTTGGTCTCCGTGATGTGGTTGGGATTGTATCATCCCTGGACATTAGTCCTAAAGTGATCCGCAAACTTTTGTCTCTATGATGTGGTTGGGATTGTATAATCCCTAGACATTAGTCATAAAGTGATCGACAAACTTTTGTCTCTGTGATGTGTTTGGGATCTGCCATATCTTTCCTGAAGTTGTGTCAGCGTGCAGTATTTCCTCTCAGACCACGTGATTTTGTTTCATTGCTGTTTCAGTGCACCATAATTCAGGCGTTGGCCATCCACTCAGGCATCAGCGCGTTTTTTGCATATTCATTGGCACCACCTACATCGCCACACTCGAGATTTTAGTAGCCAATTGAGGGTTGTTTCACGGTTACAATTTCCAGCAAATTAATTGATGTTGAAAGGTAATTTTGAGGCCAAAGCTCGAGGGTCTCCACTGGTGTATCGACAAATCCCGAAGACGACAAAACTGGGGATTTGCAACTCAGCGTTTTTGTATTTGACAGACAGTCGTGAAGATGTGAACATACAGTCACGCTGGCAGCCGATTTCATAATCAGTGTGGAGTTTTTGGTGCATTTCTCTCCATGGTGCCCGCATATGGCATTGATGTGTTTCTTCAGTCAATTGATAGCTAAAGTGGATCACTGCGTGTCACTGTATCAAGCAGTTGTCTACTTGGGTTTTAATCTCATAAGCATGCAACAAATGAAGTAGGTTTAGTCATGTAGTCGTTTGAGAGAAAAAGGTGGATCTAGCATTTATCTTTTTCTTTTTCATTATTTTATTATTATTTTTTAGGTGAGGTTTTGGGCCTACAAAAAGAACCAGCCTCCTCATTGTAATGATGGAAAAATTTCTGGGAGTGTCTTTTTCCCATTGAGTTGTAATGAAAATCATGTTGGGTTTGTGGACAGATTGGGCATCTCCCGCATCCCTGCGTGTTTTATTGTAAGTTGTAGACTAAATCTAGCATAGAAGGCTATACTCTAGTCCATTGGGCAAGCATTTGCAGTTGTTAAGTTGCTTGTTGACGTCATGTTTTCAGAAGATCATAGGAGTAATAGAATGTAGTCGGTTATACTTATATTCTCCTCGTCTTTGATTATGGGACGTACTAGAATAACCTCACCTATATGAAGCACAAGGCCTCTTTGAGTCCTCTTTTTGACTCCATGCTCCCTTCTAGTACTAGCACTGGCCTTTTCCTCCCATCTTTTCCATCACTTATTCAAAATATATTATTTTGTTACATCTGTTTCTCTAAGGCAGCCTCTTCATTTCACCTTGCCCTCCGTTGCACCTGCCTTAGCAATCCTATCTTAGGGATACCCCCCTTGAGTTGGAGAAGAGCCAACCTGAAGTGAGAGGAGAGGAGTGTGGTGACATTGGCCTCTCTCCTGAGAGTTGTCATCCAGCTGGTGTGTTACATTTTGGGCTTCAGCATACGCATGTCAGTTTTGGGTGACAACATAGTCCATAAGAAGGGTAGTGTTACTCCATTGGTTTATCATACTTTAGCGTTGTAGGTTGATTGAAGTATTTGGCATCCGTAGGAGGGGTACTCATCAATTTTGCATTGATCTAGATAGATAGGCTGAAGGTCATGCTAAAGGCTACTCTTCCTCGGTGAAATTTGCAAAAAACTTCAATTGTTTGGGGTAGGAATTTAGCATGCATTTTGCAGGGGTTCTGGTCAAACATATACAAACAAGGACCAAGGGGGGGGGGGGGGGGGGGGGGCACTATCTTGAGCCTTCGTTTTTCCCCGGGGATTGGCATTGGTCTTCTTGGTCCTCCCATCATCTATACTACAGAGAAAGTCCTCATGTTTTGCTAAAGCTAACTCTTCAAATCACCATGTTCCCTCATTGCCATAGCCTAGCAATCCTATCTAAGGAAGCACCCCTCAAGTTGGAGAAGAGCCAACTAGAAAAGCAGAGAGGTGGTTATCAACATGAGAGTGGATAACACCTCTAGGTTGCAGCTGGGCTAGCCGTGTTCTTTATGGATTTAACTATACCTACTAGTTCACGCTGTAATAGGGTGCACAAAAAGTTTTAGTTATTTAGCAACAATGATGTCTATACAGTTATGAGTAACGCTGAAATCTACAAGTGCCGTTACATTTCTATCTTTTATGACTCCTTTAAGCTTCGGGATCTTAGGTTGTGATTGCATATCATAAAACTTAGATTGATAAATCTTATTTGGTTAAGGGTTATAAAGACATATCTAGCAATCTCATCTAGGGAAAACCCCTTGTGTCGCATAAGAGCCGGCCAAAAGTGAGAGAAGTGATCACTAAGGTGTAGTGTGTGGCACTTCTAAGTTGCCCTAAGGTTTGTACTTGGATGATTTGGAGTTATCTTGTATGTAGATCCAAGAGGTAACAAGTCGTTTAAGGCTGGTCCGTACTTAACTTACCATTTCTGGTTTAGACCACTGATTTGATCGGGAAATCTTTGTAAACTGGTCGAACCAGCCAGTTTTGGCAGATCTGGTTTTGATAATGCTACTCTAGCCTTGACCTTCCAAGTTTCAAAACCAAATAAAGGAGTTGGCCGTAACATCTTAAACAAATCCTTGATAGATGCCAAATTTAACATACTCCATACTCTACCTAGAATGAAGGAGGTTGTAATCAAAGGGGGTTAATTATAACATCCCTTCCTTGTTCCCAAGTCAAGCTTAAGAGGAAACGTTAGTGTATAATCAGGGGATAATTATAACATCCCTTCCTTGTCCCCAAATAAAGCTTAAGTGGAGAGGTTTGTGTATAATCCTTAGTGATCAAGTCATTAATACATTAATATGTTATTAATAATTAATATTCACTTCCCCTAGTTGTGACTACTATAAAAAGGCATATGCAGATTATTTAAATTTTATATGCTTCGCTACTTATATTTCATTGATAATCTATGAAATTTGATTATAATTGAATATAATTTGATAAAATCGTGTCTTATTGTGCTGTTGGATTCCAATTTCAATCTTTTGATGTTTCAAACCCATTTCTAAAAATCCCAAGAGGAGGAATTTGTAAACATATTGATGGGATGAGACAAAAGATAATCAATTCTTGAAAGTACATTGAAAAGCATGATTCAATTGAATTATAAATTATACATACATGATAATGCATGCAAAAGGGCCTTCTTTTGAAAACTTGCAAGATTATTTATCCTGTCTACTTCTGCACTATCCTTGTCCTGACCTGTGAAAGAATCCGGACAAAAGGTTCCAGGAAACAATGATTAAATTGGTAGGTACTGTAAATCCGCAAATAAGCATTAGAATATGCTTTTTCAAAGTGAAAATTGCAGCAAAGCAAATTACAAAATGATTGCAAATGAACAAAGATTCAGTAATGGTATTAACTATGAGATAATATCTAGAAACACCAACAAACTTCCAATAAATTGAAAGAAATTATGCAATAAATACTGCAGCAGAAAATTTGGCCTAGAATAAAACAAGGATGAGAGGACCAAAGTTCCAAACCCTTTAATTTTTTAGTAAAGACATCCTAACAATCTCAAACTTTATCCACCTATGAAAAACTAAACATGTGATCAAAAGATAAATGTGTGTATCACCTGCTGAATATGATGGAAGTAAATGATCCAAACGCTGGAAAGTTGTTCCTGACCCAGAACAAGATGGATCTAAAAGAATGCCCCGGACCTGCAATATGACTAATAATTAGAGGAGCACACTTGCAGAACCATTTTGGTACAAGAACAGGAACATCTTACAAGACAAATGACTTGAATTCATCACAACAACAGTTATTTCATCTCATGTCTCCTAATAATGCACGTAGTAATATTCTGTTGTTTCTATCAAAGTGGAGGTTTCCAATTTCTTGAAATTTTGAGCCTCCAGGAAAACATTTAGGATACTTTAGATACAGTAATGTTTCTAGACATAAATCCACTGTAACAAAAAGTAAGAAAATGAAGAACAAGTGAATAAAGTTTGATCCTTTAAGTTGAAATTGATAATCTCCTCTACATTGAAAGCTTAGTTCTGTAGATAAGCTCAAGACAACATCTCTGCTGAATGTTGCCTCAGATGTCCAACTAATCAGCAGAGAAAGAATCAAGACCACTTTAAAGAAAAAGAAACAACTCACAATCAGAAAACTGTGAATGAACATCAATCATTACACTGAATCTGGCAGGTGATGCAAATACCCATAATATCTGGTTTTCCTTAATAATTCTCATTCATTGGAAGATATAGTTAGAGATCAAGAAAAGATGAAAACATCACATTTTAAGATGTTTGCTGTGCTATGATAACCTGTTAGTACTAGAGAAAATTCAGGCTAAATTCATGCTATGATAATCTGTTAGTCCTGGAGAAAATTCAGGCTCAAGGGTCTATCAATCACCATGGAAAGAGAAATGAACCCAAAAGGTGCCTAAGAGGCTAGCTAGTGCAAAGGTCCCCATTGATAAGCGCCCAAGCGCTAAGGTATATGGCGATATGGGCCAAAGGAAAGCACCCTGGAGCCAAGTGCCAAGCCCCAAGAAACCGTGAGCTGAGAACCATGGGCCAAAGAGAAACGCCCTAGCGTGCAGCCAAAATAATATCCCAAAGGACCAAGGGATGGGACCGAGGGCCAAGCAAAAAGCACCAACCCCAATGGTTTGCAGATTACAAGCGAGGGTATAGATCGACAGTCGAGCACCACAATGCATTGGCATGGTGTTTGCGCATTTACACCTTCCCGTCGAGTTGTTGGGTAGATACAGTCAGGCTACATAGCGTATGCTCATTGGTAACCGCTCTGCCAGACGCTTCCACAAAACCACCCTCGGTTGAGCCATTACCGCTCATCCCACCAAAAACCAGAAGACATGTGGGTTCCTTGCAACACATGTGCCACGTGCACCAACCCTAGGGTGACACGTGGCTTGAAGCCCAAATGACATTAGGATGACATCACCCCAAATTTGTCCCAATGGCTATCAGACACATGGCAAGTTCAAATTTGAACTTTTAAAAGGGGGAAATAGTTAGATAAGCCTTCATTCGCCACTGTGAAGAAGACGAGCCTGCTGCTATCACTGTACCGGAGATCCTGACACCCAATACTCCAGTTAGCCACACGATTTCATCATTAACTAGGTAATCCTCGCCATTTTAACTCCTTGATTTCACTTTTTAAACCTTTCACTATAAAATCAAAATTACCATGGCTTCCTCATCAGAGATAAAATCCCCCAAAGCCCAAAGCAAGAGTAATCCCTTGGAGGAGCACTTAATCGACCATGAATCCGACATCTTCGACCCAGTCATCTCCTTCCCAGACCTCCATCACCTAATCATAGAACCAAAAGCCAACCATGTCGTAGGCCAAGAATTTTTCCATATTTGGGAATCGAATCTTCCCCAAGCAATTTGCTGACAGAATACCCATTTCCCGGAGTTTATCAACTGGTGCGCCACTAGCTACTCAGCTGAAAAAGGGCCATATTCTCCTCTGACGATACCAAGGCCCTATGTATTATATCCAAGGACGCTTTGACCAAGATGCTTGTTTCCTAGATCATCCAACCATTCAACCCTTAGATGATGGCACCCTAGCCCCCTCATGCCAGGCTCTAAAACACTAAAAAAGAAGGCATCTACTATCAAAGCACTTAGACAACGAAACCCTAGTGTATGTCGGCCCTCCACCATACCAAGCCTCAATTTTTTCAGAGAGCACAAGGAAAGCCTTGACCTTGATTTGCATCATATTGGGTTATGACTATGATAGGGCAATGGATGACACCATGTTAGCTTTTTTGCTATGTTGCACGGGGATCCATCCCCCCTAAAATTTCACACATTTCCTGCGTTCCCACATTGTAGGAAACTTGGGGACTCCTCGGAAACATCCCCAAATCGTTAGGGACTCCATCGGGGACTTGGGGACTTTTTGGACGTCCCCTAAACGTCCCCTTCCAAATCGGGGACTTTTTGGGTACGTCCCCAACATCCCTCGAGCAACAAGGGTCTCCCAGACGTCCCTCGATCTCTACACATGAAAAAAAAAATCAAAATTAAAAATTAAAAACCTAAGGCTAAAAGTAAAACTAAAAAACTAAATTCTATTTTATAAGTTTCTAACCTAACCCACGTCCCCCTACATTATCTTTCCCCTCCATACTCCGGCAGCTACCAAACTCGGGCGGCTACAACACTCTTCCTACAGCGGCTACCATACTCGCGCGGCTACAACATTTTTCCTACAGTGGCTACCATACTCGGCGGCTAAATTTATGCTTAAATAGACCCTTCCTTAATCATCTTTAGACTTTTATGTATCATGAATGAATCATAACTCTAGACTTCTAAATTTAAATTTAAAATTTTAAGTTTTTCAGTTTATGATAAAGTTTACATGGAAGATATTGTGTTGCAAACACATTCTGATTTTTCTAATTTATCTCAATTAAAGGATGCAAGCATGCTTTGATGTTTTCTGATAAAGTTACATGGAAGCTATTTTAATGTTTTGCTGCAAACATGTTGTAATTTTTATGATTTCTCTCTATCGAAGGCTGTTCTGATTTTAATGTCAATGTGTTTATAATTAATATATATCATTTATTTATTATTATAAAATTGCCGTCCCCTGAAAAATTGGGGGTGCGCTTTAGCCGTCCCGGAAACACGTCCCCACGTCCCCCACGTCCCCCCGTCCCCAAGGCCAATGCAACATAGGTTTTTTGGATACCTTGACCCCATCAACTGACATCATGCCAATAAGTTTGACTTGTGCCTTTTTTTGGCTGACAATATTCATGCACAACTTGAAGATTCCCATACCATAAAATGCTTTAGGTATCCATCATATATATTCTACCTATTTCTATATCAAAACTCAACATATTTTGGAGGTTTAATACTAAACACAAAAGATCGAACAAGGAAATAACTACCTGCTTACAATTGGACCAATATTGTCCTCAGGCGACCTGGGAAGCAAAACTTCCAAACTTTCATAGACAAAGTTTTGGCCATCTCATATTTCATCTTACATGGTGCCTCACCACCAACGATATTTCGCCAGTACAAGGAGCTCCTATTTTTGAGCCCAAATACCAAAATATGTGATTGGTTCATATATGAAGATCACACCATCATAAAGTTGTATGCATTTGAAGAAGAACCATATATGTTTCCTACATTCTTGACCCCCAGGGTAATTTCGCTTGAGTATATCAGGCAACCTAGGAATCAAGGCTTCCAAACTTTCGCAGACAAAGTTATGGCCATCTCATATTTCATCCTGGATGGTGCCTCACCACCAAGGATATTTCCCCAATACAAGGAGCTCCTACAGCTAAGCCTAGATACCAAAATAAATTATTTGTTCATATATGAAGATCACGCCATCACAAGGGTGTGTTTATTTGAAGAAGAACCATATATGTTGCCTGCATTTCTGACCCCCAGGGTATTTTCCCTTGAGTATATCAAGCAGAGGTTCTTGTCTGACCAACTGCATTTTGTAATGTTGAAGCATCCCATCAGATTCAAGCATCCCAAAGAAGTGGGCCTTTACTAGTTAAAACTAGAACGACTTTAACATAGGTGGAAGAAATGTTGAAGCAGCTCAACCTGAACAAAGGAGAAAGATGGGTTTATGATCCCCACCAACTGATATCCAAGAAGAGGATAGCAAACAAGAATTCAGCCTACAATTACAAGCCCCACCCAAAGTGGGAGGCAATAGCTAACTTGCCAACATGGGAGCAAGTGAACACAATTCTATTTTGACTTCTTACACTCAAAAGGCGTAGGAAGTCAAAATAGAAAGTCAGCTCACAATGATTCCTACTCCACATAAGCCTGAATCAGGGGCAAAAAGGCATCTTCAGAAGCACATACAGGCATTGATATTGATGAGCCTGAAACAGTGCAGGCAAGCAAGAAGACTAGGACAAGAGAGAAAATTGATTCCAAGCAAGCCTTGGTGGAGGGTACACAAGGTGAGAAATCAGACAGTGAGTCAGAAAAAATGACAAGCCAGCCAGAGCCAAGTACAAGGCTACCAACAGTCACCATAGAGCACTTCCCTTCACTACTGTTGGCCACATCATAGACCCAACAAAGTCCTTCCTCCACAAGCCCTACTAAAGACCAGGCAAGCCTGTATTCACACTATATGCACATTAAAAGACAGAACATGGATATAATGAAGGATATCTACAACAAAAACTGGGTAGATCCCTTACAAAATAAATTCTTGTCTGTCGCAGACCATAAGGAAAGCACATTCAAAATGGAAATCTTGGAGACTAATGTCCCTATGGCCAAAACCTATGATGACTATAAAGCAACTCAGAATGAATTTAAGTTTGGTTGGTTCAGCCCCCTAGACATAGTGGACTTCTGCAAACAATCAAGTGACTTGTTATGCAAAGATGTTCTGCAATCCTTAGCCACTGTGGAAAAGATGCACCTCGTTGTCCAAAAGATTGAGAAACAGTTGAAAGCAGAGATAGTGGCCACCAAGGCCAAACCACTGACCATCAAGGAGTTAGAGAACAAGATTGTCACATTGGGAGCCAACCCCAACAACTCCACCTCAGTACAGTCACTGTTGCAACAAAACGATAATGGAATTGTTGTGTTGAAGAAGCTCAACCTCCCTGATATAGAGCATGTGCAAACCCTAAATTGATAACACTGTAGGAGGAGAAAGAAAAGGTGCGTCAGCAAATGTCGCACTTTAAATCCCAAATGGAGGAATACAGGGATAAAGTGGATGACTTGGAGCTACAAATGTCAATGATGGAGCTGGAGAAAACTCCCTTTCTTCCCAAGCCACCTTCTAATCCACTAAAGGAGTTGAGGAGACTCAAACTGACTCAACAGCTAAGCAGATGGGAGTGGACACTCTGAAAGGGGAAGTGAGGAAGAAAAATCACAAAATTGAGGAGTTAGCAATAGACATAAAAGAAAAGGATGTCCTCATTGATCACTTGGAACAAGAAAGGGATGATCTACAACAGCGAGTACACTAAACAAGAAGCTAATAGGGAAAGGACCCCTCAAAGGAGCAAAGAAGGCACTGTGGGATAAGATAGGTGAAGAAGTCATCCAACATTGGGATCATTTTGAATTAATTCAAGATGAATTAGAGCTGGCAACTAATGCAACAACATAAATAAAAGCATCAAAAGGATAAACTGGAGTCCAAGCTTGACATTGCCAGCAATGTGATCAAGTTCCTAAATAATGGAACCAAGAAGCAACTGGAAGATTTGAGGGTAACAAACAGAACCTATCTAATCACAGAGGCAAACAAGATGAACACTAAGAGAACCCTGATAATCAGAGCTCAAAACTGAATAAACAACATGGTGTCAGAAATTGCCTTCTTCAAAGGCCTGTTCAGAGATGCAACAGCCAAAGGATTACCCCACCTCTGGGATGGAAATGGAGACCTACACAATCAAGGAGATTGGCAAGAGCTGTTGAACGATAAAGGAAATGAAGAACACGAATTTGAAGCCCTCCCAGAGACTTTTAAGGGGTAACAATTGTCTAACAACTGACCGAGGAGTTCGAATTGTGGGCAAACATAAGGTACACATTCCGAACATTGCCACCTATATCTTATGAAAATTTCACAAATGTCGAGATGGCAATGAATTCAATGAGAGCCCACAAGTATCCTATGAGTAAAGATTGGCACCAAATTGCTAAATACCATAAGATAATACTGCCATATCAAGGGTAGACATCCGAGCAGGCATCAGGGAAGAAATCTCTGCGGCAGGGCTCCACGCACAAAGATGAAAACAGGAAATTCAGTTAAGCTGTCCAAAATAATAAGCTCAAAATTGTAACAAACAAACAGGAAAAGGTAGTTTTGACGATAAAAGCAAAACATAGCAGTATCAAGAAGCAGAAAAGCAGTATCATGAAAGGATCCCCGTATAAGAGGAAATTCGAATTCTATTAGAGGGTATCCAGGAAATTTTGTAGAGGGTCTCTCTGAAGGATGCAGGGTCATGTGTGCCAGGACTAGACTGAGTGATAACTAGGGAAAGCTTAAGAGATTCAGATCTCAAGCTTGTGTCAGCTTGCAATTTCTCCCTATGTTGTTGTTATTAAGTTTTAATTCAAGCAGCAGTATATGTAAGAAAATAAGATGCACTAATTCATTCCACATGAACACAGAAAATTTATCCTAGAGAAAACCCTTGGAAGGGAGAAAAACTCCATCCAAACAATCTTTCTTATATAAGATATCAGATTTAATTACATCATCATAAACTTCACTGTGCTAGGGCAAAATTAATAGCAAATATAATAACTTATACCAGAACTGTAAGACAACCTCTGCTTACAGTGATCTCTGCCTACTTCCGCACATAACAGAAATGAATGACATCCACTGCTGACAATGTTCTCTGCCAGCTTCACTGCTCACAGTATCTCTGCCTGCTCCACTGCTCACAGTATCTCTGCCTGCTTCTCTGCTCACAATATGTCTGCCTGCTTCTTCCACCTCCTCCAAGAGCACTCTTCAAGAAAGAAATTGGAATTACAAAAGGTAAGTGGGTGGCTCCTATTTATGGTTTGGGGTGGCTGCCCCAAGCAGCCCCCTAAGCATGGCACCTGTCACTTGGCATCTGAAGCAGCCCCTATACATGACACTTGTCACTTGGCATGTGAAGCAGCCCCCTATACATGACACCTGTCACTTGGCATGTGAAGCAGCCCCCTATACATGACACATGGCAGAAGTTTAGTGATGATATTTAATAGCTTCTGAAGCTATAATTTTAACACTCCCTCTTAGCAAGGAAGCTATTAAATTATTAACTGATATTATCTTATATAAGAAAGATTGTTTGTTTCTAGCTTTATAGGAATTGTATCTTCTTCCTAACGTTTGCTAGACACCTTGACTTTTGCTAAAGCTCACAAGGTTGCATGTCTTGACTTTTGACATGACTCACAAGGCTTGTCCTTTTGCCTTGACTATTGTCATAATCTCACAAGATTTTTAAAGGGCTTATCACTTTTATTCTGACTTTTGTCTAAAGCTCACAAAGTTTTTTTATATTCACTTTGACTTTTGCCATGACTCACAGAACTGATTAATCTCCAAGTCTCCCTGGCTAGCTTCAGGGTGGTCACTTATGACCTCAGACCTTGGAGGATTCCTTTTTGATCATTCTCTTTCTCAAAGATGGAGGCATTCTCTGCAACTCCAAGTTTGCCTCTGAAATGAGCAAACTTCACCAACTGCAGTGGTTTTGTCAAGATATCAGCTACCTGATCATCTATTACAACATACTTCAGCTTGATCACATTTTGTTGTACCATATCTCTGATATAATGGTACTTTAGATCAATATGCTTTGATCTGTCATGGAATACCGGATTTTCTGTGAGCTTCATGCAACTTTGATTATCACAGTGGATAATCGTAGTTTCAAGCTTTTCATTAAACAACCGAGAAATTAGTTTTCCGAGCCATACTGCTTCTCTGATGGCATTACTTGCAGCAATATATTCAGCCTCAACTCTGCTCTGAGCAATAGATTCTTGTTTCCAACTGGACCAAGAGATCACGGTTGATCCCAAACTGAAGCAGTAACCAAAGGTAATCTTTCTGTCTACTGGACTTCCCACCCAATCTGAATTTGCATAACCATGCAGCATCACACCACCACTGGATGTGAACTTTAGCCCATAGGCTATGGTACCTCTAAGATATCTCAGAATATGATTCCCTACCAACCAAGGTCGTTCTCTTGGCTCAGCCATCAATTGGCTTAATGTGCTCACTGCAAACTGCATATCTGGTCTGGTATGAGTTAGATACATTAATGACCGAACAAGTTTCCTGTACATGGTGGGGTCCACCAAATCTTCTCCTAAGCTTGAGTCATGTAACTTCTTTAAATTTGCAACCATAGGAGTTGACATACTCCTGCAATTCATCATACCAAACCTTTTCAATATGTCTACTACATATTTTCCTTAAGATAGAAAAATCTCGTTTGGTTTCTGCCAAACTTCTAATCCTAGGAAATAGTGCATCATTCCTAGATCTTTCATTTCAAATTCAGCAGTGAGTCTCTCTTTGCATTTGACAATCTACTTTTCTTCTCGTGTAAGAAAAAGATCATCTAAATACAACACCAAAATCAGAGGTTGATTTTCAACAACTTTAAAATAGAGGTTCGAGTCTGCGGTACTTTTACTGAACCCTAATCCCTGCAGAAAGACATCAATTCTGTTATACCAAACTCTGGGTGCTTGTTTAAGACCATATAGGGCCTTTTTTAACTTACACACACGAGTTTCCTTTTCATGCATTGCAAAGCCATCAAGTTATTCTACATATACTTCCTGTTCTATTTCACCATTAAGGAAAGCAGTCTTTACATCCATTTGATGTAATTTCCAACCAAGTACAGGAGCAAGAGAGATAATTGCGCGAATAGTAGTATACCTGGCTACTGGTGCAAATATCTCATCATAATCTATACCTTCTTTTTGGGAGAAGCCTATGGCAACAAATCTAGCTTTGTAGTTTTCAACACTCCCATCAGCTGCATGTTTTATCTTATATAGTCATTTGGATGAGAAAACTAACTTATTTTTGGACCTAGGAACTATGTCCTGTTATCCACTAAAATTGCACTTAGTGGATTCCGAGTGAACCGTTGAAGACTTGAACAATCTAATTGTTCATTATCAGAGTTCAGAAGTCCATCAGGCCTTCTAGGCCCTTTTTTTTAAGCACATGTTCATACCCCCTCGGGGAATTTGTAATAATGTGCTAGCATGGTATCTTTTTGTAAAAGACTCGGCTTCTAAGACTTAAACGTTAATTCAGCTAGCCCAGAGTGTTTTTTTCCATGGAAATTATTTGTTGTTGAACAAACGACTAATAATTTTCGAGTTTTTCACTCAATCCTCCAAAGTTGGGGTGGTCGGCGTAATAGCTTTCCAGCTCAGAGGCACTTTCCTCCTCTTCCAATCACCCTATGCACCCATCCTAGCCTCTTTTCAACACAATGCCCTCTCTCCTTGGGGCCTTCACATTGATGACATCATCCTAGTCACCAGGCCTTCATGCTTGATTTAAGGGGGGACGCTGAGGGTTTTTCAGCATATCTTGGGTTAGATGGGGGATGATGCCCCCCCTGCTCATTCCATCCTTCAATGTGGAGCCATTTTTCAGTTTTAGCCATTTTCATCAATTTTTGGTAACTATGGGAGAAAATACCCCAAGTTACCCAAATATTGGATTATTTTAATTTATTTTATGTTATATTTTTACATTGACATTTTATTGGCTTGTCGGCCTAGTTATTTGTAAAAAGTGAGGATGTAAGGCTATAAATAAACCTTTCCTCAATCATTTGTAAATTACAAGACACGGGATAAAATATATGATGCTACTCTTTTCTCTTTCTATTTGGGTTAAGTGATGGGCACATGTTGAAGATGGCTCTTCTCTCTCTTGCAAAGTGAATGCGGATGATCTAGGGCTTATTGCTACTACAATTTGATGCTTGAATGGTTTGATAGAACTCTTGCACATTGGATGACCTAAATCATTGAGGTTTGCTCATTCTTTGTCTAAGCTTGGTAAGTCTTTCTCTACTTCCAGTTGAATGGTGCTAGTTTGGTGCATTCTTCTAACCTAGCTAGGGTTTCTTGCTAAGTTTTTGTCATCTTGTAGATTGGAAGACCTCCATTGTTGGAGTCTTTCATAGCATTTGGCCTTAGACCTCCATGTTTGCTTGATTTAGGTCCTTACAATGGATCCTTGTGGTTGTTGTAGGAGCCCTAATTTGCAAAAGTAGGAAATTCTTATCAGAAGTGACGCTGAAACCGATCCCTTCTAGGCTAGGATAGAGTCATAATAACATCCCTCTATTGTCTCTTCCTTTTATTCAAACTTCCTTGCATTTGCATATGTAAATATTGCATTTTCATGATAAATTAGGGCTAAATATTTAGGTTTGCATATTTATTTTATTTATGAAAAACCTAAAGAAAAACTCTAAATTTTTCCTAACCTAAACCCTAAAACCTACCCTTAAAACCCTCCTTAAACCCTCAGTACTCTCTTTTCAGGCCTTAAGCCTCTATTCTAGCCCTCGACCTTAGCCTCCTACTCCAGCCCTTGGCCCTTCCCTTTCAAGCCTCGGCTTCCTTCTCTAAGCCTCAACCTTCCTTTTCAGGGCTCAACCAACCTTACTTAAGCCCTTGGCCTCCATTTCTCAGGCCTCAGCGTTCCCTCCTCAACCTCAGTCTTCTCCCTTCCTCGTTGGCTACCCTTCCCAAGCCTTTGTCATCTCCTACCTTCCCTTCTTCCAGCCTTTTCATACCCTCATCTCATGTCTGCCATTAAGGCATCCTGTCACCTCTACTGCTACCTTAAAGCCTGCTACAAAAAGACAACATAAAAAACAACAAAGGGGTTAGCAAATGTTTGACTGCACTTGTAAGAGAAGTATTTAATTAATGTTCAATAAGGATTGACATAAAGGGCTGGAATTGCTATTGTTTATATGCTATAGGGTTGATAGATGATACCTAATTCAAGAAGTTAAAGCGCCCAAATTGCTATAGGATAGCTCTTTTAATTGGATTTGGTTTGGCACATATCTTAAGATACTAATTATTGTTTTGACATCCTAATTGAATGACTTTCAGTGGATCAATCTTTGCATATATCAAAGTATATTGCTTATCGTTGGTTAAATCACTGTATTAAATGTTAAAGAAATGTAATTGCGGCAGATATTCTATATATACTTGTCTATTGTGTTATTCTATTCCTCCTCCGCGAGATGTCATTGATGTAATTAATAATGTAAGAGTCATTGAAAGAGTCAATGTAAACCCTAGGTCTTGTGTCACCCTAGAAGAACCCAGAAGAGATTATTATATTATGTATTTGAAAGGTTGGCCCAATCAATTAGGAGAAGTCGGCCCAGTTGGGGAAAAGTCACCCCAACGGAAGAATATAAATAGAGGGTGAGTCTCTCATTTATATTCACTCATCTCACTCACACAAGTTCGCATAGGAGAGAGAGAAGTTGTCTTGGGGTTTATCTTTCTACTTTGTGAATTCTATATTGAGGAATATTTTGCCAGGGTTTTCTCCCTTGTGGTTTCCCCAAGAGAAATATTGTGTTCATTGTGTTCTTGTTGTGCTTGTATTTCTTCTAGTGATAGATTGTTTAATGTTAGGGCGCATCTTTCTGTCGAAGCAGATTTCAATTCTGAGAATTTTCATTTTTGGGTCCCCCACTGCAACCCGGGAGAATTAGGGCATCAAGTTTTTGGATCATCTGCTCACAGAATTGGGATAAGGAGTACTTTGCTCAACTCGCCTTGAGGAGGTGAATTTGCTCATCCAATCAGTTTTCCAAAATCCCGGAGTTGGAAAATTAGGGTTTCTCTAACAAATCCTAGGTCAAGGAAGAAGCAATTTTTAGATGGACAACTTTTTCTGATAAGTCTCAAATCTATTATATTTCCATTTGAAGTACTCATGATATCAAGATGACAAGCAATACCAAGCTTGATGAGAAGCTTGAAGGAGCTGTTATCACATATATAGTAGCCGGCCTACCATATTCTATTTTTCAGATTCCAGTACACTTTTCAGCCAGTTCCCTTACATTGAGATGTTGAAATGAGCATCTACTTTGGATCATGATTATATTATGGACATCAGTTTTATTCCCCATGCCATGACTGAGGTTCAGGACACTCAGAGAGAGGACTGATGTAGCCATTTAGCCATTTACAGAGCAGTCAGTATTGCCCAGAGTTGCAGCAGCAGAGTTTCAGTGGACAGATGATGGTTCAAATTTTGTGCATTCAGGTATATGACTCAGCAGGTATTTTTGTGTTATGGTTATATTGCTTTTATATTCATTCTTGTGACATGTCTTAGCATTTAGTATCATGATCTGGCGATCGTATAGATATGTGGACCTGGTTGTATCTTTATATATATTATATTGTCCCCACTCAGACTTAGAAGTTCATTATTCATACTCATTGGTTTTACCCTCCCTAGGGAGAATAGAGGTGACCATTACCACCATCCTTGGCTTGCTAGTGTTGGTCTCATTATACAATGTCTTCATCCATCCACTACCTCCTAGTTTGCTTATTACCCTGATTTACTACTTGACTAGTGGCATGGAGGACCTTCCCCCACTATAGCCTTTGTGTTGGATGAGCTTCCCTGTTTATTGTGTCTCGGCTCTAAGTTGGTGACAAAACTTGCCTTTGGTGAGTTGGATTGTAGTCGTAAATCATTCTGGTCGGTTGTCCCCATGTTTGGCACTGGCACGAAGTCCCCATAGTCACTTAAGATGTTGTTGGCTAAAACTGAAAGCTCATGTGCCACCTTTGGAAATCTATGCAAATTCACCCATGGAAATTGTAAACTCTAGAATGTGTTTCTCAACACACGTGAGTAAAGGGCAAGAGCAATGAAACGCTATAAATACTCCTTGAAGAGTATAAGAAAGGTCCAAAAAGCAATGGTTCTTAAACTCTATATCTAAACAATTGCTAACCTTATGTATATGTATAAACATGCCCTGGATACAAGCTGCAATTAGTTGTGCTTCTTAGCACACCTAAGATCCGAAGGGTTATGTAGGCCAAAAAGGCCATAAAGTGAAATCAATGGATCCTAATGAACTTGGATCATCTTTTATAAAAGTAGACATGGTGCCTAAGTTGAATAAGCACTCTTTGAACCTAAGTCACAAGATTCGACGAATTTCAACCTTGAGGTTCGAATTTTGCTGAATCTCAAGTTGGTTCAAATCTGAAGGCGAATTTTAAGGTGAATTTTATAAAAACATTGAAAAAATTTGAGTTGGTTTCTTAACCTTAACCTTAGTCCTAACACACCACGATCTACCTACCTCAGTCTCAACTCCCAACCCGCTAGCGAAGTTTTTCCTCT
The DNA here is from genome assembly GCA_027924585.1 of Larix kaempferi. Lineage (NCBI taxonomy): Eukaryota > Viridiplantae > Streptophyta > Pinopsida > Pinales > Pinaceae > Larix > Larix kaempferi. The sequence continues at coordinate 877,902 of BSBM01000817.1, read as the reverse complement.
CTCCTTGCCACCGCTTAGCACAAAAACCCTCATGCTAGTGCTTAGAGTTCATGACTCCATGAGTTTCGATCTCAATGTTCATGAATCACTGCTACTGCTCACAATCACCAACTCACCATTTGAGTTACAAACTACAATCATAGACCCGCGATTGTGTTGGGTCGCCGTTGAAGACTGAAGTTAATCACTATCGAGATTAAATTTACCTAAGCAGATGAGTTGAAAATTGAAGCAAACCCCTAGTCATGTGTTTCTAGTTCCACTAGTAAATTGTTGAAGTACATTTTTATTATTTTGTACTATATTTGGAGTAAATTGTTGAATTAAATTTTTATTAATTTGTACTTTATATATATCTATCTATCTATCTATATATATATATATATATATATACATATATTCGAATCTAAAGACGAATCTCAAACGAACCTAATTGAGAAATTCGAATTCGAATTGAATCAAATGGTTGTCGAACTCGAATTCGAATTCGAACCATGTGACTTAGCTTTGAACAACTTACCCATCTGTGAGACACTGCCATCCCCCATGTTACTGCTTGTCCAGCATATGTTAGAGTGTGTATTCCCTTTCCATTTCCAAAGTGTCACAATGTCAAGTCAGTAGTCATCCCTTGGCCTAGCCTTTTAATTTTTGGCCCTCACCCTTCACTAGCAAATTGATCACAACTGTGAAGTGAGTATGGTCTTGAAAGTCTGGTCTGAGTAATACTAATAATTAAGGGCCTTATATATTTGGTTTTAGATCGCTAGTGAATGATTACTTCTTGTTATAATTGTTACTTGAATGAATTGTAGAGCATGCTTTAACCTTGGACACTTGCAGCAGCTTTGATGGTAGCCTAAGTTATATTATTGGTCATTTTGACTTGGTCAAACCTAGTTTGACCAAAGTCAAGCACAGGACATGAGGTGGCAGACCTCAGATGATGCAGAGATATGTTATATGGTCTGGTACAGGTCACCAGGTGGTTCTATGAAGTGGTTTTAGGCTTATGATGATGATTTGTGCTTTTCAGCACTTTTACAGATTATTATTATTTGGTTTGTCGGGTATGTTGGATATTTTATATGATCATACAGAGATCTATATGGTGTATGAGTACACATCTTATAGATGGATTTGGGCTCTCTGAGTCCAATGAGACAGTCTGTTTTCAGTTTTGGGAAGTTACAGTGATTTTTAGCCTCAATTGGCTATCCTAGTGCAGTTTTGGCCTGTCAGATGACCTGTCAGAGAAGGGGTGAGATTTGATTCGTTCACGTAAGGCGTTGTGCATGGAGGGGGTGGTCCAGCCACCTGTTATTACCATATTACCCCCCCTCCCAGAGAGCCTGGAGGGCTCACCTTGACAGCGCAGGCACTCCAGGAGGCAGTTTGGGCAGTTTCACACTTCCCAAGGCAGATTAAAAATGGTAAAAATGGCTACTAAGGGATTCGATTTGGGCTACTGAAGCAAGGGATTGGCATGGGATGATGTTTGATGATGAGTGGGATGTCTTCCACACCTTCTCCAGTAGTTTCAGCCTTCAGTGGGGCCTACACTCATCACTCCGACACTTTTTATATATTTTTGGAGCTTCCTAAGGCTCACGACTTTTGCAGAGAGGCACGATTTGGTGCTAGGATTATTATTTTGATGATATTGTGCCATGGGGATTGACCAAGGGTGTTAGAAATTACCCCTTGGACCCACCATGAGCTAGATCTTATATTTTATCATTGACATTTGGTGGTACCCACTCTCCTAGGGCGATTTGGTCCATTGATGTATTATTTTATTATTGATCCATGTACTTTTATGTTGAGCTCATCTCAACCATTGATTAGATCACTTTAATCTTTTTATCTTAGCCATCCATTCAAAAGGTGGTTAGGGTTTTGGTGTCTCTCCATCCTATTTAAAGGAGAGAGCTTCCCATTGTAAAGGGTCTTTGGCTCTTGGAATCTTGATAATAGAAAAACTTCTTGTGGAAATTCTTGGGTCTCCTTTGCATCTGGTGTTCTTCGACGGTGATTGTAAAGTCTATTGCATCCTAGCATTTGGATATTTGTAGTAAGATCTATCTTTTTTGGAAACTTTGTCTTGTCTACAGGAGGGCGACTTCAACTTGGGCGTTTTTGTAGGGCTTCCTCAACTCGCTTGTCTTGGCATTCGCTATATCTAGGGGTTATCATTAGTATCATTGTGATCTATGCTATCTTTTTGTTATTTCTCTTGTGGCATTAGTCTTTATCTCTTGATGCATCAAATCTGATATGGTTGACGTTTGTTGTGCAGGAGAGAAGGCGCATTGGCTTCCTTGGGCAAATCGACTTCATAGAAAACTACCTAAAATCTTCTCAAATTGATCGGGTTTGCATAGATCATCATCATCAAGGCATCTACAAGGTTATCCAGGTAAGATCCACAAGTTTGTTCACTATTTCTTGGTTCCAATCCATTGGCATCTCCTTTTTACTATTAATACCCTAAGCTAAAATCAGCTAAAAATTCTAGAGATAAAATCCCTTGATCAATTGGCAAATCCTTTGGGGACTTCATTGGCCCATTTTCCTAGGGAATGAGCTTCTCCCAACCCTCACGACTTTCTTGACTTGGCCATTTTTTCAGTGTTTTGATCTCCTTTCTGAGACTTGGGTGTATTGATACTGTCAAACCTGTCATACAAGTCCATCTTTGGTACTGGTTAGCCCCAATCTTGTCCCTAACTACCCTGCATTGGACACAGTTCCCAAGGCAGTGGATTTTATCATCATTGACTAGTACCTTGATTCTGGATCTAGTGTCTAATCTCATAAGTCACTTGCATAACCTAATTGTATCAAATTATCCTTTCTTAAGCCTCTTGATCCAATCCATTACTCACCTTGTGGCTTCATCCATAGATCTAGGGTTTACTTCACCATACACCTTACGTACTTCATCCCTATTTGATTTGATCTGGTGTCTTGGTCTGATCTCTCCTATCGGGAATAGATCTGGGTCTCCCCTATCGTTGTCTTGGGCTAAGATAACATAAAGTGAAGATTGCCTCAATTGGCGTGACAACCATCCATTGGGCGTTGAGGCTATCTTGGTTTCACCTCTTTGGTTGCCCATCCCCTCTACCATCCTTACGGATCCAACTTTAGGGGCAACTACAAGTTTGGTGATAACATTTTGGCGCCGTTGCCCGGGAGGTAGAGGCTTACCTTTGGTGTCTGCGAGTGTCCGTGCGTTAATCCATATCTTATCGCATCCAGTATTTTGCTTTGGTGATTGCTTTTCTAATTCCATAACTATTTCAATCACCATTTTAATTTTCATTTCGGTGAATTACCTGTGTGGTTCACCTGGCTACTCCACCCCGCGACTCTACTGAGGAACAAACCCAACTTATAAATCTTGAAATCTTGCATCATGACTCTACTGGGAAGCGAACCCATGTATATATTCCACTAAGAATCCTAACAATTCCTAATGGACCCGGATCTTATTCAAGATCTTAAACAAAAATTATAAATTATAACAAAGATTAATGAAAGAAATTTGAGATTTAGGTATGAGGATAATTATCAAAATAATTATGGGTATGAACCTGCATATCAAGATTCTTATTATACCCATCATTCACCTCATCCATCTAATAATTTTTCCCCAAATATCCCGTATGAACCAATTAGAAATTATCAAACCCAGCCAAACCTTTTGGTGAATGATTCTCGCTCAACTCAAGCAACTAGAACCTTTAGGAAACCCAAGCCATCCCCTTTTGATTTTTCAGAAATATATGGGGCACCTCATCTTATGCGAGATGGATACATTAGGACGTTGCCTCGTTTTGATGGAAATAATAAATCTATTAAAAGTCATTTGGATATCCTATGGGACTGTATGGAATCTCTAGGTGTTGATGCTAAGGATGTCTATATGCGGGCCTTTGGTGCATCCCTAGAAGGGGATGCCCGTTTATGGTTTGATCATTTGGCCCCAAGATCCATCACTGGGTATGACATGTTCATGGATTTGTTAATAAATGAGCAGGCAGAAAACATTAATGAGCCTATAGAAGAAAAGTCAGACAATGAATGTCTTAATGAAAATCAACTAGATGAAGAGGATGATACCAATGATTTCCATCAGGAAGCATCCATGATTGAGTCTTCCATTAGTGAATCCTTTGAAAATGCTCTTGAGATCTCTTTTCACAATCCTTGTGTAATTAACGATATTTCTGATCATGACATTGAAGAAGAAGAAAGTAGGGACAACAACCAAGTTTCTTTAGAAACTAATGATCAAGTGGTTGTTAATAAGTTTGTCGATACGATTCCTGATAAGTTATCATCATGTGAAATTAATGATAAATCAATTAAAGAGAAATCGCATGATGAGGATGGTTTAGTAAATCAAGCTAATCAAGAGCTTTCATTTAATTAAATCCTCAAACCAATCTCTTGTTGATAATGGGAAGCTCATAAAGGATTTGGTATGAAAGTGGCACAATAGAGGATTTAGTATGAAAGCTTTGAACAATATCCTTCAGAAGTTTTTTCCCATTTTTATACCTTGGATAGAATATCATGAGGACGACCTTAAGGCCCCTTGCCTCATCATAGAGGAAAACAAAAAATATTGGGAGATGCCTCCGAGTTATTTCAGTGACGAAGAGATTGGGCAACTCATTCAAGAAAATCGTGCCATTATCCATCAAGCACAGTGTGACCCTATTGAAGAGATTCACAAAGATCCAGTTATTGAAAATATTGTTGAAAACCCTCCTCATGCCATCATAACAAAAAACATTGAAGATTGAGAGTTTTCTCAGATTTATTTCAGAGATGATGAGCACATTTGTACTCCTAATCCACCTCCAGAAGAAACCATTGCAGAGGCCCATGTTGAAAATCATGAAGAAATTTGCAATGTATATAATGATGACAGTTTGGAAGGTTTCCTTATGACCTTATTTCTGATAAAGAGGATTATGAGAATGAAGAGGACAAATATAGCCTTGATCGTGACATGAGTGATGGAGAATCCCTCATGACTGACATAGATGTTGATGATGATAACTGGACATTTATAGAAAACCCTATCTATGCCATGTCTGAAGAAGTGAATGATGAACCAGAATCTTTTGAGAGCATAATTGAAAATACCATATATGACATATCTGAAGAAAAAGAGCTTGAGTTAGAAACTCTTGATGATTTTATTAAACATCCAATTTATGAGGTATTCAAAGAAGGAAGCATGGACCTTAAGACCTTGGGATATCTTTGCATGGAGGAGCATGAAATCGTTTTATATAATCAGTTTGAGCCATGCATAAGAGAGGAAGCCCTGAAGAAGCAGTGTAGTAAAGAATCAGATCAGATACACCTAATTGAAGAGCAGTCTCAGCCATTGTCTCCGCATACAGAGGTTCCTTATGATGTGGAGCAGTTTGGGGTTTATGCTTTCACAAAAAGTTATTATCAGAAGAGCCCTTCAAATCGTTATGATGAGGTAATTGGTCTGCCTTATCATTCAGAATTTTTTCTCAGCCCTATCCAGTCATGGATAGAAGAAGCCAGAAGGAGGACTGACCATTTGGGGAAGCACTTCAAAGATCTATTACATGCCTCTGATTTCCCATCCAGCCCTCCCATCCAGAATATCCATGTAGGTTTGCACCTTCTAATAAGCATGTCCTTGCTTTGGCTGGTAAACAAAGACAAGACACAAATTTGTTGTATTAATGAAATGTTAAGATGGCTACATTGGATTTCTGATTACACTTCGCATTTTATTATGTTATGTTTAGAGTAGGAAATTAAGCTCCTCAAAGTGAGCATTCACTTTACGCATTTCTTTCAAGTACTTGGGAATAATAATTTTTTCCTTAGCTATTTTTTTAGTTTTTATGAATAAATGCAATTTATGATTCATTGGTTTCTTCATAAAGCTTGTGCCACTGAAGGTTTTTCTTGTCAAGTTGAGATGTTTTTACAGGTTATATAAAACCAGAGATTTTGGTGTTCTCCCATCCTCTCCTTGCCTGAAGGCTGATAGAGCACACGTCCCGCAATTGGAGCCAGATGTTATCCACTAAATTGCACTTAGTGGATTCCAAGTGAACCGTTGAAGTTGTGAACATGTTCAATGTTCATCATCAGTGTTCCGAGATCCATCAAGCCAATTTTTTTTTGGCTCTTCGTAAATTTTGCATGTCCAAACCCCTGTGGAGGAATTGTAATAAGTTGGTCTATGCATGGATTTTTTATGAAAGGTTTGGCCTTCCTTAGGGTTTGTTATTAGGGAGATACTCTAGGGTGTTTTTTCCTTAGGGATTATGCGTAACTATTCAATGACGTATAATTCCCGAATTTTTCACTCATACCTCCAAAGCTGGAGTGTTTCCATGATGATGAATTTTGAGGGGTTATTAAAACCTACTAGAATGTATTTTTGTAACATGCTAGCCATCAGTATTGAGTCATATGGACATGCACTAGGTCCCCTAGGATTTTTGAGTCATTCTGAGAAAATTAATTTTTCTCGGTTTATGAGATTTTTTTAATAATTTAATTAAAAAATGAGAAAAATGATAAAAGATGGGTTGGTAGGTGAATTTTGGCATGAGGGTGCTCGTTTTCTAACCCAGAGCACCCATAAAACCCCTAAACCCACTTTTCCTAAGTTTTGAGTGAATGGTATTCACTTAAATCATTTTCTCTCCAAAATAATAAAAATGAATTATTTAATTCAAGAATAGTGGATTTGGAGAAAATCCAAACTCCTAAAATAATGGTGGGTGGTCTAGTGAGTTGGCACAGACATAATCAAGACAAAATCTCAATCCCACGGATCAAGGAAATTTGTTGGAATCAAATCTCCTTTGATTGGCAATCAAATCAGGGAGAATATTGAGCAAATAAATGATGATTTGATTGAAGATTGGAGATCCACAAAGGGGTGGGGCGAATTTGTGGTTGGAGAGATGTCAAGTGGAGGTTAAAAAGTGTCAAACAGTTGGAGAAATGTGTCATTAACACACCCAAACCCCTCACATGTGTCAACAAGCCTTTTCCAGGTGTATCAATGCATATCTCCAAGTGTCAAAGAGGATCTATCTTGGGAAGTGCACCTCCCCCTCTCTCATTTTTCTATATAAGCAAGGCTATGCTCCATCTTTCACAGTGGTGTGGATGCATAGAACCTCTGCCAATTTGAAACCGTTGATCATTGAATATATTGTTGAAGACTTTGGAGGTCCATCTTGTGCAAGTGTATTGAGCTTATTGAGGTGATATTGTGTTTATTTGCTTTCATACTTTCATGCTTTGGTAGATTTAGCATATTGATATTGATTAAACATTTGCAGTTGTCAATTTGTTTAATTGTGGATAAGTTTTAGAGGTAGACAAGTAGCCAACTGCATTCAGTTGTACTTAGGCTCTTCTTCATTTCTTTGATTTCTAACGCACTAGATCTATTAATTCGTGTGGTGAGTTTGTTTTGTAAGCTGCAAATCACAAAGCCTATAAGGACTAGAACTCGAATGAAGATTCTATACTTTGGGCAATTTTTTACTTACATTTTGTTACAGGTTTCTCCAAGAAGCAACTCCAACAAGCAAGTTTTGGCTTGGATAGATCCATTCTCCTCCTTTCAAATCAAAATACCTCTTTTCCTTTTAAGTTTCGTTTGGAACAAGCAAGTACTTTTAAAATATTTAAATCATTCTAAAGTTTGTTTCAATTTTCAGATCTAGAAAGTTGCATCTACTTCATATCAAACGGTTAAGTCTAGATCTTACTTTCATGCTTGTATGTTCTCAATTTTTCCCATAAATTTTGCCAATAGAAAGTTGTAATTTCTTATGTAAATTTGTGCATTCTAATCACTTTTTTGCAGACATTTAGCTTGCTGGTTTTTAGTAGGTCCGCAAATAAAATCGAAGTTTTGGAGTGATCAAGAGCCCTAAAAGTGCAAAAAAACCTTCCGATGGACACTCACAAACTTCTATTTTCCAAATTCTAGCATTGTAAGCTCTTAGATCCAAATTTAATGGACTAAGAAGCATTTTACTTTCAGCACTTTGTAAAATTATTAAACGAGAGCAGTGGAGTACCCAACACCCACATCCCATCCCTCCTGGGGGGATTTGCGTTTTTTCAATTTTTGTGGATAAATTTTTCTAACTCACATTTTTTCACACACTCACTAGTTTAGTGCAGGGTGTATACTTTTAACTTGTGTTTCACATTTTAATCACTTCATTTTTTGCTTTTTTTTAACTTTGAAATAAAACCAACTTCGTCGCCACGAAGTATGCTCTCACCTCCACCCAAAGGCATTTGCTGATTAGTGGAGGTTGATTAGAAAACTGACGCATAAGTTTGGCCATTCATATCTTTACTTCAAGCATTGTATTTTCACTTTCGCATTTTAATTGTTAATAAAAAGAACACAAAGTCTCTTGAACTTAGCTGAAAAACAAGTCAAGAGCGCTCTCTGTCGGAGGGTCAATGGTTACTTGTTTCAAACTTGAATAAATCATTTGCCTACACTGCGTATACTCTACCCACCAGCAGTTCATCTGAGCTGTGGGATACCAAAAGCAATTGGAAGCACTCTTTAATTCTCACATTTAACTTAATCAATCACCTAATAAAATTAACTACCCACAAGATAGTAAAAATCCGGCACTTTGAAACTAGATTTTAGTGCGGAAGTTCTGCTTGGGGACCTGGGTAGCTGTACTCTGACCTTGAGGCACCGTTAGACTACATCCTTGTTGGTGTAGTGTTGAACATGCGCTCAGGGCATTGGCAGTCCAACATGTCCTTGTACGGAAGCACCAATCTTTAGATTTCCGAACATTCCTCTCTGTACCTTTACGATATCTCGAGAGTTTCCCTTCTTTCCCCTAATCAAGATTCATTTTAATAATTTTAAAATCCACCAAGAGACAATTGCACAACATTTACTTTTCCAGCATTTCAATTTCACACTGTGTTTGACTCCATAAGGCACTGGTCCTTGCACTTTTTCATTTGCTTTTTATCAAAATCAAGTTATCGTGCATCTCTTATAATTCACAGTGATTTATCTGAAGTTATGCTTGAAAGCTTTCTTAAACTCTTATGGCAATTACAATCTTGAACCTTTAATCAAAAACTCCCAAAAACATTAATAAACAACCGATCATTTAACTGGAAGACCCTAACAACCTTAGTAACTTTCCATAGGGACTACCCCCCTTGGCTTTCGTTGGGAATTTTGCCTAAACGGAGGAGTCAAGAAAGACGTGACATACTTGACTCGAGACTTGCCACCAAGGGCACACCGAGCGGCAGCATTGATTTCTACTGCGACAAAGACGATGTCTGATCCAGCGGCAACAATGTCCACACCTTCCAGCACTTGTTCCGGCATTAGTGGGGTCCACACGTCCTAGCATTCACCATGTGGGTGTTTTTATTGTATTACTGAGGGGCAAAGATTTGGTCATTTGGTCACATTATTTTATTATCTTGACATATTATTTGATGGGATATAATACACCTAGCCCCACCATGTGTTATTTTCATATGTGCTAGTTATATGTCATGTCGTGCGTCCCCCTTGGGTGTTATAGTGAGTGCGCCCCCTCTATTTTTGGGTTGATCTATGTATTGTCTTTCCGACTCATCTTAGTCGTTGATTATTATTGTTTGTATCTTATGATCTCAACCACACATTTGAAAAGTGGTTAGGGTTTTGATCTCTCTCATTCCTATTTAAGGAAGAGACCCCCCCCCCCATTGTAAATGGAATTTTGGCTCTTAGCTATTGGAATACAAAGAAATATTTTGTTAGAACTCCTGTGATCTTGGGTTGGATGCTTGGCTATGATGATTGAAGCTACTTTTCCATTGCACTGAAAGATCTTGGTAGCTATCTTGCATATTTTGTACCACAATTTCGATTTGCAGGTGAAGGAGACGATTTTGAGAGAGGGGTGCATTGGTTGGGGAGACCCACCCTACTTCTTTTTGTCAGATCTTGGTTACACAGGGAGTAATTTTGTCTTTGCACCAATTATTCTCTATCTTTTACTTCTTACTTGCATCTACCCTTGCTTTTGCAGAGAGTGAGGGGTGCACTTGTGGAATTGGGCAATTCGTTGGAGTAAGAGAAGTGACCAAGCTTTCATTTGATCTTTGCGGGAGTAATCCTCGTCATACCGGCATTCATTCTCATCATCCAGGTACACTCACAAGTGTTGAAATATTGTAACTTCGTAGAATACTCTATTGTATTTTATTATTGTAATTTATTTGGAGATGTTTAATTCCTTTGTCGGGATGTTATTGTTGTATTTGGTCATGATAGAGTCATGAGGTAAAACATCCTTTGTATATCGGGTCGATAGAACCCTCCAGAAAGTAATATTATATTGTTTTGAGTCTTCCTGGGTAAGTCGGCCCAGTGAATTTTGTTGGGGTCGAGCTAGTTAGTGAAAAAGTCAAGTGGAAGATAAAGTATAAATAGGAGTGATCTACTCCTCATTTGGACACAAACACTCACTTGTGTAATTCGCATGGGAGAGAGAGAGAGAGAGAGAGAGAGAGAGAGAGAGAGATCTACAAGGAGAAGGAGCACTTGTTTGGGGTTTTGTCTTTGTACTTTTGATCATCTATATTGAGGAAGTTTTGTTGGGTTTTCTTCCCCTAGAGGGTTTCCGAGGATAAATCTGTGTCTATCTTGTGATTGCGTTTCTTTCAATGATCCTATATATGCTATTGTTGTGAATTGAATTGAATATTGATGTTATCTATCTTAGCATATTGAATCTTAACATGGTATCAGAGCTAGACTTATTAGGACAGCTTTCACAAGGTGAAACTCTCTCTTCTCCCTCCGGCAAGAAATTGGGGTTTCTGTCAAAGCTGGAATTTTGAAAATCAGATTGCATAGAAAGGTGTCCCTCTACAAGAGCGAAATTTTGAGCCCTAGATCGAAGTTTTTAAGTGGGTAAATCTCCGGGAAAGTCAAACCCTAGTTTGACTTTGGACCAAAAAAACCAAAAAACTGCAGAAACTGCAGATCAGAATTTCGCAAGTCAATTTTGAGAGGTGAAAATTTGGAATCTCCAGAAACCAAGCGTACCAGTCAATTCGCCTCAGTCAATCGCATCTCCTGGTAAAGTCAGTTTTGCATTTTGAGAAATTTCATTTTTCTGTGACCTCCTAGATAAGATGGCCCCAAGCATTAAGCTTGAGGATAAGCTAGAACGCATAGAGAATTTCCGAGCATGGAAATATAGGATTGGCCTCATTCTTGAAGAGAATGATCTTGCCAAATACATCAAGGATGAAGTTGTAGAACCTGAAGAGGATGAAGCTAAGGAGAAGCATAAGAAGGACCTGATTAGGGCAAAAAGGATCATTGTTGATTCTATCAAAGACCACTTGATTCTTCAAGTGTCATCCAAGAAGACCTCGAAGGAGATGTATGTTGCCCTAGCCAGAATGTATGAAGGAAGGAACATCAATAGGAAGATGAATTTGAGAACTCAATTGAAAAGTACCGAGATGAGCCAAGGAGAATCCATCCAAGACTACTTCACAAGGGTCTCCCAGTTCAAGGAGCAACTAGAAGCCATTGAACACTCCCTTGATGAAGATGACCTAGTTATGACTACCCTCAATGGTCTCTCTAAACCTTGGGATTCATTCATCTAGACTATCTGTGCCAAAAAGGAAGGCATGAAATTTGACATCGTATGGGAAGATTGCATCCAAGAGGAGACTAGAGTAGCCAATAGAGAAGCTCTATCTAAAGAAGATGATCAAGCCCTAGCCACCCATACCAAGAGAGGAAAAGGTCAATCTAACTTCAAGAAGGAAAGCCACAATGAGTCTCAACCTCCCAAGAAGTTCTAAAAGACAAGAGGAAACAATCCAAGAAGAAACTTCTCCAACTTTCAATGTTTCAATTGCAACAAGCTAGGACACATTGCCAGAAATTGTCCATCGAAGAAAGAAGAATACAAGAAGAGGAACAACAACAAAAGATATCATGCACACCTAGCTGGAGATGAAGATGAAGAAGAAGAGGATGAAGAACCTCCAAGGAAGCAAGCAAACGAAGAAATCGAAGAATATGTCCTGTGATAGTGGTTTTTCAAAGCACATGAGAGGACAAAAGAAGACTATCTCCAATTTAGAAGAAAAGGACTCCCCTCAGAAAGTGTCACTAACTCCGATGATGAAGTAGATCTCAAAGGAGACTAGGATCAAAGGAGATCCTACCAAACAAAGAAAGATAAGTATTTGAATTGTCATTTCTATCAAATTGTTTAAATAATAGTGTCCAGTTGTGTACACATTTATTTAGGGTGTGTGTTATGCACAGATATGCATGTGATGGGTAAGTAGCTTATGGTGCTATACAACATTACATTGTTACTTATCTAGAGTGAAACCTATTTGCTAACATATTTGGAGTAGTGCACACTCTTAATAATGTCCTAGTAGAGATGGAAGGCATCTAAAAAGTTACCATATGAATGTGGGATATGGATGAATGTTCTAGCATTGGCTAAGATAGTGTGGCTTACGTTTTTATGCATATATTTGGAAACTATGAAATGTTTCTAACCATGCTATTATATTTGACTTGTAGGAAGTATCGTACACAATCACCTACAAATGAGGAATGATGAGACTTGTTCCATAGAACAAGTGACGACGGTTCAACTATAAACAAGACTTGTAGAGGAAGTCGCCTATGACGAGATGTTTCTCTTGAAGTAGAAGAAGATATCGAGCAACCTCCAAGACTCGGAGAACCACATGTGTACAGAATGAAGAAGACTTTGCACGGGCTCAGAAAACACCCATGAATAGAATGATGAGATCAAGGGTCACCTATAGTGATGAGACATCAATATTTTCTACGAGGTTGAAGATGAGAAACTCATAGATGGGTGCAAGAGAAAACTTGCAACATAGTTCAAGATATTTGGTTTCCCAGTATATGTTCTCATTCCAAAAGAAAAGAGAACCAAATTGGACCCTTCCGGAAAGAAGGGAATATTTGTTGGATACTGTGAAGTCTCCAAAGCCTTCAGAATATACATTCTAGTATTCCATCACATGGAGATTAGTAGAGATGTAACATTTGACAAAGAAGCAGCTCTCAAGAGATCCAGAAAGTGCCAGAATGAAGAAGTATATGAAGAAGATGTACCTCCCAGAAATGTAGAAGTTGCACCCTTCCCGGAAGATGAAACACCAGAAGACCATGATATGTTAGAACCAAAAGAACCTCCCACTATGAATATGTCACGAAAGAGAAAGCCTGCGTGGGCAAGAGAAATTATACAAGAAGCAGACAAGTCTGGAGCTCCAAAAGGCTCCACAAGAGTAAGCAAGAAGCCAAAGCCATTTTCCAATTATGTGGCTTTGATGTGTGATCTTGTAGATCAAGAACCTACCAGTTATGAAGAAGCTATACAGAGGAAAGAATGGGTAGAAGCAATGATGGAAGAATACTAATCAATAATGAAGAATGATGTTTGGGATATAGTTCCCATACAAGAAGGAAAAATTGTGGCATCTTCCAAGTGGATCTACAAGGTAAAGCATGCAGCTGATGGAAGTATTGAGAAATACAAGGCAAGGTTTGTTGCTAGAGGATTCTCTTAGAAAGAGGGAATTGATTATGAAGAGACATTTCCGCCAGTAGCAAGGTACACTTCCATTAGAACCATCATGGCACTTGCATCCATGATGAAGGGGAATTTACACCAGATGGATGTGAAGACAGCCTTCCCGAATGGTGTGATTGAGGAAGAAGTGTACATAAAACAGCCACAGGGATTTGAAGTTGAAGACAGACGAACTCACGTATGCAAGTTGAAGAAGGCTTTGTATGGATTGAAGCAAGCTCCTAGAGCTTGGTACGGAAGGATAGATAGCTTTTTGACGAGCTTGGGCTTTACCAAAAGCAAAGTTGACCCTAACCTTTACTTTAGGGTTATGGATGATGAACCTGTCATATTATTGTTGTATGTGGATGATTTATTTCTGACAGGAAATGAGCAACTGATTGTAGAGTGGAAGAAGAAGCTCGCTGAAGAATTTGAGATGAAAGACCTTGGATTGATGCACTATTTTCTAGGTCTGGAAGTATGGAAGAGCCCAGAAGGAATCTTTCTCAACCAGGGAATGTATGCTGTGGAAATCCTAAAAAGATTTGATATGTTGGAATGTAAAGCCATGGCCACACCCATGGATACCAACGTGAAGTTGTTAGCTGATGAATCGCCAGAATTAGTGGATGTGACTCAGTACAGACAGATTATTGGGTCGTTGATGTATACCAGACCAAATATATGCGTTGCTGTGAACAACCTGAGTCAGTATCTAGTTGAGCCTAGACGTGTTCACCTGGTGGCTGCAAAGCATGTGATGAGGTACCTGAAAGGCACGATAGACTTTCGTCTATACTATGTTCGAGATCGTCTAGACAGAAAGAGCACCTCAGGTGGATGTTATTGTTTGGGATCGCCATGATCTCATGCTTTAGCAGGAAGCAGTCCAGTGTTGCTCTCAGCACAGCTGAAGCAGAGTATATAGCAGCTTGTTCTGCTAGTTGTGAAGCCATATGGCTTCGAAAATTGATGTCAGGTTTGTTTGACCTGGAGTTGGATACCACGGTGATTCTATGTGACAACCAGAGTTGTATAAAGATGACGGAGAACCTAGTGTTCCATGACAAATCAAAGCACATAGAAATCCAGTATTTTTACATACGGGATATGATACAGAAGGGAGCTATAAAGCTCCAGTATGTGAGCACTGATGAGCAAGTTGCTGATGTGTTGACTAAGCCTCTGTCTCGAGTGAAGTTTGAGTACTTCTGTGACAAGCTTGGTGTGGTTCGAAAAGACCTTCCACAAAAGGGGGAGAAGTGATGATGATGTTGCAGTGGGATTGTGTCATCCCTGGACTTGATGTCCTAAAGTGATCAGCAAACTTTTGTCTCCGTGATGTGGTTGGGATTGTGTCATCCCTGGACATTAGTCCTAAAGTGATCCGCAGACTTTTGTCTCCGTGATGTGGTTGGGATTGTATAATCCCTGGACATTAGTCCTAAAGTGATCCACAGACTTTTGTCTCTGTGATGTGGTTGGGACTGTATCAACTCTGGACATTAGTCCTAAAGTGATCCGCACACTTTTGTCTCCGTGATGTGGTTGGGATTGTATCATCCCTGGACATTAGTCCTAAAGTGATACGCAGACTTTTGTCTCCGTGATGTGGTTGGCATTGTATCATCCCTGGACATTAGTCCTAAAGTGATCCGCAAACTTTTGTCTCTGTGATGTGGTTGGGCTCTGTGATTTTGTTGGGATTGTATCATCCCCGGTTATTAGTCCTAAAGTGATCCGCAGAATTTTGTCTACGTAATGTGGTTGGGATTGTATCATCCTTGGACATTAGTCCTAAAGTGATCCACAGACTTTTGTCTCTGTGATGTGGTTAGGATTGCATCATCCTTGGACTTAAGTGCTAAAGTGAGAGGGATTGATCATCCCGTAATTGGATCATGTGTGTTGCAGGTATTGTTGTTGCAGATGATGTTGTTACTGATCGAAAGCACAAGAGTTGTTGTTGATCGAAGGATCAAGTGTTGTTGTAGACGATCGAGAGATCAAGTGTTGTTGTAGATGACCAAGTGATCGGGTGCTGCAGAAGATGAAGATCAAGATGAAGACTCAGTGTTGTAGAAGATGATGCTCCAGTACTGAAGATGTTGAAGATGTTCCAGTTGTTGATGTTGTTGAAGAAAACTTCCAATGATTTATAGATGTATCACCTTGATGTTGTTGATGATGCTCTCTCTCCTTGCTTCTACAGTTGATGTTGACGTTGTCAATAGAATACCCTTCTCGTTAAGGGGGATTGTTGAAATATTGTAACTTCGAAGAATATTCTATTGTATTTTATTATTATAATTTATTCGGAGATGTCTTTTTCCTCCATCGAGATGTTATTATTGTATTTGGTCATCATAGAGTCATGAGGTAAAACCTCCTTTGTAAGTCGGGTCGATAGAACCCTCCAGAAAGTAAATATTATATTGTTTTGAGTCTTCCTAGATAAGTCGGCCCAGTTAAGTTTGTTGGGGCCGACCTAGTTAGTGAAAAAGTCAAGTGGAAGATCAAGTATAAATAGGAGTGGTGTGCTCCTCATTGGGACACACAAACTCACTTGTGTAATTCACATAAGAGAGAGAGAGAGAGATATCTGCAAGGGCAAGGAGCACTTTTTGGGGTTTTGTTTTTGTACTTTTGATCATCTATATTGAGGAAGTTTTGTTGGGTTTTTTTCCCCTAAAGGCTTTCCCAGGATAAATCTGTGTCTTATCTTGTGATTGTGTTTCTTTCAGTGATCCTGTATATGCTATTGTTGTAAAATTGAATTGAATACTTATGTTATCTATCTTAGCATATTGAATCTTAACAACAAGGTACATATTTGTTTCTTTAGCTTACCCATCTGTCAATTTCATTCAAACCCTCACCTAAAATTTCTAAAATTTGTCTACGGTTAGTTACTTGGTTTACTGGCAAACCATTTCTAGGTTTTCTTCTTTAGGCCTATCCCTAGGTGGGTCTTCAAGGTTGTCTAGCTCTGTGGACTCCATTTACCCAATTCCCTAGGAACTGATCTCTCCAAACTTGCGCCCTCCTTGGTCTCTCAGTCTTCTGAGTGGTTAATCCCTCTTTTCTGAGCTTGTGTGTTGTGATACTGTCAGATCTACTATCAAGTTGTGCTAGGAAGCCCTAAACTTGTCTGATCTACTCCTTGGGACCATTTTTCATATTCTAAGTACATGTTTCCCAAGGCAGCTGATTTTGATCATTTACACTAGTACCTATGTCCTAGATTCATTTTAATCTTGAGTTCATGTAATTGAACTAATCAACTTTCATATCTTATCTTCCCTAAGCCTCTATAGTAGCTATGTTCCTTAAATCTAGGGTTCATCATCCTTCATCATAGATCCCTTATTGAATATCTTAATCTAGTGATTGATTTGGATCTCTCTCTGGGAGTAGATCAGGGTCTCCCCCTTTGCTATTTAGGGCTTGGATAGCAAAAAGCGAAGAGTGCCTCGATTGGCGTGACAACCAATCCACCTTGGGAATCAAGGCCCTCTTGGGTCACCTGTTTAGTTGCCCATCCCCTCTACCATACTGGATAGGATCACCAATAGGGGAAACTACAAGTTTTGTGATAACAGTACCAACCAGAAAGAAGACAAGTGAAGTCAAAGTATGTGTGGAATTCAGAAATTTGAATGCGGTTTCCAAGAAAGATAACTATCCAATCCCAAAAATGGAACTCTTGTTACAAAGGATTACAGGTTCACAGATGATGTCTTTCTTAGATGGTTTCTCAGGTTTCAATCAGGTTGCAGTGAAGAAAGAAGATCGACCGAAGACAGCCTTCACTACTCCATGGGGCACCTATCAGTACTTGCGCATGGATTATGCTTTCAGGGACATCATGCAGGAGAGCTTAGAAATATATGAAGATGATCTCACTGTCTACTCGAAGAGAAGGAAAGATCACATCAAGCATCTCTGACGGGTATTTGAGCAATGCCGAAGGTATGGTATCTCCGTAAACCTTAAAAAGTCTATTTTGGGAGTTACTGAAGGTAAGTACTTGGTCATGTTGTTACTAAAGAAAGAGTTAAACATATTAAAGAGATTCCATTACCGAAACACTTTAAAGCTTTAAGACTATTCTTTGGAAAAATCAACTTTATTCATAGATTTATACCAAATTTTATTGAGATTACTAAATCGTTAAACAAGTTGGTTAAAAAGGATGTAGATTTTAGGTGGATTAACAAATCCAAGAAAACATTTGAGACATTAAAGATGCTATCACTCAAGCTCTGATATTTGTAAGTCCTGATTACTCTAAACCTTTTAAGATATTTTCTTTTACATCTACTAACACTATTGCAAGAGTCCTTCTATAAAAGAATGAAGAACAACCAATTTCCTTTATGAGTACAGCTTTAAGCAACACAGAAATGAAGTATCACAACATGGAAAAGCAAGCATATGCATTGATGATGTCATTAAAACACTTCATAGTGTATGTTGGGTACTCTAAGATTATTGCTTACGTTCTGCATCCAGCAGTAAAGGAAATACTCCAGCAACAGGATGGTTTAGATGCCAAAGCTAAATGGATTACGAAGATTCAGGAATATGACTTAGAAATTCAACCCACAAAGTTAGTTAAGGGCAGAGGTTTGGCTCAACTATTGGTAGAAGGGAGTGAAGAGGCTCTTGACTTAAAGGAAGGACATCCTCCTATGATTTCGACAGTTATGGAAGGAATAGCACAATGTGATTGGTAAAAAGACATTGTGTACTATCTAAAAAATCTTGCATGCCCTAGTTACTTGCCAAATCATAAGAAGAGGGCCTTAAAATTGAAAGCTTCCAAGTATTGTTTTGTGGATTATCCTAAAGAAGGACTAATTCAGGGTCTTGGATGGAGGAACCCATACGAGTTCATTCTTACATGTGTTGAACCCTCCAAGGCAAAGAATTAATGAAAGAACTTCATCAAGGACTTTGGGGAGGTCATCATGCAGCTTCTACTACTGCTCATAAGATCTTGAGATCAGGTTATTATTGGCCCAACATTTTCCAAGATGTGTACAAGTATGTGCGGAATTGCCAACCTTGCTAGCTTTTTACAGGAAAACAAAAACGTGAAGCCTTGCCACTCCAACCAGTCATAATCGAAGCACCGTTCCAACAGTGTGGTCTCAATTTCATTGTTGAATTTAAGGAAAATTCAAGTAATGGCCACAAATGGATATTGACAGCCACAAACTATTTTATTAAATGGGTTGAATCTATCCCGACGAAGCAAGCTATAGCAAAAGTGGTTATAGATTTCTTGGAATACAGAATCATCACCCGCTTTGGGACCCGGAAAAAGATTATAATAAATAATGCACAAGCTTTCAGTGGGGGTGAGTTATCTACCTCTTGTTTTGACTATGGTATTATACTATCGCATTCTTCGAATTATTACTCTCAAGGAAATGGATTAGCTGAGTCAAGCAATAAGAATTTTATCAAATAACATAAAGAAGATTGTCAACAACAATAAGAGATGCTGGGATAGTAAATTCAAGTATGAAGTATGGGCGGATAGAATTACTCCTAAGGAATCAACTCGTAAAAGCCCTTTTGAGTTGGTATACAGCCTGGATGTCACCTTACCGATCAATTTGAAGCTTCCTGCATATAAAATCCTCCAGCAGAATGTTAATGATTCGGATATTGTTGGATTTTGTGCAACTTCGGAATATATTATTCATTATATTTTATTGTACTTTCATTGTAATTGCTTGCACTTCCTAAGGGATATGAACCTTATGTAAACACTTATGTAAACACAGGAAAGAATCAATGTAAACCTTGGGGTGCAAAGAAAGAAAAGAAAATTATTAAATATAAATTATTTATTGCCCCCCGGTGAAGTCGGCCCAGTTAGGAATTTTCATGTTTGCACTTGTATAAATAGAGGTTAGTGCACTTCATTATCTCATTCACTCACTTAGCAATTGCGCATCACTTGGGAGAGAGCAGATTTCGCACAAGCTGGATAAGGGAGCAGATTTGGGGTTTCTACTTGTGGAAGACATTTTCACATTTTCTCTTTTCTTATTTGTACTCTAATCTCGGGATTATCATCTCTATGCGAACGATGCTGGGTTTTTTCCAATTGGGTTTCCTAGGGTAAACTCTGTGTTGTTGTTTTGTGCTTTGTCTTTCTTCTAGTGATCTTGGTTATGCATTTATGTTATTATGTTATGAATGTATGAAATGAAACATGGTATCAGAGCAGTTCTAGAAGAAGCCATTGTCGGAACAATGTTAGAACCCTGCCAAAACTAGGGTTTCATCTTGTGAAGTCTCCAAACATCATTTTGGAGAAAGGGAGCTATAGTAATTTCGTTTTTGTCAAGGCGCATCTTTTGGTGAAGATGAAATTCAATTCCGAGAAGTGTCAATTTTTGACCTAACTCTGTGGTTACAACAGAATTAGAGTTTCAGTTTTATCTCACTTCTCTCCACAAATTTGGACTAGCCTGCCCTCAATTCAACTCTCCTTGGCAAGGCGCATTTATTTGTGGTTTCAGTTTTTCAAATTATCAACTTTCATTTTTAACCTAGCTCCTGCTAGGGTTTCTGAACCAAATCCGCAATCAAGATGATTGGTATGAAGGTTGAAGATCATTTGGAAGGAGCTTCCAACTTTATCTCTTGGAAGTCTAGGGTTCTTCTACTTCTAGAAGAAAATAACCTATTACTATATGTAAATGAGAAGGTTCCTGAACCAGAAGCCGAAGAGGATAACTCTCGATGGAGGAAGAATGATGCTAAAGCAAGAAGTATACTTGTGGATTCAGTGAGAGATCACTTGGTCCCATAAATCTCAGGAAAGAAGAATGCTAGGAAAATGTTCAAGACCATAATGAAGTTGTTTGAACACACTAGCCTCAATGTATCCATGACTTTGAGAAACCAGCTCTCAAATATGAAGATAGCCAAGTCAGAATCCATTGCCTCATACTTCATGAGGATCAGAAAACTCCGGGACAAGCTCAGCATCAATGGAGATCCTATTAATCATAAGGAGCTTGTCCTACACACTCTAAATGGTCTTCCACCATCATGGGAGTCCTTTATCCAAAGCATAAGTGGTAGATCCAAACTACCAAAGTGTGACAAGCTTTGGGCAGATTGCTCTCAGGAAGAGACAAGGATTGCAGCATGACAAAGACTCCATGGCACTCAACCAGAGGAGAATAAAAATCAGGCATTCATATCCCATGCCAAGAAAGGAAAAGGAAAGGGAAGAAAGTTTTATAAACACAAGCACTAAGATAGGAGATCTAGTCCTTCCCCGGATCGGAAGAAGGAGAAGAAGGACGTATCTCAAGTTCAATGCTATAGGTGCAGGAAATATGGACACTACGCCAGTAGTTGTCGAAGTTCAAGTAAAAGGAAGCATGAAGCCTCAACTGCTGATGTAGAAGAAGACCATCAACACAAGAACCAAGGGATGATGATCGTTCGGAGTTTCTCTTCTAGAAGTTATGAAGATCCAGATTGCAAGAACAAAGATCTGTTATGGTTCCCACAAGAAGGCAGTGGGAGCCCACACCCCAAAACACTAAGAGATAAGTATTTGATTTTCTTGCTTATATAGATCGGTTTTGTCCTATATGTCTTCATAACTATTATATGCAGATCTAATGTGTTGAGCAGTTGATATAGTTTACAATGTTATATTATGCATATGAGCTACACAACATTCATGAAGCTAGTCTAGATGATATCTCCTTTCTGCATGCTTAGGGTAGTGCACACTCTTGGTGGCATGTTCTAGTGGAGATAGAAGAGATCTAGATAGTTCCCAGATATGTTTGGTAGACATGCTCATGATTGTTGTAATAAAGTATTAGCTAAGATGCTTGTGCAAACTATCGTCATTACATTTGATTACGCAATGTCACTAATCATCAATTGGGATTTGACTTGTACGGAAAAGACCATGTGATTTGGCCTACAAGAGAAGACTTGTTCCAATGGACACATGAATCTCGTTGATGTTCAGCAAGAAGCTTCTTGAATATGACTCTCAGCCTAGAAGGATGACCTCAGAGGAAGCTTTCACAGAAGTGAAACCAAAAATGGGCCACCTTCAA
This sequence comes from Larix kaempferi, assembly GCA_027924585.1. Classification (NCBI taxonomy): domain Eukaryota; kingdom Viridiplantae; phylum Streptophyta; class Pinopsida; order Pinales; family Pinaceae; genus Larix; species Larix kaempferi. The sequence continues at coordinate 856,097 of BSBM01000817.1, read as the reverse complement.
ATCTTAGGCTGTCCAGTCTACATACATGTGCCCAAGGAATGATGTTAGAACCTTCAGGCCAGAAGGAACTTTCGTGGGACACACTGTGTCTTCAAAGGCTTACAGAATCTACATCCCAGGATTCTGACAGTCAGTAGGGATGTGACCTTTGAAGAAGAAATAACTATCAGGAAAGGAAGAGGATCAAAAATGGAGATTGATGATGAAGAAAGGCTAAGAACCAATGGAGATGAGATCATCTCCCCCTCCAGTTCAAGAGGGAGTTATGAACCCATCGATTTCATTAATCCAGCTTCAGCCAGTTGATGTTCCCAGAGATATTGCAGTAGGGCAGAAGAGGCCTAGTTGGACACAACTAACATAGAGCAAATGGAAGTGTTGAAAAGTACAAGGCTAGATTTGTCACCACAGGATTCTCTCAGAAAGAGGGAGTCGATTATGATGAAACATTTGCTCCTGTGGCCCGATATACTTCCATCAGATCCATTATTGCGATTGCATCAGCTATGGGATGGAAGTTGCATCAGATGGATGTGAAGACAGCCTTTCTCAATGATGTTATTGAGGAAGAAGTTTACATCGAACAACCAGATGGTTTTGTTATCCAAGGAAAGGAGTCTCATATATGCAGATTGAAAAAGGCACTGTATGCACGCAAGCAAGCACCTCGTGCTTGGTACGGACGGATAGACGGATTCCTGGGGAGCTTGGGATTTTCCAAGAGTGATACAGACCCCAACCTTTACTACAAGGTTGTAGATGATGAACCACTGATCTTGGTTCTATATGTTGATGACTTGTTTTTCACATAAAATGAGAAACTTATTGTATGGTGTAAGAAGAATCTCGCCTCTGAGTTTGAAATGAAAGATCCTGGATTGATGCACTACTTCTTGGGATTAGAAGTATGGCAAAGGCAGAAAGACATTTTCCTGGGACAAGGAAAATACACCATTGATATATTGAAGAGATTCAAAATGTTGGACTGCAATGCCATGGCTACTCTGATGGATGCAAATTGGAAGAAGTTGAGAGATTCTACTTCAGATTTTGATTTGATTGATCCCACCATTTATCGCCAGTTGATTGGATCATTAATTTATCTGACCAACACCAGACCAGATATATATTTTGCTGTGAATACCCTCAGTCGGTTCATGTGCGAACCGAGGAAGATTCATTGGATTGCTGCAAAACATGTGCTCAAATACTTATGTGGCACTGTGGGATATGGATTGAAGTAGGCTTCAGATGGTGACCTAAGATTGCAGGGGTTTATAGACTCAGATTGGGACGGATGTGTTGCAAATCGGAAGAGTACTTCCTAGTGCAGCAGGAAGCAGAACTCGGTAGCACTCAGTACTGCAGAGGCCAAGTACATGGCTTCTATCACAGCAGCTCGAGAAGCAATTTGGCTTCGTAAACTCCTGGCAGGATTGTTCGGCTAGATTCCAGAGCCGACCGTGAAAACCAAAGCTGTGTGCAGATGTCAGTGAATCCTGTATTTCACGACAGGTTGAAGCATATCGAGATTCAATATCACTTCATTCGTGATATGGTGCAGAAAGGTGCGGTCGAGTTACAGTACGTGCCGACAGACGACCAGACTGCAGGTGTTCTCACTAAGGCTCTTCCCAGGGTGAAGTTCGAATACTTTCGCGGAAGACTTGGAGTCGAAGAGAACGTGTCCCTCCTTGAGAGGGAAAGATGACATTGAGATGCTTGCCCTACTTTGCCCAGGTGCCTCTGCAGTCCAGTTACTCAGCGAGATATGGGAGAAATCCCATAGGCAGATAAGTAGGACAGTCAGCAGTTGGTCGGGCTCACCCAGGTACCTTCTGCAGTCCAGTTACTCAGCCAGATATGGGAGAAATCTCATAGGCAAATGAGTAGGACAGTCAGCAGTCGGTCGAGTTCACACAGGTGCCTCTGCAGTCCAGTTACTCAACCATATATGGGAGAAATCCCATAGGCAGATGAGTAGGACAGTCAGCAGTTGGCCGTTTGGTTGCACAAGTGCCTCTACAGTCCAGGTACTCAGCCAGTTATGGGAGAAATCCCATAGGCAGATGAGTTGGACAATCAGTAGATGGTCGTGCCCTTTTGCTCGTCTGAGATCTCAGCCAGGTATGGGAGGACCCCATCAGCAGATGAGACAGACAGGTAGCAAATTGTATAGCAGAGATGGTACAGCTGATAATCTCAGATATTCAGGATTGAGTGATTCTCCTAGATTCAGGATTGAGTGATTCTCCTGGACTCACCGAAGGACTGGTGAAGATGATGCACTGAAACTGTGTGGACAACCTTCAGTATGTATAGAGATGATGGAGACAGAATGGATGTACAAGATGAACCCAGATGATCGTGATGCAGATGAAGACTGAAGAATACCTTCCTCGTTGAGAGGGAGTGTTGGATTTTGTGCAACTTCGAAAGATATTATTCATTATATTTTATTGTACCTTCATTGTACTTGCTTGTACTTCCTAAGGGAGATGAACCTTATGTAAATACTTATGTAAACACAAGAAAGAATCAATGTAAACCTTGGGGTGCAAAGAAAGAAAAGAAAATTATTAAATATAAATTATTTATTGCCCCCAGGTGAAGTCGGCCCAGTTAGGAATTTTCATGTTTGCACTTGTATAAATAAGAGGTTAGTGCACCTCATTATCTCATTCACTCACTTAGCAATTGCGCATCACTTGGGAGAGAGCAGATTTTGCACAAGCTGGATAAGGGAGCAGATTTGGGGTTTCTACTTGTGGAAGACATTATCACATTTTCTCTTTTCTTATTTGTACTTTGATCTCGAGATTATCATCTCTATGCGAAGGTTGATGGGTTTTTCCCAATTGGGTTTCCCAGGGTAAACTCTGTGTTGTTGTTTTGTGCTTTTTCTTTCCTCTAGTGATCTTGGTTATGCATTTATGTTATTATGCTATGAATGTATGAAATTTAACAGATATATTCAAACGAAGAATCAACAACTTGATAGAAGTAGACGAAAACCCAAGAAAGGCCTTCGATCATCTATTAGAGCATCAAGATAAAATTAAGACAAGTTCGATAAGAAGGCTTGCCAGCGCAACTTCAAGAAAGGTGACCTTGTTCTCCCGTGGAACAAAAGGAATCAACAACTAGGTTAGCATGGTAAGTTTGAAAGTTTATGGCTAGGTCCATATCAAATTACTGACATTGCAGGTCCTAATGCATTCTGCCTGAGCTACCTGGATGGTGAAAAGATTCATTTACCTGTCAACAGGCAGGCACTGAAGAGGTATTATAGAGGTGATATCTAACATTTGTTGTGTTTCTATTAGTTAGTTGGTTAGTTAGTTAGTTAGTGGGTTCTTAGTTGTGTCTAGTTAGTGATTTCTTGGTCTGTTGTTTCCCGATTAGTTGGTCTTTTATGTTTGCATGTTTCTTAGTCAGTTTGTTTGTTTGTTTAGCTTATTTTTTCATGTCATTATACTGAGCAAGGTAGGACGGAAGTGTCTGCCTCATGATGCTTTTAATGCCCTTGGATATTTGATATGTGTGTAGGTCTACAGGTACTCAGGGGATTCACAGGTTCTCAAGCACTCCTAAGAAGAGCACTTGTCCCGCAATTGGAGCCAGTGTTGCGCAATATCAACACCAGCTCACTTTCAGATGTCTACCCAGGGAGAGGGGTCGTTTTCTTCTTCAAGGCCGCGATGGGGGTATTATCTGCATTTTCTGAGAGGTGGTTATGGCCAGACCCCTTGATTCTTCCTTTAGGAGTACTATGGCTTAGTGGCATTGTTGGATGCCTCATTTTAGGGCTTGTAGCCCTGAGGTTGGTGTCTGGGTCTCCTAGGGGCAGGTCACTAGGTCACATGACCCTTCACTTGATCTCCACATAGGTGACAGCGTTCCAGTTCAGAGGCACTTGCCTCCTCTTCTAGTCACCCTATGCACCCATCCTGGCCTCCTTTCAGCACAACGCCCTCTCTCCTTGGGGCCTTCACATTGATGACGTCATGCTAGTCACCAGGCCTTAATGCTTGATTTGAGGGGGGGCGTTGAGGGTTTTTCAGCATATTTGGGGTTAGATGGGGCATGACGTTCCCCCCCTGCTCATTCCATCCTTCAGACTGGAGCCATTTGTTCAGTTTTAGCCATTTTCATCAGTTTTTGGTAAATATGGGGGAAAATACCCCAAGTTACCTAGATATTAGATTATTTTATATTATTTTATGTTATATTCTTACATTGACATTTTATTGTCTTGTCAGCCTGGTTATTTGTAAAAAGTGAGGATGTAAGGCTATAAATAAACCTTTCCTCACTCATTTGTAAATTACAAGACATGGGATAAAATATATGATGTTACTCTTTTCTCTTTCTATTTGGGTTAAGTGATACGCACTTGTTGAAGATGGCTCTTCTCTATTTTGCAAAGTGAATGTGTATGATCTAGGGCTTATTGCTACTACAATTTGATGCTTGAATGGTTTGATAGAACTTTTGCACTTTGGATGACCTAAATCATTGAGGTTTGTTCATTCTTTGTCTAAACTTGGTCAGTCTTTCTCTACTTCTAGTTGAATGGTGTTGGTTCGATGCATCCTTCTAACCTAGCTCGGATTTCTTGCTAAGTTTTTGTCATCTTCTAGGTTGGAAGACCTCCGTTGTTGGAGACTTCATAGCATTTGGCCTTAGACCTCCATGTTTGCTTGATTTAGTTCCTTACAACAGATCCTTGTGGTTGTTGTAGGAACCCTAATTTGCAAAGGTAGGAAAGTCTTCTTCGGAAGTGACGCTAAAACCGATCCCTTCTAAGATGGGATAAAGACTCAATCATATCCCCTTTTGTCTCCTCTTTTTATTCAAACTACCTTGTATTTGCATATGTAAATATTACATTTTCATTATAAATTAGGGCTAAATATTTAGGTCTGCATTTTTATTTTATTTATGAAAAACTTAAAAAAAACTCTAAATTTTTCCTCCCCTAAACCCTAAAACCTACCCTTAAAACCCTCCTTAAACCCCCGGTCCTCTCTTTTCAGGCCTAAAGCCTCGATTCTAGCCCTTGGCCTTCTCCCTTAATTTCAGTTATTAATTATTAAATGAGCATTTAATGAGAACCATCCATCTAATTTAATCTTGGCCATTGGGTTGAAAGAGAAAGTTATGATGAACAAAAAGGGCTAGGGCATGGCATTCTTCATTCATTTTTCACTTTTCAAGAGAGAGTTTTGGAGAGGAGGAGAAGAGAGAGGAGAAGAGGGTTTGAAGAGATTTCACCCATAAAAAATTTCTGAATATTCGGGAGTAAAGCAAAGAGAGACTCAGGGTGCAAACTTCGAGAAGAAGTTGGCACAAATTTCAAGGAGAGAGTTGGCACAGATTTCGAGGAAGAAATCCCTACAGCAGGAATCCGTACAACAACACGTTTTTCAAAATCCATACAGCATTTAATGATATCCGTACAGGCATGTTTTCCAAGGCAGCCGTACAGAATTTATTACTGTTAATTTTGGCACAAAAAACGAGGAAAACAGCAGGCACAGAAATCGAGAAAACAGTCTATACTACCCACATGTGTGAATCCATACAATCTGATTTTTGGCATTGTTTTCGACGCAGCCGTACAGTTCTGTCAGTGAAACATTGGCACGAAATTCAAGGCAGCAGGAGATAAGTATTGTTGTTGTAAAGTTGAAATTTCTCTTTTAATTAAAATTCACTCTCATACAGGTTTTCCCTTCGAGGTTTTATCTTGGACCATTGGTCAAAATTCCTGTGTTATTTTCATGGTTGAATGGTTGTCATGGCTGTCATAAAATTTCTGAGTTTGAAATTGTTGACTGAAAATTACATTTCTAAATTTTAATGATGAAAATAATCTCATGTGGTTTAAGTTGAAGTCATTTTTTTATGAAAAATTGTGCATACTGGGGTTTGGGCATTAAACAATGCAGAGAAGCTTCTAAAGCTTAAAACTGGGTTGGGACCCCAGGTGTGTTTCTGGCGGCAACATGTCCCATACATTATTCTTCATGATCGACTTGTATTCCTCCAACGTGGCATCTTTCCAAACCTGCAATTTGTTAGCTTCATTAAACAAAAAAGGTTCAGCATCAGTAATGTTACTTACCGAAGCAACATAACCTGTAAATCTTTGAGGCCTTTTGCTCTCTCTAAAGGTTCCTGAAGGGGCTATATGTTTCTCTGCTTCTTGCAGAGTTTCTTTGAACCAAGCAGGTCTTCTCTTGATAGGAGGTTGTTCAAGAGACCTTTCTAACACCTCAGCATGTTCCAACACTGAATCTTGATCCATTGGATCATCATAACTTTCCTCTTTCTGAAAGTCAGAACCAGAAGTCTCGGCTGGAGGAGAATCTGGCTCAACATCGATCAGAAGCTCTCTCGATCCTTTAAAACAACTTCCTCATGGAAAGTTACATCTCGGCTAACCTCGATCTGTTTCTGACCTAGGATATAGATTCTTTAATCTTTAAAAGATTTGCTATATCCGTCAAAGATCCCTTTCTTTCCTGAGGGTTCCATCTTTGTTCTCTTCTCTTTAGGCACATGGATGTAAACTAGGCACCCTAATATTCTTAAGTGATCTACATTTGGTTTCTTACCAGAGAAAGCTTCTTCAGGAGTTTTATCTTCTAGAATAGCATGTGGACATCTATTTTGAATGTATACAGCTGTGGTTGTAGTTTTTGCCCAAAGAGAATTGGGCAGATCTTGATCAAACATCATAGCTTTTGCAGCCTCACAAATAGTTATGTTCTTTCTTTCAGCCACGCCATTTTGTTGAGGATTGTACGGAACAGTTAACTGATGTTTGATACCAGCTTCCTTACAAAAACTTTCGAACTCACAAGATTCATATTCCCCTCCATTATCAGATCTTAGAATCTGAATGTGTTTTCTTGTTTGGTTTTCTACTAAAGCTTTGAATTCTTTAAATTTGGAAAAAACTTCACTTTTCAACTTCAGAAAATAAATCCAACATTTTCTAGAAAGATCATCAATAAATATGACATAATATAGATAACAATTGCCCGTCCCCTCTACCATCTAGGATAGGATCACCTTTTAGGGGCAACTAAAGTTGTGTGATAACAGTCCTATCAAAAGAAAAGATGGTGATTACCATGAGGAGAGGATATCGGGAAGATGGAATGTCACTGAAACTCTTCATTTGCCACTTCATCACCAGATCATGTGATGTGTCCACTCACCCGCATCATGTAATTAGGCCATTAGGCCATTAAATTGACATAATATGCCACCAATTTCCATGCAACTAGACATCGATAAAGGAGGAGATCACTTGGATGTCACTGACCAATTCAAGCAAAGGGACACCACGAAATTACGGTGTAGAGATCACTGAAATCACTTCAATTGCAAGAATAGGGAAGGGACCAATGTATAAAATATTACAGAAAGAAGTTGAAGCAATAACTCTACCAAGTCAAAAGTGAAAGGTGGCACCAATTGTGCCTGGGATCACCAGCAGAAATCGCACAAACTGCCATGAATCTGCATCATCATTTAGTAGTTGTTGAAATTGATGACGAATTTATTACTAGATGTTTGATGATGACGAATTCACTACTAGATGTTGAAATTGCACAAACTCCCATGTACCATGACCAAGTTACCCCATTCTAATCTGCTATTTGATGTTGATTAATTCACTACTAGATGATTGATGAATGATATTATATGGTATTATGGTTTATTTCATGTTTTTATGCTTTCCATAACTAATTCAACATTCTACATGCATTTATTGACATATATGCATCAAAATATATAAAAATATATATATTATATAAAAAACGCTTGAAACTAGAAGCTTTTGAAAATTTCGCTTTTCACTCCCGCTACCGCTTCCGCTTCTCACTTTCGCTTCCGCTTCCAAGTAACATAGAGCAAGACATATCCTCAAAATTAAAGGGCATGCCACATTAACAAATACAAGTTCAACATGGTACAATATTTCAATATTAAACAAACCCGAAAAACTTGCAAAACTCGAAGTATTTAAAATTTAAGGGAATTTATTGACAAAAAAACTTGGAATTCTTCAAGGAAAATACATATTTTCATAATTGAACAAATTCCCTGTTACCAAAATATTTGTATGTTTTTGTTTTCCCCTCTTTGCTTTCAAAATCGTAAATATTGCTAACAATAAAAGAATGTGGGGAAGGTGTAACATTCCAGGTTATAAAGTTCATTTTCTTTGAAAGGACGCTTGCACTAATAAAAAAATGTTATCCACATTTATCTCAAAAAATTGATCACATAATTCCCTTCATAAAATCAAAATGTCAAATTGTACCCTTTTGAACGAATTTTGCTACAATGACAAGTAACATATTTTGCAATACTACAATTTAACATGAATGTTTATAGAATTAAAAATCAAAATTACCTTTGAATACTTTAATGCATTTGGCCTCAGCTTCAAAAAATCCATATGATGAATCTCCACATCTTTATAAGCAACTTAAGGATGCCAAAAAATAGTTAGCCATAGATATGGAATTCAAGTTTTATAATTTATAGAAAATGATCTCTTCCTAGCTTTTGATTTTTCATCAAAAAATTGTATATAAATATTTACATCAAATACTTCAAAAGAAAACTACCATTTCTTGTTTCTGAAGATCACATTGAGAGACATTGTCTGTACATTTATATACGGCATTAGGAAAAATGACCTAAACAATGCTCTGAAAACAATATGAACACAATACAACCAATTGAAGAAGATACTCACACAGGAAATAACAAGGAATCAAGGATAAGAAGACAATTGTCAAAACTGTACACACACTATGCAATCATTTATATTACTACATAATATGTAGAGTGTACAAAATTCTTGAGAAAGTGATCAAAGTTGGCCAAGTCTCCAATAAAATACAATAAGTGGGTGAGTGGTCAATTTAAACTAAGTCGCCCAAAAGAAATAACGATAAAATCACCAAGTGTACTAAAGTACAATAGAAATAATGATCTATTTTTAAGGTCATGGCCAAGCCAGACACCAAATTAATGTATGCCATTGCTCAGTGTTCACATATGTTCACTAGACTAATTTTCAACCCAATGTTCCATGTTTCACTAAACACCACCAATGGCCTCTAGTTCTCGTCAATCAGTTTATTCTATGCATGAAGTTCATGGTGGTAGGAGTGGTTTTGGGAGAGGAAGCAATGAACAACAAGTACCTCAAGCTGTACTACCTACACTATACACACCCCATCGATTCCACTTTGTGGAAGTATGTGACCAAAATTGGGAAGAAGGAAAAGAACAGTGGTGGGACCTGCTTGTGGAATTGTAGCAAGTGCAAAAGAAACTTTGCAGGTTCATACACGAGGGTTAAGGCCCATTTTCTTTGGCTTGAAGGTGATAATGGAGTTCATCATTGCAAAAGTATTAGTCGAAAGGATGTGGGAAACTTTCAAGCAGAGCAATTTGTTGGATATTTTGCCAAGGCAAAAAGGAGGAGTTTTATGCAGCAACCATTCACAAAAAGGATAAATGAAGTTCCCTTAATTGTTGAAGGAGTCCACAAGAGACAAAAACCTTGGAACCTTGGCCAAAATGTTTGACATGGGAGGGCGGGATGAGATGGATAACAAGGTTGCAATAGCCATATTTGCATGTGGATTACCCTTCAAGGTAGTGAGGTCTCCTTATTGGCAATACATCCTTAGGGAAATTAATGAGGCCCCTGGGGGCTACAAGGGGCCAAACTTTGAGAAAGTGCAAAACTACCCTTCTTCATAACGAGAAATTGAATGTGGAGAAAGTGTTGGAACCGATACGTTCTAGTTGGAGTGGCAACGGTGCCTCTATTATCTTTGATGGTTGGGCTAATAGGGCCAATAGGCCATTGGTAAATATCTAAGTTACCAGGATACGGATACGGATACAAATACGGATCCGGTTCCAGATATGGATCCGTTAGATTTTTGAAACGCTGAGATCCGGATACGGCAAGTACAAATAATATAAATATATATTTATAATTTTTAAAATATAACTTATCTCAAAGTTAAAAAAATATATAAAATGTTAAATATACAATTTATATTAAAAATTAAAAATTAAATATATAATCTATATATTCATATATAATATCAAAGTTACAAACATCGCCGATATATCGGCAACATCGCGATATATCGCGATGCCAACCCTCCGGCGATATATCGGGAATATATCGGCCGATATTTTCCCCGATTTTTTGCCGTTTTTTCCCGATTTTATCGCGATTTTTTTTAATATATCGCGATTTTTTGCCTTTTTTTTGCTCATTTGTCGTGTTTTGAAAACAAAAATTGTCGTGCCCATAAAAAATGTTGCCTTCTTCATTAGTAATTGGTCATATTAAATGGTAATATTAAATTCTTAAAGTAAAAGTGACATTCTCCTTATCTTTCATTTTCTATCATTTTACTTAAATTTTTAACATTACCATTAATTGTTTCAGGATGTTTGAGAGTGGTTCCAACCTCATTGGACTTCATATGCAAAAAGTAGAGTTTTAGATCCCATTCAGAATTCAACAGACTTAATAGTTTTTCAGGAGTTTAGGATTACAAAGTTTCCACTGGATTTTATCATGTATGAGGGTATGGGATTGGCATTTAATCAAGCACATCAACCCCTCAATGTACCTTGATGTTGGTCGTGTTGATTGTTGAACTCCTTTGTCACGACCTTAATAAAAATTTACTCTTCACTCAATCAAAATCACTTATTAAGCATGGGAGTTTTTCTACCTTATTTTAACGATTGGATTAGGAAGTTTCATCAAAATTGTAAGGTGTTGAGTTGTTGACTAATGTCCTTGGAGGATCAACTTTGAGATTTAAGGTAGAGGCAAGGAATAGAGCCTAGAGGAGGGAGGCATAGGGTGTTATTGATGAATAGGATCCCAATATAGGCAATGATTCGCCAACATGTATTATTTATGGTTTATGTTTCACATTCATTTTTTTAAATGTCCTTGCTCATTTATTAATCAAAAATATGCATATACGTACATAGCGATTTAAAATATACATAGAGTCCACTACAACCCCCATGACCGCTAGGGCCTTCTAGCTCTAGAGGCAAAGCCATTACTAAAGCAATTACCTTTGCTTGTAAAAGGGGTAGAGGGAATCAATTGCTTATTTACTTGATTTCATTGTATATAAGATACATTGATTGTATTTTTTTGGTGATTCAATAGTCGGGGACTCGGGATCCAAGACACGATTCATTTTTTGTGTGAACTATCACTAGATGTCTTATACATCTTATATATCAGTTTTCTTTCCATATTCATGTGGTAATGTGTTTACTTGATGTTCTTGTTGCTTTAGATGTTTAGAAAATTGAAAAAAAATGAATATTTTTGTATTTTTTTAAGTCTGCCGATATATTGCCGATGTTTGCCAACACTTTCGCCGATAAATCTGATAATTTCTTTTTGGACCCTCGGCGATATATTCGCCGACACGATATTTGTAACACTATGATGCGCCTACCTCAACCCTAGCTCCATGCCAATTCGAATGCCTCTCTTGCTCTCTGTATTTTTTGTATAAATAAGGAGTCTCTTGGGCCTAAGTTTCTTTTATTTCCAAGTTAAATTTATTTCTCTGATTTTTCAGCCACCCATTGCATAAAGGTAGTTGGGTTTTCCACCCTTGCATTGCAAGAGAGGAAAAGCTAGGATTTAGTTTGCTTTGCCTTATCTTTTTAGCATTTACCTTTTGGTTTTTTGACCCACCTTTTCCTTTCGGAAGAGGGTTGTGTGGCTTAGCGCATAATTTGTTTCTTATTCTTTCATTAATAAATTGTTGCCCACACCTTGCATGTGAAGAGGCTTTGCCCTCCTGCAAAATCGTGTTGGCTAGTTTAGTTTGGTTTTGAATATCAATTTTCATTCTTTTGTTGAGTAAATAAACCACGCCCCACTTTTGCCCCGTATTCACTTGCCTTGCCAGTTCGTCCGATCCTAGGTGATAAGAACGAGCAAAAGATTGGTTGGCTAGTTTAATTAGGCACTTTAACTACTTATTTGCAAATTGAGAAAATAAGGACTAGTCTGTGGAGCTAGAGGGGTAGAGGTTGAAGGGAGCCTCGTGGCGCTTTGTGTCCTCCTGTTGAGCACCCGGCTTTTCTTTGGAGCCGACTTGTGGAGCTAGAAGGGAACCTTGTTGTTCTCTTGTTGAGCACCCAACAGTTTCTCTCAATCAGAGGATAAGGGTTAGAGGGAGTCACATTAGATTAGATTTTTCTTTTCTTTTCTCAAACACTAATTCCCTAAGCTAAAGTGAGACCTAAAATTTATTAAAATTTACAGGACCATTTGCAAAACCTTGCAAGCTATTTTTCTTTCGTTCATTTGACTTTACAGCAATTTCTTGTATGTTTTAATTATAAAGTTAATTATTTTCATTGTTTACATATAGTTGTATAATCTTGTTACATTAAGCAAGTGAATTTTCTCCTTCATTTGTTGTGACTCACTAGCCCAATAGATAAGGAACTGGAATTGTTAGTAACTGATTATTTCATTCTTTGGTTCGTTTATTTTTCAAGAAGGTTTCACTATCATCAAACTATTGGTAGCATTTTGCATGATTGCTTATCATCAGAATCATCAAGCAATTTAAATAATAATTTAAATCCTAAATCTATCCTAATAAAATCTTTAAAGCTTAGTAATTAGGGTCTACCCCTCTTGGCTCTTTAGGAGTTGAGCCTAAACGGAGGAGTTAGGAATCAAGGTAACAGTGGGTTCTAGGCTCATAGCTTGCCCCCAAGGACACGTTGAGTGGCTTGGAGACCTCTCCACATTTGGAGGTGTGTATTTAGCGGCAACAGGAAGCTTGCCAATGGCACGATTTCACCAGTCGCCAGAACTGATCCCATATGTCATTAGAACCCTAAGCCCATGAGAATGCAGCAAGCTCATATCTCACTAGAACCCCCGAACACATGAAATGCGATGATATGCAAAGTTGATCCCATCCGTCACCAGAACCCTGAAAACATGAAATGCGGCGAATCCCTGCAAATACGTCGATTTCACCACAGTATTGCAAAGCCAAACCCACATGTCACCAGAAGCTAGAATGCATGAGAATGCGACAATTTGTTGGATAGTGAATCCTTGCAAATACATATCACCCATGTTGGATACCTTTGTGAGTGGATCCTGCGTGAATCTGGGTGGATCCAGATCCAAATCCGTTTCTGATTCAAGGATCTGAGGAGCCATCCCCCAAGGCCCACGGATCCAATAACACAAATAAACATTATTGTAATGTCTCCTTCAGGCCCATATTTCTTCAGGGCAATAGATGCTTCAAGGGATGAGAAGAAGGTTGAATGGACTGCTGGAAAAATTTTAGAAGCAATTGAAATTGTGGGCCCTTCAACTGTTGTGAAAGTCATCACAGATAATGCACGTTGACGAGAAGCACTTCGGGCAATTATTGAGGGATTGTATGACCATATTTTTTTTACGCCTTGTGTGGTGCATAGTTTAAATCTTGCTTTTAAATCCATTGTTGTAGAAGTTGAATGGATGAAAAAGCTATGTGAAGAAGCAAGAGAAGTTCATATTTTTATCGCTAACCACCAACATGCACAAGCTATGTACAAGGAATTTGCTTCGTTCCAACTTTTGAAAGTTGGAGAAACTAGATTTGCATCTTATTATACAATGATCAAGCGGTTAATAGACATGAGGGAAGCTTTGTCCTCCACGTTTTTTAAAGGTACCATTCTTGCATTTTTTCTAATCTAGGGATTCTTACGAGCCTTTAGTCAACTTTTGCATGGTAGAAAACGTCCCCTTGAGGGAGTTTTCTCTTGTTTTGGCCTTGGATCTCTGATTTTGTTAGATTCCCTAGTTTACAAGAGAAAAGAAATTATCCAAGAGGGAGGCTGGTCACCATCCCTCTTGCCCTAGGGTTCGAAATACTATTCTTAAAAACCCTACGTTTTGTCATTTTTTATCAAAATTTTAGTAATTCATGTGTATCATATGAATTTGCATGGTTAGATTATATTAGTAAGGTCAAAACTGCATTTTATACGTAAAAAAAGCCCTAAAACTACAAAAATTAAAAAAAATACCAATTTCTTGCAAAAATTTAGACCCTAAAAACACGGCCCTAAATTTTCGGCCCTGAAATTTCGGGCATCGTAAAATTTCAGACGTCTTTAATTTTAGGCCCTAAAAGCCTCGGCCTGCCTGGTGGTTGCTTCTACCACTATTTCGAACTGTCTTGAGTGCTTTCCAAGCCTCCTCGGGGCTGTTTTAAACCCTGTACCAGCTGCTACATACAACAGTTAGGGCAGCACCCAGTACCAAGTGAACTTCAACCTTACCTACAGGTATTCTTTACTCATTACATCGAAGGACATTGAGATCTTAGGCTGCTTACCAAGACAATTTATCGTGGTTGAATTTAACTTGTTTATTGCAAATTTGGACTGCCATTGTTCCAAAATTCCAGTTGCTGTTTGTAGAAACTTTCTGCTACGACATGCCTGTAAGCTGATTACTCTAAGTGCTGATTACCTGATAAAGTGCAGGCTTCGATTTTAGGGAATCTAGTTATATACAGTGACTGTTATTTACCTCTTGTTTGGTTGAAAGCAAATATTAGAAGCTGAACAGATGACATGTATTTGAACTAGAAATTACAAGTGTATATAGAATTAACTAATTGGCTATCCTTATTGATCTCATGCCTACACTGTTTAACATAATCAAGTGGTTACATTTCTTCAGTATACCATTGACAGTTTGCAATCCGAAAGTAGTTACAACTTATGCCAAATACTTAGTGATTTGACTCTAGCTATATCGCTTAATACTGATATATACTGTGAAGTGATAAAGTGCTATTGTATACCTTTCAAGTACTGATTTTGATGCTCTTTAACACTTTAATTGTTTTATACCAGACTAATTGGTGATCTTATATATCCACATGTGATTATTACAACCTTTTGAAATATTTTATGAATTGTTATATGAATGGTTTAATGTTAAAGGTGAGGGCTGATAGTTTCCTTTTGACCAGTAGCTATTGATGTGAACGAAATGCTTTAAAACTAGCAATAATTGTTGTCAACAGTCATCTACCCTTGCAAAGGCAAATGACATACATTGAACCTGCTATATTCATCTCTAAAGAGCACTGATCATTATTGATGTTTATTTGTTATATTAGCTCTTTGACATATACATTGGTAATGTGATCACACTCTCTCTGTTATAAGTTATTGATAAAATCACTGTACAGTGAGATATGTACCAGTTAATCTGCCTGTACTTATCAGTGGACTGCCTATGCTGCAAATACTTGATTGACCAAATTTTACTTAGTATGTCTTCTTCATTCTTTATATGACTCCCCTTGGGACAACATTGGATCCCGAAGAAGTTAAGAGATTGGACAAAGATGACAATAGTCCAAGCCTCTTATGTGATAGCCCTTCACTAGCAAGCCTAGCTTGCTAGTTTGAATGGTAACACTATGTAAACTTAGGAGGAGCCCTGGATTGAAGATGTCCATCACTCCTAACATCTGAATAGAAGACTTGCTACCCAAGCAAACATGTAGAGAAGTAATTTGTACAAAAGTGAGCCTGACTGTGGGGTCTCATAGCACAGATTTATCTGCTGGCCTTATGGGATCCATGCTGGGGTCTGGAATTAGAGCTCCTCGAAAGTCTTCTGGAGGTTGTCGACTCATTAGGAGAGGGGTGAGAAGATGTTCAAGGTCTCACTGATCTAGTATCTGAAGTGATTCAGCCCTTCGCCTATTGATTGCAACCACCTATAGACAAGACAACAGGGAAGAAGGAGGTGATCTTCATGAAGTGATCAGGTTGAAGACCACACAAGGTCCTGTTAGGATATTCCTATACTCCATCCTAGTCCTACTAGTATTTTGATCATTTACATTTTTAGTCATGCATGCACTTTTAGGGTTTGCATGCATTCTAGGGTTTGCATGCATTTTGCATGCATCCCAGTCATCAGTTCAACACCAAGCCCTCAGTTAACCAGCCCCCAGGAGCTTCTCACTATTCAGTTTTAGCCCTCCAGTTGCTTAATGCACCCTTCTTCCTTGATTTTAGGGAGCAACTCGCCCTTCTTCACCTACCAGTCCAGTTGCACTTAGCTTCACTCAGTTACACTTAGTTACAGTCAGTTACACTCAGTTACACTTAGTTACACTCAGTTACACCTACCAAAGTTAGTTTGACTGATGGTTGACAGTTACTTGAGCATTGATGACTCCACTGATGATGATGAAGACTTCTAGTTGTGCTCCGATGATCATGAGGACACCTAGTTGTGCTCCGATGACACTTTATTGAACTTATGATCACTCTGAGAGGCTAATTCGAATTGCCACCTTAGGCATTCGAATCCTCTCTACCATTGTACTATTTATTTGTCCATATTGTGATTAATTAACTAGTGTGTGTGAAGTATTATTGCTTCTATCTGAGTTCTACTGTACCATATTATTATGTTGCTCATTATACTGTATTGTTCACTCTTCTTCTATTTTCCTGCTTAATCATAATTACTCTTGTGAGGTACACATCATCTCTTAGATCTGCTGTGAGGATTTTCACATGGTATCAGAGCATGTTGAGAGTATTGTTTATCTCCATTCTTGAGAGTTTTTTGCAGGTTATTACCAAGATTTCGAGTGCAGCGATTGCAACAGTTTCTGCATTTTTGCAGCAGTAGCAGTTGCAGTTATTCTATATTGTTTTTGCAGGTCTTCTACAGCTTCAATGTATTCAGAAGAAATCTACCCTCCTCCATTCAACTATGATCCTCTTTCTCCATTCAACTATGATGAATGGAAACCAAAGATGATAGCACATTTGAGAAGAAATGGTCCCTTTGATTATTGTTTTGAGAGAGAGTTTGAATCCTCTGAAGAAAATACTGACTGGTTAAATAATGGTGACAGAGCCATGGGAAACATGATGCTTGCTATGTCTCGGTGCTTGGTACATCAATTCATTGATGATGTTGAATCTCCAAAAGAGCTATGGGCCTACCTGGATGAAAGATTTGGCAGATAGAATGAAGGGATTGGTCCAAATCCATTCGAAAGCAAGCAAAGTGTTCCATTCGCTCCCCTTGATGGTCTCTCAGATCATGAACCAGTATCATCTCATATTGAAGTTGTTGACAAAGAACTTGTAGATTCTCCACTCATGCTCCAACTTTCTTCTCTTTCTGTGCCAGCTCACACTCTAGATATTGCAGAAGGTCCTAAATCCTCTCTTGCACCAGACTCTGTTGGTTTGCATCATGATCACATGATTATTTCGGAGGTCAAAACAGTTTTTGAAGGTAATGCATTCGCTCCTCTCCAGCTATCTCCTCTTTTATACTACTATATGATCATGATTCCATGCTTTCAGAAGGTCATTGAAGAATATGGCCATTGCCATTCGCTTGGGATAATTTCTCATGCATCTACTAGTTTTGATCTCATCTCTCATGGTTCAAAGGAGATCTCAAGAAACCATGATTCAAGTCTTGTATCTAAATTGGGTTCTAAGCAACTACTGCTTGGGATAATTTCTCATGCATATGATAGTTTTGATCTCACCCCTGCTGCTGGTTCAAAGGAGATCTCAAGAAACTGTTTTGAAAGTCTTAAATCTGATTTTGATTTCAAGCAAACATGTAATAGTTATTTTTGGCATAATCTCACCCATGGTGGTTCAAAGGAGAAAACAAAAGACTATATGCACTTTCACAGATTTGATCCGAATCACAGGTTCAAGGATCATTCTTATACTGTTGGATTTGTTCTCATCACATTCGATCTGAAGAGCAAGTACAAGCACATGCTTTTTGAGCATGATCCACTTTTTCCCAAGAAGAAGATACCTCCAGACATATGACCAAGCATCACACCTGCTTGAGTTGAGAGCATTTATTTTTATGTGTGCCTTACAGTCTATTTTTTGAGGAGGGGGTATGTTTCCCATGAAATTTTCCCACTTCCCTGGTTTATTGATTGTTATTATTCATTGTATTGGGTGACCTTTGGTCTTAGTTACCAGGGCCCAGGATGGATTAAGGGGGGGTGTTAGGATATTCCTATACTCCATCATAGTCCCACCAGTATTTTGATCATTTACATTTTTAGTCATGCATGCACTTTTAGAGTTTGCATGCATTCTAGGTTTTGCATGCATTTTGCATGCATCCCAGTCATCAGTCCAGCACCTAGCCCCCAGGAGCTTCTCACTATTCAGTTTTAGCCCTCCAGTTGCTTAATGCGCCCTTCTTCCTTGATTTTAGGGAGCAACTCGCCCTTCTTCACCTACCGGTCCAGTTGCACTTAGTGACACTCAGTTACACTCAGTCACACTTAGTTACAGTCAATTACAGTCAGTTACACCTACCAGAGTTAGTTTGACTGATGGTTGACAGTTACTTGAGCATTGATAACTCCATTGATGATGATGAAGACTTCCAGTTGTGCTCCGATGATCATGAGGACACCTAGTTGTGCTCCGATGACACTCTATTGAACTTATGATCACTCTGAGAGGCTAATTCGAATTGCCACCTTAGGCATTCGAATCCTCTCTACCATTGTACTATTTATTTGTCCATATTGTGATTAATTAACTAGAGTGTGTGAAGTATTATTGCTTCTATCTGAGTTCTACTGTACCATATTATTCTGTTGCTCATTATACTGTATTGTTCACTCTTCTTCTATTTTCCTGCTTAATCATAATTACTCTTGTGAGGGTACACATCATCTCTTAGATCTGCTGTGAGGATTTTCACAGGTCCAAGACAAAAGAATTCCACATTGTTAGAAACCTTAAGATTAGTTGCATGTAAGAATGGAGAAGAATTATAACTGAAAACACCTGTGATAGTTTCAAAGTATATCCAGGGAATATGATTACATAAACTATATTTGTTTACTCTTACAATAAAATAGTTTATGTATGTCACCCAGCCACAAATTTTGAATGATAATCTCTTTCCACATAGCTTTACACATCCTAAACAATGAACATGTAACATCTCTTTAATCTAAATTTGAATAATATAACAACAATTACAAAAGGATACTAGAAGCTCCTGCAAGCTTCACAGTTTCTTCAAGCCTCCTTAACCTTTGATCATTCAATTCACAAGCAAAAACCTTACCCCTTCCTTTCATTATTCCAGCCAACTGAATAGTCTTATTGCCTGGTGCAGCACAAGCATCAAGAACCTTCAAAATAAAACATGCCAAGTTAGGAAACGTAATGTCCACTACTGTATCCAGAAAAGATCTAAGGTGGCTTATATATCATTCAGGAAAAAAAAAACGATGGTGACTTGATAGGAGAAATGCTTATCTCAGCAGGCGTTAGGTGACATCAGAGCTGTAAACAGTGAGGAGGAGCCAGTATGATAATGATTGTCTTATATAACAGGAGGCAGTATAGAGCATGAAGTAAAAAGGTGAGTTGTCTTATTATTATATAACAGGATAGCATTCCCACCTTCACTAATGATGGCTTTTATAAGTTCCAGAGCTTCCAGGATAAAAAATATTTGTTTCTTTATTTTAGTTTCAGCAATTAAGATAGATTAATCAGAAATTGTTTCAGTTACCCTTAAAGATATACAACAATTATTTTTCTTTACTTGTCCCACTGGCAGCCTTTAGTTGTCTGTGGAGGTTAACATCATTTTTTCCATCTTCCATACGTTAAATAAAGTTTCAGGTTATGCTATAACCAAAGACTTTTCCAAAAGTAACAAGGTCCACCCATAGCTAAAAATATGGCTTCATATAAAATCTTTAAGTTTAAATTCCAGGTTTCACTGAAATGCAATCAAACACACAATCAAATGAATAGTTCAAGTTTCCTGCAATCTTCCTTACAAAGTATTTCTCAATATGTTTACAGTTTCCTTCATTCTTTTTTACAAAGATATGTGTCAATATGTTTGAAAAAAGCGGTGTTACTCTTAAGCCAAAAAGGCAACAATTAATCTACATTTCACTGAGAGATATGCTAATGTCTAGAACTAAATATCTTGTCTATAATCCAAAAATGAAATATATACGAAGTGTTCTTGTATCCAAAATGGAACTACCACTGCAACTATTCATTTAAACGAAATATAAAAAATAGGCAATAAAGACCCAAAACTTCAAAAGCAAAGAAAAACTGTGCGGTCACCTGTAAACCCAAGGGATTGCACTTGCAAATAGGAGGAATGGGAGAATATATCTCCATTAAGCACCAATAAACTGGTTAATTATATTGATAAAAAAATAAGTATTACAAATGTGAGAGGGAAAACCCCTATTTGTACTAAAATAAGGCAAAAACCTTAGTTACCAATATACAGTTTTGGATACAGATTCATCCGAGTTTTGAAAAGACCAGATCTGGATATCGTGGAGAAATGGCAAGTACAAAAATGATTTATAATAAATAAAAAAAGAGTGAAGAATCAAAACTATTCACGAAATCATTGTTGAAGATATCTGCCGATTTTTTGGCACATCACGAAATATTGCGATTTTTTCCGGGAGCCGGATTTCTGGCCCAAAAAAATCGCGATGTTCAGGAAAAAATCGGAAATCACGCGTTGGAGTAAAAATCACGATTTTTTCCTAAAATCGCACCACGACTTGAAAATTTTCGCAGGCACAGGACGAACGGGTTTAAGTTTTTTTTTTGTTTTTTCTTTGTCATTTTGCTTTGCAACTGTGGGGGAATGAGAGGGAAGGAGTTTGCAGCCACCAACAAACAGATTTGGAGGACCAAATCCTTGCTTTAATCATCGTCAAAAGCTTTTGAAATGGAGCACAAATCAATTTCCCAGCTGTCTACGGTGTTGGTCATCTCAAATACCAGGTATGTAGTCAAATGCCACTCTCTTGCATTGTTTTTTCATTGGTTAATTTAGGGCTTTGAAAGCCAATCTTTTCCTTCCTCTTATCATCATTTTCTATGGTTAAGGAAAACAATTTGAGGGACTGTTTTCCTTTAACAGCTCTCTTACCTTCATTTTAGGTCAAATTTTCATAGGCTTTCAAACTCATTATCTTCTTGCCTCTTATCATCATCTTCCAAAAAAATTTAAAGTATTTCAATGGCTAGAAACACAATTTAGATGGCTGTTTTTTCTTTAATAGTAAACTGTTTTTTAAATAATTTTTAATGTTAGTTTTGTTGCATTTTTTGGCCCTAGGATTAAAGTTAAAGGTTTGATATTGCATTTCCAAAATGCCAAAGGTCTTGGATCCAATGCGATAGTATGGTGAGCCCGACGATGGGACAAGCCGTCAAAGGTTGTCTTGTAAACTATGTGGCCAAGTTATGACAGGGGGGATTAGCCGATTGAAATACCACTTGGCTAAAATTTCGGGTCATGGTGTTCTAATTTGCACCGAATCAACCCCGGAAATTATGTGGATAGCCCATCATGCCATTTATGAGAAGGATAGAAAGAAGGAGGTGGCAGCTGCTAATAGAGCTGAAATTGCTTTGGGTGGAGTAGCTAGATCCTCAAGAACCACCGGCACCAGCAGATTTGTGAATGGGACACAGGGCAATGAGAGGGACTCCACAAATGTGGATTCACCTTCCATGAGGGCTTCACCATTCTTTGTTCCAAGGACCAAAGATGGGGCTCAAACTTGCATCCAATCAATGGTTAAAAAAAGAAGAAGCAAGAAGCGGGCAGGCTTATGGGGAGAATGATTTTTTGGAGCAATTTACCTTTGAGCATCACAAAGACCAATCCATTTTTCCAGCCTATGTGCTATGCTATTGCTGTTGTTGGCCCAGGTTATAGGGCCCTTACTTATGAGGAGTTGCGAGGACCAATTTTGCAAGCAGAAAATAATGGCATCAATGCTAGATTGGAAGAGCTAAAGAAGTCATGGAAGTCTACGGGATGCACGATGATGTCCAAAGATTGGACAGATACAAACGGTAGGAACCTTATAAACTTCTTGGTACATTGCCCTAGAGGCATCATGTTTATTAAATCAATTGATGCCTCAACCAATATTAAAGATGCAACATTATTGTGCAAGTTGTTGGATGCCTTCATCAGAGAGATTGGTTTGGAACATGTTGTCCAAGACTCCAAATCATAACAGATAATGCGGCTAATTATGTGGTTGTCGGCAGGATGCTAATGGAGAGGCGTCCCTCTTTGTTTCGGACTCCATGTGCGGCCCATTGCATCAATTTGATGCTTGAGGATATGGGGAAAATACCCTTCATCAAGGAGGTTGTTGATCAAGCTAGGACCATCACAAAATTCATATATAACCATGCATTTGTCCTTAGCCTCAAGAGGAGATTCACAAAAAACAGGGAGTTGTTGCGTCCTACAATCACACGTTTTGCCAGTTGCTTCGTCTCTCTTCAGTCTATTCTCCAACGTAAGTTTGAGTTGAAGTAGATGTTTGTTTGTGATGAGGGGCATGACTGCACATTCAGCAGAAGACAAGATGGGACAGCCATTGCTAAACTAGTGTACATCGATTCCTTTTGGAATTGAATGCTAGAAGTGTGCACAATTAGCGAACCTTTGGTAAAGGTTCTTCGCTTCGTAGATGGAGAGAAGCCCTCAATGGGCTACTTGTATGAGGCCATGGATAGGGCCAAAGAGACTATTCGATCTTATTATGTGGGCAAGGGCACCCCCGAACATACTAGATAAATGATGATTTGGGATTTGATTGATAGTCAATGGACAGGGATGCTCCATCACCCCATTCACGCAGCAGCTCTTTTCCTCAACCCCTCCTACGTTTACTCATCCAACTTTGATTTTGATGGTGAGGTGATGGAAGGGCTCTTGACATGCCTCAAGAGGATGGCACCTGATATCGATACTCGCGGGACTATTAGTGTGGAGATGGAGATGTATCAAGAGGCTAGCGGACTATTTGGCTTTGTCAACGTTGTTGCCAACAGGAGCATTTTGATGCGATGTAAGCCACTAGAATTTAAAGTTAAATTGGTAATTATGTATTTTATAATTTATTTCAAAGATGGATTATGTCTTGATGAAAAGAAATTTACGTCTTTTTTTTCTTATTTGTAATTGTTATAGATGTTTGGTGGCGAAGTTATGGTGCAAGAGCACCGAATTTACAGAATTTTGCCATTCGTGTCCTTTGCCAAACATATAGCACTCCAGGATGTGAGCGCAATTGGAGTGTGTTTGAAACTAGGATGCAGGAAAGCGTTGCCCCCCCTCGCTCCTGCTCTGGAAGTTGGCTTCCAGTCGAAGCTAATCTGAAGCTAACCAAAAGCTCGCTTTCATTTGGAAGCGTTTTTCAAGAGCGCGCTTCGGTCAAGAAAACGATGCCCACGGCCTCTGTGTGGAATCGCTACGGAAGCGATCGCTTCCTCTTCGCTTTTTGTCGCTTCGGTGGTCGCTTCCACGTCAACTTGCAGAAATGAGGAGGAGAAAGAGGTGGGATCCACGAATTGATTATTGGAGGGAATGGACAAGGGCTTGGGGGGAATAAAGTCCTATTCACAACATTTATTTTAAGCGTCATCATCAAATAGCAGATTAGAAGGGGGTAACTTGGTCTATTAATTCATAAAATAATACCGAGCTATTATAGATTGTTTTGTATTGGTCCAAAGCTATTACAGAGCAGTGACTACAAGATCCCCCTTCCTTACCGAGCTTTGCATGATTCCATTGAGAGAGTTACTTAGCCATATTGTGATGAGATTAGTACAGAGTATTGTTGGTTTGCCACTTATTGCCCGGATTCAGTAGAGATCCAGTTCCAAATTCAGCTTTAGCAGCAGGTATATGGTATGGCAGGTGTAGCACTTTATGGATTATTGCTCATGTTGTTTTTGAGACTTATTTATTTATGATAGTACATGGACTTGACGTATTTATTTATTTATTGCTCATGTTCATTATGAGGTGTATGGCCCTTGGTGATGTCAATCCACCTCATTCAGTAGACTCATGTATATGCACACTGGTTTTTGTCCCCACTATTGGTATAGACTTGGTCATTTCGTCCTCCTAGGCAGCTAACCTTGGATCCACCTATCACTTCCTTCCACCCATCCGACTCATCCATCTTGGTTTTTCCCGACTTGGACCTTGATATGTGGCCTTGAGGATCCCCTTCCCCATTGACCTCTGAGTATGCCATGACTCCCTGTTTATTGTGCCTTGGCTCTTTAGTGTGTGAGATGCATTCTCAAACCTGGGATTTGCTACTGTCGGTTGCCCCCGATGTTGCAATGCAGTATAGCATTGTGTAGATTCACCTGGTTTTCCCCATTGGTCATCGAAGCATGCACACTTGCCCCCATTACTTTACAGTATGTGCGCCATTGTTATATCTTTTGAGATATGTATGTAGCCCAAAAAGGGCCATGAAATGTAATGAAATGAAATGAAATGTAAATGAAGCCAAAAAGGCTATCTGAATGTAAATCAAGCCAAAAAGGCTAAGTATGAAAGTGAAGTGTAAAGTCCAAGAATGTGTTTTTGAACACACACGGATACAGGCCAGCCATATATATCAGAGCATTGTAGTGGTTATTTCCTCACCTAGTCCTGCGGGGCAAGGAGGTGAGAGGGAGTAAGGGACAGCTATGCGAATTGTCCCCTAGAGTCTCAAGTTACGGTTTGCCGGACACCCAGTCATGGCAGCTCTAGAAAAGATCCTCACGGAGTCTTCTGAAGGCACGGATGTGAGTTGCAAGGTGTATGTTAGATGATAAGTGGTGGTTTCTCTGCCCTTCCCTTTGTGTTATCATGGTATGCTTATGTCAGTGGGTCTCGCCTTCCCTGTTTATCTGAAGGGTCACATGGTCTTGGTCCTTGTCTTTCCCCCATCCTTCACCTCGTTTATCCACCTCACCCAAAGTTCGCTAAGTGGTCAAGTCTATAAGTTATGCATAGCAGTTTTGAGTCTTTGTTGGAGGTAGTGGGGCCACCTCACCTGGGGCCTGTTTTTAGTGAGATTTTAGATATTTTTGTTATGATCACCATGTCATCATCATATTGTTTTAGTAATGTACTAACATAAATAAGGAATCCTTGACGCTTCATGTTGCATACAGGTTTTCAGCCATTGCAATTTTGACCAGATTTGACTTGGTCAAACCAAGTTGACTAGGCCAAAAATGGGCCCGAAAAAACGTTGCGATCAAGATTTCGATTTTGGTCATTTATCATGTCTTGGGGTCCCAAATGCACCTCCAAGTGTCAGATTCAGAAAAAAGTTGAAGCGTTGATGAGATTTTTAATTATTATTGGTCACCAGGGACCTGTTTTGATTATAAATCTTGGATTTTGGGCAAACAGTGCCCAATTGATGGATCGGGGTCGTTATCCTGATCAAAAATTGAATTGGGAGAAAAATCAACATTAAATGAGTTAGGTGAAGGATTGTTTCCGAGCTTCCCACAATCAGTGAGATATTGGTTTGAAGATTCTATTAAGGAAAACTCTTGATTAGTTTGATTTGTTAACCCATCCTCATCATGTCATGAGAATTCTCTTCAATTGATGTGTCTTTAACTTCATGTGGTGATAATTGATCAAGGGGAGTATCAACAAACTCATTAACAACCACTTGATCATTTTTATAAATTTGATCGCTAAGCAAGAAATGATTAGATGAACTAGCTTCAAAAGAAATTTGGTTGTTATCCCTATTTTCTTCTTCTTCAATATTATGATCAGAAATATCGTTAATTACATAAGGATTTTGAAAAGGCATCTCAAAATCATTTTCAAAGGATTCACTAAAAGAAGACTCAACCATGGATGTTTCCTGATGGAGACCATTGGTATCCTCCTCTTCATCTGTGACTTCTTCAAGTAATGATGACAAGATTTTGATAAGTTCTATGTCAATGTTGAGGCAATAATCCTGAGGAGTTGAAGTTTGCTCATTGTCATACATTATTTTCTTGTGAGACCCTACCGGCTCAAGAAAAGAGGAATCAATTGGATAAAGACAATCATTAGTTATTTCATTACCAGTGTGATTTTGATCATCTTCATCAAGTTCGTTTTCATCAAGACATTCATTGTCTGACTGTTCTTCCATGGAATCATTAATATTCTCTCCCCACTCACTTATTAACAATTCCGCGAACATGTCATACCCAGTGATGGATCCTCGGACTAAATGATCAAACCATATTTGGGCATCCTCTTCCAGGGACGCACCAAGGGCTCGCATATATACATCCTCTCCGTCAACACCCAGAGATTCCATATATTCCCAAAGGACATCTAAATTTCTTTCAATGGATGTTCCATTATTTCCAACAAAACGAGGCAACCTCCTGTTGTATCCATTTGGCATGAGATGAGGTGCCTCATATATTTCTAAGAAATCAAAAGGGGATGGCTTGGGTTTCCTAAAGGCTCTAGTTGCTTGAGTTGAACGAGGATCATTCAACAAAGTCCTTGTTTGGATTTGATATTTTCTAATTGGTTCGTTTAGGATGTTAGCGGAAAAATTATTAGATGGACGAGGCAAATGATGGATGTCATAACGATCTTGATATGCAGGTTCATACCCATAATAATTTTGATAATTATTCCAATCCCTAAATCTTGAATTTCTTTCATGACACTCTTGTAAATCTTTTACGGCCTGCTTAAAATCACAAAGAAGATCTCGGTCCATTATGAATTATGCATTTAAGATTCCCCAGCGGAGTCAGATGTAAAGCATCAGAATGATCTAGGCTGCGATGGTTGTACGAATGGGTTCGGCCTCCAGTGGAGCCACGTGGTGGAGTCGCAAGGTGAACTTGGGAACCTTGCTCACCGAAGGTAGAATGTCGTAGGGGAAGTGGTGAATAAGACAAAATGTGTTGGCTGCAATAATTATGCAAGCAGAAAATCAACCAACAGAGTGTTAAGTTCAGATGCGATGATAAAGGAAACAAAACAAGCAAAAGACTCAAAACTCAAGCAAAACACAGGTAGGCCTCTACCTCCCCGACAACGGCGCCAAAAATGTTATCACACAAACTCTAGTTGCTGAAGTAAGGTGTCCCAATAGGGATGGTAGAGGGTGAGCAGCTAGGAAGGTGTAACCAGCAATGGCCAAGTCCTCCGCTCAAGGAACGGAAGTCACACCGGGCAAGGCTATTGTCACTTCAGACGAGGCACGTAGACAAGTCAGGGGGGAGACCCCACTCAATCGATGAAGGTTGAGAGACAAAAATACACCTAAATCCCAGGAAAGATAAAGAGATAAAGACAAGAGATGAGTGTAAATTAGATCCTAAGTCTGGTTTCAGCCACCAGTTGGGCACACGGATGCAATAAGCAAGTGAATAAAATGTGACCAGCGATAGATTGTGATGAATATAACAGATTAGATGGTTGAAAACCAACTAAGGATGTAAACAATGCTAGAAGTGATTAACAAATGAAAATTTGCCTAAGGGAGAGATTGATTCGAAGATTAGTGGACCTAGAGCAGCATAAAATTAAGGTTTTTAATCACTATCAGCAAATGATAACTTGATTTCTTATAATAAAATGGCGATACAAACCCAAATCAAGAGTACCCACAACCCCAAAATGACCCACTCAAGCATACAGAGAAAAACGCCCAAGTGGGGCGTTTTTGGCAAAAGGACCAATGCTAGATCTATGGGAAGATGGAGTCGGAATTAAATAAAACTTGAGATATAGGCTTTTCAGAACAAATAATAAGCGAGTTTGGAAAGAAATTTAAGTTTTTACGGTCAGATTTTTAGTTTTTAATTTTCTCTTAGTTTTACATGTAGTTTTAGCTCAGCAAACACACCAGAAATCTAATTGGAGAATTGAGCATAAGAGGAATACCTGAAACAATGATGAATGGTTGAATATTGTGTGAAGACCACTTGTCGAATCCAAATGATGAGCAACCAGCGCTTTCCCTATGCGTTTGAGCTAGCTGAAGACCCAGGGCGCCCTAGCTACCTGCCACAAGAAATGGAAATTCAAAGATCTGCAACAAATAGATAGTTTACACAGCAAAATGAAAGACAAATGATTGAGAAATTGAATGATAAACAACAAATTCAACTCCCTCTTTAAAATCCTTGAAGAAAAACTCGAGTGTGGAGCTCCCACTCCAAAAAATGCGCTCTTCCTCAAGTGGCCTCCCAACCTACAATTCGTTTCAGTTGTAGATGGTGGATAAATGCACTAAGAAACTCATCAGTACATCAGCAAATGGATATCAATCATCACAATACTCATCCAAGCAAAGAATGTCTCAAGAGCTCTCAAGAATCTCTTCTCTATTTCAGTCCAAGTGT
The DNA here is from genome assembly GCA_027924585.1 of Larix kaempferi. Classification (NCBI taxonomy): domain Eukaryota; kingdom Viridiplantae; phylum Streptophyta; class Pinopsida; order Pinales; family Pinaceae; genus Larix; species Larix kaempferi. The sequence continues at coordinate 827,696 of BSBM01000817.1, read as the reverse complement.
TTACAAAAATGCCCAAGAGAGGTAACAATGGGAGAGCTTCTCTCTTAAGTAGAGAATGCTCACAATCCAACCCTAATTCCCTCCATAATGGATGGTTGGGATCATCTATCTCCAAAACCAAATCAATGGTGGAGATCTAAGCTAGTGAGGGGGGGCAAATTGCCCTCTAGCGCCCAAGTGGAGGATGGGGCCCTTCGTGGGGCCCATAAAGCATGCAAATGAGTGGTTGGGGGGTGCCTTTGGACTGTTTTAGCCCCCCATACCACTTAGCCAAAGTCTTAATACATTATATTTGCAAAATGTGAAGTTCTACATAGTGAAAAATGTCCAAAAATGGGCCAATTCGCCCCTTGTGATGAGTTGGGCCAAATGAGGGCCCCACAACATAAATAGAATGTCCAAAGTCCAAACATAACCAATATTACCTTAGGAGGACCCCTTATGTTAGCCAACCTTTGCATTTGCCATCTTTCCATAGTTACATTTGCCATATTTGATTTTCCATTTAATTTATTGCTGGTTTTTACTGTTGAAGATGTAATTTGGGCTTTTGACCCACTTATAATGCCTGGATTGTCGAACTGTCTGTTGCAATGCGATCGTGGACCCCAAAAATAGTAGACATGGTCACTTGAACGACCACAATCCATCACTTAGGCACGGTTTGCCCAAAATCCATGATTTTTAATTAAAACAGGTCATTAATGACCAATAATAATTAAAAATTTCATCGTTGCCTCAATCTTTTCAAATTTTGATGCTTGGAGGTTTATATGGGACCCCAAGAGAATACAAATGACCAAAATTGAAATATTGATCGCAATATTTTTTGGGCCCATTTTTGGCCTGGTCAACCTAGTTTGACCAAGTCAAATCTGGTCAATATGGTGTTGCTTGAATACCTGTAAGCAATATGAAGCAATAGGCTTCCTTATACATGTTAGTACATTACTAAACAATAAGATGCCAATATGGTGATCAAAATACATAATATCTAAAAAATACGAGGCCCCTGCTGAGGTGGGCCCACCACATCCACAAGACTCAAACTGCTATGCACATCCTATAGACTTGACCACCTAGCTGACTTTGGGTGAGGTGGAAAATATGGTGAAGGATAAGGGAAGACAAGGAGCAAGATCATGTGACATTTTGGAAGACTCAGAAAAGCGGGGTCCAGTGAGATAAGAATACCATGATAAAACACAGGGAAGGGCAGTGCCTCACAAATGGGTAAAGTATAGGGAAACCGCCACTGGTCATCTAACAAGCACCTCACAGCTCACATCCATGCCTTCAAAAGACTCCGTGAGGATCTTTTTTAGAGCCTCCAAACTGGGTGTCCGGCAAACCGTAACTTGAGACTCTAGGGGACAATCTTGAGCTTGTCACTTGCTCCCTCTCACCTCCTTGCCCCGCAGGACTAGGTGAGGAAATAACCACTACAAAGTTGATATGTACGACTGACCTGTGTCCATGTGTGTTTACAAACACATTGCATGGATTTTACAATGAATTTCATACTTTGCCTTTTTGGCTAGATTTTACATTTACAATAGCCTTTTTAGCTTGCTTTACATTTCTTCATTTTACATCAAGGCCCTTTTGGACTACATAAATATCTCAATAGATATAATCAAGGTGCTCATACTACAAAGTAATGGGGGTGAGCGATACATGCTTCGATGACCAATGGGGAACACCCGGTGAGGCTACACACTCCTATATTACATAACAACATCGGGGGCAACCGACAGGAGCAAATCCCAGGTTTGAGAGTGCATCTCACACACTAAAGAGCCGAGGCACAAAAGATAGGGAATCATGGCATACTCAGAGATCTGCGGGGAAGGGGATCCTCAAGGTCACAAATCAGAATCCAAGTCGGGAAAGAACAATCATGAATGAGTCGAATGGGTGGAGGAAGTGAAGGTGGATCCAAACTCAGTTGCCTAAGGGGACTAGGTGACCAAGTCTATACAAATAGTGGGAATGTGATCTGATGTGCATAGACAGGAGCCTACTGAAGGGGGTGGACTGACATCACCAAGGGCCAACACATCATAATAACAGCTAGATCACCACATCAGCATAATATGTAAAGTCAGTGTACTATCATGTATAAACAAGCCTAATCAACAACATAAGTAATAGAACATCAAATTCTATACCTGTTGCACCATATACCTGCTGCTGAAGCTGACTCTGAAACTAAATCTCAACTGAATCTGGGCAATAAGTAGTAAACTAGCAATACTCTGTAGCACTCTATCAAAAATATGGCTAGGCAACTGTCTCAATGGGCTTATGCAAAGCCTGGCAAAGAAGGGTGCCTCTATAGGCAATAATGTATACATGTCTAGACAATACAATAAACCATCCGTCCCCACTGATATGTCTGCTCGGGGCAATCTGAACAAAATGTATGCCTCCTCTAAAGGCATCCGATCTCTGATCTGCAAAAAAAAAGTATAGTATGGTCCCCAACCACACAATCTACAGCATGGTAGCTCCAGCTAAGATGAATGTGATAACAGTGTCATCGATGGGGTGCCATCTTGAACACATGGACATTGAACTTCAATATTGTAATTAGTCCCCACACATGGAACATTGGCTACTTCATCATGACAGTTAGCATTCATGCATTGGACCCAGGTTTAAGATGGAGTTTATTGGACTACTTCAGCATGGTGGTTAACACTTGTACATGGGACCCTTGTTCCTTGGACTACTTCAGCATTTAGGTCAACACTCGTCCATCAGACCCTGTTTTATTATTGTACCTCATCACATCAAACATTGAGGGAAACACTTTTCTAAGGGGGGGGTTTGAGTGCTATGATCCTCCCTGGGGGTATAATGGGGAGTTGAAGGGCCCATTACAGTAATGTGGTAGACAATGTAAGGTGGACTAGGTCCACTATGTTTGTCATTATTAAATAAGGCTCACTATGCTAGTTGTTATTGAATAAATGTAATGGAGCCACATTAGCGAAGGTCCTCTAGGTAGTTAGGATGTTGTTATGGTTAGAGTTCTCTTGTGATCTATAAATAAGGATGGAGTCCTCATGAATATGTGTGGAGTATATTGTATTTGGAGCATAGCTCATAGGAGGTTGCCCCCTCAAAGAAGCAAGTGAACATGAGTAGGTTCCTTCCACGAAAGGATCTGTTACCGCCTAGATCCGCAAGTGAATATGAGAAAATCTCAACTCATTGAGAGCAGCCTTGGGGGCAAGTCAATGAGTCGGGTGCCACTGTCACCACAACACTCAACACCTTCTATTTAGGCCAACTCCTAAACAAAATCCAAGGGAGGTAGACCCTAAAAATATATAAGGACGATAACTATGGAAAAATCGACTTAGGAGTTAATAATAGAAAACTAGGAAATTAATCTAGCAGTATATCCGACAAGTAAATCAAATAAGCAATCACTAAATCAAGTAAAGTAACGCTTTAGCATGTGTATAATAGAGATCAATGCTTTAACCTTTAGGCAAAAAGTATACAATTGCAGTACTTGAAATACTTGCAAGCTAAACTATAAGATTAATTTACCAGCAGAAAGGGAAAGTTATCTAATTAATAGAAACCAGAAGCAAAGGCAAATTGTGAACTCGCTGGAGCGAGGATTGACTAGTTTGTTAAATGGATGATTGTCTAATTGTGAACCTGCTTGATTCAAGGATCGACTTTTTGTTACTTGTGTATTATTAAGGGGAAAGTGGAGTTTCTGATATATGCAAGGTATGTGGAAACGAGTCCGGGTGTCAATTATGGTACTACACGAAGACGGGACTAGATCAGAGTCGCAAGGAATGTCCAACGCAGTACACCAAATGAGGGTGTAGCCTGACAACTCCCAACGGTCACTACCTCATATGGTTCCTCAACCGTAGAATTTTCCCACGAAGTGACAATTCTGTGGATCTTTATAGATGCTGGAATACATCTCTAGGGAAGATTAATTTTCAGTTCAGTTGTGAGGTACTTGTTAGATGACCAGTGGCGATTTCCTTGCACTATACCCATTTGTGAGGCACCGCCCTTCCCTGTGTTGTATCATGGTATGCTTATCTCAGTGGACCCTGCTTTCTCGAGTTATCCAAAGGGGTCGCATGATCTTTGTCCTTGTCATCCCTCATCCTTCACCTTGTATTCCAAATCACCCAAAGTCAGCTCAGTGGTCAAGTTTATAGGTTGTGCATAGCAGTTTGAGTCTTTTGGATGTGGTGGGCCCACCTCACTAGGGGCATCGTATTTTTGGAGATATTATGTATTTTTGATCGCCATATTGACATTTTATTGTTTAGTAATGTACTAACGTGTATAAGGAAGCCTATCGCTTCATATTGCATACAGGTATTCAGCCAGTACCATATTGACTAGATTTGACTTGCTCAAACTAGGTTGACCAGGCCAAAAATGGGCCCAAAAAAATATTGCTATCAAGATTTTGATTTTGGTCATTTGTATTCTCTTGGGGTCCCATATGAACCTCCAAGCATCAGAATTTGAAAAGATTGAGGCAGCGATGAAATTTTTAATTATTATTGGTCATTAATGACCTGTTTTAATTAAAAATCATGGATTTTGGGCAAACAATGCCTAAGTGATGGATCGTGGTCGTTCAAGTGACCATGTCTATTATTTTTGGGGTCCACAATTGCATTGCAACAGACGGTTTGACAATCCGGGCATTATAAGTGGGTGAAAATCCCAAATTACATCTTCAGCAATAAAAACCAGCAATAAATTAAATGGAAAATCAAATATGGCAAATGTAACTATTGAAAAATGGCAAATGCAAAGGTTGGCTAACATAAGGGGGTCTCCTAAGGTAATATTGGTTATGTTTGGACATTCTATTTATGTTGTGGGGCCCTCATTTGGCCCAGCTCATCACAAGGGGCGAATTGGCCCATTTTTGGACATTTTTCACTATGTAGAACTTCACATTTTGCAAATATAATGTATTAAGACTTTGGCTAAGTGGTATGGGGGGCTAAAACAGTCCATAGGCACCCCCCAACCGCTCATTTGCATGTTTTATGGACCCCACAAGGGGACCCTCACTACACATGTGCGCTTTAGATGGGCAATTCACACCCCCTCATGAGAGCTCCTCTCCACCATCGATTTGGTGTTTGGGAAAGTCAATCCCAACCATTGGTTTTGGGGGGAATGGAGTTAGGTTTTGAGCCATCTCTATAAGAGAATGAGCTCACTCATTTGAGACTCTCTTGGCACATTGTACATTTGACATTTGAGTGATATTGAGACATTCTTCTTCCGGTTTCTTGAGAGAACTTGTGTGGATGTTGATGGCCTTGATTGTTAGTTGATTCCCATTGCTCTATAGAGTGATTTCAGTGAGTTTGTTGCCCTTGTATGACTAACACGAATTGCAGGGAGATTGGCCATTTGGAGGGAGGCGCTACACTTGGAGTGTGACCTCCATTCTAGTGTTTCTCTTCGAAATAATCACAAGGGAGTTATCTTTGTTGCTTAGCTTGTCAATTTCCTCATTTTTAGCCATTCATTTTCTGTTCTTACTTGTTTATTTGCTGCATATGTTGATTTCTCTCGTTTGTGGTAGGTATCCAGGCAAAAGTTGGTCACATAGCTGCTCAAACACCCACACAAACTCGCTAGTTGCTCTACTATTGAATTGGAGTTGGTCTTCAAGCCATTTCAGCCACACGCTTTCATCCCAGGTACGCTTCTCTTGCTGGTCTCATAGCTTTCAATTCCATTTCTGTGTGTTAAGCTGCAAAACCACTTAAACAAACCCTAAAAATTAAAATACTAAAATTCCAACGTTAGAATTAGTTGTCCTTTAAAACCCACTAATGATATGTGCTTAAACCTCTATATCTTAAGTTTCATTTAATTCCGACCCGTTTACCCATATAACTAGGCACTGGTCATCCACTGAATTCGCCCTCCTTGGGCATTTTAGCCAATCACACTGTTGGGTAATTTTATGGGTTGTGGGCACTCTTGATTCGAGTTTAAAACGTCATTTTACGTTGGGGAATCAAGTATCGTTTGCTGAAAGTGATTGTAAACGCTATTTTTTCGTTGCCTTAGATCCATTTAACTCATTGATTAACCATTGTCTTGGGCAGTTTCACTTCATTTCTTGCTGATTTGCATTTCTTTTGTACTAAATCAGCTAGTAATCAATTTACAATTGCTAGAAGGTGTGTTTTGATCGCTTAATTTACTGCTGCCATGCTTGAGTAGTCATAGTGAACTTCATTCCCCATAGGCAGATTTGTTTAGTCACTCTTCTAGTCAATTTCCATTTTCTGATTTAGTTTCCAGCCTTCTAATCTTCAAAGTATTCATCATTAAACACTCATAATCAGATCTAAGATCATTTCATTTAATCTATTTTCCTATCCAGAGTCTCGATTTTACTAGGCTGGAAGAAATCTCACACTTAGGCATTCACCTTGTGTCTTGCTTTACTCATCTTTTGGCTTGGGTGTCTGATTGTTGAGTCTCAACCATCACTGGTTGAGTGGGGTCTTCCCCCTGACTTGGCTACGTGCCTCGTCTGAAGTGACAATAGCCTTGTCCAGTGTGACTTCCGTTCATTGAGCGAAGGACTTGGCCATTGCTGGTTACACCTTCCTAGCTGCTTGGCCTCTACCATCCCTGTTGGGACACCTTACTTCAGCAACTAGAGATAGTGTGATAACAGACACCTAAGCTCCACAAATCCTTTATTGTTATGCTTCTAATGCCCACCATGGTCATATAGATCCAAATAAGTACAACCATCCAAAGCAAACAAATCCTCCATATAGCAGTAAAGGATGGATCTAAGAGAAACTCTACTATTATAGAAGAAGCATACTAGAAATTGGTAGGCACCACATAGTGTTGTCTCTTCATATCGTGGTGAAGAGTCATCAAAAAGAAGATGGAAATAGTTGTCTTCCCAAAAATTACAATTGTTTATATACCAATCCTCGTAAGCATTTTCTAAATCATTCCATGCATATCATTCATGGTTATACTCTTCAATGATGAAAAAATATGTGGTATTTATAACATAATCCTCCACAAATTTATGTATTGTCTACTTCACAGATTTGAAATTTGCATACATATCCTATAAATGTTCTGTCACCCACATCCGTTCCTCCCATGGCATGTTCAACAATCTTTCCATTCTTCAGTTTCGTAAGGGTTTGGGAGTGGAACTTTGCAAGGGCTATAGCATACTGGATATTGACTAGAAATATATCATATAATATGTCCAATCAAAGCCCTAGAATTTCCCTATCCAATAGCGTTGATCTATTTGGAATCTAATCAACTTGTCAAAAGTTATGTCTTCTGCAAGACTTGTGGTTGTCACCGGAAGCCCTAAAAAGATGTAGATTTCAAGCTGCAATATCTCCTTCTCCTGGACTTCGATTTGAGCGAACATTTTTAAATCACCTATGTTTACAAGGAGAATACAGATCTACAATTAGTTTATGCAAATTCTACCAAAAAATACTCATAATCTGATATGAGTGTCGCTGCCCTCTTTTTTCCTTTCAAAACCCACAAAATAGAAGAAGAAAAAATCTCTTTTGGTCCCTAGAAAGTGCTCTGATACCACTTGCTAAGTACCTTAAAAATGAATATGCAATCACAAAAGAGATGTAAGAAATTATCCACACTTTATTAATATCAAAACCCTTAAGGTAGAGAAACACCTTACAAATTGATCCCTTAATGGAAGGAATCCACTCATGTGCAATTGCATCTTGGGGGAAACCTCCTATGAGCCAAGCTTCAAATACAATATACACCACACATATTCATAAGGAGGACTCCATCCTTATTTATAGATCACAGGAGAACTCTAACCATAACAATCTCCTAACCACCTAGTGGACCTTTGTTAAGGGGGGGCATTTACATTTATTCAATAATAACCACCATAGTGGACCTTATTTACTAATAATAAAAATAGTGGACCTAACCCACCTTACATTGAATGACCTCCACTATTATTACTCTAATGGGCCCTTCGGCCCCCCATTACACCGCTAAGGAGGATCATAACAAATTGTGCAATAACTCTACTATGAATTTCCATTAATATGATAAACATGTATAGCAAGATATGAATAACATCCAGCTTAAAACATAACTATCAATCCACCATCAACAATCTTCCAACCACCAACTCGTGTACAATCTCAAGGTAACGTAGAAAAATTCTACCTGGGGAATATGAAATGATTATTCCATGTCATTTCATATTGTAAATCATGTAAGTGTACAAACTATTGATAGAGGATGGAAGATTCTTCGTTGTGACTTGCACTTTCGCGAATGACAAACTATTGAGGTGCCCATCTACACCAACGCATCAACACTAAACTAGGTTGTATTTGTCTGACAAAAACATGCAAAGGTAATGTGACAAAGCTTAGATGCAATCAACTTTTGGAATTATGCAACTAGGTCATAGCGCCAAATCTAGGCCACTAAGATGTAACCATTCCCATGAGACAATGTTGAATTGTCACTTTGAAGCATGCCAAAGATGATCTCTACAATGTGCATTTGTGCATAGATCATTATGCGCGACTTTGAGTTGGCTCTAATTATATCACCCAGGTCCACATGTTGCCTAACAATGTTCTTGTCTAGTGTTTACCCATGCGATATCAGCATTTTCACTATCCCTCTAAGGAAGTAAAATCTCCCATAACATCACATAGTTCACTACCTTGATATGTTAATGATGTGGGAGAAGATAGAGAACATAACAACTTGACCATAGCACACTCATCCCAAGAAGAAGTTATTAGTCATGTACATAAACATACGTAATAAAGCATTCACCACACAATAATAACACAAGCACAAAATGCAAGGGGAGCCACAATTTTACAACTTTCAATATTATTCCAGCAAGAAGTAAATTTGGCCAATCAAAGAATGATAGAAACTATACCTTGAAGCACATGTGCACTATAAACTACATAATATGCTGAGGAAAGAAAAATTAATAGAAAAAAAGATGCAAAATCAAAAGAATGGTCAAAAGAGCATCATAAGCTACAACTAACCAAAAAATAACAATAGGATAAGAAAAGGTATAAGACTTGTTATACTAAATTGTATATGGGGATTTTTGCTCTCATTTTTGCTTCATAGATCACGCTGAAATTCAGTTGTCAAAGTGGAGACGTCATCTTTTGCTAAGTTGTTATCAATGGTTGTCATGATTCTGCCTTGTGATGATGCCATGCCATATAGATGTTTCACCTTTAAATGCCTTGAGGATATATTTTACGGATTTATGGTCTTCATTGATGATTGTACTAGATGTTATTCATATTACCTACAATGGCTAATTTTGATAAGCATAGTTAGTAGAGATTTTTCATAGGGTAGTACTTCGAAGGGATTTTTGTTTTATGCACGTCATTAGCTAACAACTCTTGATCCTTACAGAAACCATAAATCTCCTTTGGTTCCACCTTTTGACCTATCCATCTCCATATCACTCCACCCTTGTATCTTAAACACATTGGATAAAGACTGCCAGATTGACTCTTGACCTCCCTCTGTAACCCCTTCACAGTGAAGGTCTCCTAGTCTTCCCCTGTGTCCCGGGCATTTTTGTGTTCCAATAATTGTCGTGACGATTCAAGAGGCTTGCTTGTAAATCCCGGGGGTTAACTACTTATCAAGCAGAGAAGGTTTCCATGGAGAAATGTTCCTCCATAGACATGAAACATGAAAGGATTTCTCCTCTTCATATGCCTCAAAAAAGACATTTCAAGTAGCTCCTAATCCAAGACTCCTTGTACTAGATGTTGGTGAAAAAGAAAAATTAGCACCAGAATGAAGAAAAAACAAAATGAAGACCAAGTGAAGTTGCAAAAATTAAGCAATCAAGAAAAGGAAGCAAGTCTAAACTTGCATGTGCCTCAAAGAAAAATAAAGGTCAAGGTCTAAAAGAAGAAAACGTACAAGAAAGAAGAGTCCAAGAAAATTAAAGAAGACAAGTCCAAGAAGGAGCTAAAATCAAAAGTAAAGAAAGGGGGTTTGAATCGGACTGCCAAGGTCAAAGGAGTAGTATCTCCTTACACATCACCCATTTGTGAGACACATTCCCTAGTGTTCGCCTAATTGATGAAGATCACAGAGTTTCCCCTTATCCGCTATCTTGAGTCATTAGTCACCTTTGCCCAATCTTCCACTGGACTACCTTTTTTACTTCTTTCCACCCACTTCACCCAAAGGAGAAATTGTCCATGTAATGTTCTTAATGTTGCTTAAATGATAATATGTTTACAAAACATTAACCTCATGCTTTGTACTAACCTTGTGTAGCATTTTATATGCTTGAGCCTTGAAGCTATGTAATGATTCAATTGTATCACTATTGTATGTAAGTATTCTAACTCTAAATCATTATCAATTTAAAATTTTAAACCATTTAAGATGTTATTTTGTCCTTCTAAAGGAATTAGAGTGGTCCATTTATTCATTGGACAAGTTTGTCCAACTTTGACCAAAGTTGACTTTTTCAACTCTTTCACTTGGTCAAAGGGGGGTTTGACTTGATCAACAAGACCAACTAGCGGTATGGGATCATATTTCATCATCATTTATCATATTGCAGCCTTTGAAAGCCAAATTGATCCTTCCAAATGTGTTTTTCAGCTCATATGGACTCATAGGCATTAATTAATGGTTTTCCTAAGTTTTCAATTAAAAATGCCTAAGTCCAAAATTAATACTTTGGAACAAGTAAATGAAGATTTCATATCAGTTTTTGGCATGCTATAGATTAGCATTGGTTAATAAAGCATCTTGGACTTCCATGCATTTCTCTCATGGTTTGATCAAAATCCAATTGATAGGTGATTATTAAACAAACTTCCTAAAGTTTAATTCAAAAATTGCCTTAGTATGGTAGTAAAAAATTCAAATGGCAGTGAAAAAATCTAATTGAGCAAATAATGAAGTGGGTCCTCAAATATGACAAAGATGTCCAATCAGTAAATTGAGGAGAAATGGCACATGCTTTTTGGCCCCACTAGATGAAGATTTTGTGGAGGGCGAATTTGCCCAAGGAGGGCAAATTTCAACATAGTAGATCATCTCATATGGCCCACTAAATCCACCTCAGCCATTCCTCATTGATGAGGCAGCACCCATACATGTTTTCCTTGGCATTTTTGACACTTTGGCATCTTTATTTGGCCCATATAACAATGGGAGAAAATTAGAGGAAAGCACACTTGGCCATGTGAAAACTCGGCAATGTAAAAATTTAATCTCAACCTTTGATCTCTTTAGATGAGGGATTTTGCTTTCTTCTTGAGTTATAAAAGAGAGAGAGCAGCTCGTTCGTAATAGAGGCAGTTTTGTAGATCAATAGAAAAACTTTGTTTTTACTCTAAGTTTCTCGTGTTCTTGGTCACTTGTGTTTGGATTTTGGCTCTTGCCTTCCTCTATTGGTATGAATTTGAAATTTGGTTCAAATCTGAGGTAATATCTTTGATTTTGTTTATTGTATGAAGCTGGAAATTACAATTACTAATGGTCTTGTGGTTCTATGGTAAGAATTTCTCTTCAGTGGTTTACTGCTTTTGCTTCTATTGTTGGGTTTTGCTCTTACTCTTTATACAGTAAATTTCCTAAATTGATTGCTGGATTTTCCCAGGCATTCGTGACTTCTTATAGATTTGCATTTGCTAGGGCCAATTTAGTTAGTTTGAGAAAACGATGGAAGAAAAAGGATGCCTCAGTCAAATCGACTAGTGCATTCCTTCCAGGTCTGTATATTGAGGCGTTAGGAGGGGTGAATCGATTCCAAGCCTAACACCAACGGTCTAGGAACAGGTTCTTTTTCTTATCTTTCTCCGCTCAATACAAAAATCTATTTTTGAAGTTTGTTTGGCATTAGAGGAAATTTACATTTGCTTAGCTAGGTTATTCTGAATTCTAGGCATGCAGATCTAATTAGTAATTTCTATGCATAAATCTGAAGTAAACGCTTGCTTAGAAAAGTAAGAAAAGTATTGGAACACTTTGTATTTGCATGGACCATAGCTGAGTAGTGTTTATTTTGCTCTAGTGTACTTTATGTGCTTGCTATTATATTGTTTTATAATCTGATTTTAAAACCAGCAAGCTATTTTGTGTTGAGACCATACTCTAAGCCAATACCAGCACCTCTAATACACTCATAAAATTCAGATCTAAGCATTAAACCCAATAATAATCAGAATCTGAACTTAAATCCATTGTTGGTAACCATTAAAACTCAGCACTATAACCTTTTAAGCAATGTTCCACCAAGTTTCCGGGACGCAGAGACGTGGGAGCGGGGAAGCGCAGGAGCGACCTATATAGAAATTTTCCTCAAATTTTAAGAAAGGTCAAAGGGGACGTCGGGGTCTTCAACATAAGGAACCTCGTCACTAATATTACAAAATTTATACTAGAATACATAAAAATTGAAAGTTGGAGTATAAGTCGTTAAAGTCTTTAATTTTATAATCTAAAGACTAATACAAGTTTACAACATACATCAAGTGAAATAAAATGAAATACAACCATACATAAACTATAACTGATAAAACAAAATCGGAAATACAACTATATTCAACAATGCAATGGAATCAAGGCTAAACAGAAGGAAAATAGTGGATGGTGTGACCCTTTATCATTTAATTTTTTATCAATTTTATTATTTTTTGGTCAAAAACAGTCAAAGGAAACATGGGGATGCCATTTTTAGGAGGGAAACATTTCCCTTTTTCCAAGAAATGTCCCCTTCTATGTTTCCATGAGTTTCATTCAAATGGGGATCTAGGTGTATGTTTCCAATGGAGTTTCCAAGTTTCCGAGACATGTGGGGATGTGGAAGCACATTTCCTACCCTTGGGGATGTGTCATGTGTAACACTGCTTCTAAGTGACATATATTCTTAAAGTTCTACGTTCATTTAATTCAGTTGTCTTTAGATTTCAGTCCTTCACCATATAAACCCTTGAGACAACCATCTTACCTTTGAGCCTAGTCATTTTAATGTCACTATTCATTTCTAAGACTAGCTTGCCTTTCATTTTCAGATCTAATCTAGTTACTCATTTCAGTTAGGGAATATTTTCAACCTCATTAATCTAGAGCCTCTTAACATCCCCCACAGTGTGCCACACTTTGGGACTTTTTCTAATTTATGAGGAACACTATTTTCCTAGAAATCGGTCTAGCAAGTACTTTTGAGAAAGCTGGTCTCCACTGGCAAGTACCCAGAAAAGCTTGACTGGGGTCACCTCTCGTGGTTATCCCAGGTCTACTTCGGTGGACTTGAGAAACCTAAAGAGAGAGGACTTTACCCATTTCACACTTAGGAGTATCGTCTTGAGGTTCCGTCGGTTTAGGAACCGATTAATCCTTGCAATCTCAAGGCTACTAAGTTGTGCGACAGTAAGACTCCAACAAAAGAAGAAAAATCTCATCTTTAATTTTGCATGAAAATGTGCAAGAGTAGAGTAATACAGTTATTTTCACTAGTTCATATTTTGTAGCATCCATATTCTACATGGATAATCAATTACTCTTACAGTCTTACAGACAATATGCCACATCATGTATTATAAGTAGACAATAATTCAAACCAGCAAAAAGCAGTACACTACAGCATCCATACCTATGCCAGTGTCTACAATCAACAGATAGTAATTGAAATTTGTTTAGGAATGGATCCCTAGCCATAATATAACTGACAAGAGAAATTAAGCAGAATAATGCAGGTCAAGTACACAACAAAGAAATTACATCCTATAACAATACCTCCCAATCAGGACAAGGGTTGAGGGCAACAGCAGACATGCAACTCGCCTTTCCCTGCAGAAAATATCCTTTCAGTAAAAAAGATAGAAGAAAAAATTCTTGACTTTCAGGCAAATTAACTATCTCCATGGCATAGTAATCAAATCAACTAATATTTACAGCTTGCAAAGTTGTATACAATTAACTCACATTAAAATTGCAATATAAGAAGAAACTGCTGCATTTCAACACCCATAAACAAACTTAAGATGAAAGTAAAGGATGACAGTCCCTATATTAAGATAAAAGTATGACCTGCACAAGAAGACAGATGACTCGACATACCCCACAATTATCAGAGGATGGCAGAAGGGTGCAGGGTAAAGGATATAGGGCACCCGACCCCAACTCCCACCCCAAAAACCCAATGTAAGAAAATAATATTTAAAAACAGAGATTTTATTGTTAGTTCATCAACATCAAATTTTAATCACAAATAAACACAATGAAAGCATTCAATTTCAAAAAACGACAGTCAATTGGGTGAACCAATACATCTGTATTTAATATGATGTACATCCATACAAAATCTCTTAGTGAATACATAGGTGAAATTCAAATAGGTGCTTCTCTTACAAAATGATAGTTTAGGACTTTGGGACCTTGGCACATCCTTTAAAAGTGTATGCGCCCCATATTAAAAAACATAAAAAGAAAACAGAGGGCTTATTTCTTTCTATTTTGGGGAGGGGGAGGGGTTGTCTAGACTCTACACTCAAGGGACACCTAGGCATCCCCCATGTAAGCGGGGAGTGTCCCATTGTCCCCTTTAGAATTTTAAGGAGTGGCATACATAGGAAGTCCCCTTTGGGTAGGGGAAGTTCCAAAGACATACCTGAATCATCCCCATAGATGCGAGATGGTCATGGACATCTCCAAAGAAAAATCCCTTCCTCAACCCATGAAAAATACATGGGACACATCTCAAACCCATAAGGATGCATCCTCTATAAAACATTAGTTACTACAAATGCACACAATAACCTTTCTTCATCAAAGAATCAATAAACTCCAGCATTATAATGTGTTCTTCACACCAACATAATGTGTTCCTCTTATTGTTATATGTGTAATTCAAGATTAGCTAATGTGATTATAATGTCGTCTTCTGCTTAAGCACAAAGGACCTGTTATCACAAAATCACTAGCTGCTACAGAGGGGTATCCTATCTCGGATGGTAAAGGTAGGCAGCTAGGCATGCGACACTCGCAAACACAAGTCCACCGTTCGAAAAACGGTCGTCACACCAGACGAGGTGCTTGTCGTTTTAGACAGGACACGTAGCCTAGTCAAGGGGGAGACCCTGCTCAACCAGCGATGATTGAGGACCAAAAATAAACACCCAAATCCCAAAAGATGAAACAAACACAAAAGATGAGTGTCAAGTGAACCCAAACTCGATTCCAGCCAAAGATTGGACACCAAGATGAAATAAGCGTAGTATAAGAAGGTGACTAGATCTAAAATGTGATGAAGTAGATGAAGTAAAACAACAATCTTAATGGCTGGAAATTAACTAGGGAGCACAATAAACTAGAAGTGGTGAAATGATGAAATTCCGCCAAAGGAAAAGATTGTTTAAGTGGTTTAACAGGCCTAGGGCATAAACAAATTAGTGTTTTTAAGCACTTCTAGCAAATGATAACTTGATTTCAGATATTAAAATGGCAATTAAAACACGAATCAAGCATACCCAAAACCCATAAACAAGCACAAACAGCGTGGATGAGCAAGCTGCCCAAGGAAGGCGTGAGCAGAAAATGACTAATGCCTATTGGTATGGGCAAAGGGAATCGGAATGATTTAAAACTTTGGAATTGGACTCTTAAAATTATTTCAGAAGCGGGTTTGTAAAGAAAATAAGGTTTTAACGGTAAAACTTTTGTATTTTTAATTTTAGGGTTTATTTTGGTGTTTTCCAGCTTGACATTCACAATGAAAATGAAATATGAGAAACAAGAAAGAATGGCGTACCTGGGATAATGGAGATGGAGAAGTTTTGTGTGAAGACAAACCCCGAAGATCAAATGTTGAGCAGAAGTGAGATTTCCCTGAGCGTTTTGGTGCAGCCAGTTGACCCAATGCGCCTTGGTACCTGCGAGAGAGAGATAAATCAGTATCTATAGCAAATAACAAGAGATAACGAACAAATGAAAGACAAATAATGAAGGAAAGCAAGTAACAAATGCAAATTTACTTCCCTTGTTGAAATCCAGAAGAGAAAACGCAAGCATGGAGCTGCTAGCTCAAGAGCTGCGTCCTCCTCAAGTGGTCGATTTCACCTGCAATTCGTAATGGCCAAGGAAAGATGGAGACACCGCAAAATAACTCAACAATGCACCGGAAGTATGCTAACAATCAAAACAATAACATCCCACACCATATCACAAGTAACTCGGAAGAAATGTCTCTCAATAACTCAGTCTCAAGTATCCACATGCCAAGAGGCCTTACAAATGAGTGAGCTTACTCTCTTATAGAGAGAGCTCCAAATCCAAGCTCCATTCCCACCAAAACAAATTGCTGGGATTCAATCCCCAAGAGGCCAAATGAATGGCTGAGATGGAGTGGAGGAGGGGGGCAAATTACCCTCATGCGCCAAAGGGAGAAGACGGGCCACTCGTGGGGCCCATACAATATGCAAATAACTGTCTAGGGGGTGTCTATGGGTTGTTTTAGCCCCCTAGACCATATACCCAAAGTTTCACATCATAAAATTTACAAAATGTGAGTTTTTACATGGTGAAAAACGCCCCACTATGGGCAAATTCGACCCACAACTAGAGCTGGGCAAAAATCAAGGCCCCACATCAAATAAAATGTGTCCATACTATGTCAAAACGATATTAGCGGACCCCCTTCCCTTTACCAACCATTGCACTTACCATTTCCAAAGTTAACTTAGCCAAATTTGATTTTGCTTCATTAATTAATTGCTGGTTTTATTTCTGAAGATGTATTTTGCGCTCTTGACCCACTTATATTACTTGGATTGACGAACCGGTTGCTGCACTGTGATCGTAGACCCCAAATATACTAGAAATGGTCACTGGAACGACCATGATCCATCAATTGAGCACTATTTGCCCAAAATCCACGATTTTTAATTAAAACAGGTCCCTAGTGACCAGTAATAATTAAAAATCTCACTAATGATTCAACATTTTCTCGATCTAACACTTAGAGGCGCATATGGGACCTCAATACATGATAAATAACCAAAATCAAAGTTTTGGTTGCAACTTTTTTTGGGACCCATTTTTGGCCTGGTCAAACTAGTTTGACCAAGTAACCTCTGGTCAAAATGGTTATGGCTGAAACATGTACGGCAACACGAAAAGCCAAAGGCTTCCTTATTTATGTTTGTTAATTACTAAAAACATATAACGACAACATGGTGATCATAATAGATAATATTTCAATAAAAACTGGGCCCCGGGTGAGGTGGGCCCACCACCTCCAACAAAGACTCAAAAACTGCTATGCACACTTATAGACTTGGTCACTTCGCTAACTTTGGGTGAGGTGGATAAACAAGGTGAAAAGATAG
Source organism: Larix kaempferi (assembly GCA_027924585.1). NCBI lineage: Eukaryota > Viridiplantae > Streptophyta > Pinopsida > Pinales > Pinaceae > Larix > Larix kaempferi. The sequence continues at coordinate 810,261 of BSBM01000817.1, read as the reverse complement.
GGGAAAGACAAAGACCATGACCATGTGACCCTTTGGATAAACGGGGAAAGCGGGGCCCACTAACATAAGCATACCATGATAACACAAGGGAAGGGCGATGCCTCACAAATGGGTATAGTGGAGGGAAACCACCACTAATCATCTAACACACACCTTGCAACTCACATTCGTGCCTTCAACAAACTCCGTGAGGATCTTTTCTAGAGCCACCATGACTGGGTGTCCGGCAAACCGTAACTTGAGACTCTAGGGGACAATTCACATAGATGTCCCTTACTCCATCTCACTTCCTTGCCCCGCGGGACTAGGTGAGGAAATAACCAATACAATGCTCTGATATTAATGGTTGACCTATGTCCATGTGTGTTGAAGAACACATTCTTGGATTTTACATTTCACTTTCATACTTCGCCTTTTTGGCTTGATTTTACATCCAGATAGCCTTTTGGGCTTCATTTACATTTCTTTACATTTCATAGCCCTTCCGGCTTCATACATATCTCAAAAGATATAACAATGGCGCTCATACTGCAAAGTAATGGGGGCAAGTGTGCATGCTCTGATGACTAGTGGGGAACACCCGGTGAGTCTACACAATCCTATACTGCATTACAACATCGAGGGCAACCGACAGGAGTAAATCCCAGGTTTGAGAATGCATCTCACACACTAAAGAGCCAAGGCACAAGAGACAGGGAATCATGGCATACTCAGGAGTCAATGGGGAAATGGGTCCTCGAGGCCACAGGTCAAGGTCTAAGTCGAAAAAGAACCAAAAATGGATGAGTCGGATGGGTGGAAGGAAGTGACAGGTGAATCCAAGGTTAGCTTCCTAGGAGGACGAATGACCAAGTCTATACCGATAGTTGGGACAAGAACCAGTGTGCAAATATAGGAGTCTACTGAAAGAGGTGGACTGATCTCACCAAGGGCCATCAACATCACAATAAAGCATGAGATCACCACATCATACATCATACATCTAGTCCATGTCCTATCATAAATAAACAAGTCTGAAAGCAAACATCATGAGCGATATCCATAAAATGTTATACCTGCCATACCATATACCTACTGCTGAAGCTGAATCTGAAGCTGAATCACTGCTGAATCTGGGCATTAAGTGGCAAACCAACTGTACTCTGTAATGCTCTCATCACAATATGGCTAAGTAACTCTCTCAATGGGGTCATGCAAAGCTAGGCAAGGAAGGGGGAACCTGTAATCACTGCTCTGTAGTAGCTCTGGACCATCAAAGTACAATCTGTCCCCTCTGATATCTCTGCTCCGGGCAATCTCAATACAATAGATGCCCCCCTCTAATGCCATATGATCTCTGATCTAGAAAAAAAAAGGTAGCATGGTCCTTGACCACACAATCTGCAGCATGGTAGCTCCAGCTAACATGAATGTGATAACAGGACCATCCTGCTAACCTATCTAATTCCCATAGGTTCGAGCAAGTACTGACATTCAAGGAATTGACTAAGGATTGATACCATTTAGACAATAAGAAGATCTCAATCATGGTTATTAGATCATCAGTAGGTAAAAGAGGGCCACGGGAACTAGGGGCCACCTGCATGCATTACATGCAGGCCATATTTCATAATGCATGCACTGAAACACCTTTATTAGGCTCTCATGCACACGGAAAGTAATGCATGCAAGTCAACTAGAAATTAGAAGTGAAAAACGACCTAGTCATGCAAAAGTTAAGTCAGGCAATGTCAAAGTTATAAAAGAAAGATAACGTGAATGATGAAGGCCTGCTTATTGATTATTGATTTGAGAAGTCGACTTGGAGAGCTCAGAGAGCCAGTTTAGGGTTGAGGGAAACCACTCAACCATTAAGTGTATTTCAGCAATGAAATCTATCTGTCCTACTCACTATCAGGGTTGGATCATCCAGATTCAACATTACTACAATCATCAGATAGCATTCTTCAGCATTCTACAGGGTTCAAGCCATATACTGGATCAGGAGGACTTGCCCTCTTTGCATGGGCGAATTGGACAAGTAGGGTATCTTCATATCTCAACATACAGTGGCCTTTTTGTCTACATGCAGCCTCCATCCTTCCGACAGCACCACTATTAGCCTAGTTACTAAATAGGCTTCTTATTCAGATCCGGGAGCAAATTATCATCACAACTACTATCAAAAGGGCGCCTTCTCTTGCATGGGCGAGTTTTCCTTGAGGAGGTTCACGGTTTAAGCTTTGGAGCTGGTGCATGGCTTGGATGCATCTTCCACAGTGATCAGAGGGTGATCTTAACCCTAGTTCACAACTTCTGGAGCCATCTCACATCAGTATAACACTTATTCCTCAACTCCAAGACTGAAGGAGGCGCATTTATACCTAGGGCAAATCGTTGGAGGGAAATTACTTTGTATCTTCACCGATCCTTGGCACATCTCTTGCATGCGGGTCTCATATTGATCTACATCCACTACTCTAGCTATTGGTATGTACATGCATTATCTCTATCCCTATTTTATAGCATATATGAATAGGTGGGTTATTTACGGTTTTGGAAAACCCATGCATGTCCATGCAATCATAGTTCAGCACATGCATTCATATTTTCTTTAAGTATTGGGCCATAAGACTACAATCAAGCAACAACATCATCAGAAACCCCATCAAACAGACAGAAAAATATCAGTTGGTATATTACAGTGATATAGCTTCTTGCCAATTATTTACTATTAGCACTGATGTGTTTCTTCAAATAAAATATTGAAGTATGTCAACATGTGTAAAAGCTTATGTGAAAAATACATGGGACACATCTCAAATCCATAAGGATGCATCCTCTACAAAAGATTAGTTACTACAAATGCACACAATAACCTTTCTTCATCAAAGAACCAATAAACTTTGGCACTATAATGTGTTCTTCGCACCAACATAAGCTTTTACACATGTTGACATACTTCAATAATTTATTTGAAGAAACACATCAGTGCGAATAGTAAATAATTGCCAAGAAGCTATGTCACATTAGCTAATCTTGAATTACACATATAACAATAAGAGGCTATTCAAATGCATTTTTTAAATACATGTCTATTTAATAATTTAGTTATATGACTTTCAAGGTAACGCTTTATTTTTTTAAATCACTCCATATTTGATTTCTGAGGTTTCTGCAGTGAGAGGTATTTCTATCAAGAGTAACGGTTTATTATTGTTAAATCACTGCATATTTGTTAATATAGAAACAAACCAATACATCTAACACAATCAAACATGGTTTGACGAGTAGATACATGACACTTGGTATTCTCAACAACAAAACAAGGTATGCATTACAATCGTACTTGTAATTAAGTAGAGGAAGCTGAGTTGCAACGTTTACTATGATGAAACCATTGTGATAATTAACAAGCACAAAGCAAACACACAGATTCTTTCTCTCTCTGATATAAGTTGATTTTCAGGTCTTCCTTGACAAGATTAGAGCTTAAATCCCATATAGAGATAATATCAAACCTCAAAGAACTACAAGTAGAAAAAATTACCTCATTTATTCTTGGTCATTGTCAAGGCAATTATAGTCAGTTCAACTTACTTTGAACAATAGAAAGTTAATTACTGGCACATGTCAATTCCATTCAACCGAATCGAAGGTTGACTATTTTTGACAAAAATGATGATAAATGGAAGAACATCACTTTAATAGATAGATATAATCTATGTTGATACAGTGGTGCAGTTTGTTAAGAACCCAAGCTGCTATACTACAGATTCAAGTTGACACCACCAAAAAAAATTATTCCAATATTTAATGATTGTCATAATCAAACACTGTTCTACAATTGATTACAGCAGTCTGACTAAGACTAATTGATGCAAACTCCAATAATTCCTCCTGTGCAAGTTGAAATCTACCAAAACCTGCAGCTCTATCTAACTGAAACACCTATCATGAACCTCATGATCGTACAAGAAATATTTATGGTGTAAACACAAGTACTAGCAAGCCTAGGAAACATGTGGAGGACATTGTCAGACAATATGGGAAGCATTGCCTATAAGTTTCCCAGTGGCTTCCAGTAAGAAAACATTGTTTTAGATTGTAAAACATTTTTTCTTTAATTTTTTTCTAAGTTTTCAGGATATAGATCCGGACGCAGAACTAAATACATATACAGATCCGTGGGATTTCTGAAAATCCAGGGTCTGTATAGGAAAATAGGAACAAGCCCTAAAATGATAAAAATAGGAAAAGGCACTTCTGAAAAGGACAGGAATGACTTAATCAATTTAGTAAAAGAATATAGGGATGTGTTTGCTTTTACCTATGAGGAGTTAAAAGCATATCAGGAAGATGTCTTCCAGCAAACCATCCCTCTCAAGCCTGAACGTCAAAAAGTCAAACCTTTTCGCCAAAAGCTAAGGCAAATAAATCCTAAGTTGGCTCCTATTGTGAAAAAGGAATTAGAGAAAATGTTAGCGGCAGGTATTATAGCCCCCACTAGACATTCATCTTGGTGCTCCAACTTAGTGGTAGTTAGAAAGAAAAACGGGAGTATAAGGATATGTATCGACTTCAGAAATCTCAACACAGCTTGTCAAAAGGACAACTATCCTCTCCCTAACATGGAGACCCTCCTCCAACGGGTCACTGGATCTAATATGATATCCATGCTTGATGGCTTTTTGGGATACAACCAAGTTGTCATTCAGAAAGAACACAAACATAAAACCACCTTTACAACCCCATGGGGTACTTTTGAGTATCTAAGAATGCCTTTTGGCCTTCTTAATGCTGGCGCTACTTTTCAGAGGGCCATGGACTATGCCTTCAAAGAATTAATTGGCAAGATCATTGAAATTTATCAAGATGACTTAACTGTATTTTCAAAAGAAAGATCCAGCCATGTCAATCACCTTAGGCAGGTTTTTGAAAGATGTAGGAAATATGGAATTTCCTTAAATCCGGCCAAGTCAATTCTAGGGATTGATGAAGGGAAGCTTCTTGGTCACATTATATCTACAGACGGGGTCAGGATTGATCCTGAAAGAATTGAAGCCATCAAGAAGATACCTCTACTGAAGAATGTGAAAGGTCTCCAGTCTTTTAATGGACATATCAACTTCATAAGAAGATTTATCCCCAACCTAGCTGAATTAATGAAACCCATCCAACAATTAGTCAAGAAAGATGCTAAATTTGTATGGACAAATGAGGGGAAGGAGGCTTTTTCCACCATCAAAGATGCTATCACTAGGTCACCTGTTTTGGTCAGTCTTGATTATACCAAAGACTTTATGATATTTTCCTTTGCATCAGAGGACACCATTGTCGGTGTGTTGCTCCAGAAGAACTTCGAAGGGTTCGAGCAACCTATTGCCTTCAAGAGCCGTGCATTAAAAAATTCTGAGTTAAAATACACAATAATGGAAAAGCAGGCCTATGCCTTGGTAAAATCTCTTAAACACTTCAGAACATATATTGGATATTCAAAAGTCATAGGATATGTCCCCCATGTTGCAGTGAAAGACATCTTGTCCCAACAAGATTGCTTAGGAATAAGGGGCACATGGGTTTCAAAAATCCAGGAATATGACTTAGAGATTAAACCAACCAAACTTATCAAAGGGCAAGGTCTTGCTAAGATGTTAACTCTAAAGAATGAAGAAGCAATAGGTGTGATTTGTGAAAACAGTAGACCTGAACCAACTATGACACCAGCTTTGCAAGAACTTGACAACCATTGGTATTCAAACATCATATATTTCCTACTTCATTTCACTTGCCCGAATCACCTCAAGGGACACAAACGAAGGGCCTTAAGATTAAAAACTGCTAGGTATTGCCTCACTCGGGAGGGTTTGGGTTGGAGGAACCAGACGGAATTATACTTAGATGTGTTCATGAACACTATTCTAAAAAGATCTTGACTGAGTTTCACTCAAGATTTTGTGGAGGCCACTTCGCAGCAAATACAATTGCCCACAAAATCCTTCGAGCCGGATACTATTGGCCAACCATCTTTGCAGATGTACACAAACATGTTAAGTGTTGCCAAGAGTGCCAGCTTTTTACTGGGAAGCAGAAATTGACTGCTCTTCCCCTTACACCAGTAGTAGTCCTTGCCCCTTTTCAGCAATGGGGCCTTGACTTTATCAAAAAGTTCAAAGACAATTCTAGCAATGGATTATGTTGGATCCTCACGGCTACCGATTACTTCACTAAGTGGGTAGAGGCCATACCCACTAAAACAGCCATGGAGAAAGTTGTTATGGACTTCATTGAAGACAAAATCATCACACAATTTGGTATCCCTCTCAAGATAACAACTGATAATGCCAAAGCTTTTAGCTCTATCGACATGACATCTTTCTGCTTTAAATATGGCATTACCCTATCCCATTCATCTGACTATTACCCACAGGGAAATGGACTTGCCGAGTCAACCAATAAAAACCTGATGAACATCCTTAAGAAAACTGTGGGCAACAAAAAAAGACATGGGATAGTAAGATTAAGTATGCTTTATGGGCTAATAGAATTACCAAAAAGAATTCTACTGGGAAGTCTCCTTTTGAATTGGTATATGGTGTCACAACTGAGTTACCTGTCAGCATGCAAATACCAGTTTATAGAGTGATAATGGAATATGGTTCAAAGAGGGAAGAGACGAAACAAAGAATCAATCAAATTATAGAACTTGATGAGAGTATAAGAGCATCCTTACATCAGATTCTAAGGCATCAAGAGAGCATGAAGGGAACATTTGATAAATCAGCAAAGCCAAGACCTTTCAAGATTGGGGACACAATCCTCTAATGAGATAAAAGAAAAGAAAAACCGGGAAAGCATCGAAAATTCGACAGCCTCTGGAGAGGCCCTTTTATTATGTGTGACCTCATCGGGACCAACTCTTTTATACTCAACACCATGGAAGGAGAGAGGTTACCCTTACCTATGAATGGACAGCGTCTAAAGCTGTTCTACAGCAACAACCTCTAAAAATGCCCATGGGGGCATTTCAGGGCTTTTCTAAACCCTCTCTTGTTCTATTTATATGCTTCTATTTTTGTACCATATATACTTGTACTTTATCTTTGTATTATATTTCACGTACATGTTGCTTTGTATCATATGCTGTATATTAATATGTAAATAGATTTCATTTTATGTCGGTAGCTATTTTGGCAATTTTTATCATGAACATGTGGGCTTACACACTTTTGTTTTCATGCAAGAAACAAACATTCTAGGGTTCTCGAGCACTCTATTTGATTCATAAATCAAATGAGTACCCGTCCCGCAGTTGGAGCCAGATGTTGCCAACCATTTTGTATAATAGTTGAACTTCCATTGAGCTGCCAATGTTTGAACATGATCCATGTTCATTTCTAGAGTATCAGAGGTTCAATTTTCTGACTTAGCCAATTTTGGCTAGCCATTTTATTTTTGTTGTTGAAATGACCATGCCCCATGGGGTTTTTGTAAAAAGTGTGCTAGTATGGGGGTTTGAGTTGCTCGGTCCCCTAAGACTTGACAGTCAACTAAGGTATTCCAGGGAGTTTTTTCACTTGTCGATTATGCTTTGCCTTTGGCCGAGTAATAATCGATGAGTTTTTCTCCTGCTTCCTCCAAAGCTGGAATGCCCGATTTTGAAAATTGAGCCTTGAGGGGTTATCAGAGTCCAACAGTTGTATATGAACCTACTAGACACTATGGGTCTTTTCTATGGTCATTTCCCAGGTCCCTAGGTGGTTTAAAATGTTGTCCGAAAAAATTTTACAAGACGCGTTGGATTTTTAGTTTTTATTATTTTATTATTAAATTTTTCAATTATTTTAATTGAAAATTTTCCAAATGTAATAATTAAGTGGTTTGGGGGCGGATTTAAAAGATTGGAGGCTCAATTCCTAAGCCAAGAATCCCAGTTAAACCCCAAACCCACTTATCCTAAGTTTCGGACAGTCATTTAGCCATTTAATTAATACTTTCTCAAAAAAATCAATAAAAGAGAAATATTAATTAAAATAATCAGAAATTATTATTTTGGAGAATATCCAAATCTCTCCAAAATAATCCAAATTCAATAAATAAACAGGCTAAATGACATGGCAATCAACATTTATGAAGATTCCAATCATCTCAGATCAGTTTTAGTTAACTATCTAGTCACTACAAGTCAAAATCAATCAAGGAATTCGCCCTCTCCTAGATGTGGCAAGCATTTAATGGATTGTTGGTTGTGTATTTATGGAATGGTGGGCACCTTGCCTAGATTGAGGCCACATCACAAGCTTTAACTCCCACAACTCGAGTCTATCTCAAACATCAACTCCAAGCTTGTCTTTTGATTGGATTCACACCCTCCTTGCATGCTCACGACTTTCCTGTGTGGAGGATGCGTATTGGTTGGGTGATGGTAACTAGGAGTGGGGGGCACCTTGCCTAGGTGGAGGCCACCTCCCCACTCACAACAACCAAAGCTCGGCGTTAACTCAGGGATCAACACTCCAAGCTCTCTATTGATTGGAATTCGACCTCAATCTTTGCCAAGTTTGAATCAGGGTTTAGGTAGTCAGTTTTTGTATAAATGAGAAGCCTTTTGGCTCTCTTATGATGGATATTTTGTGCAAGATTACTCTGCCAAATTTGTAATAGTTCTTAGCTTTTTCTATCTGCAATAAAAGCGACTTTGGAGGTCTACATGGTGTGCTCAATTTGTTCATGAGGAATGCTTCAATTGTATTAAGGTGATATTGTCCCTTTATGCTTCTTACATTATAAATGCTTTGATCATGCTTCTAGCTTAGAAGTCTTTCTTAAGTCCATAGGGTGAGCATTTGTGGTTTCAATTTGTTCATTGATGTTTGGTTTCATGTGATTTAAAAGTAGCAAATGTAGTTGGTAATACTGACGCTCTTCTTGTCCCATTTAATTAATCATACTAGGCTTGATCAAGTTTTATTTGTGAATGGTGTATTGTGCAGATTTCCCAAGTGTGAAGTAGGAACTTGAGCTCGGCTGCTTCTTTCTCCTCTTCACCACTATTTTTCTGACAAATTTATGAATTTCAGGGCTTTCCAAGGATCAAATATGTGCTTCAAAGTTGAGCTTGAGAAGTTTGCTAAAGATCCATCCTTTAAAATCAATTAAAATCCTTGGTTACTGGTTACTTTACAAGAAGTCCTAAAACCTTCAAGATCTATCCTTGGCTCCTTGTCTTTTTTGCCTTGTTTGGCTTGTTGCTTTTTACCTTCTTCTCTTTCTCCCTTCCTCCTTTCGTTTTCCTCTTCTCTCCATTTGTTTGCCTTCTTGAAATCCTCTCCATTCGTCCTCCTCCTTTGTTATCTTCTTCCATTCGTTTTCTCTCTTTTTCCTTCCATTCATTTCCTCTTTCTTCTCTCCTTCGTTTGCCTCATCCCCTTACTCTCTTCCTTTCGTCTTCTTGCTTTTTACCTCCTTTCGTTCCCCTTCCTTTGCTCTCTTTCCCTTTCGTTTTCCCCTTCATTTGCTCTCTTTCTTCTCCTTTCGTTTTCCTTGTTTGCTTCCTTCCGCATTCGTTTTCTTTGGCTTGTCTTCATTTTCTCCCTTCCCTTTCTTCATTTTGTTTAAGTTTCATTTAATTCTCAAGTATTTTAAAAGTTAGCATTTGTTAGTTTCCATTTCTAGAGCCTAGATCTTAGATTTAGTTTTCAAGCTTTGATTTGATTAAGGAATAATGGGTGCTTGAAGTGTGTTTGTTTTAGGTGCTTGAAGAAGAGATTAACCAAAGACAAGTCAAAAGACTTGAAGAAGCAAACAAGAAGAAGCTAAAACCAAGAAGATCCAATAAAACCAAAGAACCAATCTCCTTTTTGTAAAAGCTTTTAAAAAAGCTTCATTCATTTCACTTCTTCTCATTTCAAGGGATAAAAGCCCCAAAGTACTGTAACTCTTAAAAAGCTAGTGGGATTACGGCTCCCACATTTTCTTTTACTTCCCCTATTTGGGGGAAGCGTGTTGTGTTTGGCATGTCCTTTTTGCATCATTAGCTTAGATTTGATTTCAGTACGTAGTTTAGTTTTGCTTTCTTAGAGTAGTTCCATTCCACTAATTGCTAGTTGTTTGTCCTCGCTTAAGTAGTTCATTTTTGTTTGATATAAATTGATAAACTTAAAAAGAACCAAAATCTCTTGAATCTCACTCAATAGTGGATCAAGAGTGCTCTCTATCGGAGAGTCATTTCTGCTTTTCATTTTGATTTACTAACCCCCCATGCTCTCCCGAGTAAGGCCTTAAAACCTAAAAGAGATTCTTAAGTAGATTAGTTTTCCATTTCAGTACTTTAATTCCGTGCATCATAAATCTCTTGAATCTCGCCATAAGGCAAATCAAGAGTGCTCTCTATCGGAGAGTTTTCTATTTGGTTCTCTTGTTTCAAACATCCCCCTTAAAATTGGAATTTACCATTTCTATACCGCGTATGCTCTACCCTACCCTGAGAGGTTGGGATACACAGAAATGGTATATGCTATTTAATTGTTCACATTTAATCCAATTTTAACCATAATAAAATTTTCACCCCATAACCAATGAAAATCCGACGTTGATCGTCAATACGCTAACGTGGGCAAATTCTGCCTGGGGGCGCTGGGTCGCTATACCTCGTTTGCAGTGGCTGGTTAGTTATTGAACGCCTCGCTGTAAACTTGGATAGTCCAACATGTCCTTGTACGGAACCACCTAGAGCATTTTCCGGACATATTTCCAGTACCTCTGCATATATTGGAAATTTCCTTCACCTTAATAATCAAGATCGCCACAAAATTTATAATAAAATTTACAAAGAACACTTGCAAAACGATCTCAAGCACCATATCAAGACTTGTATCTCAGCATCCCAAGCATATTATTTGACTCCATAAGGCACTGGTCCATCTATTGTTTCATTTATTTTATCTATCGGAAGTGCATGTTATAAACTGCTTTAATTTGTCTCATCGTGGATGCTATTGCTATAAGTTGTCAATCAGTGGTGTATCTCTAAATTATTGCAAGTATATCTTTGTGTTGATTAACTCTCAATTATTGTAGATTTGTGATCACAAAAACTCCTAAGTAACACCCATCCACATCATCAACACTTTAACTTAAAACAAAAGAGCCTTAGACAACTCTTTTTAGGGACTACCCCCCTTGGCTTCGTTGGGAGTTAGCCTAAACGGAGGAGCTGGGATCAAGTGACAGAACTTGGCTCTTTACTTGCCCCCAAGGGCACACCTTCCCACACGGGAACAGCATTTTGAAAGATTTATGCAGCTGGTGTGCATTTTGGCGAACAACATAGCCCAACCAACCAAAATGACTATTATTCTAATTGGAAGCATGTTAAAAAATTGCAAGAACTCTCAGTGGGTGTTCATGGGAATGGGAGTGCAATCTTTGTCACAAGCCCTACAATGGCTCTTACAAAAGTGAATGCACACATTTTGCATGAAAAGGGATCAGGCATAGATGTTTGTTCAGTTACAGCGGACCCCACTAGGAGGCAACAATATGAGAGAACATAATAATGCTCAAAGGTTGAAAACAAAAGACAGATCAACTTGATAACAGCAATACTCCAGCTCCTAACATTGAGAAAAGAAATATCCATAAAGCTAAGTTGCACGAAACGTGGAAAAGTTTCCGAGTTTCCGAAACAGGGACGCCTAGAAGCGTGAGCCTCCCAAAATGGGTACGCCGAGGGAAACGTCGTGTATATATATACATAATTTTAAAATACTCCATTGAATTATAATTTTAAAATACCTCATTCAATTGTAAAAAAATAATGAGACAAATTGAAATAAACAATAATTTAGAACTTGGAAGGAAAAGCACATCTTTATTTATTATTAACTCAGCCTTTATAGATGAGGCTTTACATCCAAAAACAACCTTTATAGGCTTTACATCCAAAATTAGCCTTTATATACGAGATTATATGTGCCAATGCTGGAAATGAAATAAAACATAAGGTAAAGACATAATCAATTACATATAATCCTCATCATCGTCGTCAAAAATAGAACAAGATGCTTGTTCTATAGCAGTAGATCGTGGATTTGAAGAAGAGCCAACTCCACTTTCGCCTGCACCACTAATACCAGCATGAATATCAAGAGCAGCAAGAGAGATCTCCAATTCTGGGTTTTCTGCCTCAACATCCCATTCTTTGTGAGGCCCACTTGTATACTCTTCACCTCTACGATACACAAGGCGCAGGTTTGAATGCACATATACAAGATCTTCTGCCTTCTGTGATCCCAACCTGTTTCGTTTCACAGAATGAATAAAACCATAAGTGCTCCAATTCCTTTCTGCTGCTGAAGAGCTTGCCACTTGTGATAGGATTCGAGTGGCAAGGCTTTGCAAATGCACACCATTTGCCCCATGACAAGTCCACCATTTAATCGGGTTCATGGTGCTCCTCTCATCCAAAGTTGACATCTCTCCAAAATCCTCCAAACCAGAAGCAAAACAGGCAAATTCTTCCCTCACTTCAGTTTGTAACCCAGCCGGAAACAACCTCTGGAAGGCTTTCTTCACCCCAACTACCACCTCCTTGTCCTGATGCAGGGCCTTCCTCTTCCCATTGCTTTGAGCAATGAGTTCATTGTCATAAAAGCGTGGCATAAGAGCATGTGCTAAAGTGTGTAATGGAGTGTTGAATCCATTCCACCTGGTAACAATGATGCATCTCACCTGCTCTTCATAATCAGCAACAACAAAAAGAAGAGTGGGAGCTTCTTGCGTAATGATTTCCACGGTTTTTTCAACCATGCTATCCATGCCATCATAAATCTCTCCTAGGAAAGGTCTATCAGTGTCTGCTTCTCTAAGAAGCTGAAATGCAGGTAAGGTGAACTTAAGCAAGAAATCTATCTTGCTCCACCAATCCTCATCAATCAAGAACCTGCGCACCATACTTCCCCTCTCTGAATCTGCTTGTCTCCACTCAACCCAAGTTGGGCCCACCACCATACTCATCAGTGCATTTTTGACCTCATAAGGCGACGCAACATGATGAAGTTTGAGGCATATCTAGTCTCAGCAACTTTGAGCAACTCCAATTTGGAGTATTCTCAATAGATTGCTTGAGATAAGTGATAGTTGGTGATGAATTTTATGATCTCACGTGCCTGCCCTGTGATCTCCTTAATCCATGGGGTTTTATTCTCAATCTCTTCCAAAATCAAGTTTATGTTATGGACAATGCAAGGAGTCCAAAAGATATGATTGTACCTGCTCTCAACAATCAATCCTGCAACTTTGCACACTAGTGCATTATCTGTGATAACTTGGACCACTTTATTTGGTCCTACTTGCTTAATAGCAGAAATTAAAACATCAACAATAAAGTGGGAGTCTTTTACTTCACCGGAACAGTCTTGTGCTCTCAAAAACATTGCTCCTGCAAGGTTGGATGCAATGATGTTGATCAATGGCCTACACCTTATATCAATCCATCCATCTGAAATAATGGATACCCCTGTGTTGGTCCATGAGCTTCGGATGGGTCTTAAAACATCCTCAATAAGCAACCTCTCTTTCTTCAACAAAACTGTTCTAAGTTTTTCATAGTTTGGCCCTTTGAAACCTTGAGGGGATGAGTTAATTTCCCTCACCATATCTTGCCAATAGGAGGACCGAACCACATTAAATGGGATGCCACATGCATAGATGGCCCTTGCTACTCTGGACTCTGCTTCATCTCTCTCTTGATTGCTAAACATCCTCAACAATCTGCTATCGTTACCTGCCAATGTAGAGTTTGATAACTCATCTTCAAGCTGTGTTGCTCTCCTCTTCCTTACTTCATGGACAATACGTGGCTCACTTGTAGCAGCGAAGCGAGTGTTGCCAATGCCACTCTTACCAATCTTACTTCTTTGGTCTTTCAACCTCGTAGCATCATTATGCTCTCTATTGAATTTGGCCCTCGCTTCTGGATTTTTGGTATGGCCACAAACATCAACCCCCTTTACCCCTTCATGCAAAATGTGGGCCTTGACTCTTGTGTAAGAGCCCTTGTAGATCTTGCCATTGTTACACAGGTTGCACCTCCATTCCCATGAACCCCCACCAGGCATTTGCTTGATCTTGGTGACATACTTCCAAAGAGGATAGTACTCTAGCTGTTTGGTTGCTTGGGTAGCTCTTGAGCTTGGAGTTGGAGAAATGGGGCTTTGGAAGCCATGGGATCGTCAAAAAAAATAAACAAATCAGCTCAAGAAACAATCAACTGTCCACAACTGTAAATTATTGGAAGTTGAAATTTTTCGAAGATGAAAATTTCAGACTTCAAACCTTGTTGTTGCTGTACGGATGTTCCTGTACTGTATGGTTGCTACTGTGTTGTACGGTTGCTACTGTTCACTGTACGGCTACCTACTCACTGTACGGCTGCTCCTATTGCCTATTCGTTGTATGGATGCCCTACTCCCATTACTCAAAACACGGCAAATTCAAACTCAGCACAATAAAAAACACAATGTTTTTGGATGGATGCAGATGTGGTAGACTTGAAGGTTGAGCCCGATTTCATAATGCAAGGCATTGTTTCTAGATCATTCTTTTAGGTTTTTAATTTTTTAATTTTATTAATAAAACATACTAAACTCACTTATTTTTTTTAAAACATTCTTAAAAAAACATGAAATCGGGTTTCCATAAAAAAAATTGCGTTTTTCTAATGTTGGACGGGCCCGCGAGCTTTTAAAAATTTTCGAAACGTGGTTGTACGGTACGAAAGGCCACTAAAACGCCGGCGACTGTACCATACGGCGTTTCCAAACGTGAAACGTCGTACGGTACGGCCGACGGCGTTTCGTACCGGTTTCGAAGTTTCGGCGGGTTTCAAGTACGGGTACGGCAGCTAGGGCTGCGTTTCCTGCAACATAGCCATAAAGCAAAGAAGAGGAGAGAGGTGTAGGCACAGAAAGAACCATCAAAAGCTCCCACAGTGGCTCAAGATAGAAGATTGGTTAAAATGGTCAATGCTTAAGGGAGAGAAGAATCTGAGGCAAAAGTGGCAATGACAAGAGGTTGAACCCATTCATACAACCTTCGCAGCCTAGATCGTCCTGACACATCGCATAGTACACCTATCACTTATATCAGACGAGGCCTTAGTGAGCACTCCCCTAGCTCGTTTTGGCAGGCAGTCAAACTCTGCAGCCTCACCTAGCGTTGTAGTGCCACCCCCTTCCACAACTCCCAATCCACCTTTGAGCAACAACCAGATGACTAATGCCAATCCTAGTAAACGTGCCTTTGGCCATATGGCAAGAGCTTCACCCCTCAACTTTGCTCAAATTCAGGGTGTTCCCCATGACATGCCTGATAAGTATTTTGAAAAGATTCTTAAGTTTAGCGGGAGCACAGCCATTACTATTGAAGATCACATCGAATTTGTGTGGCAACACATGGAGACCTATGGGGCCATTGATGAGGATGTATTCATGAGAGGTCTATTTATGTCACTTGAGGGCAATGCCCGCAGGTGGTTTGACCGATTGCCTACTGGATCAATCGATGGTTACGATAACTTCGTGACCAAACTCAATGAACAATGGTCGATCAAACTAGATGGCAAATACTTGCTTAGCCAACTATCAGGGATCAAGAAAAAGGAGAATGAAACCACTCATGAATTTAACATAAGATTCGATAAAGTTGTGGCGCAAATACCTGAATCAATTCGCCCCAAAGACCCAGCTATCTTAATACACTATTTAGATTCCTTCGAAGATGGCTAGGGTATCACCTAAAAGACAAGGAGCCCGCCACTCTGAAGATAGCCCAGGACAACGCACGCAAAGCTGAAGCAAACGCTGCGTCCATGGGGAAGCAAAACTTCCTTGACCACCATGCTCCTTCCTCCTCACGCACTGATTCTTGTGCCCGTAAGGGCAAAGAGCCTGCAAAGGAAGATACAGAGTTAGGGACCGCTGAGGACATGAAGGAAATGATAAAGACCCTCACCCTTCTTACGAGAGACATGGCTAAAAGCAAGGAATCGGATAGGTACAAGGCTCCATACGGCCCCAAGCCGTACTGGAACCCAAACAGGAGACCCACTACTGAAGAAATCAAGAGACCCCCTGTAGCCCCCAAGACCCCAGACACAAGAGCCATCCACTGGTGCGAGAAGTGTAAAGATGAGCACCTCGAGGCCGAATGTCGTTATGTCGAACGAGAAGAAATTGTAGAGAACATTAACTTTATTGACGTCACACCTTTCGACTTAGACTTCGACCGGATCCTCATTGAAGAGGAGGAGGAGGAGGAGGTCGTTGAAGAAGAAGTTGGCCTTTCTTGTTTACCCGTTCACCCTATTGTTGATGATCTTCAATGAACCAAGATTTATAGGAGACACAGGGATGAGCCCAGGCCCACACCTTTCATGGAGAGGCACGAGGTTCCCCAGCCGGACCTCGGTACTAGCCTTCATTCTTCTGACGAGGCCTTTGGGCATAGCATAGAGTTGGAGAAAGAATTAGCCAAGATCATGCAAAACGTTCCCGTGTCCAAGCTAGCCAAGCTCCCTTCAGTCTGAAGCCAAATCGTCGATTTCCTGGATAGCATCCCCTTAGAAAGGGAATTGTTCACCACCTCTGCAGACGTCCCTAGTTCCCTGGAGATTTCACAAGATGAGGAGAGGGACACGGAGGATCCCCTGGTGTCTATTCACACTGCTATTTATGAGAGAAAGAATGGAGGGCACCAGCCTTTCTATCTAACTCTCAGTATCCAAGACATGCTGCTACACAACTGCATGCTTGACTCGAGGGCATCCATGAACGTCACGCCATTGCAAATCATGAAGGCTTTGGGCCTGGAAGTGACCCGCCCTTACGGGAATGTTTGTGGAATCGATTCTAGACAAGTTCCGGCTCATGGCCTGATCAAGAACTTGAAGGCAAATCTTTTCTCATGTCTGGATATCTCCACAGTCATGGACGTAGTGGTGATTGATCTTCCACCTGTCTATGGCATGCTTCTGTCTAGGAAGTGGGCCGCCGGTTTAGGAGGGCATCTACAGATGGACTTATCTTACGCCTCTATTCCCGACCCTAATGGGGTCTTAGTGAGAGTGTACCGGGAACCCTTCTACGAGGAGCACATTGAGGGCATGGAGGATGCCATGCGAAGAACGTACGGTGAGTGTGAACCAAGTCTCGAAGGCATGTTCATGGCCTTTGGTGACGAGAGGGAAGATTTCGACGAACATGCCAGGATAAGGGCATCAGTTTCAGCGGTGGCTCTCCAGCCCCGAGTTACACTCATCTGAAGATGATTCTGAGGAAGAGTGCATCCATCAACTGAACCATGAGGACATCATGAGCGAGCTGACCCCACTTCCCGAGGGGCATGAGCCTATGGAGACACAAGAGGGATCCCCTACGGGTCACCCTCATCCTTCAGACCTTCGAGATCAACTGGCCCAACTACACCTCGATGATTATTCCACCGCGAGAGACGAGGAGTTGGAATCCTCCCTGTCTGCTGAGTTGAGAGCGATTATGCATGAGTTGCCAACATATAGGGAAGAAGACCACGAAATGGAGGAACGTAGTGAGGACGCTCCCCCTCCTCTCGAGGACTGGGAAGTGAGGGAGATCCCACCCCTGGAATAGAGAAGCTTCACGACGATCCCTGAGATGCTGGCCATCATGAATGACAATCTCGCTAGACAGGCCAAAGGAATTCCCCCGCGCTACTGGTGGGAGGAGCCATCTTCCCAGGAGCCACCTAAAAGGGAGAGCGATTCGTCTGATCAAATCTTCTTTCAGGATTTCTCCCTTCCAACGGATGTCACGGGAGATTTCAAGCCATTGTCGTTTGTTACCCCCGCCTCCCTCCCCTCGTCCGCATGCCTTCCCGAGTTTCCTTTTGCCCACTAAGATCCCTGTACCGTCAAGAGAAGGGTGTAGCACGCATGTTGCATCTTCGCCTTCCACCCACCCCTCCACCAGGAGCCTATCTGCCCAGCCTCCTGACTTTTGGACTAGTGGCGAGACCGAGATACACATTTCAAACCCTAGGTCCTTTGATCCACGAGCTAACCCGGCCCCTGTGAGGCAGGTAACGCGGGAAGTGTTGGTAGGAGAGGTTGCGATCCCGCTGGATGGTGGGTCCCATAGATTTGTATCTCAGATTAGCCACAGGGACCACCATCCGGACGATGGTGGAAATGTCGATGTGTCGGTATTCCGGGACGTAGGTGTAGACCCTCCTTCAGTGAATAGGAGGAGCTTTGCTACTAGGGACCAGGTTGTCATACCAAGTCACATCTTTCACCACATGATTGGAACCACTGCGGGCTTCTGATGGGCCCTTTTAGGATTGAGATTTGCGACAGAGACTCTTACTTTCTATCTACCGAGGATGGACAATACTTCTCTATCCCTGTGAGCGGTCACCACCTTCAGGGGTATGTTCCCAGGTCCACCCGGGGAGATATTCCTTGATCTCGAGCCTTATCCCTTCCTATTTTTGCAACCAATAAGCTCTCGAGAGCAGCAGCCAGTTGTCCTTTGCCTTTGACTACCCCACCTTTGTTTGACGACCGGTTTCCCTTTTTGTTTTATTTCATTTTCTTTTCTCACATTTGACACCATTTTCCCTTTTTCTAGTTTGCTTTTGTACCATAGTTTCCTTTCAGTTGTTTTTCACCTTTCTTACACCTCATGTCTCGGCTTAATAAATTTAAAATGCTGTAGAGTATGTTTCATTATTGATATATTTTCCGTTCAGCATTGTCATTTTGTTTATTTCTATTGGATTATATATATATGTTGTATGTCCTTACGAGCGGTCTGTAGAGATTGGTATAGCGTCTGCATTTTACAGGGATAGGTACATGATGATGATGATGCAGATAGCATGCATGTGCATGCGCTCGATGATGATGAGAGGGGTGCTACGGACCAGAGATTCTGTGGTTCTCAAGCACTCTCTCCCTTATAGCACTTGTCCCAGCTGGAGCCAGATGTTATCACATCCATGTTAGCTGGAGCTACCATGCTGCAGATTGTGTGGTCAGGGACCATACTATACTTTATTTTCCATATCAGAGATCAGATGCCTTCAGAGGGGGCATACATTTTCTTTAGACTGCCCCAAGCAGAGATATCAGTGGGGACAGATGGTTTTGGTATTGGTCCAGACATGTATACACCATTACCTACAGGGGCACCCTTCCTTGCCAGGCTTTGCACAATCCCATTGAGACAGTTGTCTAGCCATATTCTGATTGAGAGTACTACAGAGTATTGTTGGTTTGCCACTTAATGCCCGTATTCATTAGAGATCCAGTTTCAGAGTCAGCTTCAGTAGTAGGTATATCGTGTGGCAGGTATAGCATTTGATGTTCTATTGCTCATGTTGTTGATTAGACTTGTTTATATATGATAGTACACTGACTTTACATATGATGTTGATGTGGTGATCTTGTTGTCATTATGATGTGTTTGGCCCTTGGTGATGTTAGTCCACCCCTTCCAGTAGACTCCTGTCTATGCACACTAGATCACATCCCCATTTATTGGTATAGACTTGGTCATTTAGTCCCCCTAGGCAGCTGACTTTGGATCCACCTTCACTTTCTCCACCCATCCGACTCATTCATGTTGGTCTTTCCCAACTCGGATTTTGATTTGTGACCTTGAGGATCCCCTTCCCCACTGACCTCTGAGTATGCCATGATTCCCTGTCTTTTGTGCCTCGGCTCTTTAGTGTGCGAGATGCACTATCAAACCTGGGATTTGCTCATGTCGGTTGCCCCCGATGTTGCAATGCAGTATAGGATTGCGTAGCCTCACCGGGTGTTCCCCATTGGTCATCAAAGCATGTACACTCACCCCCATTACTTTGCAGTATGAGCACCTTGATTATATCTATTGAGATATGTATGTAGCCCAAAAGGGCCTTGATGTAAAAAGAAATGAAGAAATGTAAAGCAAGCCAAAAAGGCTAAGTATGAAATGTAATGTAAAATCCATGCAATGTGTTTGTAAACACACATGGACACAAGTCAGCCATACATATCAACTTTGTAGTGGTTATTTCCTCACCTAGTCCTGCGGGGAAAGGAGGTGAGAGGGAGCAAGGGACAAGCTCAAGATTGTCCCCTAGAGTCTCAAGTTACGGTTTGTCGGACACCCAGTTTGGCAGCTCTAGAAAAGATCCTCACGGAGTCTTCTTAAGGCACGGATGTGAGTTGTGAGGTATTTGTTAGATGACCAATGGCGGTTTCCCTGCACTATACCCATTTGTGAGGCACCGCCCTTCCCTGTGTACTATCATGGTATGCTTATCTCAGTGGGCCCCGCTTTCCCGATTTATCCAAAGGGTCACACAATCTTGGTCCTTGTTTTCCCTCATCCTTCACCCTATTGTTCCACCTCACCCAAAGTCAGCTAAGTGGTCAAGTCTATCGGTTATGCGTAGCAGTTTGAGTCTTTTGGAGGTGGTGGGCCCACCTCACCTAGGGCCTCGTATTTTTGAGATATTATGTATTTTTTATCACCATTTTGGCATCGTATTGTTTAGTAATGTACTAACATGTATAAGGAAGCCTTTCGCTTCATATGGCATACAGGTATTTAGCCAGCACCATGTTGACCAAATTTGACTTGGTCAAACTACGTTGACCAGGCCAAAAATGGGCCCAAAAAATATTGTGATCAAGATTTCGATTTTGGTCATTTGTTATCTCTTCGGGTCCCGTATGAGCCTCCAAGCATCAGAATTTAAGAAAGTTGAGGCAGCGATGAGATTTATAATTATTATGGACCATTATTGACCTGTTTTAATTAAAAATCATGGATTTTGGGCAAACAATGCCTAATTGATGGATCGTGGTCGTTCAAGTGACCATGTCTACTGTTTTTGGGGTCCACGATCGCATTGCAACAGACGGTTCGACAATCCGAGCACTGTAAGTGGGTCAAAAGCCCAATTTACACCTTCAGCAATAAAAACCAGCAGTTAATTAAATGGAAAATCAAAATATGGCAAAGGCAACTATGGAAAATGGCAAAAATCAAAGGCTGGCTTATATAAGGATGACTTCTAAGGTAATTTCATGATGTTTGGACATTATATTTTGTATTGTGGGGCCCTCTCTTGCCCAACTCACCATGAGGGGCGAATTAGCCCATGGGGGCGTTTTTCCACTTAGTGAAAATTCATGTTTTGTAATGTTATTGGTGTGGGACCTTGGATGTATGAGTTAGGGGGATAAAACATCATATAGACACCCCCTAACACGTGTTCTATTTGTTGTATAGGCCCACAAGGGGCCCCTCACTCCACATGTGCGTTAGAGAGGGCAATTCGCACCCCCTCATGGCGCATTCTCCTCCATTCGATTTGGCTGTTGGGGAGTTGATCCTAGCCATCCATTTTTGGAGGGAATTAGGGTTGGAATGGGGGCACTCTCTACTTAAGAGAGAAACTCTCCCATTTCTCTTCCTCTTGGCACATTGTACACTTGAGTTTGATTGATATAGAGCTATTTTTCACGTGAGTTCTTGAGAGTTTATGTATGGATGTGTATTGCTTGACTGAAATCTAGTATTCCTTAGTTTTGTTGAGTTGTTATTGTAGTGTTTCCATCCTTTCCTTGGCCAACGATTTGCAGCTGAAGAGCACAGCTGGAGGAGGGCGCAGTTTTTGGAGTGGGAACTCCACAATTGCTCATTTTCTCTAGAGCATCAACAAAGGTAGTTGATATTGTCTTTTGCCTTTCAATTCCTTTCTTTTTCAGTCATTTACTTGCTAGTTTACTTACTATTTGCTGCATATACTGACTTCTTCTTGTTTCTGGCAGGTTGCTAGGGCGCATTTGGTCATTGGCAGCTCAAAACGCCCAAGGGAACACGCTGTTGCTCAACAACTGAGTTTGGGGGCTAGTCTTCAGCAATCTCATCCATTCATTCATTCTCAGGTAGCTTCTTCTTGTTGGTCTCTTAGATTTCAATTTCATTGTGTGTTAAGCAGGAATTTCTCATAAAAAACCATAAAAATCAAAATACTAAAATTTAACCGTTAGAATTTGTTTTCCTTTAAAACCCGCCAATGAAACAGTGTCAAACACCCATATCCAAAGTTTCATTGCTTTCTGACTCCATTTACCCATAGAACTAGGCACTGGTTTTTCACTGATTTCGCCCTCCATGGGCATTTTAGCCTATCACGTTGTTGGGTATTTTTCTGGGTTCTGGGTAGTTTAGATTTGGTTTTAAAACGTCTTTTTACCTTCAGAAATCAAGCTGCCATCCATTGGAAGTGTGTTTAATCATCAATTAATCTCTACCCTAGGTCTATTAATCCACTGCTCACTTCCAATTTACTGTATCTCCCTCGACTATTTCAGCCATATAATCACTAATCTAATCTTGGTATTTAATCACGTTTGATTGCTGGTCACCTTTTACATCACTCTCATTTTACCATTTGTGTCCATCGGTTGGCTGAAACTAGACTTAAGAGCTCATCTACACTCATACTTGTTTTATCTCCTTATATTTTGGGATTTGGGTGTATTTTTGTCTCTCAACCATCACCGGTTGAGCAGGGTCTCCCCCTTGACTTGGCTACGTGCCTCATCTGAAGTGACAATAGCCTTGTCCGGTGTGACTATTTCAGCCATATAATCACTAATCTAATCTTGTTATTTAATCACGTTTGATTGTTGGTCACCTTTTACATCACTCTCATTCTACCATTTGTGTCCATTGGTTGGCTGAAACTAGACTTAGGAGCTCATCTACACTCATACTTGTTTTATCTCCTTATATTTTGGGATTTGGGTGTATTTTTGTCTCTCAACCATCACCAGTTGAGCGAGGTCTCCCCCCTGACTTGGCTACATGCCTCATCTGAAGTGACAATAGCCTTGTCCGGTGTGACTTCCGTTCATTGGACAGAGGACTTGGCCATTGCTGGTTACACCTTCCTAGCTGTTCATCCTCTACCGTCCCTATTGGGACATTCATCATCAACAGCTAGAGATAGTGTGATAACAATTCGTATTTGTATCATTTGTATTATTTGCATTATTCTTCCTACAGGAATTATTATTGATGTAATTGATCATGTAAAAGTCATTGAAAGAGTCAATGTAAACCCTAAATGTTAGGTCGGCCTAGAAAGATCCAGAAAAGAGTATTTTATTGTTAACTAGATAAGTCGGCACTGTTAGGAAAGTCAGTTCGGCCTTGTTGGGGAAAAAGGTCAAGTCAATGATTAGTATAAATGAGGAGCTCGCCCTCCTCATTTGGTCACCACACTCACTCATCAACTTCGCATGAGTACAGAGATAGAGTCATAAACAGTAGTTGCTTTTGGAGTCTTCTTGTTTTGGGTTATTGCACAAGGTATACTATTATACATTCTGACGAATCTATATAGAAGAATTTTGTTGGGTTTTTCTGCCCCACAAGGGTTTTCCCAGGATAAATTATTGTGTACTATTGTCTATCTTGTGCTTGTTTATCTTTCAGTGATCCTTACTGTTACTACATTTCAAATTCTAACATGTATATTGGCCACATTTACCATTGTATAGCCTATTAATATGATAGTTGTGAGAATATCATTTTGAGGCATTTGTAGACACAATGAGGCATCATTAGACTTGTGAGATCTCACATTTCTCACATTATTGGTCTATAATTCTTATGTAACCTGTGTGCTTCCTCATCTCATGTGCTCATTTCTCTAGTCAACATTAAGGGGGAATGTTAAAATGTGTTTTAATGTTGTCTAACGGCTTGATGTAATCATGGTCTTAGTGTCATAATTGTTAGAGTTTTATAACAGCGGTATAATTTCAATTATTTTTAGTGGAAACAAATAAAGATCATTGAAAGAATAACCATGCACAGAAACAAAGAGACACAAAGATTTTATCCTAGGAAAACCCAAACTCGGGAAAAGCCCAGCCAACCTTTCTTATTTAGAGAGTAAAGATACAAGTACATCAGATATAAGAAGAAGATAAACCCAAAGATATTAGACCCATAAAATA
Organism: Larix kaempferi; assembly: GCA_027924585.1. Taxonomy (NCBI): domain Eukaryota; kingdom Viridiplantae; phylum Streptophyta; class Pinopsida; order Pinales; family Pinaceae; genus Larix; species Larix kaempferi. Next base: position 786,212 of record BSBM01000817.1, on the reverse strand, counting down.
GTCTTCTTCTATTGTTGCATCCTTCTATTCCTCGGTTGCACACTTGTCTTGGAAAGTAGAGCGACTTGCTTGATGTGCAAATGAGATTGGCGTCCTTCTTATTTATACCTTCATTTTTTATTTCCATCCTTTACAGGGATTTCTAGAACTTTACAAGTGGGTTTCCTTTCTAAAATCTCTGGGGGTTTCCTTTATAGAACTTTCTGGGGGGGTCATGGCCATTCTTAATTGATGGAGCCGACTTTTTCATGAGGATACCTCAGGACGCTACAACACCAGCACTCCCTCTTAGCTAGGGAGGTATCATCATGTTGAAACACATCTAGATATCATCTAAGCATCACGAATTATCTTGAACATCTCATCATCATAAGAAAGGTCTTCTCACATCCATGTGGCTACAATCAACATGACGTCCTCTATGAGCTACAACCCATGAGTCTCCCAACCACATGGGTTACAACCCAAGGGTTGTTGGGTTCCAACCCAATGACACCAACAAAACTCAGCCCATCGAGAAGTGTCATGCTTCAACTCACTCCATCGAGGAGCACAATAGATCAACTCAACTCGGTCCATCGAGGAGGATCATAGAACTACCATCTCCCTCTCTCTCCCTCTCAAGAAGAGTCACATCATTCTCCCTGTCTCAGGGAGAATGTCTTACCGATGTTGTAATCATCTCTTTCAATGAGGGAGGTATTCTTCTTGCTCATTCTGCTCAAACACACCTTGGATTTCTTCAAAAGATTCACGCCATGACTTGTCTTCAACGAATCATCTCAGGAAAGGTTGATCACGAACTTGCTCCAAGTTGATGGTTTCAAAGTCTCTTAGCCAAGTCTCATGACTAAATCCATGCACTTGCATGAGTGAGCATCTAGGGACTAATCTACCCACCCCGTCATAGGTGTCCTAGAAAAGGCACTGCCCTGCTCTGAGCATTCTTAGGGACTAATCTCTCCACCCCATCACAGGATGTCTAAGAGAAGACATTGCCTCGTTCTGAGTCATCTTCGGCACTAATCTCTCCACCCCGTCATAGGATGTCCGAGAGAAGGCACTGTCCCACCTGACCCGCCCCTTGCCAAGTTGCATGGCCAACAGTGGAGAAATGCTCGATGCTTAACCTCTAGGAGGATAGTGTGTGCAACTAAGGACTAATCTTCCCACCCCATCACAGGATGTCCGGAAGAAGGCACTTTCCTACTCTGATCTATTCACCCTTAGCCAAGTCACATGGCTAATACTAAGGGAACGCTCGATGCATCAACACTACTAATCATGCAAGAGTCAATCTCCCCACCCCGTCACAGGGTGTCCGGGAGAAGATATAGCCCTGCCTCCGGGCCATTCACCCCAAGCCAAGTCACATGGCTAATACTAGAGGAATGTTTACCCGATGCAAACATCACATCTGTCTTCAAGAATCACATCCATTGTAGTTGCTCCCTCTATCTCAGAAGACATCCTACTCCCTTTGCATCTAAACAGACATCTCCCTCTGATAATGAGTTTCTCTGCTCCTTTTGAAGCTCAAACTCAGCAAGTACAAAAATATGTAAACATGGGACATCTTCCCATTTATCTTAAGGCTCTGTGATTGTTCCCTTTGTCATGGAAGCAATACTTCCTGCCACATATGTATCTTCTGAGTCATCACACTTTCCCTGACTCAATGATATCATCATATTTAACATTAAAAAAATTGAGTCAATTCTTTCAACCTCCCGTACCAGGGAAAATGGCCAAAATACAATAATGATAACCTAAAATATAAAATAAAATAACAAATTTGTTGGACTCCCATACCAGGGAAAATGGCCCAATTACAATAAAAAATCAAAAGAAATATTATGTTGTCATCTCATCAGGTTTTGCCTTTTTTGGTGGAGGTTCCTCGTCAACATGAGCTATTGATGCATGTTGCTTCCCTTTCTTTTTTTGAGGACAATCTACAGCACAGTGACCAAACTTGTCACACCTGTAACACTGGATGTTTGAAAGATCCTTCTTCTTCTTTTTTGGTTCCTGATCTGAACCTGGGGTTGGTCTTCCAAACTTTCTTCCCTTTCCTTTCTTTGCTAGAGCAGTAAGGACTTGATTTTCTACATCATACAGTTGCGACAAATTGTTTCTAGCTGCAAGTCTAGACTCCTCTTGAATGCAATCTGCCCATAACTAGTCAAACTTGGGCAAACTAGATCGCCCACTAATGCTCTGAATGAATGGTTCCCAAGAATGGGGAAGACCATTGAGGATCATCATGGCAAGCTCTCTGTCTGCAACTATCTCTCCAATGGTGCCCAACTGATCCTTTAGTTCAAAAATCTTCATGAAGTAAGATGCAATTGAATCTACTCTAGTCATCTTCACATTTGAGAGTTGTTGTCTTGAGGCAAGTGCTCTTTTGACATTGCTATTCTCAAATAGCTTCTTCGAGACATCAAATATTCCTTTGGTTGTCTTCTTCTGGGAGATCTCAGGTATCAAGTGATCTTTGACAGAATCTATCAGAATCCTTCTTGCCTTAGCATCATTATTCTTCCATGATGGCTTCTCTGCTTTTGCTTCTGGTTCTGGTACTTCTTCCACAAATTTTAGAAGATCATTCTCTTCTAAGATGATGAGTACCCTAGACTTCCATGAATTGAAGTTGGAAGCCCCATCAAGTCTATCTTCAACTTTAACACTATTCATCTTGACTGCAGGCTGGAAGCAAACCTGATCCAAAAACCCTAGGAGGAGAGGATCAAAATTTGAAACTTGTTGAAACTAGAATCTAACTTCACCAATAGGTGCGCCCCGCCAAGACGAGCTCTAGAACTCCAAGAATTAAACCAATGTGTGGAGAGAAAGGGCTAAAACAGGAAGCCCTAGTTTCTGACGATGGCTTCTTTCAACACTGCTATGATACCATGTTAGAGTTATATAATAGTAGTATAATTTCAATTATTTTCAAAGGAAACAAATAAATATCACTGAAAGAATAACCATGCACAGAAACAAAGAGACACAAAGATTTTATCCTGGAAAAACCCAGCCAACCTTTCTTATTTAGAGAGTAAAGATACAAGTACATCAGATATAAGAAGAAGATAAACCCAAAGATATTAAACCCAAAAAATAGTCTTCTTCTGTTACTGCATCCTTCTCTTCCTCAGCTGCACACTTGTCTTGGAAAGCAGAGCAAATTGCTTGATGTGCAAATGAGATAGGCGTCCTTCTTATTTATACCTTCATTTTCTATTTCCATGCTTTTCAGGGATTTCTAGAACTTTCCGGAGGGGGTTTTCTTTCTGAAAAATTCCGGGGGTTTCCTTTATGGAACTTTCCAAGGGGTTCATGGCCATTATTAATTCATGGAGCCGACTTTGGCATGTGGATACCTCATGACACTACAACACCAACAATAATGATCATCATTATAACATCATTTGAGGGTCACTTATACATGTAACTTGGCCTCACTAGACTTTCCTAATATTGCACGTGCACATGGAGATAGTTTTGGGAGTTATTTGGTGGTGACCTGTTTGTCAAGTAACATTAACATACACTAACAGGACATTCTTATCCACCACTTCTCCATTATTTCTTGATAACCTTATCATCAACCTTCATCGATTTATTGATCTCCACCCTTGATTGTGCCTTATGATCAATGGTCCAAGTTTATCTAGGTTACTATAAATTGAGGTCATTTGTCTTGAATCAAGTAAGTGGAGGATAGCTTATGGTATTGATCTTTAGCCTGGAGCCTATGGGTCCTTAGGCCAGATCATCCATATGGTTTAAGGTTGTATGGATCCCATTTGAACTCCATATGTGTGTGTTCTAGCAGATGTAATTAGGAGGATTTTGTTGACGAATAAGAAGCCTTTGTTTCCGTGGATGCTTCCCCACCTTGCGGTTTTACCATGTAAATCTCTTTTCTCTTGTCTCTCTTGATTCTTATATCTTACTTTTCTCTTTTGATGCTTTCCATATGAGTTTAGACAGGTTAGATCTTGCGGTTATATGTTATTGCATATGTTCACGATCTTACAGTTTGGAGGTCTTTCTTCATCCAAATTCCTCATAAGTATTTTTTGTTTTAGTGCACAGCAAGATAGGACTGCTGTGGGCTCTTCATTCGAGCTATATACTTCCTTATCAAAACGATAAAGCAACTTATATTGGCTGCCTTCTTGACTCCATATGCCCAATAGTACTTTAGGCACTAATCTAACTCTCAACCAACCCCAAAAAAATAATGAATCAACTTTTCTTTTGCAGTTTACAGATCTGAAAATTATAAACTTAAAAATCAGAAATCAGATTTGTTCTCCTGAGTCTACATATCGTTCCTTGTAATTATCTTTAGAGACTTAAAGTTTCTTACGGATGCCCCCCTTTTGCTAAAGGAGACCCGGCCAAAAGTGTGTAAATCAGCTACCATGGTGACAATGGGTAATCCTTCTTTAGTGCCCCTAGGGTCCTACTTGCACTTTAGGACTTTTATCACTAAAAGTAAGGGTTCGCATGGTAACAATTTGGCATCTTGCAGCGGATAAAGTCTATTTCCCATATCTAGAAGAATATGCTTCAACAAATTTGATGAGTCAAAAATCAATGATTTATATCAAGAACTCATTTGTGACTCCACAAAAAGAAAGTACATCTCATTGATACTCCACAAGGAATTCATCTCAAAAGTTAGCTCCTACATTTTCTAAACGAGAAAGGATTTACCATATGGGAATAAAGAAGACAGACTAAGCTTCACAAAGTGATAACCTCAAAATCCTTGAAGGTACAAGGGAATTATTTCTTGATAATTCAAGGCAGACAAATCCAAAAAAAATCATGGCTTCATAGAGAAGTAATTTATCCAAAGCCTTGGATACTTTGGGCTTTGTAGGAGCCCCCCATAACACGCCAGACAAATACAACGAATGGTTTCTGAAATATTATGGTAATAATGTTATAACAGATAAAGAGCATATTGTACAATTTGAAGAAGCAATGGATGAACATAAGATCCCAGATGATCATGACGATGTTGTAATGAATCTTTTTGTGTTGTCTTTAGCAGAAGATGCAAGAACTTGGTATAGGGGACTTGAATGCCTTTGAAGGAACTTTCTTCATTCAGGCTATATGCTTCCTTATCTTACATGAATACAACTTATATCATCTGCCTATAGTATGCCCAATAGTACTTTAGTCACTAATCTCACTCTCAACCAACCCCAAAATTAAAAAATCAACATTTTTTTTGTTGTTTACAAATCTGAAAATTATAAACATAAAAATCAGAATTCAGATTTGTCCTCACAAGTTTAGATACCATTCCTTGTAATTATCTTTTGAAAGAATTAGGGCTCCTTAGGGATATCCCCCTTGTGCTAGAGGAGAGCTGACCAAAACTGTGTGAAGGAGCTACCATGGTGACATTGGGTAGCCCTTCTTTAGTGTGCCTAGGGTCTTACTTGTGCTTTAGGACTTTTCATTAAAAGTAAGGGTTCGGGTGGTACGTGTCCCCCTCTTGATTTTGTTGATGTTGATTTTGCAAAGCTTGTGAGGTCAATCATTGTTCAAAGGTGTAAGAACATACCATTACCATGTCAACATCAAAGCATTTACAAGGACCGTTGTCTTCTTCAGGGTGGAAATGGATGATTCAACCAAGTTTGGACAAGTGAGGTGGGCGTTAGTTGACTGACTGACTCAAGATGAAGGATAAAGGTTTCCTGAGTAAGTTCCACCAATAGTACAAACAATAGGGAACTGTCTTAACATGGGAGTGTGCTCTGAGGTACCTTTCCCCTTTGATCCCAGCAATAACATTTCCCTTTATTTCTGTTCTTTTCTTTTCTTTTTTGCACAGGATTAGCGGATTGAAAGGTACTAGCCTTGGTTTTACACCTTTTGGAATACCAGTGATGACACGGCCTTAGCTCCACTGCCAGCAAGTGTCCATTAGCCCTGAGAAGGGTTACGTATCCTTCCAACCACTAATCATTTTATTGCTAAGGAGTATTTTTTTGGATCTCAAGAGAAGGCATTGCTCATTTTTAGAGTTTCCTTGTTATGACAGTTAGCCTCAGGGAGCATACCTAGTAACCTTCTGCATTAGGATTCTCTACCTGTAGTTCTTCCTGACTATTGACAGTTGGCGACAGGGATCTACTAGAAAGCTTCTTATATTGAGGATTCACTACAACACAACAAACCCAAGACACAGGGAGAACATGAAGGTACACATGGTGAAAGAGTTACAGAAGGGAAGAGCAAGTGTCAGTCTATCAATTTCAAACCCTTGGGATGTAGACCAAAATATGGAGTGATGTGGATGAAATGTGAGTAGGCAGAGATGGTAGCGAAGGGGAAAATCTAAAATAATCCTTGCAAAACCAAGAGTCATCTAGGCTCATGGTATATAAGTAAATTAGAACACCACCCTCGTCAACCCATGACCAGTACTACTAGCTATTCTCATCAAACAACAAATACATCATGTAACAGCAACAATATGAAGTACAGCATCAAATAATACATCATCTGACATGGTATAGGAGTAGAAAATAGCATATATACTTGATCATCACATCACTGGAATCATATCAAAGGCCCAACAAAGAGCATAAATGGGCGACAGTAGTCTGGAATGCATCACTTGCTGCAGCAAAAATAAGTTCAAAAATATGCCAACAGAATATGGCATAACAGGAAGCTGCATCTATTAGCTAGCCTTTGGAAGTATCCAGATTTGAACAATAAGGTGGCATCTTCACAAAACTATACCCATTTGGACTAAGCTACAAACCACCAATCATCCCTCTAGGCTAACCATACCTAAACCACCACAATACTTTACAAATGTGTAGAGATATAATAATTGCTTAAATTTTCCTCTGCTTTTCGGCTGATAATTCAGTATGCTGACATAACTATATCCTCACAAAAAGTAAAGGTGAAAGGAGACAACAGGTTGTTACTGGGCTAGTTGGTGTTGTTACCTATCTTTGGCCCTTGTCAACTTAGTACAATCTGTACCCTTGGATACTGCCATTCCATTGTGATAGCGGCCGCACTAGTCAAAAGTTACGGTATATGACACAAAAACTTGTCTGTTAATCAAAGGAAGTTTTAAAGTTTAAACACATGTACCTTATATCCAATGACTTAACCACTTTGGCGTCAACATATACCATCAACATTTTAGCTTTTCACAGCAAAATGTTATACAACCCCCATACTTGTCCTTGTCAACTTAGTACATTCTGTACACTTGCTTGCTGCTATTCCATTGTGATGATGGCCCAACCAGTCAAAAGTTAAGGTATCTGACACTAATAACATTCTGTTAATCAAAGGCAGTCTTAAACACAGGCACCTTAAATCCAATAACTTAAACCAGTTTGGGGTAAACATATACCATCGGCATTTTAGCTTTTCACAGCAAAGTGTTATGCAACCTCCATACTTGTATACTTTTTAGTCAAGAATCAGCTCAAAAAGTGTTTCTTTGACCAGAATCTTTATATTGCAAAATGACAACAATAACACACATAAAGATGATGCTTCCTAATAATTCTTTTCTGAATCACCAAACAATCTTCCCAACAAAAACACAGATGTCTCCACATTTTGGACATGGAAAAACAGAATGGCCTTTGCAATTTGAGAAATAACAAAAAATAAGTTTCTTCTTATTAAATCTGGAATATGGCATTAAAAGTAAAAACTCCTTCCACTTAAGTATATTTTCATATAAAAATACAATGCTGAAAGCTTACTTGTAAAAATATGTTTCCATTCAGTACAAGAGGATGACTATGCAAATCTGTTCCCGCTGGAAGTATTAACAAATCTGGAATTAAATCATCCTGTTTCACCTGCAATGTACATATACTTCCACACATTAAAGGCCAAGTAAATTAAAATCTAATGTATGTTTACACTTCAAACTACATCCTCGAGTTTGTTTATATCAACCCATTAAAATTGTTATAGTACTAGCTCAAGGAAAGTTCAAACTCTGGGTCTATGGGTTAAAACTATAGCATCCATGTATCTCTTTAATTGGACCACCCAAACAGATGAAAATTTCTGCAGTGCACCTAGGAGTAACAGAATCGAGCATCAGCAGAGTATGGTTCACTGCTTTAAAATCACACTATTTTCTCTATGCACCATGTACCAAAGCTAGATGCAAGACCTATATATGCAATGGCTCGTTTCTATCATGTCATCAACCATCTGCTCCTTCACTCACACGTTGGCCACACTGGACTCAATGATGCCTGAAAGATTCAACCCATCAACCATTGATTGAGTCTGGCTTGTCCACTAGACACCTTTTCTACACCTCAGTAGCAAAATGAACCGATACTTCTCTCTTGCTTCGTCGTAGAAGCATTGCCCTGCTTCATTGTAGAAGCCAGTTTGCCTTCATGTCGAAGTCACTTTGCCTTCACCCTCCCTAACACCTTCCTTCCATTCATCGTCAATATAATCTTCTAAAGACTTTACAACAGCAGAAAACAAGGGGCAAGAAACCTGTTTCTTACCTTCTCTTTTATGTCTCCCACTTAGTCATTCTTCTCTCTGTTGAGGAAGCTCCGCCAACTGCACATCCTCCAAAGAGACTTTTCTTCTTTGTTCTGCCCTCCAACTGATTTGGAACATTTTTAACATCCTCATCAGTGCTTCACGCACACCAACTTAGTATCACTGATTCACTACCTTTCTTCCCGAACCTTCTTTCCATGCATCTTCATAGGTTTTTCAACCTCACAACAGCCACCATCATCAATATTCAGACCTAATTTGTGATCTGAAACAGGTTCAAAAACACCCGCAGTCTCATCAACAATAACATCTCAGGTGAATGCCACTAATTTAGTGGAACAAGAATATGATGCTGAATCTGTAATGCAAGCCTCCTAGCACCATCTGCTAAAAATAGCAGTGTCACAAAACATCTCGCATATCACCGATAATGGTCTCAATTGACTTATATGATCAAAAGGAACATGAATATATCATCAAATACCAGTGTTGAAAAAGTCGACGATTTTTCGGAAAAATCGCGAGTTTTTCCTCTGGCCAATTTTTCGGTGAGTAAAAATCGCGAGTTTTTTGGTAATTAGCGCAACTTAATGGAAAAAATCATTGAGGCTTTTTCACAGTTTTAAAAATTCAGTTTTTTTTTTAAATTTGATGAGTTTTGTACATGTGACATGGATGTCAACAATACTAAATGGTAATGTTAAATTCTTAAAGTAAAAGGATAGAAAATGAAAGATAAAGAGAATGCCACAGAAATGTGGCATTATCTTTATCTTTCATTTTCCATCCTTTTACTTAAATTTTTAACATTACCATTAATTGTTTCAGGATGTTTGAGAGTGGTTCCAACCTCATCGGACTTCATATGCAAAAAGTAGACTTTTAGATCCCATTCAGAATTCAACAGACTTAATGGTTTTCAGGATTTCAGGATTCCAACGTTTCCAGTGGATTCTATCATGTATGTGGGTAAGGGATTGGAATTTAAAGAAGCACATCAAACTCTCTTTGTACCTTGATGTTGGTGGTGTCGATGCCTGATTGTTAAAGTTGATTAAATTCCTCTGTCATGACCTTAATAAAAAATGTACCCTTCAGTCAAGCAAAATCACTTATTAAGCAAAAAATACAACCAAAAAATCACTTAGCTTTCTTCTAGAACAGATTCCTTGTATAAAGGATTCCCAAGATCTTGGTAGACCATTTATTGTAGTCATTACTACCTCAGCTTCTTCAATTGCATCTCTAATGGCTTCAAGTTGTTCATTGATTTGAGATACCCTTCTCAAGTAGGACTGGAATGTTTCTGAGTTCCGCATCTTAACATTCTTGAGTTGAGTTCACAAGGTCATCTTCCGATTGATGTTCTTCCCTTCATATAACTTGGTTAATGCATCAAACATTTCCTTGGGTGTCTTCAAGGATGATACATGAGGGATCAAGTGATCTTTGATGGAATCAACAATGATCCTTTTAGCCCTAACCATGTTCTTCTTATGTCTTGCTTTGTCTTCCTCTCCCTCTGGCTCTGCAACCTCTTCCTTAACATATTTCTCCAAATCATTTTCTTCTAGAATGAGAAGCATTCTATACTTCCATGCTGGGAAGTTATCGGCGCCTTCAAGATTCTCATCAAGCTTGGTGTTGTTTGACATCTTGACAATCTTGATAATATGAGAACCTCAAATGGAAATAAAGATTATATAAATTACCAATTGAGATGCTCAAGTCAAGTGCTTGCTTTAAGGTCCTTCTGAAATCTACTGACCTAGGGTTTGATGGAGAAACCCTAATTTTTCAACTTGAGAATCTTGAAATTCTGATCTAAGGAAAATATGCAACTCCCTAAGGAGAGTTGAGCAAAGGTTCTTTTCTTCCAGATCTGTGGACAGAACTGCCAAAAATATGATGCCCTAGTTTCCCCAAGCAGCAGTGATTAGGTCAAAAATGAAATTTCTCGGATCTAAGTTTTGCCTCCACAAAAAGATGCGCCCTCCTAGGGAGAATTGATTTGACCTCCTTTTCAAGTTGATCTACGGATGGAAGAGCCCAGAACAGGAAGCCCTAGTTTTCAAATTCTGTCAATTGCAGTTGTACAATGACTTCTTTCAGTATGGCTTTGATACCATGTTAGAATTTACACTTGAATAATAGTTATGTTAGATCTTTGAACAATTTCTACTATATTACAATAAACATAAGCAATAGGATCACTGAAAGATAGACAAGCACAGCATACACAATAGTTTATCCTGGGAAACCCTCTCAGGGAAGAAAACCCAGTAGAACTTCTTCAATATAGATTATGTCAACGAGTACAATGTCAATACAACGAAGAGCTAAAGCTCTCTCACAAAAAAATACACAATAAGCAAAGATAAGATAACCCCAAGAATATGTCTTCCCCCAAGAGTTACTACTCTCTCCCTCTTGCGCACTTGTCTCTCTCTTGCTTGAGCGAACTTGTGTGTTCTACAAATGAGGAATGTGACCCTCTTATTTATACTCTTCTCTAGCCGACTTTTCACTATAGGGATGACTTCACTAGGGCAGTGTTGCCCATTGTTTGAGGCAGACTGTCCATTGTTTGGGGCAGACTGCCCATTGTTTTTTGTGGGTCCGACTTGTCTATTTTCACTTGGTTTCTTTGAGAGTATGTCTTTAGTATTATTCTTTTAGGGTTTATGAAATACAAGAATATCTTCTAAAGTTACATAATCTTCAACATTGAGCCCTTATGCTCTTCTTTGGTATGCAAATAACATAATCCTCTTATCACCCTCACACGAGGGCATCTAGAGATAGCTAAATGCCCTTGTTGATTTTTGTTACTATAGGTAGTTGATAGTGAAACTTAGCAAGAAAAAGGGTGCGGTCTTCAATGCGTCGAAAAATAACATATCTTATATTCATTTATTTTTTAGAGGCATGGCAATTGAGATCACCACAGATTACACACTTCTTTAGTATTTCATTTCATTGGTCCCAAGTTTAGTTTGAGGTTTGTTGCACAACCCTAGCTTGGCAAGGAGTATGGATATCTTTCCATGTTTAAAGCATCAATTCTTCCAACACACTTTCAAGGCATCTCAACTAAGATAATCTTTAGGACAAAATCATTAAGCCGATTATTCTGTATGGGGCTAAGACCCAGGGTCCTAGCTTACTCTTGTCAATTGGTCTTGCATTAAGCATATACAACCCCTCATGTTACACAAATCATCCAATACAAGCAAACAATCCCATAAGCCATTGTGCAAGTTGAGTTTAGCTCCCATACCATGCACCTTGAGAGCATTTTTACATTGATTCCCTTTCTTCACAAGCTTCATACCATGACAAGTTCAATTTCAAGGCATGACAAATACCCCTACCTAGCCCTTTTCCCCTCCATATAGGGCACCTCCACCCCCTCCAAATGAAGATGTGATTGGTTCTCTAAAGCCTCCTCACCACTTTTCATTAACATATCGATTGACCTCCTCCTCCCCTTCAAAGATTCTTTCAATGCTCTTGGCCACTATTTTTCTCCCCCTCAAGAGATCAACAGGGAAATCAAGGAAAATAAATGTCAATGGTACATACCAGTGACTTGGATCTCCCCTTCCCAAACTGGTGGTCCTAAGATGGCCTTATACTTGGACCATTCCTTGTAGCAAAGGGGTGGTGTTATAGTTTTCCCTAAGTATACTTGGCATCATTGGTCTGAAAACCTTAGACTCCCAATCAGAGAATTCAAGGTATGCTCTCGTTAGCTTCAGACATGGTCTATGCACACCAACCCACGAGAGGAAAGGATGTGTCAGTTATGCCATCTACAAGAGGTAGAGTTTGAAAAGCATTCCATCTTCAAATGCCCCACCCATTATGAGACCTGGGGTAGATATCATTCCCTATTTTGTGATTCGTCTTTTTACATATGTGAGGTGATGACTCTCAGATGAAAGACCTTGCATATTTCTTCAAGACCACCCCCATCAAACTAATTACCTCTTTCTTGCATCCTTCTTCAACACTTGGTGGCACTAAGCAAAGGTACATCATTCGATGCTTGATACAACAAGTAAAGAGTCTTTGATACCGTGAAGAGCTTCTCTTTATCGTTCTAAGTTCGATCAAATCTATCCCATCAAAATTTGAAGGGGTACCCATTCTTACAATATACCAAATTGACAACCCAATCTAGGCCAAATTCTATCCTTTGGACTCAAATATTAGGAAAGATTATCTCTCTCTGCTTGTGGCTCACATGCTCCCCCCGCGTTTACCCAACCAAGTCATCTCAACTCTTGACACTCTCCAAAGTCCAAACAACATCATCGGACAATGTAATGGTGCCTTCTTAGTGACGGTAACGATGTCAAACTTTCCTTCCTCCTTTCTACCTATGTCCTCATCTCGTCTTACAAACACCTATTCGAACTTTATTTTTCACACTCTTTCTTCTCTTTATTTGATGTACTATTTATTTCTATTGTTTTATGCTTTCAGAGCATCCTAGTGCACTCCTACAACATAGTACCTGTTATCACACAACTTGTAGTTGCCCCTAGAGGTATCCCATCCGAGACGGTAGAGGAGACAGGCAACTAAAGAGGTGACCCAAGAGATGCCACGGTTCCCAATGCAATGCGGGAGTCACGTCAATCGAGGCACTCTTCGCTTTAGGTCAAGGTGTAATTAGACCAAGGGGGAGACCCTATACCCCAATCACTGTTGATTGGACCCGAACAAAGGTTTCTAAGGGTAGGTAAGTAATGAGTTACGGAAACCAATGCAAGGCTAAGTGGACCTAAGGGTTAAGGTATGGTTGAGGGAAGTATAATAGATTGTTAATGTTTCAACCTATGTATGGTATAGGCCACATAATGGGGTATGATGACTAGGTATAGTACCATGTGTTTGCACAAGTGGGTCTTGTTTCCTTGGGAAGTGTGAAATGGTTCTAGGTGGACCCACAAGGTGGAGTTAGGTGTGAGGTTGGTACTATAGGTTAGATATAAGCTAGATCTATAAGTTTGAATGGGTTCTAGGAGTACCCATGTACTAGATCTAGGGTTTGACACGAATCCCAAGGAGTGCGACTTGCTTGGTGATGGACTAGTGCCTTGTTAAGTGGGCTAATGGGGTCAAGAAGGATGTCAAAGTGTAGATCGGGACACCTAGAAGCCAAGGCAAGTGGGTTGAAGGAGATCTAATGGTTAGATCTTACTAGATCTAGGTTTTTAAGTGACTACCCTAAGTGGACCACAATCCCTTAAAACAAGGAATGCAATCCCCAAGGCGGATCATGACAAAAAGACAGTATAGACCTAGGTTTCAAGGCATGGGGATTCCAAATCCACAAAAATCTCAAACACCCACCTCCTAGAAGTGGACCAACTCAAATCTTCAAGGGGGTGCGACTTGCTCAAGGAAGGGCAAAAGATAGGTTTGGTGGACCAAATCAAGTCCAATGGCCACCAAACTGTAGATCCAAGTGGCTAGTACCCCGATCTATGTATCTTCAAAAATTCAAGTGAATCCAATGGCTAGATCTTAGTAGATCTAAATTTTAAGGTACCGAGAAGATCAAAAGGGGGTTTCAACCCCTTAAAACATGGAGAGATGTCCACAAGGTAGTTTTCACCAAAGTAAGGATATGGGTTTAGGTTATCAAGTGTCTAGAATGCAAATCAAGTGAGATCTCACCTACCCATGTGCTAGATCTAGCCCAACAAGCCTCTCTCTAGGAAGTGCGATTTGGGTCAAGGAGGGCTTTTTGCCTTGAAAAGTGGGTCAATTCTTAACCAATCACCACCAAACTATAGATCCAACTAGGGGTGGATGCTATAGAGGTGGGTTTTCAATATCTCTTCAAGAACAAGGCTAGATCTAAGTAGATCTGAAAAATACCAAAAACAAGGGTTTTAATTTGATTAGGGTTTTTGTGATCTAGAAATTATGGAAGATTCAAGGAAGAGAAGATCATACCTCTTGGGACATACCTGGATGAAGAGATGAATGCTAGTTGAGACGAGGATTACTTTGCCAAAGATCAAATGGAGAATTGTTGAAGCCCTCTTGCCAAATCGATTTTTCCAAGCCACATATGATTCCTTCTAACCTGTCAAGCCAAGGAGCAAAGCATCAATCAGTTTAACAAATTGAAGGTAGATACAAGCAAGAGAGAGAGAAACATAGAATAGTTGACACAAAGGCAAAACTACTCCCTGTCAAACCCAAAACGACTTCTTCCAAGCTTGAAGGGCAAGCCTCCCCACCAATTCGCACTTGTCAAAATCGTCCTCTTAACCTGCAAATAAAGTATGGCAAATATGCAAGATAGCTACAATAGATCCTCCAGTGCAATGGACAATAGCATTTACAATCGAAACAACCAACATCCACTCCAATCCAAGCATGTACTCCAAAAGATAGAAATTTTATTCCAAGAGCCAAGAGCCAAAAATCTCTAGATGAATTTTACAATGAGAGGCTCCCTCCTTAAATAGGATGGGGAGAGAGTACAATCCTAACCACTTTTTACATGAGCGGCTAAGATTAAAAGATCTCATGATCTAATCAATGGTTGAGATGAGCTCAACAATAAAATACATGGATCACTAATAAAATATAATGTAAGTGGACAAAATCGCCCTACAAGAGGGGAATCCCACCAAATCATGATGACAAAATATCATAAGAGGCTTATGGTGGGTCCAAGGGGTAATTTTATCCCTCCTTGGTCAATCCCCATAGCACAATAACCAAAAAATAATCATGAATGTACCAAATCGTGCCTCCATAGTGAAGTCGTGGTCCTCAAAAGACCTCAAAAATCCACAGAAAGTGCCATAAGTGATGGATGCGGGCCCCGATGAAGCTGAAACTGCTAGAGAAGGTGTGGAAGGTCCCGATCTATCATCACTGATCATCCCATGCCATAACTTTGCCTCAGTAGCCCAAATCGATTTCCTCAATAGCCATTTCTACCAATCCTGAAATGCCTCGGGAAGCGTGAAACTGCCCCAAACGGCCTCCTGGAGTGCTGGCGCTGTCAAGGTGAGGGCACCACTGTGTCCGGAAGGGGGGTAATATGGTAAAAACAAGTGGCTGGACCACCCCCTCCATCATCAGCGCCCTAGGTCAACCGGATAAAAATCACATCTGCTCCGACAGGGCCTCCGACAGACCAAAACTGCACTAGGACAGCCTACTGAGGCTAAATCATCACTGTAAGTGCCCGGAACTGAAAACAAACTGTCCCATTGGACTCAGAAGGTCCAAATCCATCCAAGATGTGTACTCATACACCATATGAATCTCTGCATGATCAAAATAAATATCCAATATACCGGATCAAGGCCAATAATAATGCGCTGTACATATACAAACACTGCTGCAACCCCAGAATCATCATCATAACCCTGTAGCTGCTGCATAGTGTCATCATGTATGTATACATAGACCATATATCATCTATCCATATCATCATAAGGTCCAACATCTCATGTCCCATGGTCCTCCATGGTCAAACTAGGTCTAACCAAGACCAAATATAACTCAGATCATCATTAATAGCTGCTGTAAAGTGTCAAGGTTAATATATGCTCTACAACTTATTCAAATAACAATTATAACACAGAGTAATCATGACTGGCGATCTAAATCCAAATGTATAGTGTCGTTAATTATTATTATTACTCAGACTAGACTTTCAGGATCATACTCACTTCATAGTTGTGATCAATTTGCTAGTGAAGGGTGAAGGCTTAAATTAACTGGCTAGGCTAAGGGATGACTTAACTGTCTTGACTTTGTGACACTTTGGCAAGGGAATGGGAATACACCATAGTATATACTGAATGAGCAATAACACAGGGAATGGCGGTGTCTCACAAATGGATGAGTTGTTTAAAGAGGGTTTATTCACCTTCACAGATGCGCACAATCCATAATACAAATAAGGCCAGCAATTGTTTAGATATAGCATTTAAGTTCCATTGCTTTTTGGGCCTGAAGTTTCCATAGCCTTGATCTATGTGTGTTTACAAACACATTGCATAGATTTACATTTTTTCTTTTAGGCTTTTTGCTGCAGGTGTGTTTTTAAGGCACTTGTTTACCTGAGCACTTCTAGGTGTGTCATGGACAGCTTGTTTACCTAGGTATTTATTTTCCACAAGATATAACATTTCATTTTCATCGCCATGTTCATTTGGCATGCCTCTCATTCATGTGTGTTTAGAAACACATTGCATGAATGGGCTTTTCATACAAGATATAGCATTTCATTTTTCCAGATTTTGTATACATGGCAGCACTAAAAGTTTCAGGTTTAGCCAACACAACTTTAGTGACTAGGGGGAATTCACAAGGAACTCCAACTCACCATAGGTAAGTTTTGTCACCAACTCAGAGCCGAGACACAATAAACAAGGAAGCTCATCCAATACAGAGGCTACAGTGGGGAAAAGTCCTCCATGCCACTAGTCAAGTAGTAAGTCAGGGTGATAATCTAAAAGGTAGGCCATGGATGGATGAAGACAATGAAATGATGGAACCAACACTAGCAAGCCAAAGTATGGTGTAATGATCACCTCTATTCTCCCTAAGGAGGGTATGTACCAATGAGTATGAATAGTGAACTTCTAAGTCTGAGTAGGGACAATATAATATATATAATAGATCAACCAGGTCCATATATCTATATGATCGCCAGATCATGACACTAAGTGCTAAGACATGCTATGAGAATAAGTATAAAAGCAATCTAACCATAACACTATGATATACCTGCTGAGTCATATACCTGAAAGCTCATCAACCTGTACCATCATCTGTCCTCTGAGACTGCTGCTGTAACTCTGGGCACTACTGTCTGCTCTGTACCAATGGTATAATGGCTACATCGGTCATCTCTCTGAGTGTCCTGAAACTCAGTCATGGCATGGGGAATATAACTGCTGTCCACAATCTGATAGTGATCCAATATAGATGCTCATCTCAGCATCTCAAATATCAAGGGAACTGGCTGAATAGTGTACTGGAATGAGAAAAATAATGTATGGTAGCCCGGCTACTATATATGTGATAACAGTACCACTCAATGTACTTCCTAGTCCTATTGAACTATCTTAGGGACATACCCCTTATTTTTTTATTCAAGGGCTATAAAGTGAATATCTTGATTGGTGACTGAGGTATTCCCTAGTCAGATCCTCTTGTGCTATTCATATGTTGAGGTATTCTAGAACTTCCTATGATTCATGCATTCCCTTCATAGATCCTCTAGAATTAGTTATTATTATTAAGGAGTGAGTGTAGATAATAACAAGTTGGTGGAGCCATACACTGGTGAGTTTAACCATGTGAATTTTGACCAAATGAGAGAAGGTGATGAACAATAATCGGCACTAACCATGTGGGTTTCAGCAAGAAGGTTTGTTGATGGTGATATTCTACAAGCTCACTTAAGGGGTCCAATAGGAGGATAGATCATCACCATTTCTTAGACTCTCATAGGTACATTTAGTGTTTTGAAAACCAACCGAACTGGACAGGAATCAATCAATCCAAAGCAATACACCCCTTTGGGACCCCAGACCAGTTTGTGAACCAAACCAACTAATTCACAAAACAAGTTGGTTCACATATTGGTTTGGCTGGTTCACAAACTGGTTCAAACATCTTCCCCCCCTCAAAAAAAAAAATGGTGTCCCATCCTTCCCAAATATTATTTTAGTGTTATATAATGATGCCCCATGCCTCCCAAATGTTATGTAAGTCTTATATAATGATGCCCCCCATTTGCATATTTGGTGTCTAATGGCTTGGATTTACATCGATGTACATGGATATATTTTTTAAATTAAAATTTCCCTATTTTATGTTTTCTTAGCAAACCTGTTCACTGGCCAGTTCCAACTCAGTCCTGCCCTAACCCTCAATCTATTTCAGTCCCTGTTCCAGATTTTAAAACTTTAGGCATTGCATACTATCCCCTTATCAACTAGAAATGTCTATGACTCTATGCATTATATTTCCAGGACAAGTAACTGATCTCTAACACCTCAATTGTAAACAGCTTAGTTTCCCATATGAGTGCACTGTCTAACAAAGTTGGGTCATTCGAAATTGATTATGAATAATTTCATAAAGTTCCAGCAAACTCTGGAGTGTTCAATGCCAAACATCAAAGCCAAATAATTGAAAAATAAACTTCCGTGTCACAGTCGAGGGTTCAAGCCCAAGGCTAAAGCCAAAATAAGTTAAGGAAAAGTTCCCAACCTGTATGGACTTTGCAAAGCTTCTGCTTGCCATCAATAGATTTTAGTGCAGCAAAACATCAAAATATGCAGGAGAAATATTAAACCATAATAGACTAAAATATTGTGAAAAAACCAATAGCGAGACAAGCTTCAGTTCATTTAAGAACATTCAGACGGAATGGTATTCCCATTATAAGTTGCAAAACCATGAAGTTCTACACAAGAAATATACACGAAAAGCACCAAAGAAAAGTGAACGTCCCAAATGCATCAACATGTTCATGAATCTTTGTCAACATTCCAAGTTCCAAAACAAATAAGTACCAAACCTATCAAAAATTTACTGTCTATCCACCCATGCCTATATCATGGATACAGTTTTAGGACATTGATGTTTCTCATGCAAAGATCAGCCTATGCATACAAAGATTACTCAAAAGATAAACATGCAAAATTCATCTCAAACTACGGTTATAGCTTAAAAGATTCTATACCTCAGCTGTCTTTTGTAAAATTTGTAAAGCAGAATGCACATCAACTTTCAGTGTATTAACACGAACATATCGAGGTTTGGATAGACCTATAAAACAAATCAAACACCATCAGAGTAAAAAACAAGGAGCAATTTATTTTCTAAGCTAGAATAGTTGCATCTCAGGCGATAGTTAAGAGACAAATGAAAAACATCACAATCATCCTGGAAGAGAACAATCATATGTCAGCCATACCATCAATCATTTATCTACTTGCCAAACAGTAAATAAGTTTCTAAACAAACCATCTTTTCCAGAACAATAGAATCTAGATTTCGTGAATCCTTTCTTCAGGAATAACAAATTACCAGCTGCGATGAAAAAAATATAACAATATCTATTTGAAATTAATTGTAATAAATCAAAATGTAAAAGAAGATATTTCTAATACAAGAACAAAGGGTTGTTAGTTTTTGTAGTCTTGACCCTTTCTCCAACATTTAAGATTTGAATATTATTATTACAGCATGGATGGACTGGAGGAGATTTTCTCCCGAGGAAGGGAAAGGATTGCAAACATTGGCATACGTGACATTTAGCAAGGCCTGACTTCACCAAGGAGATTTAGGATTCACGAGATCACCTCTCTCCAGGTCCAAGCAATTCTTTTGCACACCCTCCAAGGAGACCAACCAAAGCATTGTAACAGATAAGTTAGTCTTAATATATAAATAATTCCATTAACAATAAAGTTATTCATCCGTTTGTGCATTTGTTGCAGATTCAATGATAAATTGTTATCTCATGATCAAAATATGAATGTCATCTGTACTAATATGGATGTTCATCAAATCCTTGAACGTGTACTCATTTATTGTTTTGTATATAACACATGAAATGGTAACCATAGTAGAATTGAAAATGTATTCTTAAAAATAATGCATTCTCAAAAAAGTTTCCCTTGATGGTGTCAATAATAACACCATCACAAAAGGACTAAGCGTTGGCTATTTAGCACTTAGGCCTATCTTTATCCTCTTTTTTTCCATTTTAATGATTGTACCATATACAATTATTGATCATTTATATACATAGGACTATTAATACAAAATTTTGCCATTGGAAACGTTTCTATCGTGTCAAATTGTGATGGACACAGTGTGGATGTATTATTGTATGATGTACGGATGTGTGAATTCACCTGTTTGAAATTAAATTGGATATAGATATTAGAAATGTGCTTATTTGTGATTAATCATGATCCACTGATAACAAAATGACTAATTTTGGGGAATTTTTTCATTTTTTATATATTTAGGAAAGGGGGGTCCCATGTTCTATACCCTACCATCTCCCGAAATTTAAGGGGTCTTTCCATCCATCCCTATAACTGCTTCTCCTGTCTCACTGATTGTTGTAAAACATAAAACTTTAGAAGTACTAATCGTATTTGATGAGTTTAGGTGCACATAGTATAGGTACTTATGCCAAACATAGGATATTTCACCATACCAATGAAAAGAGACAAATTTTATTGGTGTTCATTTGTCTTTTTATTTTCTCTTCCTGTTGGCGACTTTGGCCAACCCCTCTCTCTCGAGTCTCTCTCTCTCTCTCCACATTTCCATCTGTTGGTTTTAAGTGTTCTACCACATCTTCATCTACAATGCTATGGAAGCTACACTTAGAGATGTCTTCCAATGAACTTAATTAGGGAAGCTTGTTAGTTCCAGGAAAAAGAAATATGCTTTATGCAACCATGGATTAGCAAAATCTTTCAAAGTTGCATTTGTCTTCTCAAAAGATGGAGATTTGTCAAAACTATTAGCTTTTCCAATGTGCTTCTTTGATGCATGTTAATCTATTGCCTCGTTTTTGGTATTTGCAATAATTTCATGTTTAAAGGGGTTCTATGTTTCCATCTATTGTTTTTAAGCGTTTTTTTTACCACATCTTCATATACAATGGTAAGGAAGCTACACATAGAAGCCTTGAAAGAAATTTTTAGGGGAGATTTTTAGTTCTAAGAAGTAGAGATGTGTGTTGTATTTTACACACAGACGCATGGACAAGAATACACATAATAATGAGAAAGAGTGGATTCATACATACATTAGATGATGTAATGTCTACTCGCATAGTAGGAGAAGAGTACTTTACATAATTCCTAAATACATAACAATAACTACTATATTAATTACTACATTAAATGCCTCATTATTACATCTCTTTATTCATGAGACTTTATTATATGTCAAGGTCCTAATACATCTAAGTTCTAAATATGAGCATTACCTCTAACACCATTCCATAATGGTTAATTTACATGCTTGTTCAAAATACAAAAAGGAAAAAATATTGGACAAGCAAAACATCTAAAGTCCACGAGATAAGATCTTCAAAATAGTGATTGTAAGTGAATTGTATCCGACAAGATTGATTAAGTACAAATTACATCACCATCATTTTGTCTAATCATTGACTCACCAGCTGTAAGAGCCAATGTTGAACGATAGTCAATGTTTCCACCATTGACATAGAAATTGAATTGTTCATTGAACTCACCTCCTCCACATCTTGGCGATCTAATATATCAAGATTTTATGTATGGTTCTTTGAAGCGCCATCTGAATCTACCACTTCATCTTTACCCTCCCTAAAAGGTCTTCTTCTTTACCACTCCATCTTCGCCCTCCATGAGGATGTTCTTCTTATGAATTACCACAATAATGCATAATATACATGTTTTCCTTCTCTTCATTGCTGATTTCGACTTGTTTCAGCAGAAACATAATCTAGGGCTTCAAATCTTGAGCTTTATCTCCCATGACACCTCTCTAGCCTAAGCATTATGGTCGAGTTTTCAATGAAACCACAACCATCTTTATGTTGAACCAATCGTCGCATTCTCAACTTCCATCAATCAGAATAAACCTTTCTCTTCCATACCTATAGCAACCATCTTTTGCTATTCTTATCAATAAGAAAATAGCTCTTACCACTGAAATTTATGTCTAAGTGTGGCCTATGCTTATACCACTTATCGAAAGTAGTTTTTTTTCCAAACAACAAAGACATCTTTAATGATTACCTTCTTTCACTTTGCTAAAGATGGGTGTTTCCTTTTCCTCTAATCATGTATTCTTCTCCACCACTCAATACAACAAAATCATAATGAAATTCATCCTCTACAAAATCAGCATACCAATTGAAATTGTTTGTAAAATGTGTAGATGCCCCTGAATCAACATACTAATCATCCTTAGCACTCCTTGAATCATTGTATCTGGGCATGAACAAATAGACCTCTTCCTCCTTGTGTTCAACTACATTAGCATCTTTCTTTCCAAGTTGATCACCAAAAGAATACTCTTGGTTATGCCTTTCATCCCACAACTACTTCCTACAAACTTTACTTATATGCCTTAGTTTTCCACAATAAAAGCATTTAATTGCTTTTCTATATTTACCTAACTCAAACGACTTGTCTCCATCATTCTCTTCCCTTTGTTTGCTACACTCGCTCTTAAACATCGTTGTACGTGCTACCTCAAAAGCATCATTCACACTGCTATACCAAAACTACTTTTTCTATCTATCTAACTGCTAGACCTTTGTGCTTAACTACTCAAATGCCATATCTTTATCGGTACTAGCAATGTTAAAGATCTCAATAAAATTTGCGTTAGAAGAAGATAAACTTTTCAAATTTCTAACCACCATATCTTCTTCTTCCATGTCCCTGTCAATTAATTTCAATTGATCTCTAATATCCTCGATTTTGTGCGAATGACATTGCAAGCAATCAAACTCTTCAATTTTATTTGAAAATAATATATTTTTTAAGGCAAATGGGAGTTGAGGGCCTCCCTCATCCACTCTCCCCAAAAAAATTAGCAAACCATCTTGTCTGGCCACTCCCATCTCTTGGTATCTTGATCCAAAATCCATGTTTTCCCATACCTCCTCCCTATATGATGTCCCAAGGCAAACCCTAATCAAAGTTCCCTCTCCCCCCACTCTTGCTACTTATTCTCTTACTAAGATATTTGAGAGGCAATCTAGGTGATGAATGCCAGGAAAGCAGTAGTTGAGCAAGGGTCCCATGCAAAACTCTTCAAGAATGGTCTCCATGCCCTAGATAGTCACTTGGTTGATTTGTTCAACCATGTCATCGGTACAAGGATCCAACAACCGTGGTCTCAATGCTACATAACTGGAGAACCTCTGAGGTCTTTTGCTTTCTCTGAAAGCACCATGTGGAGCTTCATGACCCTCTGCATCCTGCAAAGTCTGTTGTGCCCATCTAGGCCTTTTCCGGCCTACTGCAATATTTCTGGGAACATCAACTGGATCAATAGGATCGATGGGTTCATCCTTTTCTGCTAACTCCCTCTGAACTAGAGGGGGAGATGATCTCATCTCCTTTGGTTCTAGCATTTCTTCATCATCGATCTCCATGTCTGATCCTCTGCCTTTCCTGACAGCCATCTCTTCTTCAAAGGTCACATCCCTACTGACTTCAATCTGTCTAGCTCCTGGGATGTAGATTCTATAATCCTTTGAAGACTCACTATATCCCGTGAAAGTTCCCTTCTTGCCTGAAGATTCTAACTTCGATCTTTTCTCCTTGGGCACATGTATGTATACTGGACAGCCAAAGATCTAGAGGTGGCCCACTTCTGGTTTCACTCATGTGAAAGCTTCTTCCGGAGTCATGTTCTTCACTATCTTATGTGGGCATCTGTTTTGTACATATACAGTTGTTTTGGATGCTTCTGCCCATAAGAACATAGGTAGACTCTGGTCATGTATCATGGCTTTAGCTGCCTCCACAATAGTTCTATTCTTCCTTTCAGCAACCCCATTTTGTTGAGGGTTTTAGGGAACTGTGAGCTCCCTCTTAATTCCTGCTTCCTTGCAGAAATCATTAAATTTTGTAGAGGTTTATTCTCCACCATTATCTGATCTCAGGACCTTGATCCTCTTTCCTGACAAATTCTCGACTTGTGCTTTGAATTCTTTGAATTTGTTGAGTACTTCCTCAGATTCCTTCGACTTGAGAAAGCATATCCAAGTCTTCTGTGAGTAGTCATCAATGAATGTCATGTAGTAATGATATCCGCCCAATGAAGCAACTGTCATGGGTCCGCACAAGTCAGAGTGTACTAGATCCAAAATTCCTTTAGATCTACTCTCACGATCTGGAAAATATCTCTTGGCATTCTTTCCAAGTGCACATCCTCTACATGTTCCATCATGGTCCACCTGAAGCACTGGTAAATCGGTCACTATATTCTTCAATACTGGGAGAGCTCGATAATTTAGATGAGCTAGTCTTTTGTGCCATAGTTCGCCCATACTTGAAGAATCATGAACTAGGGCTTGGACTGGTGGAGTGTTTAGACGATACAAGCTCCCCTCTCTTACACCAATAACCTTGGTTGTATTCATGCTTGAGTTCTTTTTCCAAGCAAGTACTTTCCCTTCTGAGAAGGCTACTTTATATCACTTGTCCTCCAAGGCTAAGATGGAGACAAGGTTTCTTTTCATACCAGGTACATAGAGCACATCATTCAAGTGTAGTGTATCACTTGATTCTAGCTGAAGGGAGGTGGCCTCAGATCCCTTCATAGTGTAGTTAGCATCATCTCCAAGTACAACACAGAGATGAGAATCTTTCTCAACTAATTCTAAAATATTTTCTTTATAACCTGGCATGTGTCTAGAAGCACCACTATCTATAACCCAAGTATCACTAGTGGTGGGGATAGTACCTAATAAAGTTGATATGAAGAGGAATTATGTACGATCTTCATTCCTTTGCTTCTTGTGATGATGATCTTCTTCTACATCAGCAGTTGAGGCTTCATGCTTCCTTTTGTTTGAGTTTCGGCAATTACTAACGTAATGACCATACTTCTTGCACTGGTAGCATTGTATATGAGATAAGTCCTTCTTCTTCTTCTTCTGATCTGGGGGTGGACTTGATCTCCTACCTTGGTGCTTGTGTTTGCGGAACTTCCTTCCCTTTGCCTTACCTTTCTTCACATGGGATACAAATGCTTGATTCTCCTCTGGTTGAGTGCCATAGAGTCTTTGTCGTGCTATTATTCTTGTCTCTTCCCGAGTACAATCTGCCCATAGCTTGTCAAATTTGGGTAGTTTGGATCTACCGCTTATACTTTGGATGAAAGACTCCCAAGAAGGTGGGAGACCATTTAGAGTAGTGATGACAAGCTCCTTTTCATCAATGGGATCTCCACTGGTTCTAAGCTTGTACCTTAGTTCTGTGATCCTCATGAAATATGAGGCAATGGATTCTGACTTGTACGTCTTCATGTTTGATCATTGGTTCCTCAATGTGAGTGTCACATTGATACTACTATATTCAAATAGCTTCTTTATGGCCTTGAACATTTTTCTAGTAGTCTTCTTACCTGAGATTTGAGGAACCAAATGGTCTCTAACTGAATCCACCAATATCCTTCTTGCTTTGGCATCATTCTTCCTCCAACGAGATTTGTCTTCTTCGGCTTCTGGTTATGGGACCTTCTCATTTACAAACTGTAAGAGATCATTTTCTTCTAGTAGAAGAAGAACCCTAGACTTCTAGGAGATGAAGTTGGAAGCCCCTTCCAGACGATCTTCAGCCTTCATTCCAATCATCTTGACTGCAGATCTGGATCAAAAACCCTAGCAGGAGCTAGGTCAAAAATGAAAGTTGGAATTTTGGAAAATTGACTCCACAGGTAGATGCGCCCTAGCAAGGCGAGTTGAGTGGAGGTAGGGCTGAGCCAAAACTATGGAGTATGTAGGTCAAAAACAGAAACCCTAAATTTTGCTGCAGCTGTAGAATTAGGTCAAAAATTGAAAGTTCTCAGAATTGAGTTCTGCCTTCACCAAAAGATGTGCCCTCCTTAGAGCAAAATTCCCAAGACTCTTTTTCTGCCAAAAAGTTGACTGAAGGCTTTGAAAGATGAAACCCTAGTTCCGGCAGGATTCCGACAATGTTCTAGCAATGGCTTCTTCTAGTACCGCTCTGATACCATGTTAGTTTTTCATAGATTCATAGCATAATAATTCAAACGCATAAATAGGATCACTAGAAGAAAGACAAAGCACAAAACAATAACACAAGAGTTTATCTTGGGAAACCCAAACGGGAGAAAACCCAGCAACCTTCATATAGAGATGATATTTCCGAGAACAGAGTACAATGATGAGAGAGAAAAGATGGAAATGCTTTCCAAAGATAGAAACCCCAAAATAGTCTTCTCCTTCTACAGGTGCGAGCTTCTCTCTCCAAGTGATGCAAACTTGTGTGAAGTGAGTGAGTGAATAATGAGGTGAACTTACCTCTTATTTATACAAGTGTCAAACTAGAATTTTCCCTAACTGGGCCAACTTCTCTTGGGGAGCAATAAATAATTTAATTTTAATTTTTCTTTTGCTTGCTTTTCATCCCAAGGTTTACATTGATTCTTTCAAGGGTTTTACATAATTAATTACATCAAGTTCAACTCCCTTAGGAGGTACAATCAAGTACAATAAAAATACAATAATATCTTCTGAAGTTGCACAAAATCCAACAACAAGTACAATATAGCATTGTTCTTTTAGGGTTTTTACATGATCAAATATAAGACATACAATAAGAATATCTTATGTAGTTGCATATTATTTCAACATAGGTTATGTCCAAAGATGGCCTTCTACATTGAGCACTTCATGGATATGAGGTAGGAGCTCATTGTTTGGCCCCATTACACACTTTACCCATCAGGTGCATCCTCTTCGTATTGCCCTAGGACAGTTCAAAGTGGACTCTCATAGACTTAGGGTGGAGATGGATCACTAGATTGACCGATCTGATAGGACCTACCAAGTGTGCTATCTTCAAGAGGTTGAGATTGAGGAGCACTTCATATTCCATGCCCTGTTTACTACAAGATGCAAGGGTGGTTCCATTATCTTTTCAGGGAGCTTCAAACTCTGGCTAGTTTATTCAGCTACCCCAACTAAAGATGTTTAGTCTTATAACTGCAGGAGGCCCTCTGGCTTTGCTCCCTCATCCTCCAACCACATTCACATCTTGTACCAACTTCCACTCAGTGGATCATTTCCTTTGTCATGGTGCTCCCATTTACTAGGGGTACCAAGGGGTAGATAAATGGCAATCTTGTTTCCAACCCAAGATCTATGCAAACCCAAAGGACCACCTCCACTTCAAGATGATCCCAACGACATTGCTAACCCCGATCCCATACTAGCAGTCAATCGATCAGGCAACAACATATTACACGATCCAACTCCTCTTTCAATTCTTCCTCCAAACAGATATGTATGTTGTGATTCCTCCATTCATCCTCGGTGTTACCAACTATTTTGTACAATAGTTGAACTTCTATTGAGCCGCCAGTTTCATGGAAATGATTCATGTTCATCATCAGTGTTCAGAAATTTAGAAGTCATTTTTAGGGCAATTTTGCCCCATTTGTAATAACTACATGTTCATACCCCCATGGTCTAAACAAGATCCTTTTATAAAAAAACTCGACTATCCTTAGGTTTAATTGTCAAGGGGATACCCTAGAGTGTTTTTTCCTTGGAAATTATGCATTGTGCTTCAGTCATGTATAATTCCTGAGTTTTTCAAGCATACCTCCAAAGCTGGAGTATTTACCATGGTAGTCGAACCTAAGGTGGTTATTAGAGTCTTGTGTCTAGGATTTTTTCCATGTTAGCCATCTATATTGAGTCGTATGGACATGCACTAGGTCCCCTAGGAGTTTCCTTCCATTCCGGCAAAAATAATTTTTTCGGTAATTTAGACCATTTTTTTAATGGTTTAAATGGAAAAATTCAAAATGTGATAAAAACCTCATCCAGAGGCGGAATTTGGTGTGGGGAGGCTCATTTTGATGCTCAGAGCGTCCTCTTTACTCTAGCACCCTCTTTCACTTGGTTCCGGGTGATTACGTCGCCTATGGGAGCAGTTTTCGCTAAAGATGCTTCATTTTGGCATTTAATTGCCAAAATAAATAAAAATAAAAATAAAAAGACAAAATGCACCAGAGACAAAAAAATTAAAAATTAAAAAATATGATGAAATAAGCATTGGAAAGGGTGGCATAATATTTTGAGAGGGTGTACGATCACATTTGAAGATTAAAGCACATGCTTTAATGCTAAAACTTTGGACATACGAGTCATTTTAAAGGGATGACGTGAGCACTACACTGCTGGGAATCGCTCTCCCCCCCAACGAATCGATCCCAATTCGCACACCGGAAAGAATCGATGAGGAATCGCGATTCCTCATCGATTCCGCCCAGAATCGATTCCGTAATTCACGAATTGGCCTTGAAAAAAACAATCCCTGGATTTTGAGGGTTCGATGAGGAATCGACCTGGAATCGACGATTCCAGGTCGATTCCTCATCGAACCCTAATTGAACCCGGGCTTAAAAAACGAACCCGAAATCGCTCCCGAAGTCGATTCCGCGGGCTGGGCGGATTCATGACAAAAAATTTTGATTTTTGTATTTTTTTTGGGGGGGGGGGGTTGGTGGGCTAGGTCACTTTGGGCCAATAAAGGGTGAATGAGTCCATTTGGACTCATTCCATTACTCATTTGCTTGATTGGGAAGAGTTTGAGCTTGGAGTGAGTTTGCTAGTTGTTTGAGAGCTTTGAGCTTTGAGTGGGAGATTGAAGGGGAGAGCTTGCAAGGGAGATTGAAGCTTCCATAGAGACATTCAACCACCATTGAAGAGCTAAAAGGTAGGCTCTAAAAACTCATCTTTGTTTGTTTTTGCAATTTTTTTTCACTATGTTAAAAAATGGAAAACTTGCAATGTTCTCTTCTCCTACTCTTTCCAATATCTTTTTCTCCATCATTCTATTGCAGGCTACAAGTGACTCTCATCTTTGAATCAAGAAACATGATGGGTATGTGGTTTTGGTTTTTCATTCCACTTCTTCTCATTATGATGGTGTTGGGAAGTAGATATGGTGGTGGTAGTGATGATGGGGAAGAGGTAGAGAGTGATGCATACCAAGGAGAAGAGGAGGAAGGGGAAGAGGGTGATGATGATGTGAATGAGGGTGATGTGGGGCAAAAACAAAAAGACACAACACCTTTGTGGAAGTATGTGACAAGGCAAGGGGGAAGGAGAGGGGGTGGAACCACAAAGTTTGCATGCCCCCATTGTAATAAAACATGCACAGGTTCATATACCCGGGTGAGAAAGCATTTGTGTGGGGTTATGCCATGTGATGAAGGTAAGTCTCATGGAGTCAAAACTTGTGACAAAGTGGGAGCTAAAGAGAGAAGCAAATACAGGATGGAAGAAGAGGCCGCTCAAAATAACTCCAAGAGATCAAGGATTGATTCTGAATCCCCACAGAGAATGTTTGGTAGTGGAGCTGGATCATCATCGACTCGATCGGGAGCCTCATCTCCCCATGGAGTCTCGCCTATGCGAAGAACAATATCCGATTTCCTTGACCAAGGTTGTAGAGATGATGTGGATTCAAAAGTTTATAGGTTTCTCTATGCATGTGATGTGCCATTCAATGTTCTTCGCTCACCCTATTGGCATGAAATGGTACAAGCCATCAATGGTGGCCCTCAAGGATACAAAAGCCCTGGGTATGACAAAGCTAGAACCGTGGGACTTGACAGGGAAAGAGCCAAAATCAATAGTGCTCTTGGAAAGTTCACAAATGATTGGTCCAACTATGGGGTATGCATTGTATCTGATGGGTGGACAAATGTTAAAGGCAAGCCATTGATAAATATTCTTGGCGTTTCTGCTAGCGGTGCGGTCTTCCTTTCAGCCCATGACTACTCAGATCACTACAAGACCGCTATTAATATTGCACAACCTTTACTTAAAACCATTCAGGAGATTGGGCCATACAATGTCATTCAAGTCATCACTGATAATGCTGCTAATTGTAAGGCAGCAGGAGCAATCATTGAGGATAAGTATCCCAACATATTTTGGTCAGGGTGTTTGGTTCACACATTGAACCTTTTGATGCATGATATTGTTAAGATGAAGGACCCTAATTACCGATGGATTGGTGCCTTGTACAAGAGAGGTAAGAAAATGATCAAATTTATTACCAATCATAGCATGGCCCACCACATTTTTCGCAATCACTCTAAGTTGGAGCTATTGAAGATTGCAAAGACTAGATTTGCTAGCTGCTACCTCACCTTCAGGAGGCTTTTGAAGGTAAGAGAGGCATTGGCTAGTATGGTCTCAAGTGATCCATGGCATAAATTAAAAGACAGAGCTGCAAGTGCATCAGATAGAAGTGACTTTCAGGAGGTGGAGGACACCGTTCTTGAAGGTCATTTTTGGTCACAGGTTAGGTATGTTCTGCAGTTCACCAAGCCAGTTTATAACATGATTCTTTTTGCAGATACAGATCAGTCGGTGATTGGGGAGGTATATGAGCAGATGGATAGCATGCTTGGTCAAATGAAAGACATTGTTGAGCAAAGAGATGCAATCTTGTATGACCATATTCATAAACATGTGGTCAAAAGGTGGGATAATCTAAATGTTCCACTCCATGCCCTTGCATATGTCCTCACCCCAAAATACTATTCTCCAATTTGGTTGGCCCAACCTGCACTTGGGGGTGGAGTTAGGAAAAAACCCCACATAGATCCAGAGGTTGCTGCTGGGTATATGAATGCAAGCATTAGACAAGTTGGTCCCTGATGAGGAAGAGTGCTCAAGTACGGAGTGAATTGAGCGAATACATAACTGAGCATGGACGCTTTGGTTCCCTGTTTGCAACCAAAGATCAAAACAGATTGGATCCTATCCTTTGGTGGAACATGCATGACTCTGGCGCCACATATTTGCATAAATTGGCAGTGAGGGTGCTATCACAAGTTGTTAATCGCTCTTCTACAGAGAGGTGTTGGAGCACCTACAACTTCATCCACAGTGTAAAGAGAAACAGTCTGAATGTAGATCGCGCAGAAAGCTTGGTTTATGTGCACTACAACTTGAGGTTGTTGTCCCATTATTGTGAAGCGGCCAAGAATGATAGAACATTTTTGACTTGGGACAACAATCCAGAGTAGGCTAATGTGGAGGATGGAGCCATAGCATTAGAGCGCTTGGAGGATGAACTATTGGGTGATCATGATGATCCAATTACAGGTACCTGTACAGAGATGCCACCCCCAAGCAGAAGCAGCTTTCCGGATGCAGGAGTTTTGGCTTTAGCTTCACAACGTCCAAGTTCAGCCCGTGGGGGCCATTCATCTTCTTCTCATGTTCCACGATCACTTCCACCAGCACCTATTCCACCTAGACCACGAGAAAAGAAATTGGAAGTTTCTCATGGCAAGCAGAAAGCTTAGTAGATTCATAGTACTTTGTATTTCATTTTCATGTTTATTTTGGTGGTTGGCCTATTTTGTAAACATTATGGCCTAGTTTGATGGCAAATATTATATGTTGAAATTTGAAGGTTGATGTTGTTGATGATTGATGATTGATGATGATCATTTAATGACAATGTTATAAGTTATAGCTCCTAGAATCTAGATGATTAATGTTATATCAATGTGTACTAAATGGTTATATGAATATCTAGATTCTATGTTTTCATGTTTTCTATAGCTAATTTGGCATAATACATGTTTTTTTTTTAATTTATATGCATCAAAATATATTAAAATATATATTATATAAAAAACGCTTCCAAAACGGAAGCTTTTGAAAATTTCGCTTTTCACTCCCGCTCCCGCTCCCAACAGCGTAGCGTGAGCATGCTTTAACGTGGGCCTCCCTCACGTGGATTGGCTCACGAGTTTGGGCATGGCGAATATTCCAATGGAGGTGGGCATTGGTTACTATGGGAGAGGGGCGCCCCTCTCATGAGGTGGCAGCCACCTCATCCCCCACCAACCCCAATCACGCCAACCCACTCTCATCACCCGCCAAGCTTCCAATCAAAGCGTGGATCACTCCACCAATTTGGCAATTTTCCCTCCCCTTAAGTATTCGTCTCTCCTTCATTGTTGTACTATAAGGAAAGGCTCTTGCTCCATGTTTAGGGTGGATGATTTGCACCTCTCATGAGGTGGCAGCCACCTCATCCCCCACCAACCCCAATCACGCCAACCCACTCTCATCACCCGCCAAGCTTCCAATCAAAGCGTGGATCACTCCACCAATTTGGCAATTTTACCTCTCCTTAAGTATTCATCTCTCCTTCATTGTTGTACTATAAGGAAAAGCTCTTGATCCATGTTTAGGGTGGATGATTTGTGCAGAGAACCTCTGGTGAAATATTGTAATGCTTGTTGCTTTCATGCAATTATTTGAATAAAGAAAGGCTTTGGAGACTCATGTGGTGTGGTTCTTGGATGCACATGCTTTGGTGAATGAGGTGATACAATTTCAAATTTTTCTCTTGCTTTGCTAATCTGTGGCTATAGATCAATGCTTTAGAGGGCTTACATAAGCACATAAGAATAGATATGTGTAGTCTCAAATTATCTATTTACATATTTAGTCTTAGAGGTCTAAAAGAGTATTGTCTTATTCAATTGTATCTCATGCTTTTTTTTATTTCAATTAGTAGATAGTACATGATTTAATCCCATTTTTGCAAGTGCATGAGTTCTTTGTTTCCAGATCACTCCACTCTACTGATTAGAAGGTTGAGCTAGCTTGAATCTCCTTCTCTTGGAGCCAAGTATAAATTCCAACAACTAATTGCCAAGTGAGATCCAAGATTGCTTCAAAGATTCAAGATCTAAGTGGTTCTTTCTCTTGTTCACCTTCAAAATCTCAAATATTTTCAAACTCTTTAAATTTTGGTTACTAAGCAAACTTATTTGATCTCCAAGGTTATATTTTTTCTCAAGTTTTGCTCCTTCTTTCTCCTTGTTTTTTGCTCTCGCTCACTCTTCTTCTTGCTGCCCTATTTATCTTTGCTTACTGCTGATTTTTCTTTAAGTTTGCAGTCCTTCTCTTCCTCCTTTTTGCAGCCCCTTTCCTTACCTTGTTGGCTGCCTCTCCTTTCTCTGTTTTGCAGCCCTTACAAGTCTCTTTTACTCTCCCTTCTTCACACTGTTTGCAGCCACCCCTTATCCTTATTTGCAGCCACACTTACCTCTGTTTGCAGCTCCCTTTTCACTCCCTTTTGCAGCCCTTCCTTCTCTTTGTTGGCTGCCCTCCTTTCACTTCCTACCTTACCTTTCCCTTGTTTCTTGCCTTACCTTCTTTGTCCTTTGTTTCTTTCCTCCTTTGCTCCTTCTTTCACTTTTCTTCTTCTTGTTAAGTGTTCGTGTAAGATTTTAGAGTGCATTCACTTAGTTAGTTCTCTAGCTTCCAAACTTAGCTTACATCTAGTTTTGATTTGTTAATTGCATTGGTTCTCTTAGTTTGCACTTAGCTTCAATTTCATACTTAGTCATTTTTTGCAATTCTTAACACTTAGATCTTCATTAGTATTTGCACACTAGTTGAAGTTTTAGATCTTAGTTTCAATTTTGATTTTCACTAATCCCTTAATAAGCTTTTGTTTAGAGCTCTTATCCACAGGTTAACAAAAGAAGATCAAACAAACAAAAAGTCCAAAGGCTAAAACCAAGCAAAGAGCAAGCAAGCAAACAAACAAAACAAGACTCCTTGAAAAGCACATAACTCTATCTCCCTCTTCTTCATTCCCCCATCTATTCTTGTGCTTTCAAGTGGAGTGAAGACAAAAAACCAGGCATTGTAATTTTTAATAAAAGAGCAAGTGGGATAAAGGCTCTCACACCCCACTTCCCCCATTTGGGGGAAGCTTGTATCGTCTCTTGTCCCTTTTTGCATTAGCTTAGTTTTATTTTCGCAAGTAGATTAGATTTATTTTGCTAGAGTAGTTTTATTTTCCAATAATTTGCTAGATCTTAGTTTGCTAGTCTAGTTTTGCTTCATTGTGTCAATTTTGTATTTCATATAAACTGCTTAAAAAGAAAATAAAATCTCTTGAATCTCACCGAAAGGTGGATCAAGAGTGCTCTCTGTCGGAGAGTTTACTTGCATTTGTTTGTTTTGCTAACCCCCTTGCTTTCTCGAATACAATCTTAGACCTGAAAGATATTCTTGGGTAGTGTAGATTTCCTTTTCGCAATTTTCAAGTTCATTTGAGCATTTTATTTTTCACAACTAAATCTCTTGAATCTCGCCATAAGGTGGATCAAGAGTGCTCTCTATCGGAGAGTTACAATGGTTCTTGTTTCATAACCCATAATAAAATTGGAATTTACATTTACTACACTATGTATGCTCTGCCCACTTGTGGGATACCCAGAAGCAGTTGTAGACTTATTAATTCTCCACATCTAATTCCATTTCAACCTTAATAAAACACTCTCTTGTATAAACCAACGAAAATCCGGCGTAGATCGTCAAATAGTTGAAAGTGGGCAAATTCTGCCTGGGGACGTTGGAACTCCTGGACCGAGACCTCAAGGACACCGTTAGACTACATCCCTGGTTGGTGTAGTGTTGAACACACTCTAGAGACTTCAGCCAGCCAACATATCCTTGTACGGAACCACTTAGACCATTTTCCGGACATATCTCCTGTACAGAAAGGTATCTCTTAGAGATCCCCTTCCCTTTTAATAATCAACCTCACCCCAAAAATTTACAATAAAATTTACCAAGAACACTTGCAAAACAGTTCTCAAGCACACCCAAGACATGTATCAAGCATCCCAAGCACTACATTGACTCCATAAGGCACTGGTCCTTCAACTCAATATTTATTTTGCTTATTATCTATCTGGAGCATTTGTTTTATCTATTTAAATCATATCATGTTGTGGATGCTTTATATTTAATTTTCTATTATCAAGTGGTTGTGCATCTTCTTAATTTTGCAAGTATATGCTTGGAATATATAAACTATTATTCTAAATCATAAAAAACTCCTAAAAAACACCCATCTGCATCACACATTCCAAAAAACATTTAAAACACAAGAGCCTTAGAAAGTCTTTGTAGGGTCTACCTCCCTTGGCTTCGTTAGGAGTTTGCCTAAACGGAGAAGTCGGGATCAGGTGACAGCACCTGACTCTTTGCTTGCCCCCAAGGCCACACCTTTCCCACTTGGGAAACAGCTTTCGAAAGATTTCTGCTGCTGGTGTGCACATCGGCAGGCAACACTCGGATATTAGGACAGATGGTTCGACTCGACCATGACAAACTTGTACCATTTGTATCACATTCAAGATCCATTCTCTTTAGTGCATGCTTTTCGTATTCTCTTGGGCCGGTTCAGGGTAGGCTCTCATAGACTTAGGGTGGAGACAAATCGCCCTAACAGGATTTTCCAAGCATGCCATCTTCAAGGGGTTGAGACGAAGGAGCACTTCATTTTCAATTGCCCTATTTACTATGAGATCCAACAGCGGTTCAATTATCTTTTCATGGAGCTTCTTGTCTCAAAGCTTCAAACTCTAGCCAATTTTTTTAGGTCTCATGACAACAAATGTCTGGCCTTATACTTGCAGGAGGTCCTCTGGCTCCACTCCCTCATCCTCGAGTGACATCCAAATCCTAGACAAGCTTCCACTCAACGGATCACTTCCGTTTTCACAATGCTACCATATGTCAGGATCACCAGGAGTCAGGCGTATAGCAATCTTATTTCTAACCCCAAATCTGAGGACCTAGAGGAAAACCTCTACTTCCATGAGACCCCAGCAACATCGCTAACCTTGGTCCCATACCAACAGCCAATTGATATTATCTAGACCACAGAGACAAGCCCCCTCCTCCAAGTAGTAGTGCATTACACAGTCTCGCTCCTCTTCCAAGTATTCCTCTAGACAAACTTCTATGTTGAGATCCCCCCATTTGGTTTCAAATGTTAGGAGATATAGTTCCAACGGACCATGACAAGCTTGTACCATTTGTATCATAGATTCTAGATCCATTTTCTTTGTACATCTCACTCTCAAATCGACTCTCCATCTTTGAAGTTGCTTTTTCAAGATTTAGATTAGAATCATACTTTACTTCCTACATCTTGCTTTTTATAGCAGTTGTTTTAGCACTCCCACTTTGTAGTGACATCATTTTGTACCCAGCAATCCCTTTGACCTACTCAGTGGTCGTTCGTTGTACGTTAATAAAATTATCTTATCTTGTCTCTTGGATCGATTCTCCATCTTCAAAGTTGGCTTTCCAGGATTTAGATTCGATTCATACTTTACATTCTGCATTGTGCTATTCATGGGAGTCGTTTTAGTGCTCCTACTTTGTATGGACATCATTTTGTACCCAACAGTCCCTTTGACCTACTTTAGTGGTCATTTGTTGGACATTAATAAAATTATCTCATCTTATCTAACAATGTGCTTCATGCAACCACAAATTAGCAAAATTTATTCAAAAATGCAATGGTTGTCTTCTCAACATGTGGAGATTCCTGGAAACTATTAGGTTTTCCAATGTGCTTCTTTAATGCATGTTAATATACAGCGTTTATGGGTATTTGCACTGATTTCAAATTCTGATGTTTAAAGAGATTATGAAACTTTGATTTGAGATCTCCATACATGTTTTTATTAATAGAAACTAGAAGCATAGTACAAAAATGAAAAATGCAACATATACACTATGCTAAATTTGAGCATGTTTGAGACATATTTGGAGTGTAGCATCAACCAAAAGAACATTACCATCAACTTATCATCAGAAGATACAACTAAACATAATATCAGATCCCATACGTAAAGAAAATCTAAAAGAATCAATAAATGTTAAAAATGCTTGTTTGAGTGTTATAACAGGAAACTAGCAACAGCAATTCATAACATACCATTATTTTGATTGTCTATAGGCAACAAGTTATGAGAGCTCGTAGCATTTTCTTTCATGAAATGAGATAATAATGATCGCAACGACTCCTTGTGAGAAAGGACAAAACTTTCAGCATCACCTGTCGAAACCACATCCTGTGAACCATAATAAATCATGTTGCATATTAAAGAAAACAAGATCACTAACATGTCATGCCAAAAATCAACTGTCCAAAGTAATTCTATACTTTCACAGTATCATAGAAGTTTGAATCTTGATAACACAAGTTAACACATAGATATGTGCTTGGAATGTGAGAGGTTTTATACTAGTCGCAAAATTATTGGCGAGTCTAACACCAGAAGCAGAGAAACATAAAATGCAGAGAACAGAACCAAAATTGATGAAAGTTTCAGTGAAGTTGAAGCCGAAGATGCTAAAAAAGTAAATTTTGTGCAAAGAATCAGAAATGAAAATAGAAATTCGCCTCCCATAGCACACTATTACAATGGAATTTATAAATCTTAAAAAAGAGCAACATATTGCCAATAAATCCCCTACCTTCCCGTGTACCATGCAAAACATTGTTGCATACCAATAATCATTACATTATTATATGTGCTGTTCAACAACTGTCCATAGTATTACATTATTTCACAGTATCATAGATGTTTGATAATACAAGTTAACACAGAAATGTTGCTTGGAATGTAAAAGGTTTTGTACTAGTTGCAGAAAAATCGGAAAGTCAAATGCCAGAAGCAGAGAGAAAAAGATAATGCAGAGAGCAGAACCAAAATGGTGAAAGCTTGAGGGAAGTTGAAGCAGGAGATGATAAAACAGTGGATTTTGTGGAAAGAATCAGATACAAAAGTAGAAATTTGCCTCCTATAGCACACTATTGCAATGGAATTTATACATCCAAGAAAAAGAGCTACATATTTTCAAAAAAGTCCCTACCTTGCCATGTACCAGATACACCATTGCCACATAAAACTAGTCATTTCATTATTATAAGTGCTGTTTACTTAGCCAGAAACACGATTAGTATCAATCTTTTGTTTTTGCTACCTTTTATATTAAAACACCT
This sequence comes from Larix kaempferi, assembly GCA_027924585.1. Taxonomy (NCBI): domain Eukaryota; kingdom Viridiplantae; phylum Streptophyta; class Pinopsida; order Pinales; family Pinaceae; genus Larix; species Larix kaempferi. The sequence goes on along the minus strand of BSBM01000817.1, from coordinate 747,993 downwards.
CTCAAAGGTATTTTCTCTTGGAGTCCGAAAAGATTTTCTCAAGCCATCTCTGATAAATGTTCTTGAGTCATTTCAGCCAGCAGAAGAGTTTTGTAAAACAGCAATTCCTTAGAATTGTAGGAAAGTCACATTTCATTGAGTGTGACCTAAGGTTACAGAGAAAAATTACGAAGTCCTGATTCGACAAAAGCAAAAAGAGACATGGAGACATTTTATGTGCCATGTGGTTTAAGCATTTGCTCTGAATAAATTACCTTGCATGTTCAGAAGTGAATTCCTCTATGGGATGTTGCAAGTGTTATTGTAATAAAGTTATAAACTCAATGGGTGATGACTGATTGCGAAGGAGATGGCAACAAATACCATAGTTGCAAATATTGTATCAGATTATCTATCGCCGAGCATCCCAAAAAAATTTATCAAAAATATCGAGGAAAGTATAAGGAAATATCAGAAAGCACAAACTTGGACCTGAAAAGCTCAAAAAATCGGCAACCTGAAAATCTTAGCAAAAAATAGAAATATCAGGAGAAATCAGACATGTTTGCAGCAGTGATTAGAATGAACCATCAGAGATATGAAGTAGCAAGTTACAAGAATGTGATAAAAAAATATAAAAAGAAATTTATAGTCAACCCCTTGCTCACATGTATTTGGAGACTCACATGGTACATAGAGACTCTACGTTAGGGTTGTCCCATTCCTAATTGCTTGATGATGATTTCCTTAGCACATGGGAGTGAGTTGGCAATTGATTTGACCTTGTTTGCACATGCTTGGACCATTGGCATAAGTTATCGAGGAGTTTGTTACACATTGAAGAGACTTTCCATGCCACATGTTACATCCTTGAGAGGCGCACTTGACATTTTTACCATATTGATGGAGAAGGTCACACTTGAGTGTTTTCCACATGTATTGACACATTGTTTGAGGAGGTTGTTGGTTGTTCCAACCTCTTCCATTATTGTTTGACCATATATAGCAGGTCACTCTCTCTTGTTGAGCATATATTGTATTTCACATGTATTTACACAGATCTAGTGGTCCACCCCCCTCTTTGAGCAAATTCGTTCAGTTTTGAGGTTGGACAGTCAAACCACCTCAATTTCTATGTATTTTTTACCATATCTAGAGGGGATTACTCTTTTTAGGATATATCCAGAGTTTTATTATTATTTTATTTGAGAGTTAGCTGAGCCTCCACTATACATAAGAGTCTCCCCTCTCATTTATATCTTGTTGTGTTGACTGGAGAAAAAAAATCGAATTTCCTCCTTGTCTATGGTAGTGGTGTATGTTGGGAACCTTTGTTATGATATAAGGCACATGTTATGGTGAATCAAGCTTGTAGGTAATAGTTTATTTTCTTTCACTGTAAGGCCAAGTAGATCTAGTTCATTAATCAATAATTTTTTTGCCTGAAGGGAATTAATCTTTTTTTTCCTATATGCTTTAGTATCGTCATGTTGCTTGCATTTAGCATCCTTGTAGGAGTGTTTGCAGGTTCAACCTACCATTGTTGTAGTATATGCTAGATCTTTAGTTGACAGTGTATGCCTAAGGGTGACTCTTCCTTGGAAGAAATTCTAAATAAAACCCCAATGTTTTATGGCTATCTTTGGCATGATTCTTCAGAAATTTCAACCCTGGAAACCCCTTCATTAAAGCCCATTGAGATATGTTTTCCATGACCCAATTTTCCCAAGGCTTAAGGCACTAGTCCCTCTTTCCAACCAACATCCAAAAACTTCAAAAAAAATCCTTTTATTTTTTTGTATTTTCAACTGAAATATGAAAATCACCTTCCCGTCCCATCATTTCAAGATTTTAGAATTCTCAAGCCTAGCCTTTAGAATTTGTTTTATGTCATTTTTTTAGGATTGTTCTTTCACTAGTTTAATTCTGAAATAACTCGCTTAAAACAAACCTAAAAAGTGATTCGTATTACTTATATCAACTCTCGAATTTACTTAGCAATCTTCATCATTTAAATTTCCAGTTTTCAACAATTTTGTGGGTAAAAATTTAATCATTTCTTTGCAGAATTAATTGGATGAATTTTTCCTTCAACGCATTGAATAAAATCTTAAAGAAAATTCTTCTTTAATTTTTTTACTGGTTATCTTTACATTTCTGCAATTTGAGCATTCACTTTGAACAAATACTTTACTTGGTTAATCAATTAACACCCTTTAGCCTTTAGGGAGTGATTTTTATCACTTCATAAATCTGAAATTAATATATGTCATTGGTTCATTTTTTATCTCTAGATCTGAATGAAATCATAGGTTACAAGATAAGAAACCGGATTCATTGAAAAGGTGATTCGTGTCCCGTGGGGTCGTGTCGGACACAGACAGAATGGGAAATCGTGTCCGACACGATTTTTGGTCGTGTCCGTAATCGGGACACGACCAAAAGTCGTGTCGGACACAATTTCCCATCGTGTCCCCGACTGTGCGACTCGTGTCCCGATTCCAGGACACGATTTCCACGGAAAAGGCCGCCCGGGGTGAGTTTAAAAACGATTTTTCATTTCTTTTTTGTCATTTGCAAGTGTGGAGAAGCTTGAGAGTGGGTTTTATATGCAGGTGAAGAAGATTTGAAGGTTTTCCAAGGGAATCCAAGTGCATTGGGGGTGGATTTGTGGAGAGGATTGCAAGCTTAACCATCAAACAAGAAAGGGAATGTCTCAATCAACTAGGGCAGGAGCTAAGGGGCAAAGGAAAGGGAGAAATGCACCATCTAGTGCCTCCCCTCCTATTCCTCCAAGCACAAGCGGTTCTCCTCTTCCTTCAAGTGCTTCATCTACTGGTAGTGGAGCTCATGCTCCATTTAACCCTGTTTTAGCAAGACAACAAGCCCAAGAAAAAAATACCCTTTGTGGAAGTATGTGACAAGGAAAGATGGGCCTGGGCAAAGCTTGATGGGGGAGGCAATGTGTCTTGGAGATGCAATTTTTGCAAGAATGAGTTCAAGAGCACATATTACCGGGTTAAGGGCCATTTGTTGGCCCTTCCTTCTTGTGGGATTTCTTCATGCAAAGCGGTGAGTGTTACCCAAAGAAGGGATATGGAAAGAGAGGATCATGTTGGCTTAGGGAAGGTGGCAGCAAGCAAGAAAAAAGATGAGGACCCTCTTCCATTCTTGAGGAAATCCTCTAGCACCAAGCCTCCATTTCCACCTAGCATTCATGGGAGTGGGGATACTTATCAAACAAGAAAGAGGCAATCTCCAAGTGGTCCAATGGATAGGATTTTCCAACAAGAGGCGCGAGAAGAGGTGGACCTTACCATTGCATTCTATCTCTACCTCAACTTCATCTCATTCAATGTTGCACGGTCACCATTGTTTATTGAGATGTGTCGAAGTCTCATGGAACGAGCTCTAAGTGGTTATGTGCCTCCCGGTTCATAGAAGCTTAGAACCACATTGTTGGTTAAAGCAAAGGAGGTAGATAAAATTCTTGATCCAATTAGATAAACATGGCCCTCATCCGGTGTGAGTATTGTTTCTGATGGATGGACGGATCCAACACGCCATCCACTCATCAATTTCATCGTATCTTCCCAAAATGGACCGGTGTTCTTGAAAGCGGTGGATGCTCTTGGGAAATACAAGGATGCACAGTATATGGGTGAGTTATTCATCAAAACCATCGAAGAAGTAGATGTTGATTCTTGTGTACAAATCATCACAGACAATGCACCTGTTTGCAAGGCTACTGGCATGATTGTGGAAGCAAAATATCCACAGGTATAGTCATTTTGGACACCTTCCATTTCTAATTTGCTCATTGTTTGAATTTATCACAAGATTCATGATTCATCTAGGTGTCTTTGACTCATTTGAGTTGTTAGTGTTGTAGAGTCATTTATACATGCTTTTATTGCTCTTACAGGTTTTTTGGACACCTTGCATTGTCCATTCCTTGAATTTAGCACTGAAATCCATTGCTTCAGATGTGACATGGATTGGCAACCTTATTGAGGATGCACGCCATATCTGTAACTTTGTACAAAACCACACAAATGTCCTCACCATCTACAAAGAGTACACACAACTTTCATTGATGAAGATTGCAGATACTCGATTTGCTTCCTCATTCATCATGCTCAAGAGGTTGAGGTAGGTCAAAACCGCTCTTGGGTCCATGGTGATTTCAGAGTTTTGGTCTTTTTGGAGAAAGACGGATCAGACTGCTTCACAAAAGGTGAACGACACGGTGTTAGATGATGGTTGGTGGGATAGGGTAGATCTTAGCATTAAGATCATGGAGCCAATCATTTCTTTGTTGCGGTTTGCAGACATAGACCAACCCATCCTAGGAGATGTTTATGAGGGGTGGGATTCCATGATTGAGTCCATAAGGTCCATTGTCATGGAGAATGAGTGTCCCAAGTATGGGACATCAGCAGAGAACTTATGGTCCATGATTCAGGATATTCTTATCTCCATGTGGGATAAGAATTGCACACCTTTGCATTGCTTGGCCCACTCCTTGAACCCCAAGTTCTACACTCAGGATTGGCTCACCGATGGATCGGGGCCCTCACACAGAGTCCCTCCTCACATGGATGGAGAGATTGCACATGGGAGGAAGATAGCACTTAGACAGCTATTTCAGGATAGAGACCTACTTGAGGAGGTGGAGGAGGGATTTGTAGATTTTTCCACTAGCACTGGGATATTTGGAGGTTATGGGTGCTTAGAGACATGGGGGGCAACTCATGGGGCAACATGCCCTCTTCTACAGAAGTTAGCCTTGAGGGTCATCTCTCAAGTTACATCATCCTCTTGTTGGGAGAGGAATTGGAGCACATATGGGAACTTGTACAGTGTGAAGAAGAGCAGGCTTGAGCAGTCTAGGGCAGAGACGATGGTGTATGTTCACTCCAACCTTCGTCTTATTTACAGAATAGGGAGGAGTAGGTGAAGGGAAAGACAAAGATGTGGGATGTCTTTCCTGATGATATGGGTTTGGACAACAGTACTGAGTTGGCATTAGCCAACATGGATCTTAATGATACAGTGCTAGAGCCGATCACTTTTGATGATGGTGATCATATGGAGGGGTCATCCTCCACAACAGCAGATGCAGATCGTCAGATGGGCAAAGAGGAGGAGGAGGAGGAGGAGGATCAGGGCAGTGCCAGTGATGAGTTTGTTGATTCAGGCATGGAGGAGGACTATTGACATATGAGATTCTTCCATCTTGATCCACCCCTTTTTGTATTTACTATTAGTCTATTTGGCATTTTCCAGTGCCCAGTGGCATTTCGACATCTATGTAATACATTTTGATTTTGATGACTTAATGAGAAATATGGTTCTGACATCTTGAGCTATTGAGCTATTATTGCCCAATGCCTATCAAATTTCAATGCATCTATGTGTCTCATTGTGATTTGTGAATGACAAATGTGTAATCATTAATGTGTTTTGATTCTAATTTCTATTGAATATTTTGTAAATGTTCTAGTTTCTAAAAAAAATTGGATCTATATGTCTATATTTTTAAATTTTAATATATTTTTAAAAAATATATATATGTATATAAAACGTGTCCTAATTCCGTGGGTCACTGTGTCCGTGTCGGACACTCATATTTTTGTGTCCTGTGTCCTCGTGTCAGGTGACTTAGGTTACAAGTTATAATCACTAAGTGGGATCTTGCTTTATTTACTTCAGAATTTATACTAAACAACACTTCCCTTATTTTTGAAGTGTTTGTTTCATTCTCATGCTCCAAAATTCATGTATGGGTATGGTAATTGCTTAATTTTAAATCAGAAATAAACTCACTTAAATCATCTTGTGCAGTCATCTCAATCACTAAATAATATGGATTTTATTTTCTTCAAATTATCATTCATGTGTCAAATCTATAAAGGCATATGTGGATGAATTTGTTACAGTTTTTATAAGTATTTTAAGCGGAACATTGCTATATTTTCATCTCACATTTCACAAATAATATCTCACTTTCTTCTAAGTGTTTGTTTTATTTCAACATTCTAATACTCAATTGTGCAAGCACTTTTAAATTTGAGTTAATCAAATCTGCACTACACTCAGCACTATCTTCATATTTAAATCAACTCTCCTCGCTCTCTTCATCTAAGAATTCAAACATGAATTGAATTAGTCACAGAAAACCCCCCCCTCGACTTTTGAGAGCAGGCAAAAGTGTAGGGAGTTGTGCACTAAGGTGACAGTGGTGCCTTATCCTTTAGTTGCTTCTTGGTAGCACTCATGCGTCGGAACTTGTTATACCACTTTATGTACGGGGAAAACGCAGCAGAAGTCTTCAAGCTACTGGTGTGGCCTTGGGGGCAAGTCAGAGTCAAGTGTTGTCACTTGGGACTCGACTCCTCCATCTAGGCTTTCCTAGCGAAGCCAAGGGGGGGTGGACCCTAAAAATAAAAACTAAGGTGTCTAATCTAGGAGTTAGAAAAAATATTTTGATAACCAAGATAAAAGCAGCATATACTTATATAAAGCAAGACAATCATTCATCAATACATCATTTGCTCCCATTCACTATTATCATCATTCATTTGCAACATTTGTCAATAACATGAAATTATATCAATATAGACCAGTGCCTTATAATGGAGTCGAAATAGATGCATGAGCAGAAAAGTAAATGTTGTGCGAGTGTTCTTGGTTTATTTTAGAATTAATGTGAAAGTGATCTTTTTATTATGGCTGGTGGGTTCCCAATATACGCAAAGGTACGGGGAACATGTCCGGAATTTTGATGTGTGGCTTCCCTCTCAGACTTGGGCTGAATCGGAGTCTCAAAGAGGTGTTCAGATGCTGTACCAACGAGGGCAAGCCTAACGGTTTCCAAGAGGTCACTACTCAGTTTTGTCCCAAGCCTTCTGAGAAATTTCCCCACGACAACAAAATGTTCGCGATGTGCCGGATTTTCACATAAAGGTTTTTTTATTCGGGGCGGTGTTAGATCCTATTACTAGCCATCTCCCCCTTTCTGATGCGTACCAACTGGGTCAGACTGAGCTGCAAGTTGGCCACAGAGCATACGGGAGAAGACCTTGGTATTTTTAGAAGATTTTATGAACCAAAATTTCATCTTTTTAAACCCCAAGAGTCTCTTTTCAGGCACGTACTCGGGCAAGCCCTTGTACAGAAACCCTACTTCGGGAAAGCAAGGGGGGCATTTGAGTTTGTAAAAAAAATGATAACACTATGTTTTGAGTGAACTTGTGGCCCGCCAATGGAACGGACCAACAAGGTTAATTTTAAGCCTAGTTCGATTTTATTAAGTGCGGAAATGAAATCTAAACTAAAAAAAATTGCAAACCACGAAAATTGAGTCAACACAGTTTTCCCCCCTGGGGGGATGGGGTGTGGGCGCTTGGTTAGCCCACTTGCTCTCGTTTAATACTTTAGTTACAATGCAATAGAAATGCCCCAGTCTTAATTGACTCAGTGGCTTACAAAAATTGGAGAGAAAAAGGTATCCGGTTTGCAAAAATTCAATAATGGTCCTTCGAATTGCCTGGATCTTTGAAATTTTGGTAGCACCTCCTCCTACCTGATCGTCTTTTGCTGCAAACCAGCAAGCAAACGTCAGTATAAGATGCCCAAAAACACTTTAAGAGTGTCTTTGGAACACCTCCTAAAAAACCCAGAAAATACTAAGTGTAAAAACTAGTTAAAATGACGGAATTTAACCAAGTAAAACAAGCATTTGGGCCTTGTTACTTGGGATCTTTGCAAGCTTTTAAGGACTGCAAACTATCAGCTCTTTAAATCAGCCAAATGAACTTTCAAATCAGATCTAACACTACTCCTCAAAACTTTTAAAGATTTAACAATTTTTTACAAGTTGAGAAAAGTAAAATGCTAGATAAATGAAAAGATCTAATCTATTAAAGATGAACACTTTGTAAATGGAATAGATCAGACATTTAGAGTAATAAATCAGAATGTAAAGTTCAGATTGCAAACCACTATTACTCTTTCAAAAAGTAACCAGTAACCAAGGTGAAAGTATGAAATAGAAGAGAAGGAGATATGGAGAGTTTTTATCAATTTATCAATTTTTTCCTTGAAGAAGCCTTGGAGCCTTCTTGGTGGAGAACTGAGGGGCTACGTCTGCAAAAAGATGTTAGAAAAATAAAGGAAACAAACAAGATCCTCCACTCATCCACTTGAAATAACATGCAAATCACATCAACTTGGAACCAAATGATCAAATCTAGAAATATACATATGAGAAATAAAAAGGAAATGTTCATAAACAAATGACACATTTAAATCAGATCTCTACACTTGCATAGATAAAAGACTAAATAATAAACAGATTATCTAATCCTCCTTCTAAATCAATACTGATCCTTCCCAAAGCTAGATTTAGATGCAAAAGAAAACAAGTAGCTCAAATACATGTTACCTCAATGAAAACCGTGACATTCACCCACTCATCAAAAGCACTACACCAAGCTTGACCTCCAAAGTCTCTTTATTCATTAAGCAAAATGACAAGTACAAAATCAAATTACAAGTGCTAGCTCTAACTCTCAAACTCCTCCTAGAGAAAATGGAGTGGGCAGCCATGCTTAAATAGCGAAAGATGGAGAGAAATGGGTAGAATGAGTAGCATAACTCGTGGAGAAAATGGGGCTGCCCACTCCCATGTAATGGGCTGCCAAAATCAGCCCCAAATCAGCTAAAAATCAGCCATGTGACAGTCCATAAACATAGCTGCAAATTCCATGCTTGAAGGGGCCCAATTTTGGGAAATATGCCCCCCTCAAATGGGGAAGTAATCCCAATAATATAGCTGCCCGGAATCTTTCCAAAATCAGCTCTTACAACTCCTAAAACATAGCTGAAAAAATCAGTCCATAAATCACTCCAAAAATTTAATATTTTTATGAGTCATTTTTTCACTTTTTTTTATTTTTTCATGACTTTTTTGGGTTTTTTGGCCATAGGGAAAAATTTAAGCACCCAAACATTAGGAAAAGTGAGTTTAGGGGTTAAGGGGGTGCTCTGAGTTAGAAAACGAGAACCCCTAAGACAGAAAAGACCTTCAGACGCCACTTCAAGGCCAATTACAATTTTTTTTAATTGAACCATTAAAAAAATGGCTCAATTTACGGAAAAAATAAACTTCGCCAAAAATTAAAAAACAACCTAGGGGGACTTAGCACATGTCCATATGACTCAAAAATAACGCCTAGCATGTTTATATACATTGACCCATAGACTTTAACAACCCCCTAAGGCCCGTCAGCCTCCCCAGACATTCCAGCTTTGGAGGAGCAGGAGAAAAACCCAAAAATTATGTTATGCACTAATGCACGACATAATAACTAGGTGAAAAAACTCCTTGGAATACCTGACTTAGCCAAAAAGTCCTAGGGAACCAAGTCTTTTACAAAACACCATGCTAGTACGTTTTATTACAAACCCCACAGGGCCATGGACATGTGGAAAAAAGTTAAAACGGGGGCCCTTTAAAAGGCCAACTGGATATCAAATCATCGAAAAAAGAACATTGAAATGTTCAACTTTGCCCGCTCGCTTGATAGTCCATCTAAGTACAACTTAGCTGGCAACAGTACCTACTTGGACTATCCATGCACTTCATCCAAACGAGAATTAATCTTTGTAAAGATTTTGATGTTGATTTGATTTTGATATGTTCATAAAACACTAACCTCACACTCTTTATGAAACTTATGTAGCATGATCTATGTTTGAATCTATGTGATGACTCATGTGAACAATCACTGTACGTAAATTTATAATTCAAATACTTCATCATTCCAAGGCATATAAGATGATAAATGCTCCTTCCAAAGGCACACAAAGGTCCATATATTCATTGGACAAGTTTGGCCAACTTTGACCAAAATTGATTTTTTCAACAATTTGACTTGGTCAAAAGGACAGTTTGAATTGGTCAACGAGACCAACCAGCAAAGCATACACTCTTATCATCATCATTTAGCTTATTGATGACCCTGGAAGCAAATTTGATCCTTCCAAACATGGTTTTCTGCATATATGGACCAATAGGCAATTATTAATGCATTTTCCTATGTTTTAGATTAAAAATGCCTAAGTCCAGTTTTAATAATTAAATTCAGATTGTAAATGGCACATTCATATCAAATTTTGGCATGAGATTGACCAGTATGATCTTCTAAGACATCATAGACAGCACCCAAGGTGTTTTCCAAGTATTTTTCTCACGGTTTCATCAAAATTGGATTAAGAGGCAATTATTAATCAGATTTCCTAAAGTCTGATTTTAAAAACGCCTTAGTACACTGAGTGAAAATTCAGCAAATAAAAAGATCTTATGGTTGATTTGGCTAAGTGGGTCCTTCTCAAATATGACAAGGATGATTAATCAGCAATTTGAGGGGGGAGTTACACAAGTTTTGGGGTCCCACTCAGCAAATCAATTTGAGGGCGGTGCACTTCTTCTCAAAAGGGGGAAATTGCTCTTGTTTCAGCCTCCAACTCAGCATTCCACTCCACAAAGGCACCTTCATCACTCTCTCACTCAGCATTTGGTGATCTACATCAGCTTTTTGTGGCCCGAACTTGTTCCATCTCAGCCAAGTGCACCCCACATGAGGAGGGCAACTTGGCCACTTATAACACTAAGAATGTTTAGATGTAATCTCAGCCATTGATTGTAAAAGGAGACTCAAAAGAAGATCTTAGCCATTGATATCATTAACATTAGGGATTCTGCTCTCCTCTTGAGTTATAAAAGAGAGAGGGCACCCCCATTGTAAAAAGGAGGCAGTTTTGAGAATGATGGTATAGTTCTAGTTTTGATGAGGTTTCATCTTTTGTTCATGGTTATTGTGGTTGGATTTTGGCTCTTGCTTTCCTCTATTGTTGTGTATGAAATTTGATTCAATCTGAGGTAACATTGTTGATGTTTATTTATGTATAAGTCTGAAAATTGCAGCTACTGTAGTGCTTCGAAATTTTCTAGTAAGAAACCTAGCTGAATGAGAATATTGCATTTGCCTTCCTTTTTAGGTTTTGTTCCTCTCTGCTTATGCACTTATCCTCTAACTTGTTTGTTGATTTTTACTCAGGGTTTTAGAACTTCTAATCGACTTCCATTGCTAGGGTTTACTCAGTCTTGCAGGTTGAAGGAGCGTGGGGTTCGAAGGGGCGCCTCAGCTGGGTCAAACTTGCAGATTGCTCTAGGGTCGTTGTAGTTTGTGGATCTCATCTTCACACCAATTAGCTAGGAGGGGTGAATCAACTCCATAGCCATTGACCAAGGCCCATAGCCCAACACTGAGGCACCGGGTCAGAGCTTTCTTTATCTCTTCTACTCCACTTCTTTCAACCTTTGCTTTCATAACTCGTTTACCACTAGGTTAGCTTGCATTTCGAGGCTAGGATCTATAATTTCCTTAGGCAAAATCTGCTTTTAAGTTGCATTTCATGAACAAATCTGCATCAAACTTAATCCATAAATCCTAGGGAAGGGGCTGGAAATCATAATCTACACATAGCATCTAGTCTAGTTTTTGTTTGGTTTGCCTGGTGTGCATGTCATTGCTTGTTGTTCTGTGCTTTTTCACTCAAAAAATCATTAAACCAGCAAGTTACACTTAGTGTAGAGACATTTAAGACACCAAACTACTACCTTTATTTCACAAACACTTGCAGAACTGAGCACAAACCTTAATGATATTCTTAATCTGAATCTTAGCTTAATATTGGTAAACATTAACAATCGTGATACTTATTAACAATCGTGATACTTATTTGACCTATTGTAGGCGTATTTAACTCAAATACAACTCAATCAAGTCAATGACTTACCTCCAAAATTGTGTTTAATCACAAATTCCAACACCTCTTCTAGAGGTGCAATTGGTGTATTCTTTTATTAGAGATGCTAACACTTGGATTCAACCTTCAAGTAATTTTAGGCTTTCAAATTGATGTTTAGAAATAGTTGATATTGTATTGATTAAATGCTTGACAAGGGTTGGCTTATCTATGGCACTCAAGATAGAAGCTATTTGAGTTTGCTAATTTCAATTGTTATAAATGACATGAGTGCCTCTAAATATAATTGATGAATAGTACTGAATTATGTATGTCTCGTGGTGTTTTTGAATATATATATATATATATATATGACATGGCTGCCTCTAAATCTAATTAATGAATGGTATCTGAACTATGTATGTCTCGTGGGTTTTTTATTTTGAATATATATATATATATATATGGTGTCATTTCCCTGCCATATCATATCTGATTTTTTTGAAAATTTGTCATATTTGTTTCCCTCCCCATATCCATATCCGATCCCGTATCCATTTCAACGCAACTCATGATTCAAGGTAATATGAAGAGATAGGTTAGCAAAACTTGGATGTAGGATAAAAGTAAGAAAGTGATGAAAGGATCAGGAGATTAGTGCTTATCCAAGAGGGAAAATCGAGTCGACAAACCAATCCAAGAGGGCAAGTCCATAAATGGTTAACACAACAAGGGCCACTAAAGCATGCTACAAGAAGCCATAACATGCTGAAAAATGAATGCAAAAAACAAACTAGGAGGGCCCAAAAGGCACCACATCAAAACATTGTTAATGGGGTGTGACCTACATAATGAAGTATTACAAGCAACAACTCTAGAAGATGATAAGAGCAAGCTAATACAATCATGCATAAAACATCAAAGGGAAATAGAGGGAGAGGCCCCTCACATAAAACCCTTGCAACGTGGCAGATATACCCTAGGGGTGTAATGGGGGGGCAAAGGGCCCATTAAAGTAATAGTGGAGGTCAATCAATGTAAAGTGAACTAGATCCACTATGTTGTTATTATTAAATAAGGCCCGCTGTGTTAGTAAATAAATGTAATGGAGCCTCATTAAAGAAGGTCCACTAGTTAGTTAGGAGGTCAGAATTGTAAAATGATCTATAAATAAGAATGAAGTCTTCTTTATGTGGGATGTGGAGAAGAATATTGTATGGGGAGCTTAGCTCATAGGAGGTTGCCCCCTCAAAGAGGCAAGTGAATAGGATTTGATTCCTCCATTAAAAGAATCAAGTCATATTAAGACAAGTGTTGAACGTTTTCTTTTATATCTTGTAGTGATTCTCTTGGATATATTCTATGCGCTAATATTTTCATATCTGAGTTATACTACAATTGGTATCAGAGCACTTTCTCAAGCAAAAGAAAAACAAGGAATTTTTTTCTATTGTGCAGGCTCTCACAAAAGAGGGCCGCGACACTCGGATCCATTTATGTGATTCTTTCTCAACAAAATTTCCCAAATCTAATTACATATCTGAGTTCCACTCAAAAAATAAGAGATTTCAAAAAAAATCACTCCAATCGAAATCTAGAAGGGATATGTGGCCATTCAAAATCTGCATTTTTTAAGGGCTTTGGGTGACTGCCACCAACCTTGTAGAGGTCATAGCTTTTAACAAGGTGATCATATTGTAGCAAGATCAATGTCGTTGGCGAGAGAATTTTAAGACATTTCATATGACACACTATATGCCATATCTCCAACCAATCTCTAGTCCTTTATAGTCCTTGCAAAATTATTTCCTCAACCCCTCATAGAATTGAAGCATGGCAAAGTGGGAGCCCAAACCATGGAAGCAATCTCGGTAGTAGCTCATGAGTACATTTAATGAGATTTTTGCTAAATTGGAGGAGATTTGTGTTACTTGTACCACACCTTCTTTCATCATCGAAGAGTATAAACAAGACAAATATGCATGGTATGATTTAGAGGATGATTGTGAGGCTTGGTATATGGATAGTTGTAATTTTGGGGATGACAACTACTTCCATATTCTTTTTAATGAATCTTATCCACCATAGGAAGAGCAACTTGTGGCGAAAGGACAACAACAGTATGCCTCTTCTACAGTAGCAGACTTCCTCTTAGCTCCATCATTTTCTTGCTCTATAAAGGATTCAATTGATTTGGCTGGTTATGCTTCGTTGGATCCACATGAGCATCCTAGGCATGTGACACATCACACTCAAAGGTTCCTCAAGCTTCAATGCCATCACTAGGTTGACAGTTGGAGCAGATAAACATGGAACCCAGGCTTAAGATGGAGCTCGTTGGAGCTTGTTGGACTACCTCAACATCATTGCTCACACTTCTACATGGACACCTGAATCCTTTTCCTACTTCAGCATGGCGATCAAAATTCATCCATTATGGTGGTACAACTTCACATCAAGCATAGAGGGAAACGCTTTCCTAAAAGGGTTGGAGTGTTATGACCCTCCCTAAGGGTGTAATGATGGGTCGGAGGGCCCATTAGATTAATAGTGGAGGCCATTCAATGTAAAGTGGACTAGGTCCACTATGTTGTTATTATTAAATTAGGCCCACTATGTTAGTAAATAAATGTAATGGGATCTCATTAAAGAAGGTCCACTAGGTAGTTAAGAGGTTATCCTGTAGTAATATCTATAAATAAGGATGGTGCCCTCCTTATGAGGTGTGGAGAAGAGCTTAGCTCATAGGAGGTTGCCCTCTCGAAGAGGCAAGTGAGCAGGAGTGGATCCTTCCATAAAAGGATCAAGTTTGAATATTAATAAAAGTGATCTTTGATAGTTTGTGTGTTCATGCATATCTTTTGTATGCATTCATATCTTTCGGATTTGAGCTATAATACACAATATCCATGTCCAAAACAAACATTATGGTTGTATATAATAAATGCCATCCCTGTGAGCCAATAAACTCGAGTTCAACAACTCCCTGTTTTAATTCGACCCCATGTTCATGTGAAGGTTATGTCCAATAAAGGCGCTATGATGAAACCCCATGCAAATGGCATTATATGTGCTCCCACAATTGAAATGTCATTCCCATGCTATGGTCAAAGACAACTCATGCATGCTTCACATAATGTATATGGGCATCTAATAAAAAATCAAAACTTTGGCAGAAGATCCCATTACCTCCACATATATGTGAGCTCAAAGGAAGGGGGCTCATTTCATGCATATTAATATCTCTTCCATTTTAAAAATGCAGCCTCAGGTATGACGTCATCAAAACTCCATATGAGGTGTATAGGGGATGGCCCCATTAAACAATGAATGCATGAACCAAAGGCACAACCACTTCTGATATGGGCCACTCAAAAATGCCTTAACATGTGTTCACCATAGTACACTTTAACAAAATGTGGTTTATGATACAAGGGGAATGACCCTAACACCACTTTATCATAAGACTCCTCAAAGATCCATAATAAACCTTCCCAAGTCTACTCATGTGGTTACTAGAACAAAATAATAAAAAGAATGGCGTGAAATATCCCTACTAATCACAAACAAATATAACACTTTTATACCATATCACTATAAAACCTTCAATGATCATCAAGGAGTTAATCCATAAAAATCATTAAATCTGATCCTTTTGGGGTGCTAGAATTGTATGCGCAGTGAGCAATACCATCTATGCATTATACTGTGACGCAAATATAAGTCACGTGTAGTAAGCATCACCTCCAACCATGTTGATCCATCAACCAAAGATATGTAACCAACAAGAGAGAGCCAAGTCAAATGAAAAGTGGATCTCCAATCAAAACACCAAAACAATCTCTAACCATATGCAAGGAAGAGAACTCCATGAAACAGCTCCACAAGGACCATGCTACAAACCCCTTCAATTATGACGAAAATCATGTGTGACCCTCATGCAATATGAGCGGCAACAAGGCATGCATAATTAGCCCATGTGTGGGAAAACCTTACAACAATAATTGAATATTAATCTATCCTACACTAGCCTTAGTAAGAAACATTTATGTTCGTTACATGTTCTTCGTGTTCAAGGAGCTTTGTCCTCGAAATGTGGCAACATTATTGTGGATAAATGACCAAGCATATAAACAAGATGTCTCTAGCTGAAAACAATTCCATTAGATCTAAGGTCTTCAAAATGTTCCCTTACTTTGTCTCATCTTTTCTCTTGGTTCCCTTTCAGACATGCATAGTCTTATAGGATTGTTCCAAACGAGATCTCTTACATTGCATCCTTATAGGGTGGCTTGTGTATAACCTTCCATCTGAGGACATTGGTTTGGCCTTTCATGTGTGTACATCTTCCTTTAAGACAACATAGTCCTATCTACTAAAGGTTCAATGTGCAGCTTATACATCTTCCCTTTTGTAGATTAGTGATATAGTCACCCAATAGCATCAACCATTCTACCCCTGACATTAGGTCCATTCCACCAAGTGGCACTACACTGAATCCATTTGCAATTGGAACTTTTATGTTTGCAATAGCACTTTGTGACATCTTCCAACCTCAATAATCTTTTCATCATCTACCATTTCTACTTCAAGACCCTGAATTGGATAAACAAAATGAATCAATTCCTTTGCAACATTGTTATCAATGTAGTACCTCCGAAGTCCACAAATACAATAACATCTCTATTTTTCACTAACCCCTTGAACTTCAAGGTTTGAGGTTGTAAGCTTCCTATCATAGCTACTAGTGAGATCCTAAGTGAGACTACCTCATCATACTTCTTGGGCTTTGTCATGATCCTCATAGTGCAAATGATATTTTTGGTATCTTTCCCTCTTCATCCCATTTTTATCTATTATCGACAACAATTTCATATGTAATCTTTGTCTAATTCAATGTTGAGATCTTTACTTGCCATTCACCATCTTGCAATTATATAGCTTATTATCTTGCCTTTCTTCTTTTTTGGTCTTGCGGTGGTTATCTCCATTGTGTTGTTGTGGTGAAAATTTAGTCATCTTTTCTTGAGAAAGTGGGAATGTGCTTCATTGACCAATGTTTTTTTCTCTATCAATTTGGCCTTCCCTCGAGCATCATCCATGGAAGATATGTTCAATAGTCTTATCTAATTCCCTATTTCTGCCTTCAAACTTGCAATAAGGATATTTAACATTGTATCATTCAGTATGGTTAAAACTCTTGTTGCCAAGATTTTCCATTCCAATGTGTATTACTCTATGGATATTACCTGACAAAGGTGAATGAGTTAGTAAAGATATATTATTCTTCTTGTCATAGAACCTCTTGATGAAATGATTTTTAAGCAGCTGCCAATTCAAGATCAAGCCTTTGGTTTTATACACCCACCACATAAACGAGGCACCTTCCAAGTCAAGGGAGGCAATTGTGATCATCTTTGTATCATCTTGGGTTGGTTTCACTACAAACTTTCCACCTTATTTCAACCATATCTTAAAGTTAAGTATTACTACCATCAAATTTCAATAATTTGAACTTTAATCAATTCAAAAGACCATGTGGTGATTTGAACAACCCATGCAACACATGCAATCTTGGGTTTCCTTGACTTGAACTTTCTTGGTTCATGGACAAATTGGTTCTTTATGACTACTGTAAGATCCAATTTATAAAATTTTCCTTTTTTTAATCCATATCCTCAAATCTTTTATTGACATCAATCTTGAATTGGTTAAATTCAGCATTGGTCATAATCCTCGATATCGTTGCAGTGTCAATTGTAAAAAATTAACCTTGGGAAAAATTTAATGCTATCCTTTTAAGTGGTGCCTTGGAAAATTAATGTTTGTAAAGAACCCCACATAAAAGAAAATAATATCTTGAATAATAACTAACTTTAGGTATACACTGAAAAAAACATCGCGATGAAGACGCCCGGCGATTTTATGCGGCTAGGGCTCAAACCCTAGCCGCCTCACTGGTTTTCGTTTGCAGGGAACGGTCTGTTCAGGGACGCGTCGCTCGTCTCCTTTGCTTGCAGGGCCAAGGACGAAGTGCCTGCGTTTTTGTTGCTCGATCTGCTGCGTCCTCATAGCTGGTGGGCGCCGCCTTCCAAGATGGCCTCAGACCGGTTTGCAGAGATGGAAAAAGACTCTTTGGAAGCTTTCACAGCATTAGTCCGTTCGGCAAGACCTAAAGCCAAGCCTTCTCTCTCGTCTAAGTTTGTTAAGAAGATGGAGGAGATCCCTTCTCTGGAGCTATCTCCAGAAGAGCCATGCAGTCTTGCCCTCCTTCTAGCAGAAAAAGCCCTCATCGGAAAGTTCACGGGGTTATGGCCTAGCCCCAAATCGGTGGAGGCTTGGATGAAAGAACGCTGGAAATCGCTGATACATGGAAACGTTTCTCTATGTGCAGTAGGCAGGGGGTTTTTTGTTTTCAGCTTCTCTAGCAAAGTGGATCGAGATCTAGTTTTCAGATCTGGCCCCTATTTCATGGGGCCGAGGGGGCTGTTCTTAGCCCCCTGGACTCTTGATTTTAATCCCGAAGATGAGATCACTGCAGCCCCGGTTTGGGTTAGGCTGCCTCATCTCCCCCTGCATCTATGGGGGAAAAGTTCTCTGGAGGACATTGGAAATAAGCTTGGGCGTTTCCTGGATAGTGTGGAGCCGAAAGGGGATCAATTTACCTGTGCTCGTGTTTGTGTTGAGGTTAACCTCGAGAAAGGACTCCCGGAAGCCATTCAGCTCTCCCTGGGGGAATGGCGCCATATCCAAGAGCTGGACTACGAGCAGATTCCTTTTAAGTGCCTTCGGTGCCATACTTATGGTCACTTCGCAAAATGCTGCCCCAAAGCCTCAGAAGTGGCAGAACCAGCTAAAGGAGACGATTTTCAGCCAGTAACTAACCGGCGAAGGCAGCCAAGGCGAAAGGAATCACTAGCCCAGGTTCCGAAGGTCACTCCTTCAGCGGAGGCAACTCTTGAGAATAAAAACAGCTTCGAAGCACTGCAAGAAGAAGAAGCCCAAGACCCTGAAGCAACAACAGTTTTGGAAGACCCTCCGGTAGACGAAAGACTTCCGGATCCTGCCCTACCTGGCTCAGTAGATGCGAAGGAAGCCAGGGCTTCAGATCCTGAACCCCCTGCCCCTGCAGGTCCGGCTGTTTCAGTCCCCTCCAGCGGCTCTGGGGGAACTATTGAACCTGAAGACAATTCAGTCTCGTCTCCACCCCTTACCAGAGGGCGAAGGACCAACAAGGCACGTAGAGAAAAGGAGACGGCTTCCAACATCTCTTTTGGATCTCAGAAAAAGCTGGATCCCTACTTTAAGGGGCAAATTTCATCCCCCTGATTCTAAATGCTTTGCTTTTGTCTTCTACTTTGCTCACAGTTTGTGAGAATTTACCCTTGTAAGCTCCTTTTGTCATTATCTCGAATTAGCTCAAGAAACAGATGGGATTTGTCTCCCAAGACTTTAACAAGAAGGTTGGCAGCACTGTTAGAGGTCACCAACCTTCTTCAGATTTGTAACTTTTTGGTTCTGGCTTGCCAGAACGCAGATTAATGCAACCTAACCGTTCTTGTCAAAAAAAAAATAACTAACTTTAGGTATAAAAAAGTTAAGGGTAAGTAATTCACCTTGGAAGAGATCAATTCTTTCCTTTGTATTTTCCTTAGGAACAAGATGGAACCTAAGTCTGCTCTAATCATCAAATTCTCTTGAATTCCAATTACAAAATTTTGTACTTAATGATCCAATTTCCAGCCAAAATAAAAGGCAATTGTTCACATCTTCAACAAAATACTCCTAGATAATGCAAAAAATTTAACTTTTTCACTTGTCAAAATGATGATGCTTCAATCTTATCACCAGAGAAGTTTTATGAAATATTTGAGGACCTCACTTGAAGTATGCTGGCAAAAAATAAAGTAATTGAAGTGTTTCTTTAACCTAAAACAAGGATTTAGGCAAGGTTTCACGAAAAGGCATGATTAGGGTAACAACAAAGTAATGGTGTCTCAATTAGACTTACGAAAAACAAGTTACAACATAATAGAGTCTGTTACAACAATAAATTAGTAAATAAATAGGTTATAAACTATTAGTAATAGTAATTAATTATTATTATAGTTATGAAGAGGAATGTCTCTTCAATAGTGGATGGCACAGCCATATTTAAGGCGGCCATATCCATTGTATTTTATCATCCATTAATTATTATATATTTATATATCTATTTATTTGAAGATGGAACATCTTCCTCCCTAGACCTGGATACATGCTAGCTTAACCCGGATACGGGCTGGCATATTACACCGGATACGGTTGCTGCAAAGTCACAACCCAAGGTCGTAGTTTGGATATAGCTAAGGCACAATTTAGGAGCAAGTTTGCACAACCAAGGATGTGATCATATTGGAAGACAACGTGAGATATTTTGGTGAACAGAACGTGAAGTATAGAAAGGAAAGCTCGTGAGGACTCGTTGGCATGTCAGATCATGACCGAACAGGGTTGAAATGCAGCTTGTAAGTCCAAGGTAGGCTAAGAAACAAATCGTGGTTTACAAGCATACAGTATGACATGGTTAGTTGAACAGAGACACTCAAGGGAAATTGAAACAATCTGCTCTGTTACCACCTCGTTAGTACAGGAAGATTAGAAAACAGAAGATGATAAAGACCTAGGGAACCCTTAGTTCCATGATCCAAGTCAAGAACTCTTCTGGTCCTTGTTTCTTATCTTGTACATCTCTTTTTCCAATGGTCCAAAGATGATGATTGTAAAATGACATGACATCCTATTATATGTGTAAAAGGTCTAGCCCAAATGGATCACCTATCTTAGTACTATTCTGGAGTGTTTTTTTACCTAGATGAACTTAGATCTTAGTGATTTGAGTTTGTCTAGGTTTTTTAACTCGATCCTCCAAAGCCACAAGTATGTACTAATGCATCTTCCCTGGGATGGTGTCTAAGTCCTTAGTTCTGATGTCATGCATTAGTGTGTCACCATACTTTTTCTTTGTAAAAAGTGTCTTTTTGCATCCCTACGGATAAATATGAAATAATGTTCTAATATGTGGTCAAGGGGGTGTCAAACACCTTAGTACAACTCCTACACCCCTTTAGATACACATGAGAAGACTAATGCACCTTTTCTGGGCAATGTTTCCATAAATTATGGTGTTTGGAGACCTTTTCCTTGATTTAAGGAAAATGAATATTCCCTTTGGGAGCGCACTCTCCTAAAGCTCCAGTTCATTGCAAGAGCATTGCATGTCAATTCAGTCAAGTGCAGTTGACTCCTCATCTCTCCACAATTCACTCAAAAGGCAGCACATGATGGCCTACTTAGTCTCAGTTCACCCTAGAGGTAGCGCATGAAAGCTTACTCAATCCCAGAGGTGGCACATGACGACCTACTTAGTCTCATTCCACTCTAGAGATGCCACTAAGTTTCCTGGAGGCGTTACATTCGGGCCTAGTGAGCTCCAGTCAATCACTAGAGGTGGTGCACTCCCTCCTGCAAGCATGAGACATCTAAGGGAGGCACATTCTCTCCATTCTTGCTATAAAAGCAAGCATATCACTCTCATTATGTCGTTGGTTGATACCCAAAAGCATTGTTGCTATACTTCTCTTGGAAGAGCATTGGAGTAAAGAAAGACTTTGGAGGTCATATCGATCTTGACTCGTTATTGTGTTGATGTGAAAGTGGATGGTTAGCCTAGATTTCACTTGATCCGAAAATGACAACAACAATCCACGTTCCTTCAAAAACCAAGAATCTTTTATTGATAGTGCACTTTGCATGAAAGTGAACTTATTTAACCAAACTTCTTCAATTTGCATAAAGGAAATGCACATGTGATTGTAGAAATATAAAGAGCATAAGATATGAACACCATACCAACTTTGATAATGGAGTTCACCAAACCTCCTGGCTACGTCTCTGGGTCCACTCTCAACCAGTGTTATAAAAACCGGACCGGTTCCGGTCGAGCCGGCCGGTTCGACCGGTTCAGAGGCGTCACCGGTTCAAATCAGTGTCTCAAACCGGAAATGGTCGGTTCCATACGGAACCAGCTGGCTCTGACCGGTTCCGACGGGTTTTACCAGTTTTCCGGTTTTGACCGGTTCAGTACATAACCATACATCGACATTTAAGAGGCCATTTTTATTTTTATTTTTTTAAATAAACAAGTTGGTTGAGTGGGGAAGGTTCTAGATAACCCTAAGCCCCTAAGAAAGCTATAAAAGCAACCCCAACCGCTCTATTTCTCTCACACTATTCACTTGAGTATTTTGAGTTAAGAATCATTCTTGACATTCTTAGGAAGTGTAGCAGCCTTGAAAGGGTATGCTAAGTACCTACAACAGTCCTGGTTATATCATCATAAATAAAATACACCTAATAGTAGTTATCTACAGCAGTAAAGAGACTTTGAGCAGCCCTGGCCCCTAACAACAACTTTGAGCTAATTGTGTAGTTAAAAGAAACTTTTGTGGGCATATTCCAAGGTGACTGTCTATTACAACAACCTTGAAACAACCCTTTCAACAACAACAGTTTCCTCAACATGTTAGACATATGATTCAAGTGAAATATGATTAGTATGGCACCTAGCAAAATACATACAAGAGCCCTTTTTGCAAATTTGTGTATAATGGTTTTGATTCACATGGTTGAACATATATTTATATCTATATATATATATATAACTTATAAGTTTTCAAAATTTGAACATTTTATGTATTTTTGGTGGACCGGTTTTGTGATCCGGTTTTTTTCCCGGTTTTGGTCCGGTTCCGATTCTTGAGGTCGGTCGGTTCGACCACCGGTTCGGTTTTTATAACATTGCTCTCAACTAGTGAAATCGTTCTATTATAATGCTCAAATAATGACAATTATAATGGTGACTTACAATACATGTTCTGGAGACACCCTCCAAATCCGTGGCTCGAATGCACAAATATACTTCACCGCTGAGATGATCTCAAAAAACCAAGAAGAACGAATAGAAACTCGACCATACTTGGACATAGTGCTCAAGGACCCCTTTGGCACATACATCAAGACAATACCCTGCAAATCCACTGCTCGGATGCTGAAACGGACATTAGAATCAGACTCCCCTCAAAATTCTAAGAAAATTGACTATAAACTTGCCTATGCTTTCTTCAAGTGCTTAAGGACCCCCCTTGGCACACAAAGCAAAGCTATACTTGGCATTTTACAAATCCTGCCTCGGGATTTGTGCCAAGCCTCTCAAGAAGAACTCACCCCAAACTCGCTTCAAGAACTTCACTTCGAAATTCCATGACCAAACAGTGATGATGCATCCCCTTTTATAGCCCCCAAAGGGCATCTTTTTGGTTACAACCATACTAACTTCATAACAAATATATTAATTGCCATTACTTAACATAACCAAAGTTGTTGGCATATTGGTTAAATTTTTGGAATTATGCCCCAAAGACTAGGGTTCAAATACCATATAAGAAAAATAATATATATACGTTGGCTTATAATATATATATAGTTAAAACCATATACATAAAACAAACCATATAAATACAAAATGTTGAACCATGTGAACCACTTGCACGCAAATTGAGGCCATGGGGGAGGTGCCACATGGCAGTCATTCATTGGTCGTTGCCATATCATCAATGCCAAATCATGTGCCACATCACCATGCCATGCCATCCTGCTGACTGTACGGTATTGCCACCTATAGCCAACTTGGCTGCACGGCCAGCCACATGGCAATCTGTGGGCCTACCACGTGGCACCCTCCCACAACTTTTGCATGTTCCATCAAAAATTCAGAAGGGCATATCTTCCTCATCTAAGTAACAGGACACGTCCCTCTAGGGCCAAGTGTCCCGTGGGCCACGTTTGGGCACGGACACGACTGCCCCACGTGGGGGACACGACTTTTTTCGTGTCCTGATTTCGGGACACTCGTGTCCTGCCTCTGCACATCGTGTCCCAATTCCAGGACACTCCAGGACACGTGAACACTAAAATTAACTTTGAAATTATTGTTCAAGCTTTTGTAATTTGTGATGGTCCTATATTTTATTGATGCTAAAAGGTTTCTCATAACTTCCACCTCATTTTTTTATCTTCTTAAGCCTTCCTAAAACGCACACTAACATGATAACAGCCACAAAGTCTAACATTTAACTTCCATAGCCTCGAGAGTTCATCAGTTCTATAAAACACTATTGTCTTCTTCACTACTGAGTGCAAAACTTACATTGCTTGGCCAATTTATATTGGTAACTGTGAAATAAAACATTATGACAGTCCATACCATTCTTAATGGTTTTAACTTTTAAGAGTTTATTCATCTTTTGAATGAAAAAATAATCTCCCAAATTCATATGGGAATTGAAAAATAAAGCTTCAAGGCAATCTATTAGTCTATTTGGCATTTGCCAGTGCCCAGTGGCATTCCAACATCTATGTAATACATTTTGATTTTGATGACTTAATGAGAAATATGGTTTCGACATGCATCTATGTGTCTCATTGTGATTTGTGAATGACAAATGTGTTGTGAATTGTGAATGACAAATGTGTAATCATTAATGTGTTTTGATTCTAATTTCTATTGAATATTTGTAAATGTTCTAGTTTCTAAATTTTATTGGATCTATATGTCTATATTTTTAAATTGTAATATATTTAAAAATATATATATATATGTATATAAAACGTGTCCTACGTGTCCTGATTCCATGGGTCACCGTGTCCCGTGGGGACACTCGTATTTTGGGGACACTCGTGTCCCGTGTCCTCGTGTCATGTGACTTAGTTCCTCATACAACATTCGTTTCAGGCGATTCAAGTGTCATTGGAAAGATCGCGTCGAGCTCTATGCAATGGTGTTGTTTCTATCGGCATTCAAGCACTTTTATTTTTTAGCATTCTCAGATCCACCTGGATCACTCCCCACTGGAAGAACTTTTGGACCTCCAAAAGTATGGATTTACTCAGCAACTCTATGATGATAAAGCTTCCTAACTTTTTTGGTCTCTATCCATCTTGCTTACCTGCATTGCATCCTCTTTGGCTACAATTTCTGTGAGGACCGACAACAACACCCTCATCGACTGCCATTTATGCAAGACCGACATCAGCATCCCCTAAATGGCCTCTAATCGATATCTTGGATTTCTATCTTGGAACCGGCTATCCATCTTGGATCTGCATCTTGGATCTCTATCTTGGCTCTCCATCTTGGCTCTTCAACTTGGATCTTCCACTTCGGATGTCCATCTTGAATCTCCCTCTTGGATCCCCATCTTGGATCTCCATCTCGGATTTGATCTCCATTTTAGAATTGATCTCCATCTTGGACCTCTATCTTGGTTCCCCATCTTGGAGGTTGATTCCTGAACTGTCTTTGCTGCTACACATTCTCAACAAAGGCCGAAAACTATGTTGCATATCAAGTGATGTTGTAACAAGTCATCAATTTTCCCTTCTTCAGTCATGCCACTTCCATTTGATTCCACCTCGGCTCATGCGCATGCTAATGACTCCCACTAACATGTCTGTTGCTGCTTCCTAATTTCAAAAGTTGTTTTGGAGAACCTTCTCCAATGAAGTGCCTCTTTACCCATTTTGCTAACTGATACAAGAATGGTAAGCACACCATGTTATTCAGAACTAGCTATGCATAAATGATATCCATTTCTCACCAAGCCATTCTAATGGATTTCCTTCTTTGGGTTCCTCCTTCTCGATAAGTTCTTCTTTGGATGGCTGGCCTTCTTCATGAACTGCCTCCTGGACTGTAGGTGCTTGATCAACTCTTTCATCAGCTACCTTTGTCTCTGTGGGTACTCGTACAACTTTCCTCCAATGCTTTGCAAGTGCTTGCAAAGCTTTCTTTCCCTGCTTTGGACGAAGCTGTGGATGAACTTTCCAGCATTTACCAATCCAACGGTCACGCACATTACAGTGAGTGCAATACTTCTTTCTCTTGGACAACAATCCTTCTTTGTCATTCTCCACTTTTGGACTCGAAGGGTGGTCTTTACACCTTGTCTTCTTCTTTATTGACATCACTTTCTTGTACAAAGACATTCTCTTCCAACACTTTGCAACACCGTGATTTTTTAATCCACAAAATGTACATGGAGTCTTATGTCATAAATCATGAGTTACATTACCATGTTTCTTATAATCAAAAGAAAATTTAGTATAATTAGGCTTATACCTTTGATGTTTGTCTTTGTCACAACTGTGCCGAAGAGAACCTGATTTGACCCCTCTCTTGGAATATAATGGTGTAGGGAATGCTTTCGAAGTATCTCTTGCTTTCGTAATTTTGGAGCACTTTCCAACCTCCTCTTTATCATATCCCAAACCTGCAAACTGATGCCTTTCTACCAACTCCAGTGGTTGAGTAATGACTTGGCCATTAATGCCAAGTCCTCCTCCTTTATAACCCATCTTGGTTAGCAACTTAAAACTAATACCTCCAGTGTGCTTCTCAAATGCACAAAAAGAAGCATCTACATCTTGATGGGGTGAGAGAGAACATGATGAATCACTTACAGTGCATACCTCGATCATAGTTTCTGCATCTATGGTAGAAGATGCTCTCCTTTGTTGGTAGACTCTTCATCATTGTTCTGGAACTTTGCCAAAATCTCATCCTTGGCTTGCAACTTCGCCAAAATCTCATCCAATTGCGACTCTTGAAATCTGGCTTGTAGCTCTTGCTTCTCATCTTCGAAGGACTGCAATCTTCTCCTCAATTCAAAATTCTCTTCCTGAATTTGACAGTTTATGTCTTCAAGCTCTCGGAGTCTTTCTCTCTTCAAGGCTTTACCCATGATTGTCCTTATGCACCCTACTTGGACTTGTTTGCCTTTACCACACTTTAGTTTGGCTCTCGTAAGCATCCACCTGTCAAACCTTCTCTGATACCAGTTGATTCGAAAGTGGATGGTTAGCCCGGATTTCACTTGATCCAAAAATGACTACAACAATCCACTTTCCTTCAAAAACCAAGAATCTTTTATTCACAGTGCACTTCGCATGAAAGTGAACTTACTTAACCAAACATCTTCAACTTGCATAAAGGAAATGCACATGCAATTCTAGAAATATAAAGAGCATAAGATATGAACACCATGCCAACTTTGATAACAGAGATCACCAGACCTTCTGGCTACGTCTTCGGGTCCACTCTCAACCAATGAGACCGTTCTATTATAATGCTCAAATAACGACAATTAAAATGGGGACTTACAATACAAGTTCTGGAGACACCCTCCAAATCTGTGGTTCAGATGCACAAATGTACTTCACCGCTAAGATGCTCTCGAAAAACCGAGAAGAAAGAGTATAAACTCAACCATACTTGGACACAGTGCTCAAAGACACCCTTTGGCACGTACATCAAGACAATGCCCTGCAAATCCAATGCTCAGATGTTAAAACAGACATTAGAATCAAACTCCCCTCGAAATTCTGAGAAAATCGACTATAAACTTGCCTAAGCTTTCTTGAAGTGCTCAAGGACCCCCCTTGGCACGCAAAACAAGTCTATACTCGGAATTGTACAAATCTTGCCTCGGGATTCGTGCCAAGCCTCTCAAGAAGAGCTCACCCTGAACTCACTTCAAGAACTTCACTTCGAAATTCCATGACCAAATAGTGAGGATGCATCCCCTTTTATAGCCCCCAAAAGACATCTTTTTTGTTACGACCATATTAACTTCATAACAAATACATTAATTGTCATTACTTAACATAACCAAAGTTGTTGACATATTGGTTAAATTTTTGGAATTATGCCCCAAAGACCAAAGTTCAAATCCCATATAAGACAAATAATATATATGCGTTGGCTTATAATATATATATAGTTAAAAACTTAAAACCATATATATAAAACAAACGATATAAATGAAATACACTGAACCATGTGAACCACTTGCACACAAATTGAGAAGGCCATGGGGGAGGTGCCACATGGCACCGTGTGATTGGTCCACATGGCAGTCATTCATTGGTCGCTGCCACTTCATCAACTCCTAGTCATGTGCCACATCACCATCCCATGTCATCATATTGACTATACAGTCTTGCCACTTGTCAACCACTTCGACTGTATGGCCTACGACATGGCAGTCTGTGGACCTTCCACATGGCACCCTCCTACAACTTTGCTTGTTCCATCAAAACTTCAGAAGAGCATGTCTTCCTCATACGACGTCCATTTGAGGCGATTCAAGTGTCGTTGGAAAGATCTCGTCAAGCTCTACGCAATGGTGTTGTTTCCATCTGCATTCAAGCACTTTTATTTTTGAGCATTCTCAAATCCACCTGGATCATGTGTGGTACATTTTCTCGCATGTTTTATTTGTGAGTTAATGTGTACAATTGCTTCGTAATTCTTGTGGTTTGATTTGGTCATTGAAGGGGTATTACTACCCAGTCGATTAGGATTCATTCTAGACATACGCTTGAATAGATCCTAACGTTAGTATGCTTGAAAGGTTGTTAATTTTTGTCTTATAAACATTTTGGATATTTATATATTAACGCCTTTCATGTAGACTGCAACACCAAGTCGCAGGAAGAGGAGATCTATTCTCCTTGCATAGCTAACTTGTTGCAGGTTATCATAATGTTTTGAGAAGATCAAAGCAAGCCTTGAGCAACTCTCCTCTCTCGAAAACATCCAAAGCAAGGCCCTCAGAGTTCGATGCTTATTGACTCCATTGCTTATTTCTTAACACCCTTTCTACTCTTTCTCAGCCTTCCACATTAAATTTAAATCAACATTTTTGTTACTTTATTCATGCAAAATAATTAAATCTATATTTCTTAAATAAAATCACAAGTAGATTTATTGCATGCTAAGATCTACCATTTATTTATTGAAAATTGTTAAGTAGATCTATTTAAAGGGCGAATTCTCTTGCACGCATATGATTCATTTCACCTTGCATGTTTAGATTTGTTTATTTCACACCTTAAATCTGCCTTATCATGCATGTCTTTTAAACTTACAGGTGGCAGGTTTCAATAGGACAGCCAAGTACGAGCACATGAATCTATTATCACTGTCCTAACAATCTTCACAGCAGCCCCTAAAAAGGTCATTTATTTGCTGTTTTGTCAGCCTAGTTTCCATTTTGTTTTCAATCTAAACTCTAGCCTTTTTCATAGGATGAATAAGCATGGGTTTTGCAGGGTCAATGAGCAGCTAGGTGGCAGTCTTTGCATGACTGTTTGCTGTTGTTTTGCAGCCTCTTTTGCGCAGGTTCAGACAGTCCCAAGGAAGCCCTCAAGGATCAGCATTGTACTTTCAAGGTTGGCAGTCAATCAGTACACCTTCCAAGGCAAATTTTCTACCTTTCACTGCTAAGCTTCTATCATTTAGTAAGGCTTGACTGTTGGCTGTTATATACCAGCATTAAGTGTCTCTTACAGCTGTCCCATTTACTTGTAAAAGTCTCAAAAGAGTGGTCCAAGCCACTGTCCCCCATTCCCTAACTAGTTCTTTTTTTCATTTAGTTAGCTCACATGTTATTTGGTGTTTTAAAAAGAATTTTAAGTATTCCGCACTCCAAGTAGTGTCTAGGTCATGTATGATTTGCTTAAAGGCATCGGTCTTCATTTTTAGATTGTACGTCATGCTTTGAGCATTGATTGATCTTCGATCTATCATGCTTTGCTAATCTGCATCGCCGTAACTGATAGATTATATTTACTTTTCAAAAGTTCTTTTTAGTTGCATTTATTAACTTCTAAAGTTTGTTTTGAAACAAATCATCCTTAGATTCTTTTATTAGGGACCACCCCCCTCGGCTTTGTTTAGGAGTTGGCCATAAACGGAGGAGTCAAGTGTCACGTGACAGTTCACCCGATTTGAGGCTTGCCCCCAAGGCTGCACCTAGTGAGTCGAAGGTTTTTCTCACTTGGATGTGTGGATTAGGCGGCAACATGCTCAATGGTGGAAGAAAGGAATTTGGGGTCGCAAACTAGGGCATGCAAAAATGGTCAGAGTTGCACATATATTAAGGTCAAACAAGACAGGGATGCGTTGCATGATTTTGGGGCAGACTTCCAAATTATTTACAAATGGATCAAGGGTGTAATAGGGTTTGATTCACTCACTATTGAAACGAAATTTACATGTGAATAGGGCACAATTTTGGTGCTAGAATAGGTCGAGATTGTGGATGTGTTTAGCCACAATTTCTGTCCAAGCAAAGACTTCAAGTTTCAAGACTACTATTCAACCTTGGCTTCCAAGGTGTTGACAAAACAGTTAAGCCAACCTCTGAAACAATCTAAACCCAAGAATCAAAATTTTAGATCTTGACATTTGTGGACACAAAAATGTTTTGCTGATAACACTTGAGGCATACAAAAATAAAGCTTCATCAAACAGATCAAATAACCAGATCGGTGTATAAACAAATCCAAGCAAATAAACTAAGCACATGTAACAAATAATGAAATAATCAATAATAAGATAAATGGTGAATGAGTGAATGATAACTAAGTGTACAAACTACAATCCATACATGTTATTGATCCACATCGTGGGGAACTTTAGAATTGGCCTACATGTGGGTTGGACGTTACAACAATAATTAACTATTAATTTAGCCTACACTATCCTTAGTAAGAAACATTTATGTTCTTTACAAAGGCATTCTCACTATATATTGTACATCCTACCTCCATATTTATTGATCACGTGTACATAACTACATAAATAGATAGCACAAAGACTTGAGAGGTAGCTCAAGTTGTTTGATTTGCCATGTCGAAACCGTATTGTCGAAGGAGGTCATGAGGTCCAATACAACCATAGAAATACAATGTAGTCAAGCAACATGAATAATCATTCCTTGCTAGAAGGGCAACACTATGTTCCAAGAGACAAAGTCACTTGGGAAAGTGAAGAGACAAAAGTCATCCTCACAATTAATAAAAAGAGAAGTAGGAGAGTTTAGACACACATTCCAAAGAGTGAGTTTTTGGAGTGGCTCGAATTCGTAGAGAGGGAATGTGTGAGAAGTGTGTGAAGCACATTCTTCAAAAGAGCAAGAAGATTTGAGTTGAGAAGAGGAAGAGGGAGAGTTAGCTAAGAAGAAGGGCAAAGTCTTGAGGAGAAAACTGTGGCATGAAACCCAAGATTCTCAACATCAAGTACAGCAGTGAGTTTGGGCACAGATTTCGAGGAGAAAGCAGATGCACAAGTTCCAAAGCATTCTCAGCAGTGATTGCTGGTCTATACTGCAGCAGAGGAGGCTGTACTGTACCGATTTACAGAGGCTGTACTGCTGCACTTGCAGAGAAATTGAGGTTGTCAGTCATGCACAGATTTCGAGGTGGTGCCAGATTTGCTTGGTAAGAATTTGTTGCCTGTGCATGTGAATTTTTGTGGCTGTAACTAATTTGCTGTCAAGAGAAAAAGACTATACATTGGCTGGTACAGCTGTACCCTTGCACAGATTTCGAGGAGGCTTTCTGTAGCTATTTTCTGGGTATTTTGGCATGCCGTTAGAAGAAGTATTGGTACAGATTTTGTATTTGTAATTTGGTACTGGGTTTTCTGCTACAAAATTCCACTGTTGTAATCCTCTCATATCTTCCTAAGAAGCTCAATAAAAATCTTTCATGCTGGTTTTCCCCAAGTGTTGGGATTTTTCCAGGGTCTAAGTTTGACCAAAAATTCGTGTGTCTAACTATGATTTACAGCCTGGTGTTTTGAGTTTAATTCCGCTGATAATGTGAACCTAATAATGTATATCAGCTTACTATAAGATAAAAAAATGTGCATGAGAAATGTGGTAAAATCTTTGACCGTCTAAAGACTGATATCAGAGTTTTGTTAGGTGATTTAAACAGAGTTTGAAATCTGATTTTGTTAGTGAAATCTGTAACTATGCATTAGAGGACAGATTTCTTTCATGGTATCAGAGCTAGAGCTCTGATGATTCAGTGGACTGTTTTGTGGCAGCTGTGTGTGCAAGAGTATTGCTGTTTGGTACAGCTGAGTGTGATTTTTTTGGAACAGATGAGCAGAATTTCTTGGTTTGGGTTTAAAACTGGAAATTTTGCAGTTTGTATGTTATGCATCTAGCCATATGATGGAAATACGAGAAGTGTTCCTTAGAGTTTCAAAGACAGGCTCATGCATGCAATGGAGGGAGTTGGATGGGTTGGATTCTAACTCGAGTCAAGAGGTTCTCTGAAGGTGGCAAGAGGGATTCTTGTACAAGAGCTGAAAAATTTGTCCTCAGTTTCAGCTCTGGAGGATGAGGAATATAGCGTGGTGTTCGATGATGGACAGAGGCTTCTATATTCAAAGGGAGCGACCTTGGATGCAGTATCAGTGTCAGAAACAGATGGAGAGCAAGATGCTCTGGAGATTGAGGTGGTACTGAGTATTCACCCTTTGACCAAAAATTCGTGTGTCTAACTATGATTTACAGCCTGCTGTTTTGAGTTTAATTCCACTGATAATGTGCACCTGATAATGTATATCAGCTTACAGTAAGATAAAGAAATATGCATGAAAAATGTGGTAAAATATTTGACTGTCTAAAGACTGATATCAGAGTTTTGTTAGGTGATTTAGACAGAGTTTGAAGTCTGATTTTGTTAGTGAAATCTGTAACTGTGCATTAGAGGACAGATTTCTTTCAATAAACAGCATGACTTTTTGAAATGAAGTATCCCTTTACAATGCCATTTTCATCTTGTTGTCGCTTCTTGGGAATTTTAAGCAGAATTGGCAATAGTTTGTACTGTTTCCAATAACATCAAATCTATGCAATGTATTCTGTTTCAATGAATATCAATATTTTATGACAATGACACTGTTTCTCGCCAGGGATGTTAGGTTTTCTGGTGTCATGAACAATTAATCAGAATGTTTATGCCAACCTGTAATGCATATTTGACAGAATATATACACCCTATATAAATGCATATAAATATGAAACAGTTACAGAAGACAACTTTAGTCTTTTGAATTTTCCAACCAGTAGAAATTTTCACACAGCATACATCTGCATACACTGTGCACAGATTTAGACAAAAGTACAAAAGATATCTTCTGGAAATCACGAGTAAATATATCTTCAGGTTTAAGAACAAACCTGTCCAAAAAGGATATCATACGTAATTAGATAAATCAATTCAGCTTGCCTCTGTAATAAACAACCGACAAAAATAAATGTGATTCTACTGCACAATCCAAAACTCCTGTTTTGACTAGCAAGAATTAGGAACCACAAGATAAGAGAAGCAAACAGAAAGTCCAAATATTAAAAGATATAGGAAATAATGAGAGCTATTAAAAGATCACCAGTAAAAAAATATAAATAAGATTCTAAGAATAAATTCATCCTGAACTTATAACCTGAAACCTGATATATAAGAAAACACCGAATCCTATCAACTAAAATTAACATAAGCTTCAAAAAACTTTGTTTGCAGGCACTTTTCAGGCATTCCAATATGAATCAATCATGAGTCATATGAAAATTTCATACCTTCCACTTGCATCTCAAGATATTTGCAGCTGCTAATACCTTCTTCAAGATTGCAAGGTCTGACCAATAATCAGAGATCAAATAACGAAAAGTAAGTGAATTGAAATTAAAACCACAGCTACAGAAGCATTCTACATTGAAGAAACTAAAACCGTTGGTGTGACAAAAACAAAATGTCATTCCTGGTCCAGGAATTTTCCCTGAATTTCTTGAAGAGATGCGTGGTTGACAAGAGCATAAACTTCATAGAAGAAATCATAACTTGACGTGCATCACAAGGAGCCATCAACAAATGCTCTATACCATTTCAAGCATTGAACAATTCAATGGGACAGAAAAGGAATGCTAAAATCTTGAAAGAAAATACACCTTTAAATGAACAACTGCATTTTCAATAGAACTGTATACTGATCTATTGTTTGAAATAACCCTTGTGAGAATTTTTGAAAAGAATGTCATCATTACACTACTAAAAAGCTAGTTTGGACATTGAGTGGTTATGGATATTCAACCAAAAAATAAAGCAGAGCAACTGAGAGCCATTTGCAAAGATGTTTTATTAGATTATTTAATAAGTCTAAATAATTATGTATTTTAAGGGCAAACAAATTTGTTTCTGCGTGATTTGAAATTTTTTCTTGTTCAAGGAAAAGAGAATGACTTTGACTATACAAATCATATGAAAGGCTAAAAACAAATAAGCACGCAATTCCCCATATATATATATATATATATATATATATTGTAAGCTCAATATGTTCAAAAATAGTGCGCACCTGAGTGCCCAATGCCATCCACATAATGATTGCTCTTTATTAGTAGATATTGATCATACCTTCAACTCAAAGCTGTTATAAAGGCTTCTTATTATCCAGATTCCAGAAGTACTGATCACACATCTCAGTTAGAAAGATGACCATGCACCAAATCCTCTACGAACATTGTTACATGAGCTCTGGCTTCAAGAAAAAAGAGAATCGGTGATTTTTGGCTAACATAACAACCATACTCCAGCATATTGTGATACAATATCACAGATACAATTCTCAGATTAACCCTCCTTAAAAGCAAAGGGATTTTCTAACTCGACGCAATGATGCCCTTCAGGAACCTAACCCCCACAACATTTAGTTGATCTTCCAAGATCATCGCTCCTAGTTAAAGTTGTCAACTAATAGCCAAAAATGAAGTGAGTGTTACACATACCACTAACTCCACCACATAATGACGACCAAATCCAGTCCAATACTCCTCTTTATGGACCTCCAAATCTCCTCAAAAAGGATGCTTTATATTTGACACTTTCAGTTTCAAAAAAAATTGAAACTTGTTTTATCCCTCAAATGGCACCAAACAGTTAAGCAAGTTCCACCTTGCTTCTATAGTAGCCAACTTATCTTTTGCATACAGTATCTGCAAAAATTTCTTGGGTTCATAACCACATATTCGAGCATGTCCTTTGTCTGCATGGCCACTTCTATCTTGTTGTCACCCTAGCACAAACATGACTGTCATGGCAACTCCTCTTTGCTCTGACACCATCAACAGTACCAAAGGCCAACAAGTCTGCACTCCTGGATTCATATGTGTAATACATTCCACCTTGGGCACACCAAAACATGTTAGAGCAAGTCTAGTATCCCTACAGTTGATGGATACCCACTTCCATCTTGCTCTTCCCCCAATAGAGATACCACTAACAAAACAGTTCATTTATGCTACTAATAATATCATTGGCCAACACAAATATCAAAACAACTCATTTCTACTCTTAGTGACCAAAGGTTACCAATACAACTCATTTGCATTGTCAGCAACACCAACGACAATGTGGCTATCAACATCACTCATTTGTGTTATCAATAGCAACAATTGATGGCCAAGATATCAACACATCTCATCCAATACTTCTAGCAACACCAATAGGCAATAAGATTACCAATCAACTCATGCTCTTAATAACACCAATGATCAAAACAACTCATCTGTTCCCTCAGCAATATCAGAAACCTGGAAACCTACTTTCCAATAGCTTATTCCTCAATTCAGCTACCTCCTCACAGTAATATTCTTGGTAATATTCAAGTAACTCCCAACAATACCTCCTCCCTCCAAAAAGTCAAACCAAAGATCAATCAGCTCCCAGGCCTCGGATCCTACTACTCACAAACTCTTGCCTCCAGAGATAAAGTCCTAAAAGCTCAAATGAAACCTTGGAGGAACTAAGAGGGATTGCCATGTCACCACACAAGCCCTCTTCGCACTTTAGGCCGGCTCTCCTCCAGCACAGAGGGGCTTCCCTAGAATAGGATTGTTAGGATTTTATGCTATGAAATGGAAGGCGAAATTAAGAATTAATTCCAGCAAACAGCTTTGTGTGTTGTAGGAAATGTAATGTATGAATGGACCAAAGACTAGTGTCTTATCATTGCGCTTATGGGATCAAGTCAAGGCTAAATGGGAGGCCATTCTAATGAGAAACAATGGTTATTGATGCTGAAGAGTACAAGCTAAAACAAACTATTCCCTTGTTATCCCAAATCGCAGAAATTAAACCAGTGAAATTACTAAAGCAGATAAACTCTAATACATATGAAGATTATGGCTATCAGGAATATCATTTATATGCATCCATCCAAGAGTAGAGAAGACGTGCAATTATAAACCATACTCCATTGATAGCATAAAGGAAACAGGAAGGGTGTTACCAATTTCACACTCCATAAGCATATATCAAGATCATTCCAGCAATGTGAAAGAGCATTATGATCCAGAAGATGTCCTCATGCACATGGTATTTCATTGAACCTCCAAATACATCCATGGATATTCTACTATGCTCCAAAGGGTTTGAGTCCCAGCATACATTAATATAATAAAATATAAAGCTTGCCCAACTCCATGACAAGTCAAGAAGTAATATAATAATGGAGTGGTTAGGTCTCTTGAAACTTGACAAACCAAATGATTCACAAACTCTCTAAGAGAGTTCACCCCACAGGCAAATATGATACAATAAGCAAGAAAATCCCTCCATGAGAAGGAGCATCACTAAAGTAGGCTAGTTAGCAAGCAAACAAGATAAAATATCCACCACTAGTGCACCCTCCAAGATGCTTGAATGCAAAATAGGATATAATATACTTTGACATATAGTGTGCGTAATGTCAACATAGAAGAAGTCACAAAGTGCACCCTCCAAGATAATAATATAATACTCCTAGAAGAGTACTCCTCAAACAACTCCTCAAAATAGTAATATGGTGGACAAGGGGCATGAACAAGTGTGCAAAGCACACTTCAAAAAGACTCCTCCATAACCACCCCAAAATAAAATGATATAATTGCCAAGTCAACAAGTGTAGATGAACAAATAACCCCCCTTGACTATGATATAGTGTAGAAAGAGCACTTACAAGAGGTGAGCTCTAGAAGAGTGTGTAGAAGAATCGCCAACAATAATAAAATAATCTTCATGTGAGTGTGCCCTTGATGAATGTGCATTGTAGCCACATTGTAATAGTCAACAAGCAATAAAAATAATGATCTTTCACAATTGCACCCTATATAAATGTGTAAAGGTGGTTAACTTCATAAACAAATACTTTTCCTCCAACCATGAGCCCAAAAACCATCAATGATGTTGGAAAGCAAAACCATGTGTGCAAGAGGAGGTTGCCCTAAGTGTTATAGCATCATTTGACATTACTAAGTCATTAATGCTCATAGGACCTTCATATCAGTCAATTATAGTGATTTCTTGCTCAAAATGTGTTTAATCAAGATTTTATGCCACATAGACACTCTTTGTTGTAAGAAAAGGATCATCTTAGATGCTTCTTGCCAGTGTGAAAGGCGTGTCTCCTTTGGACATCATGCAAAAAATAAAATGCACAAAAATTCGCGCAATCCTGAGCTAGGTTCATGAGATTTGTACACCTATACTCCTCAGAAACCCATTACCAACTATTCCAATCACCTCTTAAGACTATTAATTGAGACCAATAGTTGGTGAGGGGAGAGTCATCATTTGTGTACCCTTATGTTGGAGCAATCACGAGAGTTAATCTATGAGCTTTTATGACCTTCAGATCTGCAAAAACCCTTATTTTTGCCATATAAATTATGTGTTGGATTTGACATCAAAACTCTCAAGTTTCTCTCATTTCCTTATGCATGTGGAGTTGGAGTCTTGAAAATATCTTAAGTGACCCGGGATTGGAGGAACCCAAATGACGGTGACGAGAATTGTCAACAGCAACATCAAGTATTATATTTGTTGTTTATTTTAATAAAATGAAGATCTCTCTTCTTCCCCCCCCCCAAATATTGTTGTTCTTCATTAGTTCTTGTTTCAATTAGCATTTAGATGTGTGAATGAATCAATTTGCTTGATGGATTGGTTAAAACTTCGTAATTTGTTTATGTTTGCTTTCATGTAACCATTAGTGTTTAAGGAAGGTATTTTTCTCTGCTATGTTTGTAGGTTTTAGAGTTCAGATTAGTTTAGAGACAAGACCAAACTGGAACGGCAGACAAAGGATCTCTCGAGAAAACCTTTAGAATCGAGTACTTTACCTCTATGTTTTAAAAATCGACCAAATCGGAATTGGAATCGGCTGATTCACCGATTTAAGGCCAGACCAGTTCGAACCAGTTTCCAAATCGGATCGGAGGACCGATTTGGTACCAAACCGGTCCGGTCCACCGATTTACAACAAAAATCGACCAATTTTTGTGTGGGCCCGTGGGCCATTAAAAGATTTTTTTTATGTTTTTTTTTAATTTTTAACCTACTTAATAGTTGCTACACTACCCTCCCGAGCCCCCAACCCAACCCCATTCGCATTGTGTGTGATAGCAGCCGCGGGAGTGTGCACTGTGGCAGTGTGGACTGTGGACAGCAAGAGAGTGGGCAAGTGGAATGGGCTATGGAGTGTGTGGAGTGGAGTGGAGCGGAGTGGAGTGGACCGTGGAGTGGAGTGGAGCGGATTGTGGAGTGGAGTGGAGCGTGGAGTGTGTGTGGACCGTGGACTGTGGAGTGGGGAGAGCCACTGTCACCTGTAGGTTGTGTGGGAGTGCAGCAGTGCTCAATGGACTGTGTATTCCAAATGCCAATTTCCAACAGAAATTTGCAAGGTAATTACAGTTTACACATAATTTTTGTTTTTTAAATTTTAAACAGAAATTTAAAATTTAAAAAAATTGTGAATTACACAATTTTTATATTTTAAATTTTAAACAGAAATTAAAAATTCAAATTTTCTTATTAATGGAAGTTAAAAATTCATTTAATTTTTTCTTATTATGTTTGAAATTTTGCTTAGAATCTAGATCGACGGTATAGAATCATGGCCCCAAAAGCAAAAGATCCTGCATGGATCCATGCAGATGTTGTTCAAGGGGACATATATTGCAAGTATTGCAAGAAATTGATTAAGGGTGGGGGAATTTATAGGCTTAAACAGCACTTGGCTACCATCAAAGGCCAAGTTAAGGCATGTGAAGCCCCACTAGATGTTATTGGACAAATTAGAGCTGAGATGCAAGAACATTTTAAGAAGTTTGAAGAGGGAAAGGCTAAGCAAATGGAGATAGAGGAAGAAATAGGGAAGAAGAGGAGGCTTGCTGAAATGATGGGTGGGACCTATGCCCCTGGTTCAAATTCAAAAGAAGGTTATTCATCTATCCCTTCTACCACTGTTAGGGGTACTTTCCAATATGTTCCGCCCTCCGAGACTACACAAGATAAGGGCAAAGCCAAAAGGAGGGGTAGCATTGAAAGCTATTTCACACCTCCCACCACTTCTACCAGTGTCAATGCTTCTCAGATGCAACATCCAACACAAATTCAACCCACCTTAGATGACCACTGGAAGAAGCAATACAAAGAAGTTGCCCATGAGTACATTGCAAGATGGTGGTATGATGTTGATCTCCCATCCAATGCTGCCCGCTCTTCTTATTACCAACCTATGCAGGATGTCGTTGTAGTTGCTGGTAAGGGCTTCAAAGGCCCTAGTATGCATGACTTGAGGGGATCTCTTTTGCAAAAAGAGATTGTTTCCATAGAAGAATACCTGAAGGATTTCAAAGCTTCATGGGTAAACACAGGATGCACTATCATGTCGGATGGATGGAAAGATCAGAAGGGCCAACACCTTATAATCTTTCTTGTCTCTTGCCCACGGGGAACCATGTTTTTGAGATCATGTGATGCATCTGATCAGGTGAAAGATGCAAATTTGTTATTTCATCTTTTGGATGAGATTGTTGAGGAGGTGGGGGCAGCTAATGTTGTGCAAGTCATCACAGATAATGCCTCTAACTATGTTCTTGCTCGTAAGATGTTAGAGGAAAAACATAAAACCATATTCTGGACCCTATGTGCAGCACATTGCATAGACCTCATTCTTGAGGATGTATGCAAACAGGACTGGATCAAGTTCACTGTGGAGTATGCCAAAAGCATCACCAAGTACATCTACAACCACGGTTGGGTATTGAGGTTGATGAGGAGACACACACGGGCAAGGAGCTTGTTAGGCCTGCAGTTACTAGATTTGCAACTCACTTCCTCACGTTGCAATCTCTCCTTTCCCAAGCACAGAACTTGGAGCAGATGTTTTCAAGTGATTAATGGAATTCATCCAATTAGGTTGTGGCAATTATTGAGCCACTTGTTAAGGTGTTGCGGTTGGTGGATGGGGAAAAATTGGCCATGGGATACATTTATGAAGCTATGGATCGGGCAAAGGAGCAAATAAAGGTAGCATACAAAGTTAGAGTAGCCAAGTATGGTCCTATTTGGGAGATCATTGATAGAAGATGGAACAATCAAATCCATCGCCCTATACATGCAGCTGGGTATTTCCTGAACCCGAAGTATCATTATAGAGATGACATTGATGCTGATCCGAGTGGGGAGATATCGAATGTATTGTATACTTGCCTTGAGCGCATGGTCCCAAATGAGGCGACCCAATTGGAGATACATCGACAGATCACCTCTTTCAGTGCCGCAAAAGGTACCTTTGGCAAAAAAGTGGCCAAGATTGCAATAGATGAGGGCCAACCAGGTAAACAATTCCATTGTTTTATTAAATTATGTTGTTTAACTTTAAAGTTTAAATTGTAAATACCTTGATTCTTAATTTCTTAGCCAAATTCACAATCTAATTTGTTGAATTAACTGCCTTGACTCTTCGCATTTGCAGCACAATGGTGGAAGGCATTTGGTGGTCAATGTAAACAATTGCAAAAGTTTGTAATTCGGGTCCTGAGTCAAACCTGCAGCACTTCTAGGTGTGAGCGCAATTGATCTTTGTTTGAGCGGATTCACACGAAGAAGAGAAACCGTCTAGAGCAGAAACAGTTAAATGATCTAGTCTTCGTGCAATACAACCTGCGACTTAGACGCAACCAATTGATGAACAAAAGACCTGATACGGATCTCATTCTGTTAGATGATATAGATCCTACCTCATATTGGGTAGTGGAGACCGCAGATCCAAAGTTTGGTGATGATCTGGATGTTGAGATGGAGGACTTGCTGTAGCCTCATATAGATTCAGATCCTCTATTGCCGATGCCATCAGTTCATACGGGTGTCGATCCCGATATTTCAGGCACGGCAAGCACTAGTGGACCAGGACCTCATACTTATAAGCGACGACGACGTAGGCATTCAGCCAGT
This sequence comes from Larix kaempferi, assembly GCA_027924585.1. Taxonomy (NCBI): domain Eukaryota; kingdom Viridiplantae; phylum Streptophyta; class Pinopsida; order Pinales; family Pinaceae; genus Larix; species Larix kaempferi. The sequence goes on along the minus strand of BSBM01000817.1, from coordinate 706,965 downwards.
ACTACTACTGCAGTAATAGATGACCGTGCGCCTGAGCCTGAGGAGCCTGAGATTGAGCCAGATGTTGATGCCTTTGCTAGTCCTTCAGCTTTTGGTTCTTTTGGTTCTAGTTCTACTTCTACTCCTTGTCATAGCAGTGGTGATGAGTTTAACTTTGATCATGATGATTGATCAGTGACAATGTATGATAGACACAGTTGACGATGTTATGTAGTTGACTTGACTATATAACATGTTTTTTTTGGACTCTACTGGCCATATAGCCTATAGGCCTCATGGATTATGTATTTTGTTCCAGTTCCAGTCTCCTAGATATGTATTGCACAGTACACTTTGTGCCATTTTGATATATTGACTCTTATATGGTATATACATGAGCAGACATTGGATATTTTGTTTCTAATGCTATGGAATCATGAATTGGAATCTTGAAAATGTTGTTTTTCTTAAAAATTTAAATATTTTATGTATTTTTTAGCAAACCGATTCATTAAATTCAAATCGACCGATTCATTACCGATTCCGATTCCAATTCCGAGTTGACTCTTGACCGATTCCGAGTCCGATTTCGATTTTTCAAACATTGCTTTACCTTCATATCATTTCTTAGTTAGTTGCAAATAATGAACACCTAGCTTTTAAGAAAAGAATGTTATTCTTTGAGTTAGATTTGTTATAGTTTCAACCCTAGCTACTAGGATATTTTATACCAAGCCACCACATCCAAGGAGAATGCGCCCAACCACTCACACGTGTGGGAGATGATATTATAATAATTCATCCCTTGCATTTGTGTGTGTGTGTAGAGAGAGAGAGAGAGAGAGAGAGAGAGAGAGAGAGAGATTTGATGTGATAACACCCTAGCTCATATGGGCTACATTCACACATGGATGGGTGTATTATGATGTGAAACATGGAATTAGGTGGAGTGCTCATCCTATTGGCACAAATTGCAAGGCACTTAGGAGATAAGGGTAGTCCAAGGCAATTTGTGCCAATAGGATGAGCACTCAACCTAATTCCATGTTTCATATATAATACACCCATCCAAGTGTGACCGTACTAGGGCACTGGACCACCCTTATCTCCAAAATGCCTTGCAGTTTGTGCCAATAGGATGAGCACTCCACCTAATTCCATGTTTCACATCATAATACATCCATCCAAGTGTGAACGTACTAGGGAGTTATCAAATCAAGATTCAAAAATCAATCTTATGGACTTTAGAAAACCATATAAAAGCACCCATTAATTAAATCACCACACTGAGGAGCAATTACTGACACTTAGAACTTAGGGAGACCCTAGGTTAATGGATTCCCATTTCATGAAATGCAACAAGGGTTAAACAAATGTATCAATGCTAAACAAAACCCTTTATGAAATTCCAAACATGCCAACCATGTGAAATAAAGTTTTTCTCCCAAGCAAAATCCCACAATGGTACCAAGGTAATAATAAAACATAAGCTCAACCTAGGCTTGAACATAGGGTGCCCCACCACCAAGGAATTAGTAATACATCATTAAGTCTTAGAAAAGGTTAGATCACCATGAAAACCATGTATTACCCCACTCTAACTCAAACTTATGAAATAATGGACATCAACAAGGGTCCTTACATCATCAAATAATTATTCCCCAGGTGATGTCTAACTATGTTGCAATGCTATGAAGTTGTGTCACGTAGGGAAATCCCACCAAGGAAAAGTGTATCACCACACCACATCCAACACCATAAGAAAGAGACATGAAAAAGTGTTATATCCTAGTGATACATCAAGTATGTTCCCACCACACATGAAATATGATGAACATAACAAAAAGGGACCATGTACTACACCCCCTCCTAGTGACAAATCAATATCATAACACCATCATACACAGTCACTGGGAGGCTCCAAGAAAGATATGACACATGAAGTAGCAACCACCCATATGTCAAGAGAGTGATCCATCAAGCAAAGGCATGAAAGTAGCACCAAAACTAGAAAATAACCATCAACCATAACCATCCAACATAGAAAGGTAATCTCCTCCACCAATTATCTCCATCAAGTAATCCATTGTCAAGAAGAGAAGAGGCTCCATGAAGATGTATTCGCTCCAAGTCCATCCAAATACTCTAAAGCTACCAGTTGCAAACCCCATCAATGTCATGAAAATCACAATATGAGGTGTAACAAGGCATTCATACAAATTCCCTCCTCACATGTATAACAAAAAGAAATAGAAAACAAGAGAACTTGGAAGAGAGAAATACTTCTTAGATAATGAAATGAAGAGTGAACATATCATTTTATAGTAAAGGAGTGACAAAAACCCTAAGTGCATAGACCCTAGATGCATGAACCTTAAAATGACAAATATTATTTGAGTCATTAATACAACACTAAGGTATGATTTAGACTAAGTCAAAAAGTGACTTTATTAATATGACTAAGTCTATGACTCTATAGTCTAGATGACCATTATTAACTAGATAACTCTTTCATCCTCCCTTAATGGTCATTCTAGAGAGTAAACCAAGTTTGTCTCTAAATTTTACAAATTTATCTGGGCCAAGAGACTTTGTGAAAATATCTATAGTCTAGTCCTGAGTTGGGCAATATTTCAACTCAACTTCTCCATCTTCTAAAAGTGGTCAGATGAAATAACCACACAAATCAATATGTTTGGTCCACTCATGGAAGACAGGATTCTTTGCCAACTTGAGAGCTCCTTGGTTATCACACAAAGTATTGTGGGCTCATTCTCATGAACTTGCAAATCTAAGAGCATTGTTGTAAGTCAAACTGCTTCACATGCCCCTTTAACAGCAACTCTATATTATGCTTCTTAGAGGAAAGAGAAACTACATGGTGTTTCTCTTTGCTCTAAGAAACTACTCCTATGCCAAGACTAAACACATAACCTATTGTAGACTTCTTGTAATCCACAGATACAGCCCAATCTAAGTCGAAATAGCCACACAATTGAGGCTCTTTGTTTTTCCGATTTAGAATGCAAAAATCCAAAGTTCCTTTTACATACCTTAGCACCCTCTTTGTTGTTATCTAGCATTTTGTTTTTGGAGCATGCATAAAACAAGAGATATAGCTACCCGCATAGCTCAAGTCAGGTCTAGTGGTGGTAAGATAGATCAAATTGCCCACTAGTTGTCTGTAGACCGATCCATTGACTGCCTTTGAATTAGTCTTGGCTGAAAGTTTTAGCCCTTTCTCCATAGGTGTAGATGAAATTTTGCAATCTGCCATCTTGAACCTGTCTAACAAACCCTTGGCATATTTTGTTTGTGAAACAAAAATATGATTATCCGTTTTCCAAACTTCGACACCTAAGCAATAATGTAGAAGACCTAAATTTGTCATGTCAAAAGCTAAACATAACTCAAATTTTACCTTTGCAATTGCTCCTACCTCACTCCTTGTGATGATGATGTCATCAACATGTATCATTAGAATTGACACACCACCATTCTTTCTTTGAATCTTTTCACAAAGAGATTGGACTCGGAAGGACATCTTATGTATCCCTGCACTCACAAATAACTATCCCTACGCCTAATACCGCGCATCATCTCCTAACGCAATGTGGAGATTTACTCCACCCTCCTGCAAGCTCTTTGTTATGATGGTACCAGTACCAGCGCACCTGCAAAGGTGCCCCAGGGAGAGGTTGTCCTTTTTCTGACCAGGAGGGGTGCTTAGCCAGCTTATTCTAAGGTAGGGGTTATGGCCAAAACCTCTGGTTTCTCCTTTGGAAGTACTATGGCTTAGTGGCATCGTTGACTGCCTCATGAAAGGGTTTGAAACCCTAAGGTTGGTGTCCGAGGCATCCAGGGGTGGATCATTGGGTCACATGAGCCCGACCTTGTTTTATCACTCCAGCGGTAGATTCTTCAGCAATGAGACGCATACTTATCCTTCAGAGCACCTCCAACACCCTCCTGGCTCTCCAGCTCACTAGCGCCCTCTCTCTAGGCCCCTCTGTAGAGGATGACGTCATCCTTTGAGAGCAAATTGTATGCTTGATAAAGGGGGGGGGGCGTTGAGGGTTTTCATCACTATTGGGGTTAGTTGGGGCATGACGACCCCCCCTATGCAATCTGGCCTTCAGTTCAGTCCGATATGCTCATTTTTAGACATTTTGCTCATGTATGGGTCAAATCTGGGGAAAACACCCCAATTTACCCACTACTTTGATTAATTTATATTATTTTTGTTTTAATTTTAAGTTGACATTTATAATTTCAAATTGAGATTTTAAAAAGGCATGTCAACCTGGATTTTAATTATTTTTGTAAAAGTGAGTGTGAAAAGTATAAATAACTTTTCCTCACTTTATTGTTACACATCAACTTATGGGATTACACTAAAATTTTCTGTTTTTTACCCTTCTTGGGCTAAATGGAATGATGCGCACCTCTTGAGGATGGACAAGCTTGCTAGTTTGGGGACATTTCTTTGAAGGTCTTTTGCTTTTGCACTTTGCTATGGTAATGCTAAGAGTTGTTTGCTTGACACATGCACAAGAAGGTATCTAAGTCTTTCTCTTGATGTCTTTTTGTTAAAAGTTGGAGTTGTCTTGTCTAAGGTTGAATGGTAGCCATTGGTGTTGCATTTAGCCCTAACATAAGTCATTTTTGAGTTTTGCATTTGTACATATTATGTTAGATTAGTCTTTATGTTTTTATTTTCTGAGTTAGTTTAATTCTAAATTATTAAAAAGCCCTTAATTTTAAATTTCGAACCCTAATTTATGTGTTTTAACCTAATTTACAGACTTATACCCTCTTCAACCTAACCCTACCATCCTCTCCTAATCTCACCTCCCTCTCCATCTAACTTGGCCTCCCTTTCTTCCTTAGTCCTCACCCTCGCTCCTCTCCTAAAGCACCTCGTTGAACCTTCTCCCACAGTCCGCAACCCCCCTTCTTTGCCTTCCCAAAACCCTAGTTGCTTCCTTCCGGTCCCCTCTTCCACTAGCTCGACCATCCCTTTATCCCTTCGGACCTGCTCCAGACCAACTCCCTTCTTCACCATCTTTCTTCCCTTCCTCATACCCTACCTACCTCCCAGTCCTTACCCTACCTTCGGCCTCCTCATCCAACTCTTCGCCCTCCTCTCCTTTCATCCATTCTCCCCTCAAACCTACCTTCCTCTCTGCTGTCATCCGAACCCTTCTGTCAGTTAACAAAGGTCTACAACATAGTTGCAGACCCTATGCTTTTCCCTTCTCCTTACCTGCAATAAACATTAAACAAAAATTCAACATTTTTGTTAGCAAGTTTACAGTTAGTTCTCCGTTTTTACACTACATTATTTGGAAAAGATAACATGTTGTAGTTAACATTCAAAAGGTCTGATTTTTTGTACAGTTCTGACACTTTGGTGAAGTTTTCGTGTGGATATTAACTGTTGCACTTTCTTTCACATACAGATCTGAGATTAGTTGTCTTCTTTGCATGATTGGTAATAACTGGATAAGATTGGGATCTACCTCGATCGGACACCTTTGCAATATATGCTTGGTTGAGCCATACTTGTATTGGTACTGACATAATCTTAGGTGCTAAAGTGACATTTGAACTTGCCTTAATAATAGTAGGCTTTTCTACTTATGATATGAATGAACTCACTGTTGAATTATATGATCCTTGGTGGATGGTTATAATATCTCTGAAATACATTTGGTTACACATTGCCCTAATACATGTTTATGAACTTTGCATACTTAATTGATGACATCTATTGACGTGTGATGATGCTTTTGGTTATCTATCTGGTTAATGCTAATTACTTAGTGAGTACTTGATAGTTACACTTAATTAATGGTATATGTTTCCATTTGTAAATTGGAATGACCTTTGTTCTCATGTTCTTATCTTTTATTTGGTAGATGGTTATTACCTATTGGAATATCGCCATTGATTGTCATAATATGCATTTATATGATCTTGGATTGATCTTAAGTTTTCATTGAATGTCTATGTTAATGAACAATCCTTGGTTTGTCTAATCACAATTGGCGATTCCTTATACTTGGCATAATTTGTGCTTACTAATATTGGTTGATTAATTTAACTTTTCTTCATATTTGACACCATTTAGGCACTGATCTAACTAATACTTGCATAGAAAATATAGTTTTGGGTTGCATTAGTGCTCCACAGGTTTCATGAAGGATACTTCTCCTTGGAGGTTTTTCGTTTCCGAAGAAGTTAGGATCGTGATCGAGGTGACATTGGATCACTTTCCTTATTTTTGCTTATCAGGAACTGGCCCTTCTAGTTTGCCCGATAACACTCTTGAAGAATGATCTATGTCCTGTCATATGACAAGATGCACCACTATCAACGTACCAGATGTTGTTGTTGATGGAGCTTGCCATGCAAGCTATCAAGCAAAAGTCCTCATCAAAACTCTTATTGAACTCATCCACCTCTGCAGAACCTGCCATCTGTGTGCTGTTCTTCTTCTTCCGATCTGGGCACTGGTAGGCAAAGTGTCCATGCTTGTGGCAGATGAAACACTTGACCTTTGACATGTCAATGTTCTTCTTACCACCCTTCTTCTTCTTTGTCTTACCCTTGCCCTTACCTGCTAGGGCTAGAGCCTCTTCATCCACGATCTGTGGGGCACTGCTGGATGAACCTAAACCTTGACCCATACAGATCTCTTCCTGCACAAAATCATCCCACAATCTCTGCCAGTGAGGGAGCTTCTCCCTAGCCACCACGCCTTTGACAAGGACGTCCCATGGCTTAGAAAAGCCATTGAGAGCTATCTAAACTAGCTCCTCATCCTCAATCTTAGAGCCCACTACTCCAAGCGCACCCCTGATCTGTGTGAGCCTTGTGAGATAAGGCACGACTCCTTCACCCTTGGCCATCTTGATACTATGTAGCCTTTCCTGTAGCACCATCTTTTGGTTTTCGTTCTTACTCTGGTAAAGGCTTTCCAAAGTCTTCCACATTTCCAATGCGGTCTTCTTCCCGGAAAGGTGAGGGACTATGTCATCCTTCACCCCATTCAAGATAATCAACATAGCTCTAGAATCCACCTTCTTCCATTTTTCCAACTCTGTCAGATCTGTGGGAGCAACCTTCTGGTCGTCAATGTGCTCCTCTACATCACTAACATCCAGGATCCTGGTGATCCTCTCTTTCCATGTACGAAAGTTCTGAGCCCCTTGGAGTCTATCCTCAACTCTCAATTGTACGGCCATAATGAAGTGTACCTGTCAACCCTTAGAATAGATCTGCCCCTAATCTATCCAATAATTGTTGCTTTCTCTCAGATCTGCTCAGAAGAGCTCTGATACCATGTAAATTCCCTTAAAACCCAATCTTGAGTTACAGTATGCAAAAAAAATTTATTAACCCCAAATTATTACTGATAACCACAAATGGATTTCTTCACAAATATTGCAACGAAAAATAAATACTGAGAGAAATAGAACAACAATCACATCAATGGAGACACCAATATTTTTGGGTATGAAAACACCTAGAAAAACCCAAGATGGGAAAACCGGTGCAGCAGTCTGAGAAGATATTTTATTAGCAAGATATAGAACAGTACAATCCAGAAATTGATTTTACCCAACCTGGAAAAATCGCACAATCGAAACTCACAGAGAAAACCCCACAAAATCGTATGGCCCCCCTGTGTCAGCATACGACCTCCTGCGTCAGCATATGGCCCCCTCTGCGTCACCCGTACGACTTCCTGTGTCACCCGTACGGCCGCCCTGCGTCAGCTTGTACGGCCGGCCCTGCGTCACTAAGTACGGCCTCTGTGTGCTTGTACGGCCTCTTCGATTTGCCCAAGTCGCCCTGTCAATCTCCGGATAGAAGTTCTTCAGTCTCACCCTCTGTAAAATTCTCCTACAAACTGTCTTTCTCACTCTCTGGCTGAAAGCTATGAGCAAGAAATCTCTCTCTAACAAAATGTGTGTCAAAGCAACTGTGTGTGTCCTCTCCACCAAATCGATCCTTCTTTTAACTCAATGGCCAAGCGAAAACCCTAACTTCTCACTATGGATCAATGGATGAGATCCTCTAGTGAGATCAATGGCCAAGATTAGATTAGCCATCACTTAAATTATTTTCACTTTAACTTTATAAAAAGTAACTCCATTAAGTCAATTAATAATTAGATCACATAATGCACTTTTCCTAAGTCTAAACTTTGGATAAAGGCATTAATCCATTTGGCTTCCTATTTTATGTCTCCCATCATGCAAGGACACATGCAAATGATGGAAGACCTTCCTTGTTGCCACTTTCTAACACAATGTGGTTCTAAGCTTCTATGAACCAGGAGGCACATAACTGGTTGGAGCTCGTTCAATGAGACTTCGACACATCTCAATAAACAATGGTGACCATGCAACATTGAATGAGATGAAGTTGAGGTAGAAAAAGAATGCAATGGTAAGGTCCACCTCTTCTCGCGCCTCTTGTTGGAAAATCCTATCCATTGGACCACTTGGAGATGGCCTCTTTCTTGTTTGATGAGTATCCCCACTCCCATATTTGCTAGGTGGAAATGGAGGGCTAGTGCTAGAGGATTTCTTCGAGAATGGAAGAGGATCCTCATATTTTTTCTTGCTTGTTGTTGCCACCTTCCCTAAGCCAACATTATCCTCTCTTTCCATATCCCTCCTTTGGGTAACACTCACCGCTTTACATGAGGAAATCCCACAAGAAGGAAGGGCCAACAAATGGCCCTTAACCCGATACTATGTGCTCTTGAACTCATTCTTGCAAAAATTGCAACTCCAAGACACATTGCCTCCCCCACCAAGCTTTGCCCCAGGCCCCTCTTTCCTTGTCACATACCTCCACAAAGGGTATTTTTTTTCTTGGGCTTGTTGTCTTGCTAAAACAGGGTTAAATGGAGCATGAGCTCCACTAGCAGCAGATGGAGCACATGAAGGAGGAGTAGAAGAGCTTGTGCTTGGAGGAATAGGAGGGGAGGCACTAGATGGGGCATTTCTCCTGTTCCTTTGCCCTTTAGCTCCTGCCCTAGCAAATTGAGACATTCTCTTTCTTGTTTGATGCTTAAGCTTGCAATCCTCTCCACAAATCCACCCCCAATGCACTTGGAATCCCTTGGAAAGCCTTCAAATCTTCTTCACCTGCACATTAAACTCACTCTCAAGCTTCTCCACATTTGCAAATGACAAAAAAGAAGTGAAATTTTGTTTTTAAAGTGACCCTGGGCAGCCTTTTCCGCGGTTTTTTGTGTCCTGGAATCGCGACACGAATCGCATAGTCGAGGACACGATGGGAAATCGTGTCCGACACGACTTTTGATCGTGTCTCGATTTCGAACACAATCAAAAGTCGTGTCGGACACGATTTCCCATCGTGTTTGTTTCTGACATGACCCCACAGGACACGAGGGGCATTTAGGACGTGTCTGATTTCATAGGCTACATCTAAATTAATGGAAGCGGTTCTTTGAGGAGATGTCGCATTTGGGCATTCCACCATCTTTAAGGTCAAACAATGATAACAACTAGGGCAATGAAGACCAAGGCGATCCATAAAAAGAGAAATGCACCCCGTCTTTGTATGCTAGTAGTTTCTTCTATTACTATTTTTGGAACTATATTAAATGTTAACTTGAATAGTTTGTTAAATTTTGTAATATTTTTTAAAATCTTAGTCCTTGCTTTGTTAGTAAGTGGTGGACAAACAATTTCTATTTTGAGTGCTCCCTCTGTTATTGCAATACTTTTTCACCAACAAGAAAAATAAAATGATAAAAGAAAACGTCAAGGACAAACTCATAAAACAAAGCATACATACATGAAGAAGTAATTCTAAAGGAACAATAAAACCCCTCATAAACATAAATGGAACACACAAAGCAAAGCAAAAGGACTTGTACACACTCGTCAAATATCGGTAGATCCTAGCTTGATCATCCAATACTAAAATAAATGCAAAGCAGGAAAGAACCGTTGCAAGTATCCAAGGTAAAAATTCGACATATCGAAGACAAAATACATAAGCTATAAGATAGATAAGATAATTTATTAATGTCCAACAAATAACCACAAAAGTAGGTCAATGGGACTGTGTGGTACCATGATGTCAATACAAAGTGGGGGTGTTAAGGCGGCTCCTATAAAAAGCAAGACTCTAACCTAAAAACTAAAGAGCTAACTCCAAAGATGAAGAGCCGATCCAGAAGAGAGATGTATTAGAGAAAAATATTAAAAGCCGCCATGTTTGTTAATGGTATTCTGATGTACAAAATAGGTATTGCCAAACTCACCAAATTTGTAAAGTTCAAGCAGACTATGTTTGTCTCTTAATGACATTATATAATTCATTCCAAACATGGTATCATCAAAGTATACTGTAATGGTGGAAGGTAACAAAACTGATATTGTGCTACGTCTTAACATTGCATTAATAGCTGATAAAATGGATTTCAGCTAGTAATGTAGTTGCACCTTCTCTCTCATGTCTGGTTTGCGACACAAATTTATATTATTAACTTTTAATATGGAGTAAAGTGAATCAAAGCATTGTAAAGATTGTGCTGAAAACCTACAAAATTAGGTCTTCAATTTGAGAAACTTCGGGGTTCAAACTTCAAACTATTTCAGCGAAATGGTAAAACCAAATAAAAAATGTATTTTCATATTGTTGTGCCTTACCATTTCAACACTTTTTTCTCTGTTTAGATTTTAACGCAGCCTATTTAAATTACAATATGATTGATTCTTAAACTTACTTTATATTGACCATCAGCTCTGAAGGTGCCGTTGAACAAGTTGGGCTTATGGTTTTCTCCACTAGATGGCCGCAACAATGTCTCTAACTCGAATATCATCATCAATTTGTCCTCTATTCACTATGAGAATCGTCTCCATTCATAATTTGTATCAGCATCATTTCTCCAATTTTGCAATGGAGGGTGGGGAGCACCAATAGGTGTGTGTCATTACTCAGATTTTGTAACAGAGAGCTGAAAACGCCAATAACATAGTTCTATTTGTCGTTTTCTATATTTTGATTTTAAACCTTCATTTCTTTGTAAGCTAAACCTTATCATTTTTTGTTGCAGTCATATTGACTTTGGCTGCTCTGGTTCAAATATACTCCTGTATATATCAAGAGGGCCTGCTGTAACTAGGCTTGAAGGAGTGCACAAGCCACTTAAGATACCCAGAGGAAATTTTTCACCCTTAGCACCCTAGTGAAAATTATAATCCACTGGACTAAATTTGTTGAATCTTTTCGAGGAGGGTGATTTGAAAAGTGCCCCTAATCACGGGGACTGCTATGAGAAAAATTGTAAGTAGATAAACCATGTATTGAGAAAAGTTGTAAGCAAGTGCAGATTTCCCAATCCATGGTGGTGAAGACGTGGGTGCCTAACAATTATGCCCAATTCATGGTGAAGATGTGGGTGCCTAATAAGTATGGAGTTACGTATAAGCTCTCAGTTATAGTAGCAAGATTCGAACAAGGATAAGTACGGAAAACATATCTACTGAAAAATTCCAGTACGGCCCTTGTATGGAAGTCTACGTCTCATAGATACGAAAATATGCATGTTGTTCTGGATTTTAGAAGAGTTTCAACTTTAAAAAATATGCATTTTGTTCTAAATTTTAAGGAATTTCAGCCTCGGGAACACAGGAATGCCGAATATCCATACAGTAAATGCCAATACGGCCCGATCCTGCTACTATGGTTTCAACAGAGAATAACTCAAATATATATTAAATGTCAATCTATCAGAGAATAACTCCATTGAGTTAGTGCCTAATAAGTATGGAGTTACGCAAAGTTCTGAATTTCAACGGCTGAAATATATCAATCTATCTGAGAATGAATCCATTGAGTAAAGCTCCACCCAATCACAGTTATCATTGAAGAACCGATAGATAAAAACACGCATGGACGATGAATCAATTAATGAATCGGCTGGGTTTGAAGATAAATCTCCAAACTTCTAGAGCGCAAATGAATGTGTGAAGTCCAGAACAAATAAGACTTACGTTTTAGGGTTTGACAGACGAGAGCAAAGGTGGCCTTCTTGTTCCTAACAGAGGGCTTGTAGACCAGAGATTTTATAGACCCAACTGCCCTGCGCTCCGAGTCTCCCTTTAGAACGCACCGCAGCACCTTAGCTGCTTCCCTTCGAGCAAAATGGATTGAACGCTCTGCACTTGTTACATTTTTGAAGGACCTCTTCGCCATGGCGGGGTCGAATTTGAATTTGTTTTGCTAGAGGGGGGTTTATCCAGGGTTTTAGCAAAGGCCTCGCAGTACAATCGCGGGCAACCACGAGAGTATACAGTTTTAGGAGATGAAGTAGGTGCTATTCTTCTCTAATGTTGTCGGGGAGTGGGCCACGGTCAGAGGGTCTTGAGAGTGGTTAGGGAGAAGAGGAGGATATAACATTGATTCACAAGTGCGAGTATTAGGGTGTTATTTTATTTTATCGGATATTTAGTTTGGTGGAACATTTTACTCGGTAGCATTTGAACTCTATATTAGGAATAATAGTTATCATTTTTATTAGTTCAAAAACTTCTTTTAAAATAAGAAGTTTTATTTTTTAGAAGACATAGGGTTTGAAGCTAAGCAATTTATAAAAAGGAAAGTTAAGGATATGGAAGGATATTAAGTAGAAATCTTAAAAATTGGATCTATCATCATCTACAAACTCTTCAATTTAGCAGTTAAGCAAGGTTTCTTTAAACCTTGGACAAAAAGCCTCGTTGTTTATTTTTTTTAAGTGGAGATAAAAACAATCCATCTAATTATAGGACCATTATGATTAGTCCGCTCTTAGTCAAATTATATGAAATTATTTTGGAAAAGAAGACCAGCATATGGGTAGAAAGGCATGGAAAAAGAGCTAAAGGCCAAGTAAAATGTCATGCATACACCCACATTAGAGCGCAATTTCAAAACATTTGCCACAATACTAATCTTCCTAACATTTTAACTCATAATAAATATGGCGATTTAGGAATGCTTCTCTTAAAGTTCTTTGAGCATAAAAATAAAATTTTAAAGAAAGCCAAGTGACTCCTTTTTTTTAAAGTTCTGATAGACCAAAGTTGGTCTTAGTGGACATTAATATCTATCATCAACATCGTCATTTGTTATCATTTTTATCAATTTAATAAGTTAAAATATTAAAAAATGTGTGAGAGTGATTTTCATTTTTATTTGTAATAAATTACAATATAAAAAATATATATTTTTTATGAAAATGAGTGAGAATGTTTTTTTTTTATTTTTTATTTTAAAATAAAATGGTTTTATTATTATCTTGAATAATTACGCCATAGGAGTTTTTCAAAATGAGAAACTTTCTATAAACACTGTAGTGAGATTCCTCGTCTCTCGGACGAATGGAATCTCTCCACGTGCCTTCACGCCAAATTCGCCAAGTTTTTGTTGGCAGGCGTGCATTCGTCTTTTCCGCCAAAAGTTTTTGTTGGCAGTCGTACTAAGGTTCTGTACTCCTTCCACGGTCATCGACTCACCCTTCATTCATCTTTTCCACCAAAGTGACCAAGGTTCTGTGACCCGTCCTCCTTTAGCAATCCCCATCCATTCATCTTTTTTGTGGGATTTTGTCAGAGCTGCAAAATATACTTGAGAATACCCCCAAGATTATCATTCTTTCCTTGGTAACGCGTCCACATCCCTGCGCTCTTAAATGCATGTCGACTTACCTACACTCCTTCAATGTGCTCCATGCCCAAATAGATACCATATCTTCATCTGCGAACTCTTAGCGATCCGTTGTAGCTTCTCTAGCTCAGACAGAGATTCACGAATATGGTTTGTTGTTTCCCTGAAATCCCCAATGACGTCTCTTCTCAACTCCTATGGATTTTATGCCAATGGTCTTGGTGGAAGTGTTGCGGGCATTACTGAGTCTCACCTACATGAATATCTTCACGATATCGCTCTGTTTCGCGTGGCCCCCAAAGACCCCAAAGAGGGATGACCACTTGAGAGGCAATGCGAAGGTTGCTTGTAGGCGCAATTTTAAGCTTCATGGGCTTAAGGTATCTTAATGCCCTTGTCTATCCTTGAGATATTTGCCAGTTTCAGTGTATGTTCCTTGTATCTAAGTTTGATTTAGGGCTTCAAGCTTTTAGTTTTCATATTAACATATCGAATAGGAATGCTAGATTCTCTACGATGACATGTTTTTCATTGATTTAAAAACAATATGGGGATGGTTTGTCTGCAATAGTTAATGGGCTTAATTACAGTTATTGATGCTTGTCTCTATTAGTTTTAGACTATAATGGGGAACTTGCAAATAGTCAGAAAGAGGAAGCATCATTTATATGGTGTAGAGTAAAAATGCTTGAATTTTTTGTGGTTATGAAATGTGGAATTTCAGGACTCTAACTTGGAACTCAAAGAACATGCAAAGTAAATCGATCCCTATTGAGGTTGGGAAGGAAGCTAAGAACAAACGCGAGGATTATTTTTTGTCTTTATTATGAGCGTTAGTGAGGAGGATAGCTTGCCTAGATAGACTCAATTGGCGATAATTAAATGATCGAGAAATAAATTTAAAACCAATGAAATCCTGTAATAAACAATTTTAAATGCGGAAAGCAGGAGGGATGTTGTTGCAGGACCGCAAGTAACGGATTATTCGCGACCCAAAGCAAATGGTGAAATATCTGAAATTATAACAATTTAAAGGAGAATGAAGAAAAAACTAGTATGAAATTAAGAAGATGACAGATTCATATAAATTAGTCAATTCCTTCCTATGTAAAGATGTTGGTTGCCCTTTTGTCCGATATTCGATTTAGTAGGTCGAGTGACAAAATTTTTAAGAAGGATTTCCAAAATCTTTTAAAGATTATTTGTAAATCTAAACGATTTAGAAGATGGTGAAGTGAAAATATAGTATTTAAATAAAATAATTTTAAAATATATATAATAAAAGATAGTTCACTGTAATTATAATATTAAATAAAATAATTTTAAATATATATAATTGTTTTATATTAAAAAATAAAAATATTTTTTGAATATTTTTCTAGTTTCACGATAATGAAAATTCAAATTTTTATAAATAATTTTTATGAGACATAATATTTTTAGATAACTAGTTATAAGTCTTAAAAGTTTAATGTTGTGGAATTGGGATTAAATGGTAATATTTAAGGCTTGGGATAAAGGTTGAAAAAATAATAATGAGGTTAAGGTTGAACTGTTAAGAGTTAAGGGTAAGGTTAAATGTTAAATACTGAGGTATGTGATTAAAGGATAAGGGTTAAATCTTAGGGATAAGGATAAGAGATAAGCATGGAGGGTTAGGGGTTAAGGACTATGGAATGAAGGTTACGAAATAATGGTTAATGTTAGGGTTAAGGGTTAATTTTTAAGCTCTATGAAGTAAAAGTTAATGTTGAAGGGTGAAGGTAAATGGATAAGAGACAAGGTTAAAAGATGATGCATATGGGTCATGGTATAAATGTTGAGAGGTAAGAGTAAAGGGGTGAGAAGTTAAGGGCAAGGGCTAAGTGTCTAGAGCTAAGGGTTGTGGATTAAGGGTCCAAGGTTAAGGGTTCAGGGTTATGAGTCTATAGTTAAGCGTTAAGGGTTAATGGATGAGGTTATGGGTTGACAGTTGAGGGGCAATGATGATCGTTGGGTTTAAGAGTTAATATTAATCATCAATGAGAAGGGCTAAGGTCGAGGGGTAAGGGTAAAAGAATAAGTGATAAGTTTGAGAGGTGATGGGTAATGATTGAGGTATGGATGTTAAGGGATAATGGATAAGAGAAAAGGGATGAGAGGTGAGGGATAAGGTCAAAGGGTCTAGGCCAAGGGTTGTGGTTTAATGGCCTAGGCATAAGGTTTGTGGGTTATGGGTTTACAATTAAGGATTAAGAGATAACGATTATGGGTTAAAGGAAGGCCAAAAATATCGTTGAAGGAAGGTCATTGCCACCCATGAATTTTGAGAATTTGATCGCAAACACAATGATAAACATTAAAATTCCCATATATCTTTAATGTTTGTCAAATAATGCTATCAAACCAGGCTCACATCAAGCTGCTCTTCCGTGCTTTTGAGTTTGAAAGGTAAACATGATAAAAGATCAATTATTCATTACTAATTATACTTGTTTAACTAAGTATTCCATCCAATGAAAACGCCATAAGAGTTGTCAAATATATTATTTTCATTTTTTCTATATATAAAAATGATATCTTAAAATTAAATTTTATATTTTGTATTTTTCTTAGATAAATTGCAAAGTTGTACCGATTAAAAATAATAGGAACAAAAAAAAATTATATATAATTTCTTTAAAAGATCAACAAACTTATTAAAAAATAAAACTTCAATAAATAATAAATAAAATTGCAAAACAGATAGCAAAGTTGTACAAATTAAAAATAATAGGAATAGATGACTAAAAATAAAAAAAATAAAATAAATAAAATAAAATAAAATAAAATAAAAAAATCATAAAAAAAAATTAATTAATAACCAAAATTATAATTAAATTTTAAGAATAAATATTGAAGATAAAATTTGAAGATTTCAAAACCATAATTAAACATATGTTTGATAAAACTTTGAGGATAAACATATGTTTGATAAAACTTTGAGGATAAACATATGTTTGATAAAACTTTGAGGATAAATACTTTATAGTTTATTGGAGCAAATGCATACCATGAGTAATGTTTTTTTTTTCGAGAAATAATGTGATAGTGTTTTCGAAATATGTTTAATTAAACTTTGAGGATAAATATTTTACAGTTTATCAGAGAAAATGCATACAATGATTAATTTTTTTGTCGATGAATAATGTGATAGTGTTTTTGAAATTTTAATTAGTATGATTTTTTATTCAAATTTTATAAGTTTTAATAAGGATGAGAAAGGATATAAATAAATAAATCTCAAATATTAATAATTTTAAATGTTAAAACATTAATAAATTAATATTTAATAGTTGAAAGTATATTTATATATGATTAAAACATATGATAATAAAAAATGTCTTTGCATTATTTTATATCTTAAAATTAATTATTATGTTTTTTGCGAAATCTTGGATTGATTATAATGTTTAATTTTGATGTGAATGATTGAAATTAAAATGAATTTGTATCAGAAATTGTTTATTGCAAGTTTGATTGGCTTTGTGTGGGATGATGTCACCCTCGATTTATGTTGCCCAAGCATGGCGAACAAATGGACACTAATGAATTTTAAAATTTATGAATGTGATGTATTGTGCTTATGCATGCCCGACCACCTCTACCTGACGTACCAGCAACACCCAATGCATTGCTGGCATGGCATGCCCACCCAGGTCACCAGGAAGTAGTGACCCTCAACCTTCATGCTCTGTCAGGCAACGATCCCAACAGTGACACTTGCGACACTTTGGTTGCAAAATATGCCATTTTCACCTAATGATTTACAATATGTAATGTATTATAACCTTGTGTTATTGGCGCAGCTATTAAGGGGGTATGAGGAGCAAGAGCAAGAGCTCAATCCCACCAATCCATGTGCACAATATTCCCGCGGACTCTATAAAAAGCAACGTCCCCCTTAACTCCATCCAAGGGCTCATAACACACTGGACAGTTTCCCTTCAAGTCCCTCTGAACCCTTTTGTCATCCTCTTATTTCCCAGGACTTGAACCCGTGATCTCATTGTACCACACACGGACTTGGTGGATGGCTAGAATGAACACTTCATTCAGGCACGCAATTTGCAGTAGCTCTTCTAACTCAGAAGGCAGTAGGGCCTTCTACCACACACGCGGGCCATCCATGGGGAGTTTCAAGATGCACAACATGACAAAGAGTGTTTGTTTGCAAGTGGTGTCTCTCTTGAAATCAGGGAATGTATATGAGGGTTTAAGGTTGATTCCCATGCAGTACACATTCCCTGGTGCTGAGGACAAAGAACTCACAGGAAGAGGGGTGGTCGGGGTCATCTCCCACCACCGACTTCTTGTCGATCGAGTACAGGTGGTGCCGATATGTGTGCTCGATGCGCTCCAAGATGGTGTGTTGGGATGTGCCACATAACGCACTAGGTGCTTCCCAGTATTTGGCTTATTTGAGGGTTGCTAGATCAATCCTCAAGCGTGCTCGGATAGGCTCATTTCTTTCCTTTTGATGGTTTTGCAATGTTGGGATTCTCTTATTTTCTCTTCGGCTTCTTCTTTTCGATTTTTTGGGCGTATTCATCCTTCGAGGGTTGAAGTGCATTTCATGACGATGAAGAACCACCACCGACTCTTGGAATTTTGTAGTGCTTTGCTTTGATTTGAAATTATCTCCCACCATGACAACGTCGAATGGGTTTACTTACATTGTTCACAATGCGTTCCGGTAGCCCCCATCTTTATGCCCCAATCACCACGGAGATAATCACAGAGGAGTTGGTACAATGAGCATGGAAAGTTTTTGTCTGCCATAATAATCTTGTATCTCGATACAATACAAAAAGAAATTTGTGGCACCAACATCATTCATCTATAAGTGTTCAGTCATTCAAAAGTTTCAGATTAATTATTGAATGAACAAGTATTTAACAATCATTTTTCAATAATGGAAAGGAAAAAACCATGCAGTGAATTCAGATGTTTCAGGGTGTATATAACGTTGATGATATGTTTGGCGTTATTGATACTAACCATACTCTCTCATAACAATGCATTTTGAGGAGGTTGTGAATTCTCGATATTCAAAGTTAACAAATATCACATTGGCCCTAATGGAGAAACTGCTCACACTCTTCCTTGCCATCCAATGCCTCAATGAAGAATTTAATGTTTCTAGAAGTGTCATATAGCGTATTAAACACGCTAGGGGAAAGGGAAGGAATCACATGTAAATATGAATTTATTGTGTTAACGTTTGTATATATAATCGATATTAATATCACACCGCAATTGTGTAGATGAGAAATCATGATTCTCATAAAAGTATCTCTCTTTGTTGAAATGCGTGAACATTTTGCTCTTTTATGCACTTCTGCATTTTCCGGTATGTTTGGAGGAGTTATGGGCAGATGGATGTGTGCAGTTGAATATCATCAAGGGGTTCAAACAGTTGAAAAATCTTCGATACATAAGTGTTAAATGGTGCTTGGAGCTAGAACAACTGCCAAGTATGGAAACATTGGTATCTTTGGAGGAGTTGTTACTTGTTTCTACTGGGTTATTTCTACCGGGTGAGGTCAAGTGTGACAAATCCAACATGCAAGGGGTGTGTGCTTCTAGGGTGCTTGTAGGTAGCTTTGGCCTAATATTAGAACCTATGGGTACCCTCTACATGGATGCTACAACACCACACCAATATTGAGACACCGGATGGTGTAACACCATGCCCATATTGATAAATCATAGATGAAACATTCTATTGTAAATGGTTCTCAACCCATATTGAGAAGACATGGATGAAATGTTATGTTGTAAATGGTTCTCAAAAGTGTATTGGAAGGCAATTTTCAATACTATATGGCATTCCTAGGGCTGCTACAAGAATCAACAGATGTTCAACTCCTTTTTGGTGCACAATAATCAACATACGTTCAACTCCTTTTTGGTGCACAATAATCAACAGATGTTCATGTCTCGTTTGATCAAATTTCAAAAGCAGATGCACGTCCATTATATAGTTTGAATTTGATCCATCCCGCATGATCCATATTGTGATTCCATTATGCTACCTATAGTAGAAACATTTCCCTAATTAGTCAAATTTCCTCTTATGTTAGGATTTTATTCTCAAACTTGACAACTCCAAAAACTATATACATATTAAAACATATACAAAGATTGCAAAAGCTACGTCTAGAAAAGGAAAAACTCAAACAAGAGTTAATAAATCTAAATCGAACCAAATCTGGGTGAGTTTGATTCTCTATAAATCATAGGTCGTCAAGCATGGCAAAGACTATGGGGATAATGAGCATTGAACGATCAATTGTCGTAGGAATAAGGCATGCAATTTATATGTTGTAGAAAAGCATATTTGAAGCGCCATTGCTCCTTGATGACGGATGAATGAACTGTATTATGCCTAATATACGAGTTTGCAAAGGAAACCATTCAACAATAGAGTTGGGTTAGCTAAAATATTGTTGTTGAGCAATAATATAAGTAGAGCTCTTTAGGTAATACCACTTGTTTACTTGTAAAAGTCTTGAGGATCTTGACTTAGTGAATTTGTCTTAGTTATGGTTCATTGAAAATAAAATGCACTAGATATGTATGGTTGTTTGTGATTCAAACCAGATCTTTTACACATAAGAAGGCATGAAGAGAGAACATGAGCATCCATTTTCAAAAAAATATCATTCTAAAAGAACCATGTCGTTGTAAGAGAATTTTAAGGGAATTATGTTGAATAAGACTTTTGAGTTCAAAGTGTACCCATGATGAGCATTTGTCATAACACAAATTGGAAAGATGATCCCTTGATGTTTCCCCGTTATAATCAAATATTTATTGTTCACATACATATTTTACATTTCTTACCCTCATAATTACATAATGGTTTGAAAACAATAGAAGTATGAAGGCCATGGTTTGACTAAGGTGAGAGTTAGGGGTTTTGTAGGGAGGAATGGGTGGGATTGGGCGAGGTTGTGCAATTATATGTGAATTGCTTTTGAGAGTTATTAACCTCTTTTTGTGAAGAAGAATACTATTTTTCGTTTTTATAAATAGATTTCTTCCAATTTATTATATTTTCAAAACATTACTTTTAATGCATTTTTAAAAATTTAGCGTTTTATATAACTATTTATTTTAATTGGATGAAAAAAATTGATGTGATGTATTTTGTCTTTACTAAATCATAAAAAATATTGATATTTTAAAAAAGAAAAAAAATATATAAAATATTCATTTTTGCATTGTTTTTGTAAATATGATTTGTTTTTACATATGTTTTTATAAATTGAAAAGGAAATACATAATGTTTATTTATTTTGAATTGTTTGGCGTATGTTCATAGAGTATAGGGTCATCGGTAATGCTTAAAGAATAGAAAAGAATTTGTAGTAAGCCAACTTATTGTTGTAAAATATTCAATTCACTTTAACAATAATATAAGTAAATACAAACGGATCAAAGGATTAAATATTACAAAGACTTGCAACAGACCCTAACTCAAATGCACTAGCCCAAGTCATATGTCTTTTATTTTATGCCTCTCATAACACACTACTTCTTAATCACACACAAACCAATGGAGTTTTAAGTGAAGCCATATATGACTTTTAAATAATTACATCTCATATCTTCAATGTATTGCCATGAGCTTGTATGGTCTCATCGAATCAAAAAATGGCTAAAGGAATAAAAGCAATGATCATTCACTACAAGGAGTGCCTCGACAGTTGTATCAATCATTGCATGTTATTGTCCATCATAACCCTGTGGACCTTACTTCAATCCTCATTTCTAACGCATCCATTGCCTTCAGTGCTTTGTTGTAGTAGATTGAGGCCTTGGATCATGGATTTGTTTTTAATGGTAGTATTAGAGAGCACTACAATGTATAATCATCGTGGAAGATTGAAATATTTCTAAATGACCGGATAGGGTTTTGAAATAAAATGACTTCAAAGTTCAAAATGCTTGATCCCACTAGATGCAATGGTCAATACAATATATGACAAAATGATAGTTGCCCAATTCACCAATGCATCTTTGTCCAAGCATTATGCTTACCTTCTAATATCACCGCCCTTTAAACTCATATTATGAGTACATTTCAAAATGGTTACTTTTTTCTATTCAATATTTCTTCTACTACAATTTGATTGTTTTCACACTATTTGATTGTTGTTAGCAATGAGTCTACCCAATTTATGCTCAAGATGCAATGATGATCTCCTAGAGACAAAAAACTCCATAAATAATGGAAGCTCTCCTAGAGATAGAGAACCGCCTTTAAGAACAAGGGGAGGTAGACTAGGCCATCTCTGCTACCTTTTTTGGAATCCTCTCTAGGGATAATTGATCACTAAAAAACCAACGCTCTAATGAGGCCCATATCCAAAGGAGAATTTACAAGGCAGTGTTTTCTATGAATAAATGCAAGGCAATCAACATGTGAACGAATTCCCTTGGGACTTCTATCATAATATTTTGGATATCCTTAAAGGGATCTACCAAAAGCATTAGAGGAATCAAGAATATTATGTAACTCTTACAATCTATGTACCGAGTTAAGGAATACTTTTATCTTTTGAAATACATCTAAGGTGAAATACACATATACTTATTGCACCTATAGGTTCATTATAACTTAGATTCATTCAATGTACAAATACATTTTCAACTAAGTATGTCAATATCCATAAATTTAAATCAAAGTGTTAAAGATCATGCAATGCACATAACTATGAGTTGGCTTTCTTTTTAAGTGGCATACTATCCATGCTTTTCTACTACTTTCATTTAAAGGGCAATTGACATACTTGCTAAAATGAAAACATACCTCATAAAATACCAACAACTCTATGGCTCGATGAAATTGAACCCTGTGGAGTACATAACCTCCTTGATGGAAAACAAGGGATGAGGGTAGAGCATTTGAGTGTCCACAAGTACCAGTAAAGTTCAAAATTGGGTGGTCCATCCACCAAAGCACTTGTATGTTTAAACCATCCCAAAAAACACTACACATATATAATTGAGAGTCAATGATACAACAAACATGGTGACTCTGTAATGTCCCCTCCTATCATACCAGCATGATAGAGAGGATCATTGTGCTAAAACCGGGCAATTGGCCCCGATGCCTACTAAATAAAACATCCACATATATAAAAAGATAGGCATGCAGATGTACAAATCTAAGCAAACACAGCAGAAGTAAATCATGTGCATAATTAACACACATCCATCATACATTCTAGATTTTCATGTCATTCATCAATTAAGCAATATCAAATTATCAAATGAGAATACTTATCTTAAACCAAGTAGTCCCTGAGCAACCAGCTACGCTTCTGCAACGTTCCACCCAACCGTAGGCCAGTGTGCTCCTCAATCTCTCAGCATCACTGCCACCCCCGAGCTGGGCATGATCTCCACAAGGAAAAGGGGAAAACAGGCTCTCACATAGCCCAAGGTACATCAAAATCAGCCAAGCCAATCATCAATTGGGTTTCTTAGGCTGTTAAGGGATGGGTGCATATAACATCAAAAGCATAAGTGTTGGGCATGAGAAAAAAATGCCTATACAGTTAAGTTCCCAACAGTGGTTTTCTACCAGTTCCAGAAAAACGTGGGCAGCCAAAAATGAAAAGGAGAAGATGGGAAATCAACCCCAGGAGAGCAGAATCGTTTTCAAAAAAATGGTCATGGGCATTTCGTGGGCAGAAACGGCCTCCATAACCCCAAAAATTGTGGCTCTCTTCTCCTAGCCACTGAGCTAACCAAAAACGAGTTTGCAGGCATGGAATAATGCAGGAAATGGTGAAAAACGTGAAGGATAAAACCCTAACAAGCTCAGACTGCGTGAGAGGATGAATGCCATGGGTGAAGAATGGCTTTTGGACCAATTTCGTGGGGGTTTTCTTGCCCAGCAAACCAAAACTCGAATTCCCAGGTTGCTGTCTTTCCCATACACGAAAATTGACAGCCATACCTCTCCCATCCCAAGGCATTAATTGTCTCAACCAATTATTGGAAGAATTAAATGATTGGGTGCATGAGACCAAATGGGTAGTTGAGAGTTCATGGGTTTCCTCAATGAAATGTCTTAACACCATGGCTCAAGGGTTTTGTTATTCCCCCCCCCCTATTCCTTGTAAAGATCATGCCCCCATCTCTTTGTTGCATTGCATAGCTAGTTGTGGGTTTTTCATTAAAAATTGCATGTTTACATGATGTCCGATTTTACATTGTGCACCGCTAGCACAAGAACCATATGCATCTATTCTAATTGTCGATACATAGAACGGTAAATCAATGGCGGGGCCTTGGCCTTGAGCTCCTCACCATGACTAAATAACAATATTTACATCATTTACAATATTAATGCAATAGGGTCAAGCTGGGGACATTACATTTCCCTCCCCTTGGAATAACACCGTCCTCGGTGTTCCAACACTTCGGAAATAAATACCCGCTTTACATATGTCCAAAATTCACAAAATGTGGTAGGTTTGTCCTGCATTTCACCCTTTACTTGGGTCTTTCAGGACTAAATCCTTTGGTCTTTACAAACTACTCTTGCTGGCTGGAACCTTCTAGCTCCGCATGAGGACATCGTTCCAAAACAATTCCTTCCTTTTCTTTTCCTTCCAACTGGTCCACGAACCTGGGGAATTTACGGTTGCTACCCCCTTGATATTCTCTTGTTGGGCAGTCACGGAGGCAATGATTTCCTCCACATCCCCAACATTTCAATGGCGGCTTTACCTTTTCCCGGTCCATTTCCTTTGAGTCTTCCCACTTGGGACGTTTCTTAATCGGACAATTGGATGAATGCTTCTTCATTGTCCCACTTTCCTTTCCTTTGCTGATTGCTCCCAGAATGCTTTTTACCTCTTTTTGCAGACGAATAGAGTCCTGCAAAGCCTCATGGTTTATGTCATTCTGTTGCCTTTGTAGCTTGAGCATCTCCCCAAGATTTTCTTGGGTCCTCGCAATTGTTTGAAGAAGAATTTCAACCAACTCTAATAGCCCTCGGTCTGCTGCCATGGTCAATGGGCACGACTGAACACACTTTGCTTACTAGCAACACTTTCTTGTGCCGGCTGCAACCAATTGTTTCACTTTCTTACCTGTGAAATTCATTATGGAAATTCTCTGTTAGGGCAAGCATAATATAAACATTAAGATTAGTCAATTATTTTCCCAATTGACATGGAATATCCATGCTTTATTCATGGGACTTCCATACTTTCATGCTTTCCCAATATACACATGAACTCATTCATGTTCATCATTTCACAGGAAATTTACAATTTCAGCATTCACAATTCATCTCAAGCAATTAAACACAATCTATTTTCAGCCATGATATGCACTCAACAATCTTTTGTTTTATAAATGCATCAATCAAAAGGAAAGAGAAGAGTAGGGGTTTCTCCCTCTTAGTCTTGTTCTATTATGGAGTTACACCATCGCTGCGGTTTCATGCTCCTTAGTCTCTTTCACTTCAATGTGAAGGCTTTGATTTTCCTTTCTTGGCTATGACACTGAGTGTCTAAGGTCTGCATATGGATTTTCAGCTAGGGCACCCTTCCCATTATTGCCTACAGAACCTTGGGTTGCTAGGATCCACTTGTATCCACTAGCACCATCTTTCATTACTGCTCATACTGAGCTCTTTAGGACGGTCACATGTCCACATGCATCTCTAGGATGCCTTCATAATCCTTGCTTCCAGCAATACCTACACTCAAACATTGAATCAATTCACATGTTTAGTTCATTTTCATAGGGTTTTTCTCTAAACAAGAGTTTAGGAAATCATAACCAAATCATATACACACGTATATTCATAAGCAAGAAGCTGCAAGGTAACTGAATACTTATCTGTATTGGATGTCTTTACTTTATTCCACGGGATCCTTCTTTGCTTTACGAGCCTTGGGTTTCCCGTGAACACAATAACGAATGTTGGGCCAACACATAGGCTACTCCACAATCATTCGAATCGGCAATTCCAGTCCAGTACGCCGACTGGGTTTATCAATTACTTCCTTTAGCATTATGCTAGGCCAGTGCTCCAACTGGTTTTATCAATTGTTTAAGGGGTGTTGGGCCAGCGTACACGCTGCTTTACCCTACCAAGTAGTTAATGCCCAACTAGTCACTCTCTGGACTTATCAAGAATTTTATAGCGTTCAACCAGCTACTCCCTGGATTTCTTAATAATTTATATCGCCCACTCATTTACTCTCTGGATTTACCAGCAATTTATATCGCCCACTCATTTGCTCTCTGGATTTACCAGCAATTTATAGTCTTTCAGGGTCTTTCCTTCCTGCAATGACCAAGGTTTCCAACAAGAAACAATAGTGTATCAGCTTAGCTGTTAGAAGACTTATACCTGAAATCTTCATTATTCCGAACAAGACATAAATGAAAATGAATACTTATCTGTATTGTGCGTTTCCCCTCTGGTCCACAGGATCCTGCTTCGCTTTGCAACCCTTGGGATCGCCTATGGAATTGGATATAGTTAATGCTTAACCAGTACGCCTCCCCATCGGCTGGATTTACCAAGCATTTGGTGGTGCCCAACCAGTCCCATACCTGGTTGGCCCTCTCCAGTGCCGAGCCAGCACATTCGTCTGGGTCATCGACCAATGGAAGGAAATTGCGCCACCGACCATTATAGGTCAAGGCTCTACTATGGAGCCATAGGCATCTCAGGGTTTTCAGTCAGTCCTCGGTGCCCGCCCTCCCACTGCTGCCCAATAGAGATTTTATGCCTTTACCAATGCCACCACACCTTCTCGTACCATCTGACCCTTATAGGTCAAGGCTCTACAATGGAGCCATAGGCATCTTAGGGTTTTCAGTCGGTCCTCGGCGCCCGCCCTCCCACTGCTGTCCCAATAGAGATTTTATGCCTTTACCAATGCCACCACACCTTCTTGCACCGTAACCCTTCACACACATCGTCTCTTCATTTATACAAGGACGCCACTCCTTCTTTTGTGCAATTCGGTGGTTCCTTTTAGGAACTTTATAGGTGACTTTCTTGACTGCAGGTTAACATGACCCCTACTCACACAAGGATGATACCTTCTCTTATTACACAGCTCTTCGGGCCTGTCCATCCCTTCTGGTAATATTTCATGTGAGCATAGAAAGGTTGCCAATTCCCATACAGTCCCTTTGCGTACCCTTTTTCACTTCGCCCTTTAATGTGCAGTATCAATCTGCATCTTTGTAGGCTGACAACACAAGAAGGATAAGCAAGCTCATCAGTATTGCTGTTCAATTCTTAACCACATTCCATATCATTCACTACCAAGTATTGAAACACCAGGAATGCGTCCATTCCCTTAGGGTGTAGTCAATATTGGAAACCCTATCATGACCCAGCACCAGAAAAGGTGTGCACCCCCTTCTTGATGTGCGCCATGTAGGCCCTAATCATACTCAAGCAGTCTGCAATGATATAAATAAAATAGAGCATGCTCTGCATATTAACCCTAATAATTTAGACATGAATGCTCTTGTCTAGGGTCACAGAATACTCATTCATTTTGCAGATGTGTCTCACATGCTTTCTGGGCATAGCTTTACCATCTCACTTTCATGGTTTACCGACATGCGGTTTGGCTGAGACATTATCAATGGCGTTTCACTCGAAACCCATTTCCTAAGCATGGGATCCTTCCCATCTAGTTTGGCTTCTGCAGGCCATCACACCTGGTCTTCCTACAATGTGTCATCCTGGCACACTTCATCAAATAGCCAAACCGTCAGCAACATTTAGCAATAAGCTTCAAATATGATTGTTTCATAACCAATCAATAACATTAATAATTAAATTCAACATGAATTTTACAATTCTGTCTCCTACAGAAATTGATTTGCTTAGCAATAAGGCTTATCCTCATATTGTTTGGCTCTTGTTCACGGTAGATTCCAATCTTCATCATGGACTTATCCATATTTGCCATGCCCAAAGCAATCTACCTGAAATTTGAAACTTCAATCAGCCAAATGCTTTGTAAGTTTTTATGCATATAATAATTTCATTGCTGCCACAGTCACGGAAGCATTTTAATATCACCAAAACCATCTACTTCCAGTGAATTATTACCATACTAGAGTTGCATGGTTCGATTTCATCATTTTATGCAATTATTCTCTTGATCTTAAGATTGATAATAGTTTACCATTCCATCTATTATCTAATTGCAATGAAACATACATCACACTCATGCATTCTCACAATGCATCTCATCATGTGCACCTATATCTATGCATGCACATTTACATCACTCACGGAATCTTTTAACGTGTATTCCCTCAATGCATAACCACAATATTGTGCATAATATCTTAATGCACATTTTCTCAATGCTACCTTGCATTAAGTTATGAGTACTACGCTTTCAACATAATTCAAACATAGTTGAAGGAATCTTACCAAATCCTCCTTCCTCATTCATGCAATTTATGCACCAATAACCATTACCTATATGGCTGTCGTTTACATCACTTGATGTTACCTGATCAGTTGGCCTCTTACCAAGGCTACACAGTCCTTTTGCCAACCTCATGATCGTAGATTTCTTGCACCATCCCTTCCTCATACGGCTGTTGGTCGTATGCAACAATCATCCTCAGCACATTTAGCCATGCTCTTTGTTATCTTTGATCCTACAACCAATACCAACATCAATAGTGATTATCAACCACAATATTCTCCATTAGTGGTTTCATTGCATATGCAGACTTCATTATTCTACCAATATGCAATATCCCATTTATGCACAAGCATTTCCATATATACTATGCAATGTTTGTTAAGATGCCATCTAGTGCATATACATCTATGTAATTCCTTACATTTTTAACATTTTTATGCCACATGACAATTTCATAATTATAATATGATAACAAACAGGGGTTTAAGAAATTCTTCCCTTTTTGATCCCTCATCGTAACATGGAATTCCTCTTCCATATCATGCAATGGTAGAAATTGCCCATATTGACAACAAAATTTGTTTGTCAAAAACAGCCGCTGGCACTCTTCTGCACTAAATATCTATGATATATGTAGACCTCATTCAAACTCTGGTCATACATCATTGTTCCCTGCTGGACAAGCTTCCCAATGCCTGTCTTCATGCTTCATTCCGACACCGGGTGTGGAAACTGCATCTTTTCAAAAATGACAACTTTCACTCCAATTCTGCACATTTTACACAGTTGCATTTTGGTCCAGAATGCCAACTTTAGCCACCTGTGGAAGAAAATCTATGAGGAATTACAAAAACTTTTATATCGGGCGAAGCTAGTCCATATAACAAGGAGCACTCAGCAATTCACGGATTTCAATTCTGATGCACCATTCATCTTCTATGAATTTATGGGTTTTACTACTTCTCACTTTTCACATTTTTCCCAAAATTCCAAATTTTGGGCCAAAAATGGCTATCTCTCAAACGGTGTATTTCTGGGAAATCTTCGTCTAACGGAAACTGTCCGTCTTAATGAGAATATGAAATGTCTAGTTCAGTAATTTTTTTTATTCCCACATCTAGGGTCACTTTTACTGCCCACAAGCTTTTCAAAATCCCGAAAAAGTGGCCCGGAATAGTGCTTTTGGCCTTCTTGCTCACCCCGACTCCACATCCTTTGGAGTTTGGCTCCAAGATTCTGAAGTTAACACTGTTCCTGCTTCATGGCCGCGCCCGATCAATTTCAACTCAAACCGACCTTCTATCAAGCCTCGGGACTCCGTCCTTCAAAAGTCACTATTATCCATTTTCTGTCAAATCGGAGTGTATTGGGCTCGGGGTCTTCACTGGTCCTTTCATGGCCTTCGTCAATGGCCTCCGAGCCCCACAGGAATCATCCCATTCTAAGCCCGGATGCTCCCTCTATCCAAAAATCAAGTTTTGGTCACTTTACTAGCCCGTATGCTCTCTCTATCCAAAAATCAAGTTTTGGTCACTTTACTCTTTTTTGCTCCCTCTATCCAAAAATCAAGTTTTGGTCACTTTACTCTTCTTTTTTTTCGCTCGCTCCTCGCTCGCCCGCCGTCGTTGCGGGACGATTTGCCGATCGCTCCCGCAATTGCGGAGCCATTCTGCGAAGGCTCCCGTAGTTGCGGGGCCATTCGGCGAAGGCTCCCGCAATTGCGGAGCCATTCGGCGAATGCTCCCGCAATTGCGGAGCCATTCGCGGAACGCTTCCGTTGCGGAGCGATTCGGCGAATGCTCCCGCAGTTGCAGAGCCATTCGCGGAATGCTTCCGCAATTTCGGAACGGTTTGCCGAATGCTTCCGAAATTTCGGGGCGATTTGGTGAAGTCTTCCGCAAATTTCGGAACGATTCGCTGAAGTCTTCCGCAAATTTCAGAACGATTCGCCGAAGTCTTCCGCAATTTCGGAACGACTCGCCGAACTCTTCCGCGTTGCGGAACGATTCGCCGAAGTCTTCCGCAAATTTCGGAACGACTCGCCGAAGTCTTCCCCAAATTTCGGAACGACTTGCCGAACTCTTCCGCGTTGCAGAACGATTCGCAGAATCCTTCCGCAATTTCGGGCCCACTTGCCAAACTCTTCCCCAATTTCGGAAGAGAATTCCTTCCGTAATTTCGAGGCAATTCGCTGAATGCTTCCGCAGTTTCGGAAGACATTCGGGAATTCTTTTTGAAACAGCCTTAAACGATTTTTTTTTCAAAGACACTTAGGAAAAATTTTAAAACTCTATTTTCTTATGACTGCAATTGGATTTGGCCCATAGAGGCCCAATGCTGCAACCAGCAGCTCTGATACCAAATGTAATGTCCCCTCCTGTCATACCAGCATGATAGAGAGGATCATTGTGCTAAAACCGGGCAATTGGCCCCGATGCCTACTAAATAAAACATCCACATATATAAAAAGACAGGCATGCAGATGTACAAATCTAAGCAAACACAGCAGAAGTAAATCATGTGCAGAATTAACACACATCCATCATACATTCCAGATTTTCATGTCATTCATCAATTAAGCAATATCAAATTATCAAATGAGAATACTTATCTTAAACCAAGTAGTCCCTGAGCAACCAGCTACGCTTCTGCAACGTTCCACCCAACCGTAGGCCAGTGTGCTTTTCAATCTCTCAGCATCACTGCCACCCGCCGAGCTGGGCATGACCTCCACAAGAAAAAGGGGAAAACAGGCTCTCACATAGCCCAAGGTACATCAAAATCAGCCAAGCCAATCAGCAATTGGGTTTCTTAGGTTGTTAAGGGATGGGTGCATATAACATCAAAAGCATAAGTGTTGGGCATGAGAAAAAAACGCCTATACAGTTAAGTTCCCAACAGTGGTTTTCTACCAGTTCCAGAAAAACGTGGGCAGCCAAAAACGAAAAGGAGAAGATGGGAAATCAACCCCAGGAGAGCAGAATCGTTTTCAGAAAAATGGTCATGGGCATTTCGTGGGAAAAAACGGCCTCCATAACCCCAAAAATCGTGGCTCTCTTCTCCCAGCCACTGAGCTAACCAAAAACGAGTTTGCAGGCATGGAATAATGCAGGAAATGGTGAAAAACGTGAAGGATAAAACCCTAACAAGCTCAGATTGCGTGAGAGGATGAATGCCATGGGTGAAGAATGGCTTTTGGACCAATTTCGTGAGGGTTTTCTTGCCCAACAAACCAAAACTCGAATTCCCAGGTTGCTGTCTTGCCCATACACGAAAATTGACAGCCATACCTCTCCCATCCCAAGGCATTAATTGTCTCAACCAATTATTGGAAGAATTAAATGATTGGGTGCATGAGACCAAATGGGTAGTTGAGAGTTCATGGGTTTCCTCAATGAAATGTCTTAACACCATGGCTCAAGGGTTTTGTTATTCCCCCCTCCCTATTCCTTGTAAGGATCATGCCCCCATCTCTTTGTTGCATTGCATAGCTGGTTGTGGGTTTTTCATTAAAAATTGCATGTTTACATGATGTCCGATTTTACATTGTGCAACGCTAGCACAAGAACCATATGCATATATTCTAATTACCGATACATAGAACGGTAAATCAATGGCGGGGCCTTGGCCTTGAGCTCCTCACCATGACTAAATAACAATATTTACATCATTTACAATATTAATGCAATAGGGTCAAGCTGGGGACATTACAGACTCTAGAATCATAAACAAATAGTTATTGAGTTGCACGACATTGGTAGGAAGATCATCACAAGGTTGGATTCTGACGTGTACCAGTGATTATTCATAAGAAAAACACTATTATTTTTTTCACTTCATCACATCTACTTTACTTCCCATTTTTTTTCCTTTCGGTGTTCCTTTGCACCTCACGAGGCAATTGCTAGTTTATAATCTTGAAGGTTTTATATTCATTACTTTTACTTTCATAATTCAAAAATTCGATTAAGGATGTGGTATTGAATATTTAACCCTTCTGTATCTAAATTATTATCTCCGAATTTTGCCCACCATAAGCTATGAATTGAGTTAGTTACATTACAGAATGTGCAAATAACCATTTATTCTTAATTCCCTTGATTGGAGATCATACATGTTGATAAGTGTTTTTTTTCAATACAAGGAGATTATTATAGTTGCAAATAATATTAATTACATTGTGTTTCCTGACTTTGACAAAGGTACTAGTTCCCTTTCCCAGTTCAAATTGTTTGAATCATGCAATTGCTTGACCCTTCCCCTAAAGCACTAAAGCTTGGAAACTTGAAGTTGTTAGGTTGATTGCTTAGTCATCTTTGTATTACTTTCTAAATCACCCCTCTCATTAAGAGGGCGAGATCATTTATATAAGCTACATACTAAGGTACCTCTCTACTATTGTATGGGCTTTTTCCTTAGTTGGTTAGATAGTTCTACATTGTACTTATGGCTTTAGGATAAGTACAATAAATAATTAAATTTGAGAATGTAATGTGAAATATTGGGATTTATTATAACCAACATCTTAATAGTTCAAGGTTTGAGAGGTTTTTTAGTCGACTCTTGTTGAAGTTTTCGGGCGGTCATGGATCCTTCCATGGCCGATCCTCACCTCTCCTGTGTTGGCTCTGTCATAGGCCAACGGATGGTTTTTTTCCCACCTTGGAGATTTTGCTATTGTCTTGGCGCGGCGACCCATTGGGGGCTGGCTTCTTCGGCTACCCAGTGGCGGCGGCGGTAGCGTTTGTTCAGATGGATGCTGGTCCGGGGCGAGGTGTTTTCGGCGGTGATGGTGGTGGCTGCGAGGGCGAGCAGGGTTCCTGTCCATTCTTGCTGCTGGTCATCTTGCTGAGGACGTCGTGCGACGGGGTTTCCATATCCCTGGTTCGTCATTGATCAGCTCGGCTGCT
This sequence comes from Larix kaempferi, assembly GCA_027924585.1. Classification (NCBI taxonomy): domain Eukaryota; kingdom Viridiplantae; phylum Streptophyta; class Pinopsida; order Pinales; family Pinaceae; genus Larix; species Larix kaempferi. Next base: position 673,898 of record BSBM01000817.1, on the reverse strand, counting down.
CTTAAGAGTGGCCAAGAATCAAGATACCATGTGGTGCCCAATAGGAGGCTGTCATTGGCAGATCTGATGCGGATTCCCGGGCACAAGACTGAAGACCTCGACGGGCAATCGCTGGTAGTGCAACAGAAGGATTCCGCGGCCACTCATAAGCTCGACGGATCAGATGCAGTTGGATTCCAGCGACAGCAGCAGGATTCTTCAGTCCCTCTTGTTTGGCTCAGAGATTTTCGGCGGCGGCCGACATGGGGAGCTGGTTTCTCGGCGTCCGGGGGTGTCTACACAGCTGCTAGTGGCGATACTTTCTTTTCAAGGATTCTGGGAGGGTTTTCTTTGCATTTTCTTGATGTTCTGTGCCTCTTATGGATGAGGGTTTTAGGTTCTCTGCTGTAGTTTCTTGGAGGCCGGCGGATCTTGCACCAGTCGGTGGAGGCTAGCCGAGGTACCCATCTCCGGATCTTGAGGGCTGCGGATGGATTGGATCAGCTGTGTTATTCATTTTTCTGGTTTGTGGATTTTGTGGATAGGATCGGTTTCCTGCTCATTTACAGGGTTTGCTGCCTCTTCTGGGTGCTGCTCACATTGTAGTCGCTGCCTACCTGCTCGCTGCAGGGAGCTCTGTCATATCCCTCTTTATTGAGGCTGGACTGCCTTTGCTGATGGGAGGTGGGGGATGCGTACGGGAGTGGAGACTGAGGAGTGGAGGCAGATCCTGGGAGCTGTGGATCTCTTATATGATTCTGGTTTTGGTGGGTTTGAAGCCTGTCTTAATTCACTGGTTTTCTATTTTTTTTGGGCGTTTGAGGGTTTGTTCCCGTCCCATGGGAATGTAAATATGTGACAATGTAGGGATCTTTGTGATCCTATTACATGTGCAGATTGTAATTTTGTTCATCTTTTTGAAATAAAATTACAGACTTTTTCCAAGGAAAAAAAGTTCAAGGTTTGAGTAATATACAAAAATTAAAATTATTATAAACAGCAATAACATGTGTTTTAGAGTTTAAAAGGGTTAATCTTTGTAGTGTAGTGTAATTGGACAATTTGAGTTAGTGATGATTTGAGATTATTTGAATTAGGGATTGAATAAAGAGAGCCATATCTATGTGAATAATTGATTAGGTATGTCGTAATACAATTACAAATATGAATACTACACAAAGAAAGTTAGAACAAAGAAGACAAAATTATGAACAAAAAAGAGCATATCGACAAAAAAGGTCACAACAAGTGACACATGAACAAGAAAAAAAACATAAAAAAGGGAGACCTGTATAAGTGAATAATTGGTTAGGTATGCCCTGATTTTGTAATAGATTGTTGAATGATGAATATGATCACTTGAAAGGGTTTTCTCCATACATTGGGGTTTTTCAATATAGAACTTGTTCTTGTACTTATTTCTAATTTTTATTGTTATTTTTTGTAATCAATTGTTCTTTTCTTATAATGAGACATTATACATGTTTGATGACAATGATGGGTGATATGTTAATATGTGATGCATTTGTTGTTATTTTAATTCACTTTTAATTAAAATATTTGGTTATAGTAGTTATCATTGAGCAGTTATAAGTATGTCTAATATGTTGGTTGCTAGGGATTTGACATTTTGGAAAGCATTCCAAAAAAAGTTGACACATATTTGTCAGTGATCATAGTAATGGAATCTTTTATGAGCATTATTTTTGGACTCCTAGAAATTTGTTATGTTTTATAATATGTTATGGTTCGAAAACATTATAGGTGAGTTTTGAGGTCACGCCAAGGACATCGAGATGATGTTGGACACGCCTACCAGTTATAACGGGATTTGAAGGATAAAGAGGTTGGGGAGCATTCCTACATTTAAGCAAAAATTGAATAAGATGTATGGGGATGAAACTAAGATTGGGAAAAATAGGAAAATAATGGAAATGATGACTGAAGGTAAGTAAGAAGTGTACCCTTCTTTGTTTTGTTTTGTTTTTTTATGCATACCAGTGTGGGGACCTATAGGTATTGGATGGGGATGGAAGTCCCTATCGGAGACAACAACCTATTATACAACACAATAGGGGTCGAATACAATGGGTGAAGCTAGGTGTAAGTCCCACATGAGCCAAATGTATGCTCATAATGAGACATTTGAAACTTTGAGCCAAATGATATGTAATGGAATTGAGCAAGAACTCATCTTGATGGCAATGCGAAAGTAGATAATGTCCTATCATTGGAGAAAGTCAAGTATTGATAAAAATATAGTTAGTGAGGCTTGTAAACTAATGTAGAGCAAAATAGATCATCATCCTTATACTAATTTGATCATACCTCGAGGGAGTAAGTATAACAAACCTTGAAACTACGAAAAAGGGCATCAAGGGACAAACCAATTCCAAGGGGTTGATTGATTAGCGTAATACAACAGTGATCAAAACCATTAATAGAAAGGTTGAGATCTCAAACGAAGTAAAGTTGATGAACTTGAATATTAATATGGGGGGGGTGCAATGCATCCCAAAGAGATCCAATATACATGGCTTGCTAATAAGGGACACTAATCATTAGGATTGTTGTAACTTGTTGGATTTAATTAAGAAATACGTGGGGGCTAAGTAATACTACACCAAACAAGGTCATTAGCAACATGCAAAAATAATTGTTATAGCATAAGCAACGTCTGTCAAAATGGTCTTCTTCACTAAAAACTAACGGCCATTAAATCCATCATCATTAAAAGTATGTGGGTTGTGGTGATGGGCAAGCACACGCTGTTCTTAATTTATATCAATGACACATCACTTATGATGTCCTCAAAAGGACAAATTAGTGACAGGTAGATGCCATTGCAAAAGCTTCAATGTAGTAAGAATCATTCGCTAATAGTTAAGGCCCGTCACCACCAAAATCCTATGGCAACAATTCAAGATTGTCACCATCTATACATTGCCCTCCTAACATACAACGATAGTCATCTCTCGTAGCTAAAATAAATAAAGGACAACAATTATAGCCCATTGCCCTTGATACATTATTTTTAGGACATCTAACAACACATGTTGATCGTCTCCAAAGAAAAGGTATAGTGATTCGCATTGGTCATTGACAAATGGGCATTGTGTTTGGAACCTACAAAGATGGGATCCAATTGTCACCACCAAAAGTTGAGGGCGGTCAAAAAATATTTTACAATGATGAGGGGTGACTAACACCAACGAAACCCTAGGGCAATAAAAAAACACCAACAAGTGCAAACCATTACATTACGACATTGTGGAGACAATCAATAATGTTTCTCATTCTATTTAAAGAAGATGGATGATGTGCATCTCCAATTGTATCGTCAAAGACAATAGATGATGCACATCTCCAACCCTATTATGAAAGGCAATGATTATTATTCATTGCCTTAACCTTAGATTTGACAATTTAAATATTATTGGTCTCAGCTAGCTTTCCACAAAAGTTTCTTATAACTTTTAATGTGATGATCAAATTGTTTTGGCTAATGTGTTCAATAGAAATTTCAAAGCTTCCATGGCAACGACTATTAATTGTCACTAGTGATTATCGCAAAATAATTTGCATTGAGATACCAATCTTGAATTAGTTCACTTCCATTACCTTGAATATACATATATGAGCTTTTAACTTCAAATTGCACACACACACACACATATATATATAACTTAATAAATGGTCATATTTATATCTATAGTGTCCAATGAAAGTTGGTCAATTAGATGCCTTGATGAATATCTATACTCACAAAAAATACACAAACAAAGATTGTAGCTAACTTTGATTTGCAAAATCGTATTCTACACATATCTCTTGATCATATTTGAGGTCAACTAACATTATTGTACATATATGTTATTTAACTTTAATATCCTCGCTAATCCAAGTATGATTACCATATTTGCATATCCATGGAATATTTGCATCTCTAGTAGTACCATGGGAACTATTAATAAAACTTGTAACATTCCCATTATAATTTCTCTATCAATAAATCTTTTATTCTTTTGAGTCTTCCATTAAAGTTTAAAACGCCTTTATAGGATACCATTTTTCAAACATGTGTCGACAAGTCCCTTTATATCAAGGCCCACCATATAGGAACAATAATTCCCCGTGCTTAACACCCTTTGTGTTAGTATGAATGGGCCATAACCAACAATGCATATGAGTGAAACAAGCACAACATATCCTCAATTCTGAAATGGAATAACTAGATATATTTGATCCTCGTGTAGTCTTGTGATGCAAAGACCATAAACTTGTACATTGAAATTACTTACCACTTGAATTGAAATTTGTTTAGGCATTCCATGTGTCCCATTTACATAGCATTACCCACACTCATTATGTAATACCCCTAGTTTTGACTTGAAATGTATTTAATCAAAATGATGTAAATATTCTAGTATGGATTCCTAGTGGGGAGCTCAAGGCCAAGGACCAACTAGTGAATGTCTAGGCATGTATGATGTAAATATTTTTATTTGGATTGTATAGTTGGCTTGTCATGCTAACCAGCTATGTAAATACTATGTTGCAAAAATAGTAAAATGTTCCAAAATGGTTGTGTAAAGAGCAGTAGAGGGGCTATGATTCCACTAGATGGGAAGAGGAAAGGAGGCTTATGGGAGACTAAATCCTTTGCTTCCAAGTATCAACCTTAGGACTCATCTAGTTTTTGCCACGTGCTTTAAATATGTCAATTACCTCATTTTGAATATTAAATCCAGTCACTGAATGCATGTATGGGGTTGGTGGGATAAGTAACCTCATGCAGTTATTGAAGCATGGGGCTTAATGCACTTTTTTGACAGTTCTATCAAATGTTAGAAGTCAATTTCGCAGTGTTAGGAGTCATTTTATTCTATGGCCAGAAGTTATGTCAGTTGTCTTTTCACCATCATCTCATATCCTTTGGAGTCAACAATCATTCTATCATTTTCTCATGCACATATACACTACGTAGAGCTCCATACTATTGTTCATGACCATTACCAGACAATGTATAACCTAGAAATTCGAATTTAGAGAAAGAGCTGCTTTCGAGAGAAAAGAGATGGTTGTAGATGAGCATAGAGGTTGGGCAAGCTAGGAACCTTTACCCATTGAGTTTTGCTAATCACATATGCGTGACAAGCCATGCTTTATGATATAGGACGTTCTACAACATCATAGAGCATGTTGGACTCTTACTGCATACACTGGTAGGCACTATACGGATTGGATTTCCTGAGGGAACTGTAGATTAGTGAAGGGGAATGCCTTCTTTGTGTTGTGTTGGGAAGTTGGAAGGAGTTCCATGGCTGTGATGGTTGAGTGCACTACAAGGAAAAGGCCCTATAGTGGAGGTTATAGTAGAATCCCATTGAAAAAGAGGCCGAAAATCCGTTTATAGCGGAGGTTTCTAGCGAAGGCGAGCGACCGAAGGTTTTAGCAGATCTTTTTTAATCGGTGCGTTTCCATCTAAAGCACATCGATGCGTTTGACAATAAATCACACCAATGCGGACACATATTATACCGCACCGCAACAAAGAAAAATATAAGTCAAAGAAAAATTAATTTAAAAAGTCGTATTATTTTAATCACTTTTAACAGTGCGTTTATATAGAACACTCGCACCGGGATATGATACTATAAACGTCTTGGTGCATTTAATACATATAAATGTCTCATTTTTTCAATTTATATTTTTAATAATAGATCTAATGCGGTGCACACCTTAACCTTAAACGCACCGGTGCACTTGTGTTAGTTTTTCAGCATTTAATTCAATATGATCTAGGATCTTAACTGAGAGAACAACATGTACAACATATCAAACACAAGAGACAAGAGACACAAAGCATTTCACTGGGGAAAACCAAGAAGGTGAAAAACCCCACAACTTCCTCAGAGATAGAATGAGCACCAATACAAAGATCACAAAGGTCAAACCCCAAAAGATAGATGTCTGCAGCAGCTACTCCTCCTCCACTTGTGCGCACTCCTCCTCTCTCTCACTAATGCAAAGTGAGTGAGTGAGTGAATGAATAAATGAGAGAGTCACACTCTCTATTTATACTTTACTTCACTTGACTTTTAACTCTAACTAGGTCAGCCCCAACTTAACCACTTAACATAATGCTAATTGGGCCGAACCCACTAGGGTGGTCTAATAACCCTTTGACCCACACAACTCATACAGGTCCGACCCCATCAAGGTGGTCTAATAACCCATCAAATATAAGTTGCAACACTTGCAAACGACACTTCCAATCGGAGGAATAATACATCTCCGTTGGGGATACAATAAAGTACAAATGTAATACATACAATATATAAGTGAATATCTTTCGAAGTTACAAATACATCAACGCTCCCTCTTAACTAGGAAGGTATTCTCTTGACACAAGTCATCAATACATATAGACACAAGTCTTCAATACTGGAACTGGATCATCGTCACTGGATCACTGGAGCATCATCGTCACTGCTGCTGTACTCTTCATCTCGATCACTGGTGTTATTTCTCAATTCTTCTCGTCCTAGGAAGTCCTACAGAGCCAACCCTTTTTCATGCTGGTTGTAGGCCTAGCCTCCTGCAGGTCTTCATCATCTCTGCGAGCTGGCCATCCTGTGGAATCCTCAGGACTGATTATGTGCATCAACAAAACCTCGAAAGAGCATCCCAGGACTTTTACGAGCACACAAATCAACCTATCGGATCTCCCAGGATCTTTTACACGTGACCTTCACAAAACCTTAAAAGAGTGTCTTGCCCAGCAAGATCTCTAAAGAGCATCCGAGGCCTTTTACGTGACTAGCACAACCTGTCCGGATCTCCAGGACTGATTACATGTGATCTCCACAAAACCTTAAAAGAGTGTCTTGCCCAACAAGATCTCTAAAGAGCATCTGAGGCCTTTTACGTGACTAGCACAACCTATCCGGATCTCCAGGATGTATTACATGTGGTCCCTATAAAACCTTAAAAGAGTGTCTTTCCCAGCAAGATCTCTAAAGAGCATCTGAGGCCTTTTACGTGACTAGCACAACCTGTCCGGATCTCCAGGACGTATTACATGTGGTCTAGAAAAACCTTAAAAGAGTGTCTTTCCCAGCAAGATCTCTAAAGAGCATCCGAGGCCTTTTACGTGACTAGCAGAACCTGTCCGGATCTCCAGGACGTATTACATGCTACCCTTGCACAACCTGTCCACGGCCACAGAGTACCATCCTGATACTCAAGATCAACCTGATCATCCTCGCACAATGCATCATCCTAATGCTCATGATCATACTGATCATCATCATACAGTACATCATCCAGATGCACATCATCATCACATGATCATCCTGATCATCGTCACATCATCGTCCTGATGCATATCGTCTGGAGAATCTTCCTCATGCTCATCACACATGATCATCCTGATCATCATCGTAGCAACGTCCTGATGCATATCATCTGGAGCATCATCTTGATGCTCATCGCACATGATCATCCTGATCATATAGCATCATAGCAGTAATTAGAGCATCGTCCATGGAGCACATCCTAGATGCACATCATACAACACTTACACAACCGACATGGAAGAACACATCTACCACCATTCGGGGAAGGTTCCAGCCCTTACTTTTTCACCATGGGAGAACACATCTACCACCATGTGAAAAATGGCTTCAGCCCTTACATCTACACCATGGGAGAACACATCTACCACCATGTGAGAATGGCTCAGCAATTACATCACGACCATGGGAGAACACATCTACAACCATGTCAGAAAAGCCCATGTGCATCTGCGTCTTCCGGACTCATCGCTTCCCCTTGGAAGGAACCTCGATCTGAAGTACACCAAGCCTCTTTCTAAAGTACTTGAAATTCACTCTGGCTAGTGGTTTGGTCAACACATCTGCAATCTGCTCATCCGTCGCAACATACAGGAGCTTCACTGCTCCTCTCTACACCATATCCTTGATATAGTGATATTTGATCTCGATATGCTTCAACTTGTCATGGAACAGCGGGTTCTCTGACAACTTCACACAACTCTGGTTGTCACAATAGATACAGGTAGCATCAAACTGGAGATCAAATAAATCAGACAGTAGCTTCCTTAGACATACTGCCTCACAACTAGCCGAACAAGCTGCGACATACTCTGCTTCGACTGTACTCAGTGCTACGCAGGATTGCTTCCTGCTAAACCAAGAGATCACACCTGATCCCATACTGAAGCAGCACCCCAAAGTGCTCTTCCTATCTGTAGCACTGCCCACTGCCTGCCCAATCTGAATCAACATAACCCTCCAGGTTAAACTTTTGATTCGCATCATACTTGAGCCCATAATCAATTGTACCCTTCAGGTACCTCAGAATATGCTTTACAGCAATCAAGTGAACATGTCTAGGATCTGTCAGAAACTGGCTCAAGGTGTTCACTGCAAAGCAAATATCTGGTCTCGTGTTCGTCAGGTACATCAAGGACCCAATCATCTGACGATACATCATGGCATCAATCGACTCTGATGAAGCATCACTCAATAGCTTCAGGTTTGATGCCATAGGTGTGGCCATGGCCTTGCAGTCCATCATCCCGAGCTGCTTCAGGATCTCTACTGCATGCTCCCCTTGTTCAAGGAAGATTCCATCTGCACTCTGCCACACCTCCATACCTAGAAACTAATGCATCATACCCAAGTCCTTCATCTCGAACTCAGTAGCAAGCTTCCTCTTCGTGTCGGCAATCAATCTATCCTTTCTTTCTGGGAGAAGCCACGAGCCACAAACCTTGCCTTGCATTCTTCTATGCTACCATCTGCAGCATGCTTGATCTTGTAGATCCACTTGGAAGTCACAACAGACTTCCCTTATGGTCTTGGGACCACATCCAAAACATCATTCTTCATGATCGACTCGTACTCCTCGATCATGGCATCCTTCCATTACTGCATCCCTGATCCTAGGAACTTCAGATTCTTCAATATCTTCATTACGTAGTTTTTTTGAACTTCGTTGCTGGAATAAATGTCATTGTCCTTCTTTTGTAGGTGATTATACACGATATTTCCTACAAGTCAAATTCAATTGCATGATTAAAAACTTCTCATCGTTTTCAAAACAAAATCTTACACATAAAGATATATGTCATACAGTCATGCAATTCTCTTAGCCAATGCTTCAATACAACATTTATCCATATCCCGTAACTTTCTAGATGCCTTCCATCTCTACCAGAACATTGTTAAGAGTGTGCACAACTCCCAACATGTCAGCAAAGAGGTTTCATTCTAGATAAGTAGCAAAGGAATGTTGTACAATACCATAGGCCACTTACCCATTACTATATTAGTAGTATCTTGCTCATTAATGCACCCTTTTCTAAAATGCATAATATACATCCTAAATCTAGGAACATAAGTATGTACATGACTGAACAAAATCATATATACAAGAAATGACAATTTAAATACTTATCTTTGTTTGCTTGTTGGGTGGACTCCCTCTCAAGCTTTGCTTCGTTGCAGGAACTACTGGAGTGAGCTCCCTCTCGGTCTTTGCTTCCTTGCAGGAACTACTGGAGTGAGCTCCCTCTTGATCTTTGCTTCTTGGATTATCTGTCTTTGAACTTATATCCATCCTGGACCACTATGCATGCTTAAGTGTGCACTAGTGTCATCCTCAAGATCTCATACATAATCACACATGCATTAGTATAATCTCAATACTATCAAAACATTATGATTCTAAATAATCTTAAACATGTATGGTTATGGTCATTTCATACACAGGTAATTTATCACAAGCATTAGTATTCAAGGTTTCAGGGAGTACTTCTTTTACTGAGGCATATTCTTATTTGACCACAGGACTCTTCTAGTTTGTCATATCATTAATCAAACTAAGAAGCATAATATGCATAAAACCATGATTACTCAAACTTATAACTTCATGAATAAAAAAGTATACTTATCTAAGATCCTAACACAAAGTAGGATTCTAACTCGATATAGGAAAACATACCTGGATTATCATGCTTGTCTAACATACCCAAACAATGTCTCCTTGTTCTCTTCAATCTTGTGCTAGTAACCCGTATATCTCATAAGTTAAGCATTGTAGAACCAAATTATACATACCTCGTAAGTAGAGCTTCTATGTAATCAATGGATATGGAAGAGTCTTTGTCTTCATGTCACCATGGACATATGTTCTTGATCTAGAACTTTATTTATCTTTCTTGAGGTACCTTTCATGTTAGTGGACAACATCATCCTCATACAACACCACAGTGCATTAGTACAATCATAAGTGTCATAAACCTAATCAATGAATGTCTTCCATCATTTACATGCATTCATACTTTTACTAAGGTTATAAGACAAGTCTAAAATCAACCAAGATTGTACTAACCTCAATAATATGAAGACAAACTTAATCATGAACAGATTTCAAAACATACATGTATCTCTTCAAGTCATACCTGTCAGAATTGCTTGTAGTCTTCTTTTGTAAGGCCTTAGCCTCATCTCCCTCTGGAACTGGAACTTTTGTAGGTGTCCAGATCATTCTCTTCTAGGATTAACCCAATCCACTTGATTTGTTGAATTTGGATCTTGAGTTGGCTAAGGTTTGACAGAGAAACCCTAAAAATCAAAACTTTGAATTTCAAATTTCTGATTGGATGAAAAGATGCGCCTTGCTGAGTTGATCAAGCTGGCATACTTCAATTTTGAAATCTCCAAAATTTGACCCCTCAAAATTGCCTTTGAAACTTTCGAATCTTCTGGTTAAAATCCTGAACTAGGGTTTGATAATTCCCGGGGTTCTGCCCAACCAAAAAGTTCGATATTGTGCTCTAAACTTCGATTTTTCTAAGGAGCATCCATCCATGGTCACAAATTCCAAAAATTTCAACTTTTATATAAACCCTAATTTTCCACCTTTCCGATCAAAATCCCGAACTAGGGTTTGATGATGCCTGGGGTTCTTCCCAACCAAAAAATTCGATCTTGGTGTCTAAACTTCGATTTTCTTGAGGATCATCTAGCCGTGGTCTCGGATTCCAAAAATTCCAACTTTCTCCACAACCCTAATTTCCCGCAACAGTGACAAACCAAAACTGAAAGTGCTCAAAATCCAATTCTGTTTGGACAGAAATATATGTCATATTGTTTCTGATGTATATCTGAAATTTTGGATCCTTAGGGTCTGAAACTTCGGCCTGTGGTAGAATGACCTGTCATCTTTACAATCCCATAGATCTAAGCTCAAATGGATTCTCTGAGAGAGAGATATGCCAAGTGTCGTAACATGACCTGTTTATAGGATGAAACAGTATAGCGAACTTGTACAGCATGCCACATGTCACTGTTTCAACTTAGACCTTTGAAACTTGAACTTGTGAAACTACAGTCCGTACACTAATTGTCACTTTTTAAGGAATTCCATTTGGAGCTTCCTATCCTGAGATATGACCTTTTTTCCTAGGTCACCTGTTTAGGACTGCATTCTGGATGAGGCAGAAACCCTAACGTGTATGGATCATATCTCACAAATTACAATGAATCTGAGGCTGTCCTTCGGACACAAGGTACATGGACATTTCATCTTCGAACTGTAGAAGTTTCAGATCCTGAACCTTCTCCAAAATGGATTTATAGTGAAAGTGCCACGATGACTGGTTTTTACTATACCAAGCCCTAGCTTCCAATTTGTCACAAGTGCAACAAGTGTCATAAATGTTATACCATGCCCTCCTTCAGGCTAGCTTTGATACCATGTTATTTTTTCAGCATTTAACTCAATCTGATCTAGGATCTTAACTGAGAGAACAACATGTACAACATATCAAACACAAGAGACAAGAGACACAAAGCATTTCACCGGGGAAAACCAAGAAGGTGAAAAACCCCGCAACTTCCTCAAAGATAGAATGAGCACCAATACAAAGATCACAAAGATCAAACCCCAAAATATAGATGTCTACGGCAACTACTCCTCCTCCACTTGTGCGCACTCCTCCTCTCTCTCACTAATGCGAAGTGAGTGAGTGAGTGAATGAATAAATGAGAGAGTCACACTCTCTATTTATACTTTACTTCACTTGACTTTTAACTCTAACTAGGTCGGCCCCAACTTAACCACTTAACATAATGCTAACTGGGCCGACCCCACTGGGGTGCTCTAATAACCCTTTGACCCACACAACTCATACAGGGCCGACCCCATCAAGGTGGTCTAATAACCCATCAAATATAAGTTGCGACACTTACAATAATACTTGCGACACTTGCAAACGACACTTCCAATCGGAGGAATAATACATCTCCGTTGGGGATACAATAAAGTACAAATGTAATACATACAATATACAAGTGAATATCTTCCAAAGTTACAAATACATCAACAACTTGTAATGAGAAAACACACCGAATTCTACTACAAAGATTTTATTTCTGAAATTCATTTAAATTGCATTTACAAACCATGCTTGACAGTGTGTCTCTGTAATATATGCATTTTAACTAAAAAAATGATATTATATAATCAAAATTAAATGGTGCATTTATATAGAACACTCGCTTTGGGACGTGATACTATAAACGTTCCGGTGCGTTGCATACATCCAAATGCACCATTTTTCAATTTATATTTTTAATAATCAATTTTATACTGGTGCGTAAATAAAACTAAAACGCATTGATGCTTGTCTAATGAATAAACGCACCGCACCAGTGCTCATCTTATGAATAAAACCAACTCACCGCACCGGTTCTCGTCTAATGAATAAAACCTAAACTAATGATGCGTCTTTGTAATATATGCACCGGTGCGTTGGTGTTTTTCAAACGCACCAGTTTCCATCGTTACAAAATAATAAATGAAAATCTGTTATTTAAAAAAAAACTATTTTTCGGTGCGTTAACTTGACCTCATGCACCGGTGTGCTTTACCCTAAAACACACCGGAACAGGGTTTAATAAAAAAATAACCGCAAGGTAAAATTCATTTTTACCACCTCACAGTGCGTTTTTTCCCAATTGCACTGGTGCAAAACCTCACCCACTTGGACGCCCTGACATCTGTGGTCCGCGTGGACACACTCTTCATCCCTGTTGGTTGCTGATGCTAGTTTGAATTTTGACAAACGGTGGTCAAAAGTTCAAAATTTCCATACATTGCCAGGATGCCTCCCCGAAGGGCCGTTTAGCAAGTAAGCTCTTTGTTACCTCATAATTTAATTTTTAATGGATTAAATTTTGAAATTAAGCTTTATTTTTTTTTATTTAAAAAAAAATTGAAAAATTATGCGCGGTGTGTTCGATCCATTCGGCTCGCACCGGATCGCAGTGCACCCTATAAATTATTATAGGCCACACCGTACCGGTGCGAGCCAAACAGATGGAACACATCGGTTCCCCAAAAATATAATAAAAACATTCAATTTCTTAACAGTGCGTTCGATGATTTAGAGCACCGGTATTTCGGTGCCCTCTAAATCATTGGACGCATCGTGAAACATAGATAATAAAGACAACTAAATTTTTCGGTGCGCTAAGGGACACGTCACCGCTCCGTTATCGGTGCTTTGACGTGTCCATGGTGCACTGGTAAACATTGTGTAATAAAATAAGACATAAATTATATGGTGCACCTATGGAATTTAACAACATCGTACTCGGTGCAATTACGTTCAATTAATGCACAGTTAATTAAATTGTAATAACGTTTATTAATAAACAGTACGATTGGTTGAAGTAAACGCACTGTTTACGTTGTGCTTACTTGAACTGAACGCACCGAAAACGAATTAATAAACTTTTTACAAAATTCTATTTCCGGTGCGCCCATTCCAAGTTAGTACACCGGTGACGGTGCTTTTACGTGGAATAGACGCACCAGAATTACATTTTCAAAAATGTGTTTGGTGCGTTCTATGAATTAAACGCATTGGTGCGCTAATATGATTTTAGTGCATCGTTAATTAATTTTTTTGGTCATACTGGTGCATTATATTTTTGATGCACCATTTACATTAATTTTAAATAAAAAATTTGGTGTAGTAGGATCGTTATAGCGCACCGTAACCGGTGCAATTGTAACATTAAAGCATCGTTTACGATGCGCTTGCATTATTATGGCGCACCAGTTGGAACAATTTATTTTTTCCATAAAATTTTATTATTGATGTTAGTAAATATTATTTTAATTGTATGAAATATGTGAAACAGAGACATGAGTGACGACATGCTGCTCAACAGGAGCGTGCTCAGCTTGAGCAATATACCATGGTCAAACAGTGGGAGGCTAGGGAGAGGGAGAGATATTTGTACCCTCGCCCCATTACTACTTAGACTACAGAGCTCTTGAGTATTGTTGGACTCATGAAGTTCTATCAGGAGGCTACATCCCTTAAGGGCCACTCTACATTGTTATGTCAGCTCATCCGACGTTGGGATCATCAGAGGCAGACATTTCATGTTGGTAGTGGTCACTGGTTCCAACCCACTAAGGAGGATATTTATTTAATCACTGGGATATATAGGAGAAGGGAGGATTTACCCCAGTTCCTTGATGTCCTAACTGGTGCTGCAGCAGAGAGTCGACTAACTTACTCTATGAGATATATCAGTTATGCGGTCGTCCATCCGACTGATTTTCAGGTGAGCGATGGGAAGCTTCAGATCGTTGCTTTTGGTTGAGAGGATCTTATATGCCTCTCTCTTTTGATTAGGACATTGACGCACTACACTACTGATGGGAAACACATTAGTTTCCCCTTATTGTATTATGCTGACTCTTTAGTGCAGAGACCTAGATGCATTAGGTGGTCTGCCATTTTTTTGCGGCAGTTTTGTTATACTTTGGATAGATGTCGTGCTGTCATTGATTGGATGTCCAACTTCCCTTTCGGTTCAGATATTTTTTGTTTATTTTTTGAGAGCTTTCCGACCACCAGGCCATCATTTGGGCGCCTACCTGCTAGGCCGACGACTGAGGTGCATATGCACATGTGGGGGACATGATGCCCAAGAGGGGGCAACCTGAGTTCCTAGCTAGGATCACCTCAAATGTGTTGGAGATTTTGGCAAGTGAGGACGACCATGCACTTGACATGGTGCCATATCCATATGCAGGCTTGGACTAGAGAGGGTGCCCAGAGATTTTCTTCACACCAGATGAGCCACCTGATGAGAGAGTTAATATTAATGTTATGTTTAAATTACTATAGTTTCATTTTATTCCCTTTATACTTAATGCAAATGAAATATGTTATAAATATGTTTATTTTTTAATGAAATTGTCTAATTATTATTCTGTACTATATATTTTGCAGATATTGGCAGCTTTGATGCAGAGGTTGGGTCACCTCCTCCCCCTCACGATGATCAGGATATGGAGGATCAGGACCAGGTCGGCCCACAGTTGGTTGGTAGACATCCTGGTCACCATCCACGTAGGCCCCATGATAGGTATATTCAAGATGTGGTAGACAGGTTGGCTTGATTGTTGGTAGATGTAGGTGTTCATTCTGTGTGACCACATGACATTCGTGATGACCCTGAGCTTGTTCAGATATGAAGGATTATTCCTCGTCATATGAGGTTTTTGATGTAGCATATTGTTGGTGCATGCTTTCATTTGGCTTCCCACCAGCCTCCTCCACCACCTCCTCCCCCTCCTCCATCAACTTTGACATCTACTACTCCACCTCCTCCTCCTCCGACTTCGACGTCTCATCCACCTCCTCCTCCACCATGTCCTCCTCCTCCACCTCCATCATCATCTAGTCCTTTACTCCTACTCGACCTTCCTTCCGTTCCTACATCATCATCTGATCCTCTACTCCTGCTCAATCGACCCTTCGATCCTACTCATTGGCCTGACCATCCACCAGTTCCTACTTTAGACGTTGTTTCTGTTTTAGAGGCGCTCAAAGAGGGTCGTACACTTCGTCTTGATGGACATATCCCTCTTGCTCTCATATCTCTTTTTCCTTTTGGTATTATAGGTACTGGTGCCTCTGCCTCTACTGGCAGAGGTGTTGATATTGCCTCTAGCTCTATTGCTGGAGGTGATGATGCATCTAGCTCAGGTCAGAGAGATACCGATGACGCCTCTACTAGTGGAGGTGGAACAAATATGTCATAACAATTTTTTCACTTGAGATATTTTATATTTGACATATTGTATTTTGACTTTGATGTTATATATGTTCATATCTATATATATTTTGCATTTATCATGTTTATGTTTATGTTGATGTTTATTTATTTATGTGGTGAAAATGATGATCATGGAACGTTAATTAATTATGTTTACGTGTGTTATTAGTTATGTGACGTGTTAGATGATGTTTAAATCTGTTAGTTGTATATGTTACATGAATATGTGACGTAATTAATGTTTTTTATAGTACGTTCATGCATGCATATTTTCGGTTTTATGTTAATGATCGTATGATGGTATATATGATGGTGTTTATTTTTATTTTTGTTAGATGCTGACAATGATTATAATAATGGTATGTTTACGGGAATGTCGTGAAAATGATGATGACACATTTAAGTTTTTGTTAAAACTTATGGTTATGTTTATGTTAGTATGGTGATGATTATGTTTATGATGGCATGATCATGATGTTTATGTTTGTTAGATGTTGAAAATGATGACGATCGTATATTTATGTACAAAAATAACTTTGTATTATTGAAAATCATGTGGGTCTTTAAATCACTAAGTATTAATTTAGTTGACAAAAACATCACGATTTGCATTGTAAATTATGGATAAAGTTGTGGCAACTCTATGATTTATGCATGATTGTTTTATAATAAGGAAATTAACTCTTCATCGTATAATGTTGTGTATAAATTAATTATATATTCAAATGATAGACATAAATGAATCTTGTTTTAATTTATAAGTGTAATTGCCAAACATCATAAAAACAAGCGAAATTAGCAGCAAAGCTACTTATACCTGCCTCTTAGAAATGTTTCAATGTAATAATTGTACATAATTGAAAACTTAAGTTAAAATAATTATGGAACATTTTAACAATGTATTACTTGTGTATAGTTTAAAAGCAAAAGAAAAGTGGCATGTTTTACTCCATGTCTTTAAAAGTTGAAATAGAGTTGGAGAGATGTACAAGTGTTAGCAACTATTGATAAAGTATTGATGATGACATATTAGCCCTATCCATAACAATCTAGAGTACAAGTGAAGTAGAACAATAATGTTATCTAATGTCATTTGACAAAGAATTCAAAACTATTATAACGCATCAAGTTATTATTTGCATTGTAAGAGTTATTACTATGTCACTCTTTATAGAAGATAAATGTAAATGCTAGTTTTGATGCAAAAAAAACATATAAATACATAATTAAAATTGGATTAACAAACTCCACAACACTTTTTCGTTTATATAGAAAGTGTTAAGTATTTATTAAATAATTCCAACTCTTTTCAACATAATTTTCCACTTTATTGTATAACTTGATTTTATAGTTCTATTCGTAACAACTAAAAATAATAAAACATATCAACGATTCTTTTATTATTAAATAGAATTTAACAATTTAAAAACTACCAAATACAAATTTTAATAAAATTGTAATGAGAAACTAAGATTTTTTTTTAAATCTAAAAATATTAAATCTTTGAAAAAAAATTATATTTCATTATAAACTATTACAAATTATATATATTAAATTATTTTTTAAACCATTTTAAATTAATACTTAACCAACATTTTATAAAATGAGAAATAAAGCTATGTAGTAACGAAATAGCTACATTGTTAGTATGATTCCAAAATATCCCGGCTAAAGAAATTATCTTTTAATCTCTACAAAAGTGACAAAATAAATATCCAAGTGCACGCATTTTGTTTTTTACTATTTTTTTGTTCATTCAAAGTAGATTGGTTATATTATTTCGCAGGCATATAATCTTTTAAAGACTACTATTGTAGTTATAAGGTTGATGGTCCATATCTTAACTGGAAAAATTGATGGCCTACGTTAATTAAAAATAAATAATCTAGGGGGAGCTAATATAAAGGCAATATGAGAGAGACATGCAATACGTGGAATTAGTTGTTTGCCCTTCAAGTTGGTGGAGTTACAAAGTGTAATAATTGTTATTCATTCACACAAGAGGGGTGTACGAATGTCATCTTGCAAAACATGATCGATGTCATTAATTTAAGATCGCTCCCTCTTTCAGGTTTTGTCAGGTGTCAGCCTAAAACAACCAATAGTAAAAAAAAATTATTTTATTTTTTCTACCTGTTCTGACAAGAATACGATCTAAGATAGTCATATCAATATCATGCCACACATACAACCAATGGACTAAAAGATAAATAGATTATTAAAAAATAAAAAAAATTAAGTTACAAAGTTAAACTTTAGAATAAGCTTTTTAATTGAGTTGATTAATTGAAAGTCAAAAACTTTTAACATCTTGTCGATTACAATAGTACCTGCCTTTCGACAAGTATAAAAAGTCAAGTAGTATTACCATATTGTAATATTATTATAATATATGAATATGAATATCCCATAAAAAAAATGTAAATATGAACATGATCAATATGACCTATCAATGATGTATCATTCAACATTTTAATTTTTGGGGGAATAACTCACTTTACAATGATAAATTATATCAAAGCTCTATTGGGAAGAAAGACAAATACTTAATTAAAAGAACAACATTTTCTCTCAATCCAACTTAATTAATGCAATTCTAATTCTTAGCATTATAATTTATAACAAAAACATCAAGAAATACAAACATTCAAATGTTGATCATGGAGAAATTAGACACCACCTTAAATTTTCTTGTAAATTTCATTATTATCAAGCCCATAAATATTAATTAAAATAATTGTAGAGCACCTTGAATTTTTTTGTAAATTACATTGTTATCAAGGCCATTAATTTAGTCATTGTTATCAAGGCCATAAATTAATTTAACTTGATCGAATCATATAATAAAAAAACATTACATTAATCTACCAGAAATGTCATAAATTAATGCAATTATAATTCTTATCATTATTTATAACAAAAGCATCATAAAATACAATCATTATTGCAATATTAATATAGAAATTAGAGGACACCTTCAAGTTCAAAAAAATATGTTAGCCTTTACTTTCACGAAAATAAAATTGAATCATGTAAGTTGTTTTCATTGTGTATTTATATGTATACACAAGACATAATTTCCACCGTCATAAGATGACAAATTAACAATATAATTAGATAATCAAAGATAACAGTAACAAAATGATATCTCAATCTGTCAATGACAAAATAAAACATGTACATATCACTCTCTGTTGCCATCACCCTCATTATCTTCCTCAGTTGGCATGATAGCATTGTTGTTCTTAGAAACATGTTTAGTTCTACGGTCGTGTCTTAATATGAACCACCAATCTCTGTCAAACACTTCCGGGTGAAAGAACAATTGGTTGTAGTGTTTTGGGAAAACATAAGGCTCCTTACTTTCATCCCACATCTTTCTAGAGTTGATACATATCAACCCACTATCACGATCTTCCTTTACATTACTCTTGTTGAATGTGTCCCACCACCTGCACCTAAAAATAACACATTGGAAAGATGATAAGTCCACTTGAATGATCTCTTGTATCTTTCCGACATAACCCAACATCTCTCCTACCAAGTTTCGATCTCGGTGGCTAGCACGAGTAGATTGGTCGAACTCAACTTCCACTCCACAGGCTTGGGTAACATGCCCATTATTAGCATCCTCGGTGCGAAAATGATGTCCATAAGCCCACATAGAAGGGAATGAATGCACCTATAACAAAAGTTAACAAATGATGATGTCATATATTCATTAACCCAACCATTATTATATTAAACATAAATGTTATAATTCAAAGTTGCATTATAAATTTAGAAATTATGTACATAAATATTTTACGACTGAGTTGTTGCACCCGATGCCAATGTTTAGCGCATCCTCCTCTTCAGGAGGGTAACGACCGGATGCACCATATTTCTTTTTGATTTGGTCTGCAACCCAACTGTTGGGATAGGTCATTGGCATATTTTTTTAAATGATCTGGAAAAGACACGCTTCTACCGTGCAACCGGCTAAATTAGTTTATGTCAATGTCCCATTTCCTCCTCTTCTCTTCATACAATGTGACCCACAACTGTGTTGCCTCCGCGTTGTAAAGAATGAATTTATTGATTGCATAAACTTCCAAATTTGTTGTTGTATTCATGGAAACAAAACCACATTCAGTACTTATGGGATCAAATATAGAATTTGATGTTTGTTGTGAATATAAGTTACTATGTGGAAAATTGAAGTTTGAAATATAAGTGACTCACTCTTTATCATGTGCCTTTTTCCATTCGTTTCAATACCTACCCTTCCCTTCTGTCCTCATCACGTTCATCATTCCAAATCACTGCACCTGATGTGTCGTCGATTTTCATGATGTACTCACTGGCATAATAGAACGACTCATATACTATGTACCCCTCTGCCATAGACCCCTCAGGTTTTTCCCTTTGTCAAACAAATCCCTTCACTTTTTTCATGAACCTCTCTAAGAAGAACATCTAGCGACAGGAGACCACCTCGACTAATTCAACCTCATCGACTAGGTGAATTAGAAGATGAATTTGAAAGTCCATGAAACTTGACAGCAGTTCCTTCTCAAACATACAAACAATCTCAATTATCTCTTCACGCCACCGTGGAATGCTAGAAATGCAAATCTCCTTTGATGTGATCCACCGTACAAATGCAGATAGTCTAGATATGGCACACCGCAGTTCATCAGGAAAGTCATGGTTCACACACCCATGCATGAACAACGGATAATGACACTACAAAGTAAACACAAAAATTTAAGTGCATTTTAACTTTTGTGGAAAAAGATCTAAACAAATATTTTGGCATTACACATACCCTTAGAAGGTTGAGATGGTCATGTGATTTCAAACCCGACAACTTTTTGTTTGACGTACTAAAGCAGCGTCGTAGAGTAAACCCAAAAAAAGAAGGTGCCTTCACACCCAATATAAATTCCTTTTCCAAATTAAGATCATCTTTCTTCAAAATCCATGGGACATCGCCTTTTTTAAATGAAAAAGAGGGGCCAACCTCTCCTCTATTTTCTTGTCTTGTCCAATGCTTATTTTTCGTATTTGAAGCAATAAGGTCTTTCATGACTTTAAACTTGTCACTTTTTTTGGATGATATGTGATGCCACAAAGAAGATGAAACATTTTTAAATATATGCATGGGATCTAGTAAGTGGGAAATATTAAGATGCTCCCAATATGGGAGCTCATAAAATATCGATTTCCTTTTCATCACGGTGGGCATTTTATCAACATAGGTGTCGAAGAAATTAGGATCATCGATTGTAGGATACACATTTGAATAGAACATCTATGTGTATTCCTTCTCCTTCTCTCTGTCATATGCCATAAGCCAATCATTCGGTGTCATTATTTCATGCCTTTGGGTTCTCCATCGTTTACCATTGAAAGCAGGTTTTGCTCTTTTATAAGAGTGGTTTTCTGGGAGGAATACCCTAGAGAAGTCGTACACTGAATTTCGTAGGTCTTTGGACCACCTAGCCTTCATAGAAGGTCCACAACATTTACATCCATAATAACCTTTTGTTGCAAGACCTGTGATGTTATAGTAAAGAGAGCATGTTAGTGTTGAGGATGAAGATAGTCACACCGAATTAAATATGTCAAAAATTATTGCTTTGAATATAAAAACAAATAAAACAACATGTTTACCTGAACAAACTCCTAACCCCATATAATCATGTGTGGTGTATGAACATATGCCATGCAGTGTAAAATTCCTCTGTGATGGGATGGGCCTCGACACACATCATATACCTGTATCCCTTCCCATAATTCCTTGAGTTCATCGATCAATGGTTTTAGGTAAACATCCATATTCTTCACTTGTTTTTTACTAGGGACTATAAGAGCCAACATAAGATGTTATTTCTTCATGGAAAACCATGGGGGGATACTGTTATTGTTCACTACTTCTCTGATGTCCCCAAATTTTGCATTGGATCACAATGGCCTAAGCCACTTGGCCATATTCATGATAGTTTGTCAAATTGGTGCTAAGGGTCAAATAATTTCCAAGTATGATGTCCAAGTTAGTAATAATGTAAAATTAGAGCCAAATGGAAAAAGTGGGTCACATGAAGAGAAAATTCCCAATTCAAAGTTTGTAATGTCCCCATCCAAATAAACTATCATGGAGGAAAAACTCCACTAACTTACTAGTTCCCTAGGTTGGGGGTTGAAGCATTAAAATTTGGAATAAGGGAGCTACAAGACCCAAAATGACCTTAGAATTACAATTCACATTAAATGGGTCAAATAAAAAATAATAGAAAGGAAAATAAAGTGGCATTGGATTAAGAGGGCACATGAGAGGTTGTGGGACCCACATGTGGCAAGATTCCCCACTACACTTGGCATCATCCTCACAAAAATTCGAGTTGAATGTGGAGGGTAACATACTTGGGGGAGATGAAGAGGCAATATTCATGGCAAGAATCAAGGAAGGTCGAATTGGAGTGGAAGAGTAACTCCCAAGGAAGAGGAAGAGGCATTGTGACACTTGTAGCTAGATTCCATGGCATCTATAACAACAATGATGAAGTAATCTATGAAAAATATAACAAATTCAGACCTGTTTGGAGACCTATGACACATATGACATATCAGGGCTAAAAATATCCACCAAGAGGGCACATAGAGGGAGTTATAGTCAGCCAAGATTCCCAATTCGAATTGGGGGAAAGAGGAATGCAAGGAAGAAGTGGACAAGTGTCTCATGAGATAATCTATCACTAAGTCGAGTTGAGTGAATTCTCTTGGATGGAATTGGACCTCATCAGTCCATATGAGGTTAATAAAATATGAGGATGACAAAGGAGAGCATCTTTTGTATCATTTTTTATTTGCACTCTTGGAGAGCTTAGCTTGTCCTTGCATGGTGGATGTTCATCCTCCATGCCTTAGAACCAATTTCGAAGGTTAAACATACTTGTCCAATTTGGTTGGAGGAGAGGCCATTCATACCTCTCAATAGATCTTAATGGATATTTTTTGAGGCAGGTTCAAGTCCCCTTTCAGTTCAAGTTCATCTTCTACCTTCTTTCTCCACTATCTCTCTCTCGCAATACTCTCTCAATGTCCATGTTCAAGTGTGATGGCGTACTCATAGATGCATAAAGTTTGTGGAGAATGATATTTTTAATCTATGGTTATGTTTTCTAATTTATATCACTGTAATGAACTGCATATGGGAGCCACATCTTGAAATGCCATACCTTTCATGTAATATTTCCAGGAAAACTCAAGATTCGAGCTAGTTTCCTTGCTATTTTCACATGGTGTTTTTGGAGTGAATTTGTATCTATTTGACATCAGAATTTTCTGAGTTTTTGCTTATGTTTCAAGTTGAATATGAAGTACTATTGATGACCTAAATGTTATGTGCATACCCTTTGAGTTTTTCTTAAATGTTGTGCAACAAATCTCATGTCCATTGTTAGCAATTTTCTCACAATTCCTATGTCTCGCAACATTCTTTTTTATGGGAGTTATAGAAGACCCTAAAACCTGAGTTAATGCGGTGTTTTGGTTTCCCTTGAGGTCCTCTATCAAATAAAAGTCTATGTTCATAAAATAGGGAAGGTCATACATTGTTTGGGAGGCCAAACATTTCATAGACTAGTGGGGTTTTTAACCATCGAATTCACCTAGTATTTTTCCCCTTCCTTCCTCCTTGAGAAATGAAAACCATGAATGTGTTTAATGAATGTCTAAGTATCTTAGAGATGCATGATGA
Source organism: Larix kaempferi (assembly GCA_027924585.1). Taxonomy (NCBI): domain Eukaryota; kingdom Viridiplantae; phylum Streptophyta; class Pinopsida; order Pinales; family Pinaceae; genus Larix; species Larix kaempferi. The sequence continues at coordinate 649,997 of BSBM01000817.1, read as the reverse complement.
TGTATTAAGACCTCTCAATCCACTCCATACATAATTCTAAAGCATTTGGGAGCATTTGGGTTTCACTAGTCCAAGGTTCGAAAATTGGCCAAAATGGAGTAATTTTCCAAAGAGGGATATTACAACTACAAGCCAAATGGTATAGATGATGTTTGGTTGGGAATATGGGTTGACGCTATCAATGGATATGCTCAATTGGAGGCTACATACTTCATCCTTGAATTTATCGGGCCATGTATACTCTATATGCTCCATGGCTATTGAATCTGTTGGGATTCGCATAACTCCTTCCTCACTTCGGTTCGATGCATGCCATCCATGCATCATAGCCAATTATTTTCAATGAAAGAGCCTTTGAATCCTTTGTATTATAGAAATGTGCCTCAATATCTTATGAGGAGGACCATGTGCTTTAGCCTTGTTATTCAATTCTTTGTATCCGTCATGCCCACATTTTGGACATATCGCTTTGTCTGCATATTCACCTCTATATAGAATACAATAATTGGGGAATGCATGATAAGATATGTACTCTACACCCAACATTTTCAACATTTGTGTTGCCTCTGCACAGTTGCCGGGAAAGACATTATCATTTTCATGTACGTTATCTTTGAATAACCTATAGTTAGTGGGCAATACAAATGCACAATGTCATTTAACGTTCATAAAATTGGCCATTTTCAATGATGATTGTGTTACAAGATTACTCAAAATATAATGTAGTTGATAGTCAGTTACCTCAGCATTATCGAGAAACATGTGTATGACATGCCATACTTTGATTTCAAGCTGTATAGTAACATTGTTGTCCCCAACTGTGTAGAATTTGATCGACTAGATCCAAATAGAGGTGTGGTGGAAGCCAATTTAAGGCTTTCTAAGACGGCTTCAGTAATATGTTTGCTTCATCCCCTAGCTCATTGTCCTAGAATGTATGGAACACCATTGCATCCATGGAACTCCTTTGTTGTAATAACTCTTCCATACCAAACTCTACTTCATTTCCTTCATTGCCAACATGTGTATAACTACTATAACTATAGGCATTCCTGATTGGTGAGGATGGACGCAGTGGAAATTGAATAGGTGGTTGATTCAACCATGCTTGGTATGCTTCATCTCCAAGTTGCGCTCATTTTTTAGCCTTGTCACGTCCTCTCCCGTCGATCCAACGCAAGGAAGGGAACATAACTATAGATCTGGGGCTCTTACAAAAACTCATCCCATTTCATTTAGATTCATACGAATAAAACAAATGCGTGCAGGTGCAAATCAAGCAAACATGCACAGCGGAATAAAACATCATCCGCACACATTTCATATGCATTCAACATATCAATAACAATCATCAAATTAAAACATTGTAGAAGTAAAACACATAGATATAAAAATACTTATCTTCATTGTGAAATGGTCCCAAGCAACTAGCTATGTCGCTGCAATGTTCCACCCAACCATAGGTCTCTGCCCAGCCTGTATTCTTTCAACACCCAAAGACCACCCCTAAGCTGGGCATGATTTCTACAATGAAAAGGGGACACTCAAGCTCATGCACAGCCAAATAATCATCACATCTAAGCCAAGCCAGCCCACAATTGGGTTTATCAGGCTAAATCTGAACCCTCTTCACTTCTAGATGCCTGCACTCAAGCTCAAGCCAAAACAATGGATACCCATAACCCATACCCCAACATACTCTATCTACACACAACAAAACACAATCATTGGGAATGGATACACATTTTTTACAATGGGATTTACAAACAAGATGGCCATGGGTTTTCCCAAATCGTGGTCACACCAAAAACGAACTATGGAAAGGGGAATTCGACCACAGGGAGAAAAACCGATTTCTTCCACGGTTATGAGCATTCCAATGGCCAAAACGGCCTCAATGAAACCCCAAATAGAGCTCCCATCCTCCCAGCAGCTCTGCAACACCAAAATGCCCTCTTCCCAGCTAGAAAACAAGGAAACACAAGAAAAACGCCCCAGCTAGCTCCGATTGCGTGAGGGAGCAAAGGCAAGGGTGAATAATGTCTTGGGAAGCAAATTTGTGGCTCTCTTCTTGCCGAGGGAGTCAAACACGAATTTCCATGAAGGGTGGCTTTCCCATACCCGAATTTGGACAACCATACCTCTCCCTTCCCCAAGGCATTAACTACTTCAACCGACTCTTGGAAGAAATAAATGATTGGGTACAAAAGTCAACATGGGTAGTTGAGGGTTTATGGGTTCTCTCATTGACACTTGGATTGACTTGATTGGCTCAAGGGTTTGAATATTTTCCCTCCCAATTCCTTGTAAAACCATGCCCCCATCTCTTGTTGCATTGCATAGCTAGTTGTGGGTATTTCATTAAAATGCATATTTACATTATATTTGAAATTCCATTGTGCCTCACGAGCACGTAAACCATATGCATCATTAAATTGATGGCGGGGCCTTGGCCTTGAGCTCCTCACCACGATTTTATAACAATATTACATCATTTACATTTTAATGCAATGGGGTCAAAATCGGGATATTACAAGCCTTCTCTCAATTTGACATTGTAATGGGGTGCGACGGAAGATGGTAGGCAGGTCTCTCATCATTAGAATCCTGATTTAAAAAATATTGAACATTACATCAATGATGTTAGTAAGCACAATGCAATTTGTTTGATCTCGCATTATAGAAAAGAATTATTACAAAAGCACGAGAATCACTTCCAGTAGAAAATGTTAAGCTGCAAACAATTTATAAAGCAGACGTTCAGATTGAGCGATAAATTAACATCAATTCAAAATTAAGTATGAAAAATTAAAATTGAGTAACACATTTTCAAATTGAGTTTATAAATGGCCCCACAATACCCACTCACACTACACAAGGATGATACCCCTTTTCTACTACACAGCTCCTCGAGCCTATCCATCCCTTATAGTGTTCTTTAGTGTGAGCATAGAAATGTTACCACTGTCCATATAGTCCTCTTGAGTACCCTTTCTTCACTTTGCCCCTTAACATGCAACAACAAATTGCATCTATGTAAGCTGATAGCGCAAGAAGGATAAGCAAGCTCATCAGTATTGCTGCTCTAAAATTGTAACCATTTTTCATAACATTCACTATCAAGTATTGAAACACTAGGAATGCGTCCATTCCCTTAGGGTGTAGTCAATATTGACATCCCTAACATAACCCAGCACCCGAAAGGTATGCATCCTTTTCCGATGTGAGCCATGTAGGCCCTAATCACACTCACGTAGTCCGGAATAATAATAAAACATGCTCTACATTTTAAATCTATTAACTAGACATGTATATTCTTATTTAGGGTTACAGAATACTCATCTGTTTTACAGATGTAGATTTTCTTCATTTGCGAAGAATGGGGGCTCCCTTCTCTGAGTCAACAATCCTTCGGTTTTCCACCCGAATCTTTTCATGTTCCATAATCCACACATGCCTTCCTGGCATAATTTTACTGTCTCACTCACATGGTTTACCAACATGTGGTTCCTTTGAGACATTATCAAAATTTACTATGGCGTTTCACCCGCAACCCATTTCCAAAGCATGGGGTCCTTCCCATGGATTTTGGCTTTTGCAGGCCATCACACATGGTCTTCCTGCAACGTGTCTTCCTGACACACTCCTCAAACAACCAAACAGTCAGCAACATCTTGACAATCGAATTCAGATTTGATTTCCCTAATCAGTCAATGGCATTAATAATTAAATTCAACATGAATTTACAATTCTGTCTCCTACAGAAATTGATTTGTTTAACCATGAGGCCATCCTCATATGGTTTGGCTCTTTTAAGTGGTATCACTCTGTCCATTATGGTTTTACACTTGCTGCCATAACATGAACATCCACCTACAACATGTCCTCTTGACACAATTCTAGAGAAGCCAAACAACCATTAGTAATTATTAGCCAAATTTCAAACCTGAAATTTACAAATCTATTTCATGCATAAGTTAAATTTCACAACCATGAGAACCTTCTCATAACCTTTGGCTTTTGCACATGGTAGATCTTGGCCTTTACTATGGAATTATCCTCATTTCCATACTCAAGACATTTCTACCTGAAATCTGAAACTCTCAATCAACCAAACATGTTGTGAGTATCCGTGCATATAATCTTTTCATTGCTACAACAGTCACTGAAGTGATCTCAGAATTATAACACTCAATAATTCAAACACTTTCAGCTGTTAACATTTGAAATGCAATGAAATATATGTATCTATATATGCATCATTATCATAATAAAATTGCAAGACACAATCACCTTATCCTTGCAATTTAAATAAAAACTACAATATTCATTACGTCACAACCATATTCCTTTTATGCAACTATGTCCTTCCGACAGAGCACTGTGGTAGCCCATCAACATGGTTACCTTCTTCATGCAATCATTCTCCTGCATTCACAGCAGCTAACGAAATGATCTCATTATTGCCAACAAATCTATCATTTCAGTTATTAATGAATTGCAACAAAATATATGGCACAACCATGCATTCACACAATGCCTCTCAACATATGTACCCACACATATACATAAACAATCACAAGTTTACATAATATTTTAATGTTCATACACTCAATTCCTCCTTGCATTGATTCACGAGTACCATAATGCTATGCCATGCAGTCCACCATGATGTGTTGGAAGGTATGGTTATTGCCTCGACACATCACCCAACCATCTCCCCAATCACTTGGCTAATTATTTGGGTGCCTTCCTTCTCCACCCGAACAACATGTTAGGAGTTTACCCACTCCTTGGTTGTTGGAAATGAGGTTTTATCACAAATTAACACCAATAGGGGGTTCATGGGATCCTTGTGTAACATTATAGCATTACTATTCCAGCCACATTATGGCCTTAACTATGACTATATCATATGGCATGCACTACCACAACAGGACCATAAGTCCTCACTTGCTTTGGTTGTTAAATTGACAACCAACATACACAAATTGCATGATATAATTTAATATGAATGCATTGAGGTTTCTAAGCAACTATAGGGTGTAAGGCTCCTTGCCTTCACTTACCCACACCTCACCATACTTGGTAGGATGACAGTCACATTCTAGCACTTAGTACCACATGCAAACCAAATCAACATAGTTTAAACATAGTTGAAGGGATCTTACCAAATCCTCTTTCAACATTCATGCAATTAAGCACAAAATAACCATTACCTGCATGGTTGTCATTAACATTGCTTGATGTTACCTGATCAGCTGGTCTCTTACCAAGGCTACACAGTCCTTTTTCTAACCCTTTGATCATGACTCATTACTCCAGCCTTCCCTCTCAAGGTTTGTTGGTCACATGTTGTGAATTCCTTGCATTTTCAGTCATGCTTCTATGGTCTGATTCCTACAACCACTATCAACAACATTAATTTCAATCAACCATAGGCAATACCATTAACAGGCTATTGCATGTGTAACTTCACTACCTTTACCCAAATGCAACATCATGCTCATGCATAATCAATTCACATGCACTGTGTAATGACTCTTTAATCATGCCCACTAATTCATATGAATTTAATCTACTACTCTCTTGCATTTACAACATCCCTATGCCATAATTTTCAGTATATAAAACTCATGAAATATAAATACAACAACAAGAGAGGAGTTAAAGAATTCTCCCTTTCCAATCCCTCTTTATAGCATGGAATTTCCTCTTCCACATCATAGCTCATTCAAATTCTTGGCCTCTCTACCAAGCATACAAACAATTATTAGATATGATCTTCTCACCAGGTAGCAATTCAATATATATATATATGTGTGTGTGTATAACATTTATTCTTGCTGCTTTCCAAGCATGCAATTCTTATGTTATAAACATAAATAGTTTAGGGTGAGAGATTTCCCTGTTTATCAACATTGCACTTGCCCACAATTGTGATTTACCCATGATGCAACATTTCTATTTCTATGAATCTTGTCATTACCATATAATTTTCTCACCATCGACGACGTCTCAGGGGGACAACGGGGGTCAAGGGGGCTTGCCTCCTTGTGGCTTCTGCCACTACAGCGCGGGTCGAGTGCAACGCCCTCGTTTTTTTTTTGTAAATCCTTCGATTTCGCGCAATCTAGTGCATACGTTCCATGGCATTTTTCAACTTTTGGCACCTCCAAATCTTCCTGGAAAACTGCTCAAATTTCCCTGTTTCGGCAGACATATCGATTTGCTCCAACCATTTCGGCGGACTTGGCCTTTTGTCGCCGATCGGCGCAACTCGTGTTCTTGCGCTGACCGTTTCGGCGGACTTGGAAATTCTCTGCTGACCTGTTTCGGCGACCCTCCATTTTCTCGCCGATCGATGGACTTATCTCTTTTCTGCCGACTGTTTCGATAGACTCAGCCTTTGTCTCCGATTGGCGTGACTCGCCATCTTTCGCCGACCATTTTCGTCGGGCTTTTCTCTCCGATCGACGAACTCATCATCATCCGTCGACCATTTCGGCGCGACTCGCCATCTTTCGCTAGGATTTTCTCTCCGATTGACGAACTTGTCATTCTCTGCCGACCGTTTTGGCGCGACTCGCCATCTTTAGCCGACCACTTTCGCCAGGATTTTCTCTCCGATCGGTGAACTCATCATTCTCCGCCGACCGTTTCAGTACGACTCAGCTTTTTTCGTCGACCGTTTTAGTGTGACTCAGCTTTTTCCGCCGACCATCGGACTTGTCATTTTTGTGCCAAAACGACTTTTCGACAAATTTTTTTTACCGATTTTTTAGCGAAACACGTCGACGACCTTCCACTTTCTTCGCCAACACATACTTAGCAGAAAAAATCAAAACACTTAGAAAAATTTTCAAATTCTCAAATTTTGAAAATTTCCTTAATGACTAGTGTTGAGTAGGAAGAATACTTACCTCTGCAAGTTGTTCAAGTTGGCCCATGCAGGCCCAATGTTGTAGCCTATGCTCTGATACCACACTGTCATGTCCCCTCCCGTCGATCCAACGCAAGGAAGGGAACATGACTATAGATCTGGGGCTCTTACAAAAACTCAACCCATTTCATTTAGATTCATACGAATAAAACAAATGTGTGCAGGTGCAGATCAAGCAAACATGCACAACGGAATAAAACATCATCCACACACATTTCATATGCATTCAACATATCAATAACAGTCATCAAATTAAAACATTGCAGAAGTAAAACACATAGATATAAAAATACTTATCTTCATTGTGAAATGGTCCCAAGCAACTAGCTATGTCGCTGCAACGTTCCACCCAACCATAGGTCTCTTCCCAGCCTGTATTCTTTCAGCACCCAGAGACCACGCCTGAGCTGGGCATGATTTCTACAAGGAAAAGGGGACACTCAAGCTCATGCACATCCAAATAATCATGACATCTAAGCCAATCCAGTCCACAGTAGGGTTTATCAGGCTAAATCTGAACCCTCTTCATTTCTGGATGCATGCACTCAAGCTCAAGCCAAAACAATGGATACCCATAACCCATACCCCAACATACTCTATCTACACACAACAAAACACAATCATTGGGCATGGATACACATTTTTTTACAATGGGATTTACAAACAAGATGGCCATGGGTTTTCCCAAATCGTGGTCACACAAAAAACGGACCGTGGAAAGGGGAATTCGACTACAGGGAGAAAAACCAATTTCTCCCACGGTTATGAGCATTCCAATGGCCAAAACGGACTCAATGAAACCCCAAATCGAGCTCCCATCTTCCCAGCAGCTTTGCAACACCAAAACGCCCTCTTCCTAGCTAAAAAACAAGGAAACACAGGAAAAACACTAGTTCTGATTGCCTGAGGGAGCAAAGGCAAGGGTGAATAATGGCTTGGGAAGCAATTTCGTGGCTCTCTTCTTGCCCATGGAGTCAAACACGAATTTCCATGAAGGGTGACTTTCCCATACCCGAATTTGGACAGCCATACCTCTCCATTCCCTGAGGCATTAACTACTTCAACCAACTCTTGGAAGAATTAGATGATTGGGTACAAAATTCAGCATGGGTAGTTGAGGGTTTATGGATTCTCTCATTGACACTTGGCTTTACTTGATTGGATCAAGGGTTTGAATATTTTCCTTCCCAATTCCTTGTAAAATCATGCCCCCATCTCTTGTTGCATTGCATAGCTAGTTGTGGGTATTTCATTAAAATGCATATTTACATTATATTTGCAATTCCATTGTGCCTCGCTAGCATGTAAACCATATGCATCATTAAATCGATGGTGGGGCCTTGGCCTTGAGCTCCTCACCACGATTTTATAACAATATTACATCATTTACATTTTAATGCAATGGGGTCAAAATCAAGACATTGCAAGCCTTCTCTCAATTTGACATTGTAATGGGGTGCGATGGAAGATGGTAGGAAGGTCGTTGATCATCAGAATCGTGATTTCAAAAATATTGAACATTACATCAATGATGTTAGTAAGCACAATGCAATTTGTTTGATCTCGCATTATAGAAAAAAATTATTACAGAAGCATGAGAATCACTTCTAGTAGAAAATGTTAAGCTGCAAACAATTTATAAAGCAGACGTTCAGATTGAGCGATAAATTAACATCAATTCCAGATTAAGTATGAAAAATTAAAATTGAGTAACACGTTTTCAATTTGAGTTTATAAATTAAATTAACAATTTATAAAACATAATTTCAAACTGAGCAATACATTAATATGAACCCATTGAAAATTAACAAATACAATTAATCAATGTTTTTTTTGTTTTACGACCCAAGGGAATGTCTAAAGGTAATCCCAATGCAAGGCGTCTTTGACGAGCAGTTGGTGGTCTACAAAAGTTGTAGTTTATTAACAACTCGTCACCAAGAGACAAACTACGTATTGCATGTACAACAACAAATCTGAACGCTTTCCTTTTCATAAAGAACTCCTGGCCATTGAAGTGTTCCTCAAATGAACAATTTGGAGAAAATAAAGAGCACCTAGAACTATTTATGAACCCCTGCAATGTTCCCATGAGTGCGTGGACGATCATCTATATACAATAGGTTCTTCATGTTAAAGTTTCCAGAAACATAACCATTCATGCACATACTCTACATGGAAATGATGTGCTTGTATTTAACAATATTCAAGTAATTAGAGCTACAATAGATAGGACCGCAAAATGGCATAAGTGCTACTGACTGTTTGGGAGGAACAAGTACATGTGAAAGGATAAACAACCCAAGATTTGCAGCATCTATATTAGATTTGGTAATCATAAAACGATTACCACGAAAGGAGAATTCGGTTCCAACATCAGGCACAGGTAGAGATGACAGCCAAGCGCCATATAAAGTGCGGTTGTAAGAAGTTTGATATTTACTTTTCAAATTCACAGGAAGGGAGAAATCATCACAACCCTCCAACAATTGGACGGACCTCGGTGTGTATTTAGACAGTTTTGTTCTCAACTCATGCAAATTTTTGGATCTTCTAGTAGAGATGGGTTGGGTGGAATTCATATCATACTTTGGATCACTAGAAATTTTATATGCTTGAACATAAGCCGAGGGTTTCATCAATTTAGGATGAGACATAGTTGTTTTGGCTTCCAACTTTTAAAAAAATGAGCATAAGGAAGTGTTCCTGTGTGTCTTTTGTATATCACCTATTGGATTTTTTACTATAGTAGGGGGAATTAGACCATCGACATTAGGTAATCTATCATTGGTGTAATGGGTGAGTGTAACACATCGAGGGTTCTCCTTCAACCCTTGACATTTTGAACAACCACAAAGTTTTGGGGTGTCATAAAAGAGTTCCATCTCGCAATGAATTATCGTCGATGAACCAGGATGGCGGCTTGAAGATGGCATACATTATAATTGGCGGGGTAAAGCGATTGCCCATTTTCATCCACAAACTGCTTGCAGTATCTTGCTCCTGATAAGAGCTTACGACATTTTGAAACCGGTGGAACGTCTTGTGCATCCGAACTCGAACTTGAATAGTGATACTACAATATAGAATAGATCAATATTCAAATTCACATGGATAAGTAACCTAAATTCAAATAAGTATTCAAAAAATAAATAAAACTTGAACTTACCAGGGATGGAATGGGAGAACTCGTCGAAATTTGAACAATATGGTATGAGATGGAATCCGAAGAATTGGCCATTTGATACTACAAATTTTCTTCCTGCATTTGATTCAAATCCACTATCAACATATATATACTACGAAATATTGTAATTGGTGTGGTTAAATAGTAAAAGGACATTTAGTACGAATATATAATTTTAAGTGGACACATAAAAACATAGAATTTACAAAATAAACCAGTGCATTTATTCATACATAAACGAACTAGTGCACTTCCACAAACCAGACGCACCAGTGCTTAACAAATGTAAACGCACTGTTAAAGTATATCCGCAAAAGCCACCACAGTGGAAAACATTCGCTACATTTAGTAGCAGATACATCTACATGAATTTTCACAAAACAATTCATTCCGGTGCATTTACTACATATAAGCGCACCGGTACGACATAACATTACACGCACTGTCGTACGGGTTTTAAAGACTGTGTGTTTTACTTATGTACGCACCGGTGCGACTTAACAAAAGGCGCACCAAAAATGCCGAAAATAAAAATTTAAGAAAATCACACGAACCATTTTTGCCCTAAATTAAAAAAAAGAGCGGCAATTTTAATCTCGAAAAGTAAATCTAAATATTCTTTAAAAGCCAAAAACCTAAACAGTAACTCACTGTTTTGCCAAAATTTTCAAGGGAGAGTTTTGGAAGAGAGACTTACGTGGAAGGAGTTTGGAGCAACTTGAAGGAGTTCCAAGGGTTGAAATTTCTTAGGTATGGTGAATCAAACCAAACCCCGCATAATAGAAATTTCAAGCATGTAAGTATTATTGTATAGATCTTATAACCTTATTTAGAGTTTAAGTAGATTTACAAAAAATAACTTCATACTTGCCAAAAACTTCATACTTACCTTATTTGGTAATTTTTTTTTCAATAAAAAATGCGTACGTATTTTCATTCAAGATGGAGCAAAAATAAATTATTCACCGGCACATAGTACTTGTATATGGTAAATTGGTAATTAAATGTATGGATGATTAAATATTACAATAGATTCTTGCATTTATGATATAAGAAATTAATCCCAACAAACAATTTCAATAATTAAAATTGAAATGAAATTTACTATAAACAAATATTTCAATTTCAGATGAATAATTGTTAAAAAGATAATATATATATTTGAATGAAATATCAGTAACCATTCTTAAAATAATCATATTCGGTGATTTTACTAATATATGTCGCATCGGGGCTCCTATACTAACATTGTGCACTGGTGCGTATAGATGAAAATTACGCACCAGTGCGTGTATAACATTAAGAACCTGCGCATTCACATAATTGAGTACTGGCGTGTTTACATAATTGAGCACCAGTGCGTTTATTACATTTTTCACTGGTGCGTGTTATTATATGAATCGCACCGGTGTAGGTAGATTGCTTATGCGCACCGAGAATGATCACAACTTATTCCAACCATTTTTTAGTTTTTAATCCTGGTCGTGCGTTCCATGTGTTTAAATGCACTGGGCCAGGTTGGTATTTTGTAAGCACCAGTGCGTTCTACTATTAAATGCAGTGGTGCATTCATATATGAAATGCATCGGTGCGGTTGGATAAATGTACGAAACCGTTTAAAACTAAATGTAATGAAAAAAATGTACAGTGCGTATGATATAAAATATTGCACCGGTGCTTTTATTTTTTATGGATGCGCCAGTGCATATTTAATATACTCAAGCATTAGTGCGGCGTTGCAATTTGATTCTTTCTGGTGCTTGTTTTGGTTGAGTGCATTGGTGCATCTGTTATAAGTATACAACGCCGGTGCATCATAGGTTTAAACGCTCCGATGCGCTTAATTTCTGTTGTGCGCATCAGAGCGTTTTTATCTGAAAGCGTTTTCACCCATAGGTGATAACAACAAGCAATTGGCTAAGTAAGAGCGATTTTCCACCCAACTGTAGGCACTCTGTCCAACATATACTCTTTCTGTTGAGAGGTCACCCTCCAAGCTGGGCTATGAGGCCACTAGGGTGAAGGAAAAACCTATAGGATTCTCTCTCTTAGCACACATCCCGCTTTGTTCTCTATGTTTATCTAAATGCTCATCCATAGGTCTACATGGATCTCACACTACAAGGAAAAGGCCCTGTAGCGGAGGTCATAGCGGATGTTTTTAGTGTTACAAGATTGTAAAAAATTGTCAAAAAAACCTCCGCTACGACTTCCGCCATTGGTAGAGGATATTTTTATGGAGGTGATAACGGATACAATTTATAACTAAAAAATACTCAGCGGTCAGAAAGAGCATGTGGTGCCAGTTGGTCTTGTTGTTATCCACTGTGCGTTGGAGCATAGTTTTGAGGATTTTGTTAATGGCTTCACCTGACCATTTTCCTGAGTGTAGTAAGCGGTTGAAAATTCATGTTTAAAGCCTAACAATTGTGATAGTTCCTCAAACGTTTCATCGTGGAAGTGTCTTCCATTGTCGGAGACAAGTTGCTTGTGAGCGCCGAAGAGGGAGATGACATGGTTGAAGAAGAACCGTGCAACAGTTATTGCTTTACAATCAAATGTGGGCATGGCTTTGACCCATTTGCTGAAGTAATCCATGACGACGACTATATGGTGGTGACCTTGGGATGATGCCGAACGAAATTCCATAACATCAATTGCCCATTTGCAGAATGGGACCGCAGTGATGACCGGATGTAGGGGTGCAGGGGGGAGAGCACGTTTTGCAGGAAAAGACCAGACAATTGGCACACCTTTTGACGACGTAAACACAATATTTGAATATAGAGGGCCAAAAATACCCTGCTCGTAAGGTTTTATGGGCGATGGCTAATCCAAAGAGGTGGCCCCACACGCACCAATATGGAAATCATTGAGAACTTGTTCGGCTTCTTCATGCGTTAGACATCGTCGAAGAATAGTGTCGATGCCACGACGATATAGGACGTCTCCGATGAGGAGGTATTTCATTGCCCGATGGCGTATTTTGCGGCAATCGTCGTGGGATAAGTGGGGAGCAAATTTCTGGGTGTGGAGATAAAGGAAAATATGACCATACCAGTGATCATCAGTTGTAATGAGAAAGAGGTGCTCATCAGGAAGTTGGTCCTAGACGGATTCGCTGGTGGTGGTGGAGGGAAGATTTGTAATGAGTTCGGCTAAGGCCATGGATTTCTTGTTTTTTAGAAATCACAAACTCGAGGTCAAATTCTTGTAAAATAGCGATCCACTGTGCAAACTTACTATTGATAAGCCTACGGCTAAGTATGTATTGCATATGGTTGGAATCATCAACGTCGCTTGTTTTTTGGAGCAAAATATAGTGGTGGAGTTTCTGTACAGAAAGGATGACTGCAAGGGAAAGCTTCTCATCATGGGTGTAGTTGAGTGCAGGTCCAATGAGGGTTTTGCTGACATAATATATGACATGTTCCTGATGGTTTGCGGCCGGTTGGACGAGTAAGTTGGCTACAATAGAATCTGATGCAGAGATATACAAAATGAAATCTTTGTCAAAATATGGAGGAGAGATGAGGGGGGTTGATGACAATGGTTATTTAAGGGAATCAAAGGCAGTTTGGGCATAGTCATCCTACTTAATTGGAAGATCTTTTTTTGAGAATCCGTAAAAATCCATGGGCCAGAGTGGCATAGTTGGGAACAAAATGACGAAGAAATTTGGCCTTACCTTGGACACTCTACAATTAGCGTCATGTATGTGGTGTTGGTTATTCCAAGATGGCTTGGACCTTGGAGGGGTCGATGGTGATACCATATTTGGAAACAATGAATCCTAAGAGCCGACCGGAGGTGACGCAAAATATGCACTTGAGGGGGTTTAATCATATATTATACTTGTGACATCTTGTGAAGATGGTACGAAGGTCTTGAAGGTGCTTGCATCATTTTTTGGACTTGGCTGTGAGGTCGTCTAAAAAGGCGAGGATGATGTGAGCCAAGTCATTAAAAACATATTCCATTGCTCATTGGAAAGTGGCGCCGACGTTTTTTCAGACCGAAGGGTATGAATTTATAAGCAAAGGTGCCCCATGGTGTAGTAAATGCAGTTTTATATTGATCCTGGGGGCGAATGCGTATCTGGTTATATCTAGAGAACCCATCCATGAAGGACAACATTTTACTACATGCACATGAGTCAATGATTTGGTCGATGAATGGCGTGGGAAAATTATCTTTCGGGTAAGCTAAATTGAGGTCCCAAAAATCCGTACAGACATGAATAGTTCCCCGCTGTTTATTACCTGGGACGATGTTAGATACTCATGATGTGTAAGCGATGGGAAAAATAAATCCGTCTTGCAAGAGTGGACCGAGTGTTGTTTATGTTGGACAGGAATGGCATCGAGCCAAGTGTCAATGTGATGCTCGACAATTGTAGGGTCGAGATAGGACTATGCAAAGACATCACAGAACTATTTAAATAGAGCGGTAAAATCGGTGATTTCCGACTGTAAGCAGGCAGCCCCTATAGAGATGTTTTCTACGACGCCTGGTGTAATAAATATATCAACCTGTATGGTAGGGGAAATATTGGCAAGATTACCGTCTTGAAATGCATCGGGGGCGGGAATAGGATTTTTGAACCAATCGATGTGATTCAGGGGTACAAAATATTTTGATTCAATGGTATCCTGTTGTTCTACGGGGAGTGTGTGTGTTTCCTTCCTGTTTGCTACTGAGGATCTATGATGGAAAAAATCCTATGTAGGTTCAGAGGTCTTCATGGCCTTGATTATCTCTTTATCGGTAGTGAAGATATGTTCTTCTAGCATATCCTCATCTCAAGAACCAAAATATTCATTCTGAGATGAAAGAGAAATTGAATCAAGATGCAAGATGTCAAGGTACTCAGGGAGGTCTGGGGGTTTGGCTAGGATCTCATTTTGAGGTAAGATTACATGGTCTAGCATCTCTCTAGAAGTTGGTGATGGTGGATCAAAATATTTCTCAGTATCCGACGGATGCGATGTGTTGTTATCACCTTTGGATTCTATAGGATCAATGTCCTCCTCGATGATCGTGGGAAGTGTGGTTCCACAAGGGGTGAGGTTATCAACCAACCGACTTTGGGTTGCATGCAAAGTGTGAAATGCGGTGACGAGAGGACATTGGAATGAATGGTGAGACATTAAATTGCATGAGTGACATGGTCGGGTGGCATTAGTATGATTTAAAACAATGGCTGGGCTTTGTGGGCGCTGTGATGGTTTTTGGTCGGGTATGGATTCAACCCATCGTGGGGGGGTACTCGTTGCTGTCACCATAGGTGTCTCCTCTGGTGATGAGGAAAGGGAGGTATCTTCAAAGGGTATTGTGAGGTGAATGGTTTCTAGAGCCTTTCGATAGCGAGGGAGGTCAGGGCAATGATGTGTATAGTTCCAATACTGAGGACATATGGAACATGCGTGATTTATATGTAATGTCTTGGATATGTGCGAGGGCGATGTTCCCCCTTTTACTGTTGGTGGAGCGTGTGTTGTACTCACAGGGGTGTTGAGAAAACTCCTCATCTTAGGTAGAGTAGGACATAAATTGGTTGCATGGCCTTGTTTCCCGTAAAGAGCACATGGTGATGTGACTCTTTGATTGGGAGTATTGAACATGACTGGGGATTTTAACTCTAGATGGTTGATGCCCCCTGTTTTAGGCTTAGCCATTTCTACTTAATTGGATGTAGGGTTTGGTAATAGGGGACCTTTCAACTTTGTTGTTTGGTTCCCCCATTGGCGGTCTTAGCGACGACTGATTGTGAGGTAGTTGTGGTTGTCATAGGTTGGGCTATCGTAATTGGACGTGTTATGGGCCTTGTGGCCGTATTAGCGGAAACAAGGACAAACTCATAATGGGCGACTGGTTTGGAAGCCATCTTTGGGAAAGGTGGTGTAAAGTACCACACTAAGATTCTTGAGGTTAGCCGAGGAAGAGTTAACTGATCTATAAATGGTGTCCCTTGTACACTTGTGGGGGGATACAAGAAGTAAATTTGAAAAATTGGTGGCACCAATGGACTCAACGTTTTTTCAATTCCATGACTTAGCAGTGGTGCTGATGACTGTGTTGAGGTGGAGGTGCCTCCATTTTTAGTGGTGAAAATTGTGCACATTAGGCCATCGGTAGATGTAGGGATCTTTGGTGGTGGTCCCGAATATGCTCCTAACAAATTGGAGTCCTTGTACATATAGAGGGAAATGTCAACATACGGTTGATCATCGCCTAGTATAGTTGGTAGGATGTGGTCGGGATTGCTTGTTGTATTAGGGTCATAATAGTTAAGCTAGTTGAGGGTAACTATTTTCCCATTTAAGGGAAACATCATGATACATAAGACTGAGGAGGCTATTGCCTTCATGGAGTACATGTAAATACGCCCTGAGAGGATGTTGTAGTCGAGATCAGTATCAATTACTTCAATATCAATCATAACCATCTTTCCGCCTAGCTCTATGGGGACAATTTGGTACAATCCTCTTGGTTGGGATGGTCTCCTATCATACGCGTGAAGAGTGATAGATGAGGGGACCATCACAGGGGATCCTAATCGTTTCTATACTTTTACAGACACGAAGCAAGTGGATTCACCTTCATCGATGATATAACGATGGATCATGATGTTTTTAACTGTGACTGGAACTTGAAATGCGACTGATGATGGTAGTCGTGGGTCACCTTTGTCAAGATCAAAGGTCATTATGTGCGAGTTGGATGGGTCGACCGCACAGAGTGCGTTCAATAATGCTTTTCGTTGTGTTGGGAATGAATGTAACACTTCTAATGTGGACATAGTCGCAAGGGATTGAGCCAAGTTGTCCACAATGTTGTAATTGTGGGAGGCTTTCATATGGGGGTTATTAGGGGTACGCCTGAGTGGTACTTTTAGAATCCATGGGATTTGTTTGGTATTCGGGCTTGGTATTTGTGGAGCCCCACGCCCCCCCGAGCAGAGAGGAACGTCTTCCACTTGCGGGGTGGAAGGTCCATCATAACTCTTGGCTCGCGTCTGTAGGTTTATAGCTAATGTATAGATATTTTGGAAAGAGCCATCGCTAGGTGGATGAGTATCTTGTTCTTTTGTAACTGCCCCTTGATTGGCGAAGGGTTGATGTAACAATTCTGTTTGTGGTTGGGGAGGATTCGTTGCCTGAGGAGGGTTCGCCACCATCTTCTTTTTAAATTCCACCAATTGTTGGCAGTTGGGGAGAAGAGGACAATGATGTGTATAGTGACCATAATCGCCGCAAATGGAGCAACAATAATTGATTCTCAGGGGAGGATCCTTCCCTTATTTAGGGGGATTGTTAGTCCATGAATTTGGATCACCTGTATTCTGGTTTTGTTGGGGAGGGGGATTTCCTCCTTGACCCAGCTGTTGGTTCTGCCTATTCTTACCTTTCTTCTTCCCCCGAGTCTGCGGATTCTAGGGGTTTGCGATGTTCAATTGTTCAAATTGTTGAGCTTGCTGAATATAAGTAGGTTGGTTAACCCCCATGTGGGGGGAAGGTTGCTGACTAGTTGGGCATGGGAAAGGGTAATACATATTATATCCCAGCGGTGGGACAAATGACGTTTGCGCTCCGTAAGAGGTGGATGTAGGAGACACTGGCACCAATGGCGGTGTAGGAACAATCATTGTTTGGATAACGTGTGGGTATGTAGGACTATATGGTCCATACTGTAATTGATCAACTGATGGTGTTGGTACCAGTGTAGGGGGGTACTGACGCAGGTGGCATGGATGGGTAATACAGAACCATGTTGAATGGTATCGATACGGTGGGAGGAACCTTTCCTAAATGGGAAATGGACCCAATAAGCCTATTTGCCAAATGTGACGAGCCCGAAGGTGTAGGATCCAACGATCGACGCCATAGGGCATCAGGGGGGATTGTGTAAAGATATCCAGACTGTGCATATATGAGGTAAAAATGTTGTGCTTTTAGAATAGCCTCTTCCTCGCTTTGTGGCATGGAGATGGTGACATCTTTAGCTATGGCGGGTTGGAGAGATTTGATAAACCAATCCAACAAAAATGGAGGTTGTATTTCGATCTTACATAGTGTGCGACATCTATGCCACTCGTGGATGTGGTCCGCGATGTGGGTGGAAGTATTTTGACGAAACTCAGTGAGAATTTCGAGGCCTAGATCATGTCGGATTGGTAGCTGAAAGTATGTAATAAATGCAGTGGCCAATGCCACAAATGTGGAATGGGTGCCACTTTATAGGTTTACGTACCATTTTGCTTTTGTTCCAGTGAGGGTACAATGGAATAGGAAAAGCCACACGGGGTTATCCACTATGCTATTAGATGAACACCATAAGTGGAAAGACATAACATGGTTTACGGGATTGTCTCCCTGTTTTCCTTCAAATTTGGGAATATCGGAAGGAAGCTTGTTTGGCATAACCGGCCATGTCACATCATGAGCAATGGGGTCATTTGTTAGTTTGACCAAATCAGGTAGATTTAGACTAGCCATAAATGTTAAGGTATGGACGACGGGTATTTCCATTCTATTTGGGATGTGTTTTTCATGAGGGGGAGACTTAGGTGGTGTTGTGAACAACGGTTGACCTCCTATAAGAGAGGATGGGTTAAAGGGATCTAAGGGATCTCCTTGGGGAGAAGCCAACGGGGGTACTACTTCTGATGGGGGAAGAAGTGGTGTAATTGATAGACTCTCTGAGGGGAGAAAATGTGTCTAGCAAGGTTTGGCCTCGACCAGATGATCCTATCAATGCTGCCTGGGAACGATCCCGACTTGCATTCCCTCTGCGTGGAATACGGGGGGAAGGTGTAAAAACACCCCTTGAGAGAGGAGATAGGCCTTGCAGTCTACGAGACTGTCTCATGATGTTGTTTTGCTCCTCAATGGTGAAGGCTTTGTGTCAATATGAGAGTGATAATGGAATAAACACAATTGAATAAATGCAAAAATATGCCAACCACAACAGATGCAAAATGGTGCAACAAGTGAGTGATATGTGCAATATTGGTTTTAGTGCATGAGTTCCCACATGTAGGTTCTTTTTATTATGAGTTAGTGAATTTTTAAAAAGAAAATAAATGTAAATTCCCTATCCGACCTAACGTCCTTCCTCTCAAATGTAACTGTTCCTCCCAAAGCACAATTGATGGTGATAATGGTATCCACGCACCAATTGACTAGTGGAGGTAACAAAGAGCTAGTTCTACCAACGATGGGGCCAATGATCCAATCAAGAAGACTGGGCAACACCTCCCAACGAAAATAGCTAACTTCAGGAGTCAATTTCACTCACAATTGATCCTTGGCGATATCCTAAGTTGGGCCACTAAGATACCTTGCGTCAAGTGTGGATCAGTGGTTCGGCCTGCACTATATAGTGTCGTTTCCCTACAACAAGCTCAGTGGCTTGTAGGGGAGATCAGGGCATCTATACCTCAGTGTTCACTTCCTTGGTCACGACGCACTTCTAATTTGGGTTCTCTTTTAACACTTGCTTATAACAGGATTTTGTAAGTACCCTAAATGACAAAAATGCTATGTTTCAAAATATTCCTAATGAAACTAGATTGGTGGGAATTAATGGATTCCTAACCCAATCAATCCTACCTAACTAAAATATTTTTTGTGACCTCCTGTGGAGGATTTTAGTTGGTTAAGACAACTACAATGTTGATTTTAAGGGGTTTTGTATGTTTCACTTATGAAGTGTAAGAGGGGTATTTCACAATCCCTACCTTTTTTATTCACCAAGCTCACATGAAGTGCGAGGTGAAGATCCTACTTTGGGTTGGGAAAGTATTTAGGTCTCTTATTGTGTGCTAGTGGAGCAAACACATGTGATAAAATAAAAAACAAATGATTCCGTTGGCAAATTAACTAAAAGAGGATATCAAGCAATATGTACTTTTAACTCTAAGAGATGCTCAGGGTGCTTCACAAAATCGAATTAATCTATCTAATAGACAAGTGTGCAATGGAGGTATTTCACACTTCTCACCCTTTTTCTGATTCACCAAGCTCACATGAAGTGCGAGGTGAAGAGCATACTTCGGGCGACAAGTGTCTTTAGGTCCTTGCTTGTGTGCAAAAAGTGTTTTCTTCACTAACAATACTACTAAAAACAACATGTTGATTTGATGCATAAACAAGAAATGGTCCTGAATGCTAGTGACAACAATGAGGCCCGTTGGAAGCCTCAAATGTTGGTTACCTAGTTAAGTTTTGAGAGAGACATAATCTTTACTTCCTAATATTGGTCTAGGTGCACTAATTACTAAAAAATTAAGTAATTGGGTGAATTAGCCTTAATTTAAGTTCACTAGTAAGCAACAATTGGGCTGCCAAATTAAGCTATGCAGATAAAAAGCAAATAAATAATATTAGCCAAACTAGAATTTGCCGCGCGTAATGCACGGGTTAGTACAAAACAAACGTTCTGTAGCGCGGGTAATACATTAACCTTCTGCGTGGGTGCAATGAGCGGTGTAGCACGGGCGTGACACTGGTAACCTGCGTTATGTGCGTGACTATCCGAGTCGAATCCGCGCTATCAACGTGTCAGAGACGCCAGGAACCGTGCGGTTGCGGGAAAAAATAAGCTTTGGCTGTGACAGGGCCAATTTCTGGAAGCAAGAGGTGGAATACCTACTCTCCTGCAAGTGAACAACACCTAGAATTAGATACTTAGCATAAAACAACCTAGTTTAAAAAGAAATGAACAAAAATAAGTATGGTCGCCATTAAAACTGTTGTGGAAAAAATTGCACAAGTGCACTCTTCCACTTGGTGAGAGGCTAAGCCTTGTAAGTTGTAGTAAGGCCTCAGGCCTTGGAGCCCCTTTTTGGTGGTTGGTATTCCTCCAAGTGATCCTGCAAGAGATTGTTAGTGTAGTTCACATTCAAACATGAAAATATTGATGAAAATAAAATAAAAGAGATGGGGAGAAAGATGCGAACTCCAACAACAACCAAAGGTATGCTAAACCACTCTTGTATTTCCCAATGGAATAGCTGTAAAACACTTAGGAGGTGAAGGCTTCAAGGGAAGCCAAAAATCTCCCTTAGCGAGGCCTTTTTTGTCCAAACTAAATGCTAAGTAGATGGAAGAACAATGGAGAGAAACACTTTCCCCTTGATGGTAGGTGGCAAGCAAGCTTGGAAATGCTTGCAATGGTAGGAAATGGTGGGCTATGAGGAAGCTCCATAAATCAAATCCAACAACATAACATTTCTCTAATTTCTCTCTACAATATGCATGTCGATGGCTTTCTTTTATAGGCCAAGAGGTGGCCAACAAACAACTAGATCAAAATGTGAACTCTCCTCCTTCATGAACTAGTTCCAAGGTACATAAGGGGGCTGATTAATGTCACCAAGTGTGTGAGGAGCCAAATTCTGATCCTTGGGGAGGATTGAGCCTTTAATGCATCACTGGGCATGAGTGGTTCTGCCATTTTGATAGTAGTGTGACTACTGAAGGAAAAGCAGCGCGTTGTAGCATGGGCATTGTTCAGATAACCTGCACTATAGCGTGGGTAACATGTGTAATACCTGCGCTACCCTTTGTTTTGACTGTTTCTGGCAATTTTTGGGCTCATGCTATGTTTTGGATCCGTTGAAGATTCCCATGGTGAGATGCATTCTTTATGTTGATGATGCTTTACTGGGTGAGTCGCTGAAATGTCCCATGTGTGCGATTTTTAGGCGTTAAGAGTGGCATCAGAGCTTTTGGTTGCAACACCAAGGTTGTATGGGCTAGAAATGCACACATACAAGCATAAATCAATAATACTTTTGCAAAAACCAGGTTCTGTTAAATGATGGATAATGGGCTAGAAGTAATTTCGAATTAAATTTTGAAATAATCCCCCTTATTGGCGAGTTAAAATTTTGTGCAATTATGAAATTTTAAAAATTTGGGAATTTTAGAGTAGGCCCCACCCGTGCCACGTGGACAGGTGACATGGAAAAGCCATGTGGGTGAGATGTATGACGTGGAGGATCCATGTGGGGATAAGGTATGATATGGAGCAGCCACATCAGACCCACGCATAGGTGATCGTGTGTGACAGAGTGCGAAGGAAGATGGCGATCTGATCGTCAGGTTATGAGGATTAAGATCAACGGTTGGCAACGTTTTAGGATCATGAAGATGCACAAGGGTTAATTAATTAGCATGAGCCTGAAATGAAAACCACCAAGGTGATGTGTTAGCCACTCGTGCATTCAAGATCGTAAAAGCAATTTTGGGAAACTACTTTCCCGTGGAGCCTGAAACAACTTTTAGGTCCGACATGTGGTGATGTGACGTGCAGACATGTGGCAGAGGGTGTTGTCAAGAATGATGGGACCCCCTGTCGATCACGTCAGACATGGAATATCATGCAGATTTGATCGATGACCACTATTCCTTCAGGCCCGTGAACTTTCTCATGAGTTAACCTTTTTGCACGAGCTTGAAATGAAAACTACCTTGTGAAGTGTCTCCCTCTCGTGCTTTCAAGCTTGTAAAATTAGATTCGGGAAACCACCTTCTCATGGATCCTGAAACCTCTTATGTCTGATAAGTGGTAATATGATGTGGTGTAATGTCCACACTTTTGGATTCACCCATTCAACGGTTAGTGTTGTATTTATGAGTAGTAAAATAAGGATAACAGTGGATTTGAGTGTTTCTGAGGAGTTGTAGATGTCCAGGATTGTCCATCCGCCATATTTCATCATCATGAACACTTCTGCATAGTTTGCTCGTGGTTCTGTGGCGTTCCGATGATTTTAATCATTTTGAGTTATTATTGAGCATATTTTAATTAATACACAAAAGGTATTATTTGGAGCATATTATCTAAGGGATGACCTTCGCGTAATAGCTCATTGGAACCAAAACGGAAAGAACTAAAGGATGGATGATGAAAAATGGGCTTCCAATGTCTAGAAATGTCTTAAGAGTGAATTAACCATGTTTTGGCATTAAAAAGGAGTAACAAGGTTTATAAAGTCATTTTAAGTGAATAATTAAAAGGAAGGTTCTAGAAGAAGTTAATAAAAAGAATAAAAAGGAGAACAAGATCTTACCATTGGGGTTTTGGCAAAATCGCTCAAAGCCAAAAAATTGCAGAAATCGAGACTGTGAGAGAAAAACAGAATGTTGCTACAAGCTACATATAGAATTTCATCTAAACATTTTGATGATAATCCAAACAAAATTCCATAATCTGTCAGTAAAGGATAAGTGTCCCTAAATATGTCACAAGGGAAGCATTCACAATCTCGCAGTTTCATTTCAAAAGACGTCTCAATTTTTTTTTCATCTAGCCTTAGAGCAAAGTAAAGAAGCAACAATGCTCCTACAAGAGGGACTAAATACCACCACTAGTAAAGCCAAAGCAATTTACAACTCAGCTACTCATTGAAATGGAAAAATCACACTGTTTTCTCTTGTCTTTGAATGGAAAAAGCAAAAATTTTTGGGCTGATTCACTGCTCTAATCGTGGCACACCCTAAGAATATCAATGACCATAACTAAGAGGTAGAAGTTCCACAAGTATACACTATGTTCCATTCACCATGCCCAAGCAATGCCTAAATAGGGGCATGGCCATGTCTAAGAAAACATGTCATCAACTGCTAACTAATCATTTCTAATTAACAATAGAGCAATTAAGCACCAACAAGTTGACACATGAATGGTATCAAGCACTCAACACCACAAAGTCTTTGCTCTCTTAACATGCTACATAGCATTACAGGAAAAACACTATCTATAAATCCTGGCATTTATTTATATTCCAACACATGTAACCAAATTCAACAGTGACATGCACCAAAAACATGCAAACTAGATTAAAAAGGGAGCACAATCAATTTCTATTGCAAATTCACCAAGCAAATCGATTGATTTCAAGCAAAGCTACCATAGTTAATAAACATAAATACATGTTTTAGTTCCTTTTTCTCAAACTCAAACAATAGTGATAAGGCACCCATAAACTCTAAGTATAGATTCCACTGGTGCAAATGGAGATGGCATTGACAAAGTATTGGTGGACAAGAACGAGAAAAAGCACGACTCTCAATATTCAAAGCAGGGCACATCAATAGGAACTTTGAGCGAGAACCGCATAACAACATTTCACACTAAACACTAAAGCGCACTGAACATATCAATTAAAGGCCTCCATAGCCACATAATAAAATATACAAGAAACATTATCAAAACAAAAATTATGATTATTTTCTTTGCACAAATGAGACAGGAATAGAAAAATAGACCATAGTCCATAAACCCCCCACCTCCTATATATGAAAGCCAGTAGGACAAAAATGGATACAGCATGTCATGTAAATGGCACAATATGCCATAGACACAACAACAAGAATTATCATCATGATAAAATGTACAATTCATATAACCAACATAGATCCATATTCCAACAGTTCCAACCTTCAAATTACCATCCCGAATGTTGAAGGCAAGTGGGATAAAAGGTGGTTAGGAGTATGCATCCCAACGTTTGTTGATGCACCAAATCATAATGTTCGCATGAGGCTTCATCGTCCCGACCACCCACATCAGATTTGGTAACTTAATGTTCTTAGATTCGCCTGAACTCAGTGTCTTGTTCCCACTTGATGCCATTAAATGGTGGGACTCTCCTGTATGAAAGGTACAGTTTTGGGGCTTGCAAAACTTCCCATTCTCATTCATGTCTATAATGCCACCCTCGGAAATGATTTTTCCCCATAAAACAAGGAGATGATTAAATAACCAACTGTTCACTGTAGGGTTAGGCCACGTGGGGCTGCATGTCATGCCAATCGTCCACTGGTCAAGTCCTTTATGCGTCATTATTTTGACAATGATACGTCCTCGTCGGGAGGGAAATTTTCCGATGCCGCAATATTAGTGCATGTTTGCCAGATGTTCAACTCTGTGCCTCGAGTTGGCGAGCATATGAGGTCTTGATTATCCCATTCCATCCTAAATTTTGTTAGCATGTTCGCTACTTTGTTGGCACTTTTTTTCACTTGGGAGGGAATGATGACTAATCTCTCTAATAGGATAGATGAGAGAGTCTCAAGATGCCCAAGGAGGCACCAACTAGGAGAGAGGAAGTCCATCTTTGAGCCATTCAGGAACCTCATAAGGAATTGTAAGACAATTTGGGAATCCCCTCAACAATGATGCGATACATTTAACTGAATGACATGTTGAACACTTCTAATGAAAGCCCATAACTTCGCCACATTATTGGTCTCACGACCGATACTACCAGCAATGATATAATAAATGTGGCCCTACCCATTAATGAAAACAATACCAAAGCTAGCGGAGCTCGGGTTTCCTTTGGAAATTCATTTTCATAAAGCCTTGAGGTGGACAAGACCATATAGTAGGATTGGATAGGACCATACAGAGCTTTATCATGTAAATGTTTTATATGTCTTTTTACGATAAAGTAATTGAAGCCTATATTTGTATAAGTAAGTAAAAGGTAAAAATATTTGGATTTTAAAATGTATATATATTTTTATAATTAATTTTGTTAATGAAAATAGATTTAAGTGTTTATTTATATGTTAAAATTTACTTGTAGGTTATTATTATGATTGATTTTTTAAAAAATATTTTTTTTGGTTATTTTTCTATAGCATGAAATTGTATGATCAAAATTTTCTAAAGGTAAAATATCATAGCAAAATGTAAAAAGTTTTGACACTTATGAATTTTCATAAAACGTAAAATGACAGGCATGAAAAATATAAAACCATCATGAAATCCTCACTTGACAGGTAGAGAAGATTTGAAATTACAGGCCTGGTCGGAAAATTAGCCAACAAAGACGACGAGTGAAGTTGCATTGAGAGGCGAGGCCTCCTGCAACAACAAGGATTGGAGCCTTGTTAATGGTGATTATAGTAGGGACGTGTCTACTCTAATTAACCATATTACTATGAATTAGTGAGATTCAATTGACAGAAATGAAGCAATTATCTAAGCTTTCCTAATATATTTAACCATTTTGAATTCAAACTAAACTTGGAGGAAAAAACTTAAACTCATAAATGGGAGGGAAAATTGAACTGCTTCATATAACAACAAAGAATAAATGATACTTACTTACAATATTGCTTGAGGTGAATCCATTCTCCTTTGCTTTGAGCCATCCTTCTCCATCATTTCCTTTGATCCTTCAATAGCTTTGTGTTGAAGATGAGCTTTCCAACCTTGAAATCCTTCCAGCATGCCTTTACTCTCTCTTTCTGTCCCTTACTATGCCCCAAATGCATTTGTTTTATAGTATTGACAAATGAGAATTCAGGATTCAACTTTCAATATGGGATAATACATTTTCTTGATTTTTGATTATTTTTACCCAAAAACCCACTTTCTATAGTATTTCAGGCTTTTTGTCACAAATTCAGATTTCTCAGGCACAATTAATGCAGGTTTTGTGCATTTCTTCTCACTGTTGACTGGTGGAGACTAGATATGATCCTTTAAGCGGGGAGTTCAATCACTGAACCTTGCCACTTTAGGTTACCTCTTTCTTCACTCAATCCTTCCGATTATGGAAGTAGTGATTAGATAAGAGAGGACTATTCTCTTATGTACTTGTCTTTTGTCTTCATGTTGCGGGCGAATAGTAAAATGTGCTTCTAACTTTCACTTGTTAAGGGTGTTAATTTGATTGTTAACATATGCCCCCTAATGTGTGAGGCATGAATCGGATCTAAGGGCCAAAATACATTATTTATTCATACTCTTCATATTGATACTCGTCATACTAATACTCTTTATTGATCAAAGCAAGGATGAAAAAGGATTAGCTCATGGGCACAAGATTCAAGATAACACCTGCAAGTCAAACATAACAATTTCTCAGATATACAATATCTTCTTGAGGCGGGAATACCCATGCTCATTAGTAAAAAAGCATGGCCACGAACAATACACAGTGGATCCATGTTAAAAATAAAATTTTCAGAAGTGTAAACATGCACTTTGATGAGTGCGAGAATAAGGTCTTCATTGAACTTCTAACATGGTAGTTTAATCTTGCGCTGTAATGTCCCCATTTTGACCCCCTTTGCATTAAATCGTAAATGATGTAAATATTGTAATTTAATCATGGTGAGGAGCTCAAGGCCAAGGCCCCACCATTGATTTAGCGTTTTATGTATCGGCAATTAAAGAAATAGATGCATATGGTTCTTGTGCTAGATAGGCACAATGTAAATAAGACATCATGTAAATACGAATTTTAATGAAAATACCCACAACTAGCTAGGCAATGCAACAAAGAGATGGGGCATGATTTCTACAAGGAATAGGGAGGGAAATTATTCAAACCCTTGAGCCAATGGTGTTAATCCATGTGTCAATGAGAAAACCCATAAACCACCAACTACCCATTTTGGGTTATGGACCCAATCATTTAATTCTTCCAGAAATTGGTTGAGGTAGTTAATGCCTTGGGAATGAAGAGGTATGGCAGTCAATTTCGTGCATGGGAAAGCCATCAACCTGGGAAATCGTATTTTGTCTCCTTGGGCAAGAAAACACCCATGAAATGGTGCCCAAAGCCATTCTAAACCCACAGTCTTTCCTCTCTCACGCAGTCTGAACTACTGGGTCTTTCCCCATCACGTTTTTCACCATTTTTCCTGCATTTTTCCATGCCTGGGAGTCATTTTTGCAATATATAGCAGCTGGGGGAGAAGGGCCACGATTTGGGGACTGTGATGGAGGTTGTTTTTGCCCCAAAATGCCCATGGACGTTTTTCTGAAAATGATCTCTGCTCTCCAGGGTTGTTCCCCAATTGCCATTTCGTTTTTGGGCTTGCCCACGTTTTTCTGAATTGGTAGAAACCTCCTCTTTGGGCATCCCACTAAAGAAACGTTTTTCCTCATGCCCAGCAATTGTGGTTTTGCTGTTTTGTGCATCCCTGTTTTGGTTTGAATCTGTGAGCAAGAAATTTGGGGTGGTAGTGGATAGAATTGGCTTGATAAACCTAGTGGGGGGAGATAACCTCTCAAGAAGATCAAGAGGGCTTTGGCTACTCTTCTATGCACACCCTGAGAGCACTAGATGGGGAAGGTATGGCTTGAGGGACTGTGCAGCAGTGAAAAGAATACTTCCTTGTGCTGGGTGTGTAGGTATTGTGGGTGCCAAGCTAGATAGATCTTGTAAGGTTACCCCTGGCTCTGTGCTTGAGCTCACTAGCTTAGCCACTCTTCCTTTCCATTTCCTAGCAGCCTGATAAACCCAATCGTAGATTGGCTTGGCTCATCTTGGTGTATGCTTGGCTATGTGTGAGTCTGCTGTTCCCTGGTTCCTTGTAGTAATCATGCCCACCTCGGGGGTGGCAGTTGTATCAAGAGGTTGATAAGCACAACTGGCCTATGGTTGGGTGGAACGTTGCATATGCATAGCTGATTGCTTGGGACTACTTGTTGAGATAAGTATTCTCTGTTATAAATTCTGAAATGTCTTTATTTAATGGCTGTCATAGAAATGTTGAACGTATGTTAGATATTAAACATGGTTTTTTTTTAAAATTTTGCTGTGTTTCTATAACATGCACATGTATATGTCTTTTTATCAATGAGTTTTTACTTAATGGATATGGGGCTAGATGCCCAGTTTTAGCATCACGTCCTCTCTATCATGCTGGTATGATGGGAGGGGACATTACATGCGCAACTTGGGTAGTACATCGATAAGTGATACAACTGTTTTTCCCAAGGTCTTCAATACAAACTAACGATAATACAAATTTATATCATGCGAATAAATGAACTGATGTCGAGCACAATAAAACATCATCTGATTACCGGTCATTGATGTATACCGTTAACATATGTGAAGAGACCCACCGATAATGATGATGTAAACTAAGGTACTGAGTACAAACTAGCAAGTGTGAATAGATGTTATGAAGTCGAACACTTGCAAAATCAAATAATAAGGGGTCATTGATGTATACCCATTGTCATTTGCGAGGAAACCTGCCACTAATGACTGCAAGATCCAAGGTACTCCTGGGTTTTTAGATCCATTTCCTGGATGATGATTTGGTGTCGATAGGAATAGATCAATTGGAAGGAGGACATTAATGCATCCCACATCAACTGATACAAAACAAAGATCAATAGTCCGATATGATTTGGTAGAACTGCGATATCCAACACTGTATACTGACACAAGGAAGGCCGACATGATTGGTCAAGAATATTTTAGGAATGGCCGACATTGTTTGAACTTCCCTTGAACACATAGCACGATGCAAAATGGACACTTGGCAACATAAGATTTGAGTAACCAACCTTAATGAAATCCGTCAATGCCAGATGCATTAATGAAAGCTCCATTGATGACGGGAAGGATAACCCATCGTGGAGATCTGTTCAAAATACTGGTACAATTTCCTAAGGCAAATGTAGATGGTGTACTGACGACATATACCAAATTATGTGCCATGTTCAAGGGAGACAAGGACTGACTGTTGCCATTTCTTTAAGGATATAATATGAAATGATTCAATTCTCCCCCTTTTTGGATTTTTGTGTTTTCCAATTTTTAACCTTTTTCTTTTATTAGCTTGAAAAAAGAATAAAGCATGCTACATTAGAGGAAACAAGTGTCTCAAGGGCCTGAAGCAAGCTAAGGCAAAGATACATATTGCAAACAAGGGCTGAGCTAGTTATGTACACTCTTATGGGTGTTTCCTCCATGGGTATTGGTCAATTATACAGAAGCAATGGTTTATAGGCATCATGTAACAAAAAGTTACTGCAAAGGCAAATATGCAGCATAAGCAATAAGCAACGAAGCAATTTTAGACAATAGTTCATTTGTTTGCGTAGGACGACATTACAATACCTCCAAGGCCGACATGGCACATGGTACTTGAGCTAGGTCCTCAAGAACATTACCGTTCTGAGCAGCTCGCGTGTTAGGATTATGCATTGTTCTATGTAGAACACCTTTGGGGGGGTGTGGTACTAAGTCTATGGCTGGTTTCTCAATGGAGAGAGAACCACTTGGATGTGCTATTGATTGACCCAATGTACTAGGAGGGACATCATAAGAATCGGATCTTGTTTGAATGTTCACCTCATGATCACACATGAAGACATTGGCATTGGGATCATTTCCCCCTTGCGGGCGTGTTGGATGGTTTCCCCTTGGTGGGGGTACTGGTGTCGTAGAAACCATTTGCTGATGGTGCTGTGGAAAGGGTTGTGTCAAAATAATGGGTTGTTGTTGCCCACCACATTGAGTCATGATTGGTGCATCTCTTTTCTCAGAGTTAGCATTTTGCTTACTCTTGTATTTATTCCTCTTTCCTCTAAGGTCTATGGATTGGATTGTGAGGATGTCAGAATTCTGGGAAGGATTAGCACTTTGCGTACCCTTATACTTATTCTTCTTTCCTCTAAGGTATATGGATGAGACTATGAGGATGTTAGAAGTGTTGGAAGGATTAATAGGCTGCTGCATTTCCTGGTTGGCTGTGGGTTGCGAAGTCTGAACAGACATTTGTCCCATTTGCTAGGTAATGTGCTCAAGTTGGTTGACAGAATCCATCATACCATCGGCATGAGGTCCATGTGGTGGCCTCCCTGGATCAGATGCAGGTTGTGCAGGTTAGTTCCAAAAATATTGGTTACTTCCTAGAACCTGACCACTCCATTGCAGAATGGGGTTAATGGGTGGATTTCCCCCTTGCGGGGTTAGGCCCCAAAAAGATTGGTTACTTTCTAGAACTTGACCACTCCATTGATATGGTCCTTGGGTGTGATAAGCGTTCCAAGGTGGGTTCCCCCCTTGCGAAGACTGACCCCAAGAATATTGGGTACTTCCCAGAACATGACCAATGGGTGGATTGCTCCCTTGCGGAGGTGGACCCCAAGAAGATTGGTTACTTCTTGGATCCAAACCACACCATGACAGTTGTCCTTGGGCTTGAAATTAATTCCAAGGTTGATTTCCTCCTTGAGGAGGTTGCATCCAAAAAGATTGGTTACTCCCTGAATGTTTTCCATTCCATCGTGGAACATGATGGATGGATGGATTGTCCCCTTGCAGAGGTATGCCCCAATAAGATTGGTTACTTGCCGGAACCTGATCATCCATTGATTGTTTCCTTGGGTTTTATAAGCGTTCCAATGTTGATTACCTCCTTGTGAAGGTGGGCCCCAATAAGATTGTATACTTCCTGAAACCTGCCCACTCCATTGCGCAATGGGGTTGATAAGTGGATTTCCCCTAGGCATTGTGCTAGGATAAGTCAGAGGATAAACCCCGGGGAATTTCCACTAATACGTGGAGGATAACCCCAATTGGCATTAATGTTCCATGGTCCATTGCTTCCGCCAAGAATATTACCATTCCATGGTGAAGGGTTGCCCCCAAAAGTAGAACTTGGACAAGCGTTTGGTATACCAAGAGTATTTTGGTTTACTCCTTGTGTGTTTTGACCTTGATTAGCCAAACCATATGGAAAACCATGTTTGGTACGACACACCCCCCAGTAGGGATTCCTGTAGACGAAGTGGATGTACTTCCGGGATTGGAACCCAAAACTGTACCAACTAGCACTGATGTGGTGGTTGAACTTGTGATAATGACATGTATACTAACTATTGGGATTGATGTAGAGGCCAAAGTGGAAGTATTGCTACCTTCTGCTACTATTTGAGGTTGCGATGATGTAGCCCCTCGTGCTCTTGATGAATTCATAGGGTTAAGTATTGTATTTTGCATGTTATTCAAACTTTAAAAAATGGGGTTGATATTACCCAGTGACTTACGGATAGTAAGTACAACTGGTTCTGAAAGACTCATCAAAGGTGGAATTACGTGAGCATTTGTGTGATTTTTTAATGTCTCAATTTCAACTAGAGTAAGATCATGAACTATGTCTGTATTCACTTCGTGATGTGACGATGAATTCTTAGGGTTTGTTTGATGTTGTTCCTCTCGAGAAATATTAATTGAGTTTAAAATCAATTCTGTTTCCAAGTCACTAGGATGTGGTGTTTGTATCTATCTCTGCAATTTAGCAGGGCCTTCAAATTCCGGTGACTCACCTTGCTGCCGCCGTGACTGGCGGATCGAGAGAGTAGCCACTTCGAATTTTTTGATAAAATGATTTGTTTAAAGTGGTACACTTAATCAAAACAATCCTAAAGGCAATCTAGACTCAACAAAAAGAAAAGTTTCCACACAGTAAAAATTTCCTATGAATCCAAGCAAGCAATCTACTTTTCCAAAGAACCGAAGCTTAGTGAAAAGATGGAGTAGAGGGCCTTTCGAAACTAGCAGCTGCTGAGGGATATTAAGCCTCAAACAATTACTAATAGCGAAGGTTTGAGAAACAGTTACACTAAACTTTAATCACCAAAGGTGCAAGTATTGGTTGTTGACCAATCACCCTCCAAAGGAGTAAAAGCTTCAAAGTCTATCTCAGGTAATGCAAGTGCCCCCCACTCACAATAGCCTATGTGATATCCTAGGAATAACAACTAAGGTTACCACTTCACAATCGACGATCGGGCAGAACAGTTGCAAGTCTAGGACAACTCTCATAACCAGGTATTCCAGAAAAGTGATGTCACCCCAAGGACTTGTCACTTACATGGAATTCCGTGATGATCTCATATCCCACTAAACAAGCAAGAGCGGGGCTACCACCCTTACTTATCCAAATTGACCTCGTGTTTCACACATGTGTTAGATGCGCTTTCCTAAAAAATAGTTTTTGCTACTAATGGATTTATACTCTCAATAATCAATGCTAGTTTCAAAATTTTTGTAGCCAAGGAGTGTTAACTCTCCAATCCTAATCCATGGAACTAGCCTAACCTTGTTGGTGATATGAAAATCAAATCTTGGTTATTTTTAGATTAAGCACCAATTTTAAAGGTACTTTGCTTAGTTTCAGGAGTGGAAGTGAAACTGGTGGTGTGTTGACTCGAACTTTTGAACCAAACAATGCAATATGCTCACTAGTATACCTTTCAATTCGATGAATGCTCTAAATTGGTGAAAGTTAGAGGTTCTTGTGCATCTTCCAAAAATGCAAGTTGCAAAATAATATTAAAATAATTTTTTTCTACAACATGCATAAAACTCTTTCGAAATGTTTGAATAAGTTTCCAAATATATGATGTTTTGGTGATACAAAATTTTTGGTAGTTTTTTTTAATGTTTTAGGAACATTTCTTCGGAAATATGGTTAATTATTAATTTCAAAAATTGATGTAAAGCAAACAAATATCTCACTTGAAATGAATCTAATTCTGTTACACGAGGGAATTTTGTTTTTCGTTTGCAGGGCCACCCGAAAGTGCAAGCAAAGAGGATATGCAGAGCCCTTTTAAGAATTATGAAGTAAACATTACAAATGAGATCTACTTTCTCGTTCACAAGATCGTCTGAAAGCCCAAGTGAAGAGGATACGGTAGCTCAAGAATTGTATGCAAAAATTCAAATCTACTCTGTTACAAGTGAGATCCACTTTCTCATTCACAAGATCGCTCGAAAGCCTAAGTGAAGAGGATACAGTGGCTCGAAAACAAATTGCTTGAAAAATCAAATCCTAAACTATTACAAATGAGATCCACTTTCTCATTCAAAAGATCGCTCGAAAGCCTAAGTGAAGAGGATACAGTGGCTCGAAAAGAAATTGCTTGAAAAATCAAATCCTAAACTATTACAAATGAGATCCACTTTCTCATTCACAAGATCACTCGAAAGCCAAAGTGAAGAGGATACAGTGGATTGAACACAACTTATCTCAAGAAATTTGAAGATTAAAGCTACAACTCTCTCTAATTGTGCATGGGAAAAATGAAATATTGTAGATGCAAAACAAAAAATTACTAATTAAAGTTGTTTCTTTGGTTTTGGAGGGATTTTTTTTCAAATTATCTCAATGTGTAATGTTCAATTTTTTGAATTTTAATGCAAATTTCCTTATGGATTGTTTTCAAATGATCTTTTAATTTATTATGGCTATGATTTTGTTTCTTGTTTTAGGTTGGAAAGCATGTGTAACTCAAAAATTAAAATGCCTAAATGTTCTTTAAACAAATTTTCATGTTTTTCCAATTTTTACCATTTGCAAACTATTCATTTAATCAATTTTTTTATAGAAATCAATGCTAATTTCATCAAATCAGGGATATAAATGCAAAATATAACCTCAAGCAGTCAGGTCTATAACAAATTACGAGAAACATTTGAAAGAAAATGCCAAATTAGGCCATTCTTAAAGGTTTTGGAGGGAAAATTCAACTTTAAAGTTTTCAAATCAAAGCCTCCCAAATTTTTCCAAATATGTGGTAAATTGATCCTAAAATGTTTGTAATGTCATCTATAGGTCTTTAAACACAAAAAATATGTCTAAAAGTGGCCCTAAAACAATAATTTCTCACAACTAGGTTTGATAATTTTCTTGCAATTTTGAACCAAAAAGCTTATAAAACCTTTCAAAATCTTCAAAATATTAGCTAATTAGGGTCCGTGTAAGGTCTAAAATCTAAGTTAAGGGATTCCTAATCCAATCAAATAAAAAAAATCACAAGAAACCAGACAAAAGTGAGAAAACTAGGTCCAAAAATCAAATCCCTCGGTTGACACAGGTGTAGAGTAGTATACAATGCGACAATATGAAATTTGCGCACCCTTTGAATAGAGCAGGTGAGTAATTGGAACACTTTGTTCAACATACATGGTGCTTCCATTTATATTGGCGCACTGTGTTCACAGACAAGGTGCAACTCTATTCCAAGATCAAGAAACTCACAAAGCCAAGCCCAATTTTCAATATTTTTAGGTTTTTAACTGTTGAATAAGGCCGGTTTTAGGATTCTAAGGGTCTTTAAACTTGATACACAGGTCCTATAATAGTTTTAAGGCATGAATTAATTAGATCTTTAAGGTTTGAACACCATTTTTTTTTTTGAAAAATTCAAATTAAAACCCAAGTGGAGTCGCCAATTTGTTAATCCTAAGGTAGGCATACCCATGCTCAGCCGTAAAAAAACATGGCCACGAACAATACACAATGGATCCATTTTAAAAGTAATTTTTTCAGAAGTGTAAACATGCACTTTGATGAGTGCGAGAACGAGGTCTTCATCGGACTTCTGACATGGTAGTTTAATCTTGCACAGCTTGGGCAATGCATCGATAAGTGATACAACTTTTTTTCCCAAGGTCTTCAATACAAACTGACGATAGTACGATTTTATATCATGCAAATAAATTAATTGATGTCGAGCATAATAAAACACCATCTGATTACCGATCATTTATGTTTATCGTTAGCAGATGCGAAGAGACCCACCGATAATGATGATGGACTCTAAGGTACTGTGTACAAACTAGCAAGTGTGAATAGATGTTTTGAAGTTGAACACTTGTAGAATCAAATAATAAGGGGTCTGTTAATGGTGATTATAGTAGGGATGTGTCTACTCTAATTAACCAAATTACTATGAATTGGTGAGATTCAATTGACATAAATGAAGCAATTATCTAAACTTTCCTAAGATCTTTAACCATTTTGAATTCAAACTAAACTTGGAGGGAAAAATTTAAACTCATAAATGGAAGGGAAAATTGAATTGCTTCATATAACATCAA
The DNA here is from genome assembly GCA_027924585.1 of Larix kaempferi. Lineage (NCBI taxonomy): Eukaryota > Viridiplantae > Streptophyta > Pinopsida > Pinales > Pinaceae > Larix > Larix kaempferi. The sequence goes on along the minus strand of BSBM01000817.1, from coordinate 614,198 downwards.
ATAAGAAATCATACTTACTTACAAACTTGCTTGAGGTGAATCCATTCTCCTTTGCTTTGAGCCATCCTTCTCCATCCTTGCCTTTGATCCTTCAATAGCTTTGTGTTGAAGATGAGCTTTCCAACCTTGAAATCCTTCCAACATGCCTTTACTCTCACTTTTTGTCCCTTACTATGCCCCAAATGCCTTTGTTTTATAGCATTGGGAAATGGGAATTCAGCATTCAACTTTCAATGTGGGATAATACATTTTCTTGATTTTTGATTATTTTCACTCAAAAACCCACTTTCTATAGTATTTTCAGGATTTTTATCACAAATTCAGAATTCTCAGGCACAATTAACGTAGGTTTTGTGCATTTCTTCTCACTATTGACTGGTGGAGACTAGATACGATCCTTTAAGTGAGGAGTTCAATCACTGAACCTTGCCTCTTTAGGTTACCTCTTTCTTCACTCAATCCTTCTGATTATGGAAGTAGTGATTAGATAAGAGAGGATTGTTCTCTTATGTACCTATCTTTTGTCTTCATGTTGCAGGTGAATAGTAAAATGTGCTTCTAACCTTCACTTGTTAAGGGTGTTAATTTGATTGTTAATAAGCCTTGCATTTGGAAACATGCGACGCCAGAATCGTAACAACAACGCCCTGGCCGTAAATGGATGATGTGATCCACCATGGAAAGAAGGAATCTGCACAATCTAGCCCGAAACACTAGCTGCCAGTATTGAGTACCATTGCAATTCAAGAATCGTATAACAAACAATATGTACTGAAAATATATAGATCTTGTTCTACAAAGGAAATACATGAGGCTGAGGTTGAATTATCTACTTACTATAAGTGCGAATATTATGAGAATGAGCACGAAGATGTTTTTGAATGGAGCACACGTTTGTCTGCCATCTCCCCAGTAGAACAAGCAAATCCATGTAAGAGATAATATAGCAAATACCCAACAAGAAAAAGTCAAGTGCTGCATGTGATGATTATCATGATCAAATAAGCAATGAAAAATGAACATGAAAATTTGAAGTGATGCATCATCAATACAAAGAACTCAAAGCTCAAGCATAAATATATCTATCAACTATATTTCCTTAAAGCAACATAAGTTAGAGACCTCACCTATGTGACGAAATAGTTTGCAAGGGATGATTAAGAGACGATAAACGATGGTAAGCCCTTAAAAGAGCAAGGATCAGATGAACATATATTGGAGTAATGATGATTAATATGAGAGAATTGAGTGCTAAATTCAATAGTTATGATAATTAATCTGAGAGAATTGAGTGCTAAATTCAATAGTTATGATAGTTAATATGAGAGAATTGAGTGCTAAATTTATGTAATGATGCGAATAATCAGAATCGACGCGGCTTGTCATATCAATGGTGAAGAGGCCCTGTCAGGTTTGAAGTTTTATAAGGTCCGATAGTTGGGAAAATCCACGGAGGGCCCAATAAAGCTCTCATGGGGGTTGGAGTTTTGCGAGGCTTGCAAGAACCATACAAAACATGGGAATAATCATACTCAATAAGTTCTCCAAATTTGTGCTCGATAATGTTCTTGTATTGATTTTTACTAAAAGGTATGTAGGGTTACAAACTCTTACTCTATGGCCTTTTAAAAATGAGCTTAAAGTAAAAAATTATTTTAAGTTGGTATTATAAAGAGATGAAATGAATTATAAATGATAAAGTTATTTTAATTTGAGTAAATAGAATGTAATATTTAGGAATAATATAAGATACATTTGTAAAATAAGATTTTTTTTAAAAAGGCGTTTATTTGTAAAATAAGATACATGTGTTATCATAATTTAAATTTGAGTGAGTATAATTACTCCTCACAATCACTCCCTCTAAATTTAATTGACAGGAAAAATGAGATATCATACAACAATATTTTAATATAATACTTCTGAGAACCACTTTTTTTTCTTAAATATAATACTTCTCACAACCATTTTTTTAGTCCCTACCAAGGAAGGGTTATATGGGAATTCAAAACTCTTTGACTTTTTACTAATGCTTAATTTTTTATATTGTTTGGGATAATGTTTTCCAACGTTTTCATAAAATAGTTTATTAACTGAATTTTCTGAAAATTAAAAATATATATTTTATTTTTTGAAAAAGGAAAATGAAAATTTTTCATTGTTGAAGGACGCCGAAGATTTGACATAAATTGTCAAAATTTTACACCTCAACTGGTTGGTAGTACACATGACAGTGTGAAGGGAAGCGAGGATCTGTATATCTCTGTAAAATTCGAAATCATCTTGAAAACGTTATGGTGCTGCCCAGGTTCGAACTGGAACCTTCAGTGTGTAAGACAGACGTGATAACAGACTACACCACAGCACGATATGACAATTAATGTTAATTTTATCTTACGACAGACTAATTCAAAGATCACCCTCAACTTCATCACCATTTACAGCGTTTTTTTTGTTAACCAACTGAAACAAACTTATATGGAAATATAGGTTTTTTCATCACCATTGTGAAGGCTCCACCATCTGCCACGTGGTCCTCCTGGCACACTCTACTGATCGGAGCTCTATTTCTTATCGACCTGCTACTTCTGCTCAAGGCTCCCACCCCACTTCCATGTAGTCCATCCAAATCATCCATTTGGAGCTTGACCCACATCACTTGATCAATAGTAGGTCCACCTTTTGACTATAATTGTTTAAAAAGATTTCCAGTCTAATCTGGAAGGTCATGCTCAATATCCTTCAAGTTCTTTGTTGTAAAATATTTTCAATGAGAGGCATTCCACTTAAATTCATTTGTTTGTCAGTTCTTCATAGTGTTTTCCATTGATCCAGAATGTCGGCAATCATATTTCAAAATTCACCGATCTTATGTATTGGGGTGGTTATTTGATGGATTTCAAATCAAAGGAAACAAAAAGATTGTTGTTTCCAGGCAGGTGAAGTGGCATCCTTTCATGTTGGATCCTAGTCTTCCTCGGTCAATTGAAGTAGGACAGATCTCAACTCGCACACAGTTTAAACCCTTCTGAGTAAGGCTACAAGGCTCTCTTGTCTATGGCCTTAAAATTATAGCAATCAGTTTTCGACGGCTTCAGAAAAAGAAGAAATGGAAGGAATGATTAACGAACTCGCAAGTCATAATTTTCTCGCGTGACTCTCAACGAGTTGATTTTTGGGCTATTCATTTCATGGATTAAGCGCCATAAGTAGATTTCTCTAAAATAACGCATGCTTTTGATCGAGAGAAGTGGGATGAAAAAAAACCAGAGCTACACTATATATGCTTGTTAGGATTTTGCATGGCAATCAATACTTAGGTTTAGTTTCTAACTCTACATGCAAACATTCTCTTGCAACATTTTTTTCTAGAGCTTGACCAAGATTTGTCTAAAGGAAGGAATAGTGTGGGGGCACGAAGAATGAAAAATTGTTGTGAGGTTAGGTCTATTATGTACATTCAAACCTAGTTTAATATCAGGCTAGAAACAAATGTCTATGAAACCGATCTAGAAATATTATAATTAATGCATACAATGGTTTATCTATTCAAATAACTGTAACTAGATGAAGATGATGTGCATTGCATATCGGGATTTCCAGTCTCAATTGAACAGATTATGCTCAAAATTGAATTGAAGATGAATTTGAAAGGAGATGGGAGGAGTGTGTTGCAAGTCAAATGGTGAGCACTGGGCTGGTAGATATAAATTATAACAACACTCCCCAAAATTTGAAAAATTCCCCAGTCTCACCACACTTCCAAGGCGCTCCAGTGAGCGTCCACACTTCCAAGGCGCTCAGAATCAGGTAGAGACGCACCAACGTGGTATTTCTACTGTGCTGATGGCGGTGTCGTTGCTCACATTCACCCAGAACTGTGGCACAAACCACCAAAACCTGATGGAATCCAATCTGCGACTAAGCTGAGGGATTAAATTTAAATATCTATTGTCTTTTTTATTCATCATGTGAGCTGCAAGACCAACCTGTTCAGACAACAACTTCTTGATATTCATGATTTCAGGTGTGGTTGGTTGTGTTCTATTTTGGACTTTTTTTTAATTGGATTAGTGGAAAGAAAGATGATCAACTGGATCAGTAAGTTTAGATGGCATCAAGATTAAGATAAGAGAGACTCTGAGTAAAATTAAAGATCTGGGTGTTTTGATTGCGTAAAACCATAATTAGGGTTGATATAAATATCGACACATATTATTTATCGACATTGTATCCATTGCATTCAAGTAAGTGGATACAAGTTATGTTGCCTCCTATAACCTCCAACCTCCATTAATGAGTCAATAACATCTCATCCATTGAGATCAAAGGCACATATATAAAAGTAATAAGAGGCATGAACACCACAGGATTTGAAAACGTTTAGCCCATGCCTGCATATATATATATATTGTTTAGTAAAACCCTAGTCAGGCATTAGGGTTGAAATTATGCATTCACATGGTGATTGACAAGAGATGTTGTTGTTGTATGTTTTTATGTTTTTGTCAAGCAATACTCACTCTTTGTCAAGCAACACTCGCTATCATGTCAATGACTGCAACTTTAGCAAAGAAGAACAAGGCACGTTTATTTTGGACATCGTGAAAAGGGTTCTCCCTCCTTCCACGCTTATCTTGCTTACTCTTCAAGATTTCAGCGTCTCTGATCTGGATTTCTAACAAAGCCAAGTCTTGAAAGACCTCCTATATTCATACGGTACTCAGATTGTTCCTACAACCTTTATTGTAGAGTGAAAATAATGATAACAAAACGATGGCATTGATGGCTTCCGGTAAAGACCGATTGAAGAAGGTATGTCTGCATTCTTTCCTGTTTCATTTCTATTGAAAGGTTTTGTGCAGCAGCTGCATATTCTTCATACATTTATCACATTAATGATGAAAATTTCGTTGTGTTGCATCTCATAGTTGGAGATCAATATTTACTTAAGCTTTTGGTTTCATAACTTTGTATGTTTTTGGTGTCTTGATATGAGCAGAGGTCCAGGAAATCCACATGATAAAAGTAGAATGACTTAAGAAGTTTATATGCTTATTTCATTGAGAAGTACTAAGTCCAGATTACACTTTTGAATATGATTCCAACACCTTGGGAGATGCTGAACTCATGCATATCCACCAAATGTATGATAGGCCATGTAAGTGTGGAGGAGTATGCCAAGAATGCCACGAAGAACAAGAAACATATGAGTCAGAAAGTTCTCCCCAATTAGATGAGCAAAGGTTGTTTGCTGCATGGACCAAGCAACATCCTAAGAATGAATCTCCTTCTGAAATAGAATCAGAAGCAGTAAACTGCTTCATGGCCGGAACATAAGAAGAAGATCAAAAGGTTCTGATGAAGAGAGCAATAGCCCAAATGAAAGAAGGAAATAAAAAGGATGAACTGGTGAACAACTTTAATAAAATTTTCCTTGATGATCGAAAGGGAAAAGGAATAAAAGGTGCCAGAGAAAAATTTAGAAGAAAATATGTACATGATTCAGAAGAAGAAGAGCAGGAGGATTCAGACAAGGAAGACAACAAGTGGACACGGAAGGCAGCATACCTGCCTAGTATGGAGAAAAATGTTTATCCCCTCCTTACAAAGATGCACCAGGAGCCACAAAAAATAGATCTGGCAACACTTCACAAGGAACACCTGAAATTAGTACAAGAAGTCAAAGAGCTCAGAGTTACAATTGAGAAGCTGAAAGTACAAGCAGAAACATCTCAACCAGAGCTACCACGGCAGGAAGATGAAATGCATCTCATGATGCCTGTCCACTAGAAGACAATAGTAAAGTTGCAAATCAAAGTACATGAAGATGACATAATGGTGTTAGCATTGATTGACTCAGGAGCAGACATGTGTTTTCTCAAGAGGAAGTATGTTGATCCAAATTACTGGGAACCATGCCAAGCCCCAGTCAGAGGTTTTGGAGGAAGAAAGGCAGTAGAATATAAGACCAGCCATGGAAAGGTATGCCTTGGCAATTTTTGTATAAATTGTATTTTCCTACTTGTAGAAGATGATTTTGCACATGAATGTGTAATAGGAACTAGTCTGTTGTCAACCACCATCCCTCATGGAGTAAAATATGATGATAAAGGGAGAATTGGATACCATTTTACTATAAGAAAAAAGGAGATCTTTCTCCCACTGGTATCTACAGAAGAAATTACACATTCCACATGGAACTTAGAACTTGATACTATGAAGCATTTCAAAGCCCAAATCAAAGAAAAAGGAGATCAAATTACGGCCATAAAAAGGGATGAACACTTACACAGGATTGAGGATGAATTGAAGGCTCCTGAGAAGCAGAAAAAGATTGAAGAGATCAAAAAAGAATATGTTGGTAAAGTATGCCATACCACTCCTAATGCATTTTGGCATAGAAAGCAATTTTGGGTAAACCTAAAGTATAAAGAAGGATATCAAGGAAATCCAAGCAGAAGCAGAGCAATCCCCATGAACAAGGAATACCGAAGTCTATGCACAGAAGAAATTCAGGACGTGCTTAGCAAAGGACTTATCAAGCATTCAAGAAGCCCATGGTCTTGTTCAGCCTTCTATGTAAATAAACACTCTGAACAACTTCATGGAGTACCAAGAATGGTGATCAACTACAAGCCGCTCAATGACGCCCTAGAATGGGTAAGGTATCCAGTCCCAAACAAATCCGATCTGATCAAGAGAATTGCAGGAGCAAAGATCTTCTTTAAGTTCGATCTAAAGTCCGGTTTCTGGCAGATTGGAATCAAACCAGAAGACCAGTTCAAGACGGCCTTCAATGTTCCACACGGACAATACGAATGGAAGGTAATGCCTTTCGGATTAAAAAATGCTCCTTCAAAATTTCAAAGAATCATGGAATCTATGTTAGAACCATATATGGATTGGCTCATGGTCTACATTGATGATATTCTTGTATTTTCAAAATTTGTTGATGAGCATATGAAGCATATTAGGACCTTGCTCCATGTCCTATACAAGAACGGATTTGTGCTATCTGAGAAAAAGATGAAGCTATTCCAAACAAAGATCGAATTCCTAGGGAAAATGATAAAGAATGGAAAGATTGAAGTTCAACAACATGCTGTTGACTTTGCTAATAAATTCCGAGACATCATATTAGACAAAAAACAATTGCAGAGATTTCTAGGTTGCCTGAATTATGTGACATCATATTATGAAAATTGTGCGCAAGATAGAAAGCTACTAAATAAACTACTGGGAACAAGTCCTCCACCATGGAAACAGAAGCATACAGAAGCAGTCAAGAGGATAAAAGCCAAGGTAAAGACTCTCCCGGTTTTACACTTAATAGATGAAAGACTAATGAAGATCTTAGAGACAGATGCATCAGAAGAAGGATGGGGAGCAGTCCTGAAACAATGCCGAAGAGATTGCAACGGTACTGACGAAGAAGTAGTCTAGTATGCATCAGGACTATGGAATGATGCCCAAAGAAAGTATCATACTATTGACAAAGAGATTAAGGCATGTCTGAATGCCATCCAGAAGTTTGAAATACACTTAATGAATAAAAAGTTCCTAAACAGAATAGACAGCCAGGCAATGAAATTTGTCCTAGAAAATCCCATCAGAAACTCCACTGCCAAATCCAAGTTCGCCAGATGGCAGGCCATGTTTTCTCAATATGAATTTGAAATTAAGCACATCAAAGGAATCCAAAATTGTATTGCAGATTTTCTTACAAGAGAGCATCTACAGGATAAATATGGGATTGCAGCCCCCAGTTGCATGATGATGATAACATAATGGCATGAAGGAAGTGAATCCTACAAATACGTAGATGATGAAATGAGCTGGGAAGATTATACAAAACAATGGAAGCCCACTTGGCAGCTGAGGTCCACAGAAGTCTTGGATGAGAATTTACAACACCAAAACTTGTTGATAAATTTAGTACCAGAACACAGGAGATATCCAACATCAACCTGTGGGGTTCCCAACATGGTTTATGGCCGATAATTGAGACAGGCCATTGATTCCTCACATGTGTTACAAAAAAATTTCTAGGACCTAAGACTCATCAGCACTAGGACAAGTCCTAAAACAATATTATTGTATCAATCACATGCGCACCTTAGCCTCTTGGCTAGGAAATAACCCTATTCTCAATTTTCCCCTCACTGATGTAATTATGAAAATTACAAAAAATTGTGGTGGAACTTCCTAAAAAAGGACAACCGGGACCATGAATATTTCACAAAAGAAAAATTTGGTCTGCAAAGGGAACATGTGCTGAATGGAATCCCAGACTGCACGCATTGCTGGTGGAATGATTTTGGCCTAAGCAGAAGCAGAGTGGACCCTGTAATTATACAACATGAGCACGCACATTACTGTATTCCTTTCTCTAAGGTCAAGGACATGTATGCCAGTGAAGTATGTGATGACACACACCTGCTTCAGACATTTATATACAATAAATTTCAGTGGCTGGTGAAAGCAAAGATCCGTGTACAGACACAACAAGGACAAAGAATCATCATAAGGAGCATGTACACCAAGATGTGAGATCCCTCATATCAACGAAGATTTGGACACTCGTATGATGATATGATCGATTGGCCTTATGAGAGGTCGGATTACAATTTCTTGATTGATTAAATGGTTTCTGTGGGATTCCCTGAAATATCCACTTTGTTTACTTTATTTTGGTTTCCGTGGGATTCCCTGAAATCTCCACTTTGTTGTACTGTCAGGTCTGGAGATATTTTCTGACATTATTGCTGTTCGAATCCTCTTTTGAAGATGTTCTGAGACTCGAGACACTTTCCCGACTTTTGGTGCGGTTTGACCCACATCTTAGACAGCTTTTACGAACAAGCAAATCAGAAGGACGATTCGTTTCCTGCAGATTGCTTGATTCGAGGAAATTCATTGCTTCAACATGAAGGAGTTAGATATTTAGGGTTTATATCCATGAGAAAAAGGCTCTTGCTCAAACTTAGGTTGAAATATGAGACTATTCATAGAAATGAGATTTCAGTCTATTCATAGTAATGAGTAGATAGACCAAAATTGGTCTCAGTCAACATTAACACCACCATCATCATTATTACTCATTGTTTTGAACAAATAAACCAAAATTATATTGTGGTGTTTTAATAGATAGATCTTTAAAGTGTAGTGTTTCTATTAATTGACCTTTATCCAATATATATTTTAATATATCTGATTTTGAAACTAAAAAAATTATGGTAGTGTTCAATTCTATCTTCATTACTCTACTACACACTTTTTTGAACAAATAAGCCAAGATTATATTGTGGTGTTTTAATAGATAGATCTTTAGAGTGTAGTGTTTTAATTAATAGATGTTTGTCCAATATATATTTTCTATATATATGATTTTGAAACTTAAAAAAAATTATGGCAATGTTCAATTCATTCTAGATGATAATTGATCTCTTATTTATTTTTTCCACATATGTTAATGTAAATTCAATAGTCCTTTGGATTGTATAAAACTGAACTCATTTTTTTTAAAAATATAATTATAACTATTTACCTTTATAAGATACAGATTTTGTTATGTTAATAAAAAATAATAAAAATTTATGTTAAAAGAAAATTGATCACTCCTTTGGATTCCATAAAACTGAACTAAAGACATCATTAGTATTTTTTTGGTTAAAATATAATTGTAACTATTTACCCTCCTTTATATGATATATGATACATATTTTGCTCAAAGTTCTCCTTGACTACCTTATGTATATTGTGAACATATTATCTTAATATAACCATCCATATCTTTATGATTTATCTATGGGGTGGAATATGTATATTGTCAACATATTATCTTAATATAAAAATCCTTGTCTTCATGCTTTATTTATTGGGTGTTGTTTCTTTCTTTGTTACATGTCTTACAACATCACATGCATCTTATTCTCTCTTAGCTAATTATGTTTTCTAATCCTTCATCAAGGAAGCGAGTTATATTTTTTTAATCCTTCTTCCAGGAAGTGAGAACTTAGTAATAACAAGCACTCCGTCTGAATGTCAATGTCTGATTATGGTAGACAAATCTGGTAAAGGCCGAGAGTTAAATACTTGACTATAGTTACACGCACTTGTGGAATATTTTGAAATAGTTATGATAATATTATAATAATGTACCCATCCATCGTACAAATTCATAATATTATAATAATGTACTCAACCATCATACAGTTATGGCCCCTTGTAAGTCATATATACGCTACTGGATATCAGTTAGAATGTAATTATAACCATAACCATAATTTAGTTATGGAATAGTGATTTCATTAAGAGCTCTTATTGAAATTTTGTATACCACACAGAAAATCACCATAGCCCCGGCTGCAACTTCTATGTGTATTTTTGGTTTTTTTTAAGTGCCCTCTTCACATCTCCTCCTTTAATGGTGATACTGAGGTGGTGGTGATGATGATACAATGTCAATAAATCCATGTTTATATATTAATGAAGCAGTGAGGGTGCATCCAATTGCGAGCCATTCGTTATTTAGGTCCTGAAGATATAATATTATTATTCATACTTGCTTTGTTAGATCATACAAGATGAGATGCAATGGCTGTGAGTGATAAGAAATAGTTGCAACAAACTCTACATTCTAAGGAAATGCCTCTAATGGATAGGCATCACGCACACACATGATATTATTATACAAACTTTATGGGTGTGTTGGGTTGGATAATCTCATTAGCAACACTGTCTAACATGTGAGGCCTTGTAATTTCCTCATATAATTAGCACAATCTTATGTAAATATAGACCGATCTAACACTACAAGTAAAAAGGCCTATGGTGATGGTCAGGCTTGTGACGGACCTTAAATGGTCATCACCAAAGTCACTTATGGTGATGGGCTATAAAAACATGTCGTTATAAGTTCTTTTGGTGACAATTCTTTAAATCTGGTCACCAAATCCATGATGATGCATGTGACGGACCTTAAACGGTCACCACCAAAGTCACTTATGGTGATGGGCAATGAAAACTCATCGTCATAAGCTATTTTAGTGACAGTTATTTAAATCCCTTCATCGAATCCCCTTTGGTAATAGTCATTCCTGTGACAGACCTTAAACGATCGTCACCAAAGTCACCTATGGTGACGGGCTATGAAATATTGTCTCCATAAGTACCTTTGGTAACAATTCTTTAGATCCCGTCACCAAATCCCTTTTCAGCGACACTTTTAATGATGATCGTTAAAAGTCTGTTACCAATTCTTCCTTTGGTTTCACTTATGGTGAGTTCGGGTTGTTAAAATCCTATTGCTAATTATATTTTTGGTGACACTTTTGGTGATGATCCTTGAAGGGCCCTCACCAATATTTTTTTTGTGATGTTTTTGTTGACGATAAAAAATTTTATGTCACCATATATAATTGTATATAATTCTTTTGATGACGTCAAGTGGCCGTCACTATAGTTTTTGAATTGGGATAAAATCAAACAACTGACAAACTTGTTCTTAAGATTCCTTCAACTATGAAGCATGATCGCTATGAAATTCGCAAGGGTGTGTATCATCATGAGAATCATGCCATTGTCCAAATAGGATAGGTGAAACTAGTTTCATGATGGAATATATGAGGGGATCAAATGAATTTGATAATAAAAACATCAACTTATAATCAAAAGAAAAATTAACACTGCAACTGTTCTGTCTATAACTTTATAACAACAATAAAACCTCAAAGATGAAGCCCATAGTGGAACATTTAGTTCACGTTGGTATCATTCTTGAATCAACTCAATTGTTTAAAAATATTATGGCTACCTTTGATACTGGAGATACAATTAACATTGTCATTGGTACATGGTTAAGCTCTTCATGACTTTCATCAATCACAATGATGGGGGAAAATCTTTTCAATAATATCAAAACATACAAGTCCAAATTCCTAATTCATACCAAAACAAGAACCTTTAGCATTTTAAAAGCAAGCAAAAGATTCCCTAAATGGGTTGGTAGATAGGAAAGAGGAAATCATAATATAGAGTGGGAGGGACATGCAGACAGGATATGTGGTATGGTTGTGCTTGTATGGAGGATATGGATGACGGAGTTGAGGAAGATTCAGGCGATCATGGCTCTGCCCCTTTGCTCAAATATTTAATCCCGTGATCCAAACCATGGAGGGACCTTAACTATGGACATCATGACTTAAAAGAGAATTAGCAAGTTAGCATGGATCCATTGGTGAAGGTTTATCAAGGGACAATGTAAATTCAATAGCAGAGGTGGGTCGAGTAGTTAAATATGCAAAATGGCGACTATGATACAAATGATCAATTCATTGGTTATTCTATTATACAGAGAGGTTTCATCTTTCCAATATTTGGGAATTTACATACTCATTTGAATTTGGGTCTTTCTCTACCAATAAACCAGTCTCAAGCTCAACCTAATGCAGAAGCATCCGACAAGGACCAGTGGAAGGAACAACAAAGGAATCCGCAACAGATCATAGCCATCGGAGGCAAGGGGAAACATGGAGATGCATGCCATGGGATAAAAATGCCAATGGCTGAGATTAATCCACCTAAACAATCCAAACTGTTAGAGGTGGAGGATGGAATTTTGGCTACACGTGAAGAAAATTCATGCCAACGGCCAAGATTAACTTAGCTATATTAAACGCCAACGATCTAGATTAAATCTGGAAAAATGCACAAGTTTTTAATTTTGACATTTATGTCTTCCCGTGAATAATTTTTCCTGAAAATGGATGATGGATAAGTTGGTTTGGAAATTAATGAAGGGGAATGTGTGTCACCTTTGGGTGAAGCCCACTCCATTTAACTTAAGGACCATAAAACTCCATTACATAATTAAAGGAGGCCGGTAATTTTCCGTATGGTCTATTAATGGAAAACGATAATTTTGAAAGGATTTTCTTCTTGGAAAATTTAATAGAGGAAGAGAATTCATGAAAAGATTGGAGATGAAGATAGCGAGAAGGGGCATATCAGTTTCTGTTTTCAAGGGAGTGAAGAAGCCAACGGAGAAGAAAGAAGGAGATATATGTAAAATTTCAGGGTTTAATAATTGTCATGAATGTATTCCTTGCCTGAGACTGAGACTAGGAAGGCCACTCCAAAAATATTTTCTTTTCATTGTAATTTTGGAGAACAAGTATAATTTTCCCGAAGCTGTGAATGTAGTTTACAATTCTTAGTTTTAATTGAATGGCTGATGTGTTAAATGGCTTCATGATTTTAATTTTTGAATGGCTGATGTGTTAATGTGCTGTGCATTATGATATTTGGAGCCCTGTAGCGTTTCATTGTGTTTGAGCTCTGCAGGATTGCACCACAACCTACTCAAGCCTATAGATGGTTGAATATTTTCTTAGATTGGAAGGACCCTATGATAGAGAGAGTTAAGGAATTTGGGTTTGATGATTCCAAACTAGAGTAGTGAAAGGGAAGGTCATTGAAATGTAATGCATTTCTCTATTCGATCTCATGGTTGTTAAGGAACAAGATGATGTCTTCCATGGTGATAACAACAGTAGAATACAACAAGAGATTCCCTACAAGGGTCATTGAAGAAGTGAAGCAAATAGAAAATAAGGTATGGGAAAAATCTGGCAGGTCATCGGATGACAAAGTGGATGAGGAGGTAATGCCATGAGTTCCAAACAAGTTTTTCCATTAGTATAAATACAAATATCTCTAGTCGATAGACATGTATTGGCACATAAATACCTTCATAGCCATGACAGTTGAAGGGGCACTCGGCATAAGGAAATAATTAATAGATTAGAGCAATTGGACTAGAAATAAGACATTTTAATCTATGTTATTTGGGTGTCCAAGGAAAAAAGTGAGAAATCAAATGAAAATGGACAAATTGTTATAGCCAAGGAAGAGTAGGGAAATACAAGCGTGGAAATAGACCTAGATGAGTAAATTGTTGAATCCAATCACGAGCAGGAGAACCCCCTACCTTCATCAACATTTCTTCAAGATTGCACTTTAATGATTAGCCTAGGCCATATCGCTAGATTGTGTTCTTTTTTTTTATATGTTAGTATTGCTGGTAAATCCTAAGAACAACTTCATTATTCTTGATCAGTGGATCACTATAGCCTTGTTTTATTTGGAAGTGGGTTATAGGATACATTACTTGTTAACACCCCTTCTATATTATTAATAGCTACTTCATCTTATTTATTAAAATCATAAAAAAAACTAGTTAAAGATTACCAAAATGCAAAAGAATGGGAGTCAAATTGTCAATAACAACATGCAAACAACAATTAAGACATCACCAATTCCTATAACTGCACTAATACAAACTATGTGTTTTCCCTTTACATTTTAACTTTATGTAGTCCTCTCATTTAGAGGCCTGCAGTATTAACTCGTATGAAAAGTGATGGTAAATCCATTAAGCCCAATGCATAATCTTCCAAAATCACAAAAATAGATCAATCAAGGTGTAATGTATCATAAATTATAATAAGAAATAACTCACAGTTGCAAACAAATAACTTTTTCTTATAATGTCAGGACATTTAAACATGCATTTTTTCCAACAGAGATACCATATGTTTCCAACATAGATACAAAAAAGCATAAGCTTACAAATATGTTGTGTGTTTTGCGACTAAAATCAACAAGCTATATATAATATCAGTGTGACAAAAATCAATGATCTCATTTGGGATCACGCACCATTGTATTTTCAGTTCTCCTGATACATTATTTGCATTCACAATTGAAGAATGTCATATAAAGGAAACTAATCTAGGATTCATTTCTAGAGTTTTTCTTCTCATTTAATTTTATCAATTGCATGATCTTATCCTTGGTGTCAAATCATGGCACTACTTTGAAGTTTCTACCAAATTTAAAGTTACATAATACCCAAAGATTTTTTTTTGAAGTAAGAATGAACATTATATTATATCAGAAACAGTACATAACAGAGAGGAGCTCTAAAGATCCATCCTTCCAAAACTTGAACATGACCCGACTTAACAGTATGAGGACCTGTTTGAGCTTCCAAAATGTTTGATGACATATTACGGACCAGATTGAAAAATTGCCAAATGGCATTGACATGCAAAAAGTGACTAAACTGACCCTGCAAACTGAAACGTAAAAACAAAACTACGGACCAGACCAGAGAACTGCTGTAAGTAGACATATTATCCAAGATGGTGCATTGAGATAACATCCTCTCCTTTAGGCTATGTTTCCAGACCATGTAGAAGAGGACATCCCAGGAGGACCGCATCCCTCGGAGAATCCAAGCACAACTGATTGGTCATATCCAGAGCAACCATGGCCACGACAATAGCATCCAACCGGTGGTTTAGTTGGTCCAATTTATCATCCACATGTTGAACAGACCGATGAGTGTCAAATAAAAAATTCTAGTGGGCCTCTGAGACCCCTTCCATATGTTCCATGTTATGAGGTCATGCCTCTGCATAATGCTGCGCTGGGTTAGCCTTGGTTGTCTTCAGATGTCTAGACATGGAATTGTAGTCACGAGCAGGAGCTCGGGCTAGAGAAGGAGGGGACGAAGGCTGGAAACCCAAAGAATTCCCCTTCTCCTCATACCATTCAACACAAAACTCCAGCAATTAACCCCCAAACCATCCACCATTGAGTTCGTAGAACCAGAAGTCGAGGCAGAAGAGAGGGCCGAGGAGGGAATTGAAACAATCAGAATTCCAATACGAGCAGGATGAGACCCCGTAGCACGATGAGAGCATCCACGGAATCGCAGGTGCGTCGTGGGGAGGGGAAGGAACAACATATTGAATTCTCTGCTCAGATATCCAGCGATATAAAGCTCCATAATTTCCACATAAAGGATGGCGTTAACATCACACACAGGAGACCTTGTCCATCCAGAGAAACTAGAATCCGACCATCCCTTCTTGCCATTAATCCCACCCTTCATCCTCGTACAAGCGCAGAGTGGAGGTGGATCCACCATAAGCTATCCAAGAGATAATAATGACATGATAAAAAGGCTATGACCTATCGAACATATCGTAATCCCATAAATCATAGCAATGACAAAACAATAATGGAAACAAAGTTATCAATGATATGAAAGGATATGTGAAGACAAGGAGATGCATTTAGAGAGTGAATTAAAACTTACATGTGCAATAAGAGAGAGGAAGAACGCTAACGGAAAAGGGAAACCCTATAAGGAAGGAACCTTATTCCCTTAATAAAGATATCCTCCCTTCAAATGTAAGATTTTAGCTCCACGCCTAATAGGTATACGTGACTTTGATATCCCCAGGTTTTACCTCTTGACTTTCGAGTTATGCAAGAGCTTTCCACACTAGGTAACGAATCTTTGGAATGAAAGTATTTTAATTGTACATATACGCAATATAGATATTATTGACATCTTCTTGGTTTTTTTGTGCTTGTTATCTCGCTTTTTCTCATGTGTTTGTTGCATCCTTTATATGCGAACACTTTGGCTCAATAGTTTAATCATATTCTTGTTATTTTTATGATTGCTAATTTATTCTTATCACGCAGGATTCATTCGAGTATAACACTTTGCATTGTTAATTTTTAGTCCTTGCCAAGGCAGGGATATACTTTCCATTCAAAAGTCAAAGCTTTTTGACTTGGTATTAATTCTGAATTTTAATGTTGTTTGCATAATGTTTACTAATAGTTTCAGGAAAATATGTATTAATCTGATTTTTTTGAAAATAAAAAATACATATTCTATTTTTTTTAAATGAAATTTAGTTTTTTTCATTGGTGAAGGACACTTGGGACAAGACATAAATCCCTGCAAGAGGGATTTTAATTGTCAGAAATTAAAATAATTTAAAAATTAAAAATTAGACCATTTTACAAGTGTCCTCTGTCGTGATGACTTCTGTCCTTTGATTGACTGATGTAACTTAATGCACGAGACCAGAGTGTCTAGCAGCGCATTCATGGTTTGTCATCTCAAGGCTATGATGTTTTGCAGTGCTCGTGATACCTGAATGATTCTTGTGTTCACAGTTATGTCTGATGACACGAAAAGAGCACTATATGATGCAGGCACGTATGACCCCTCCAAAGATATGAATGCAAGTTAGTCACTGTGTATCTGCTTAGTTTGTTAAAGTTTAGATCATATAATTTGTTGTAATTCCAATCTTATTTTGTAAGCATTTCAAAACATGCATGGAGCCAATAGACAATGGGAAATTTTTGGTTGCGCCTTTGCCATAATCTTGTGAAGGGCTAATGGCATAAACTGATTAATAGAATGTCATGTTTAGTATTCCGAATCACTTATGAAAGTTGTAAGTTCTAAAGACTTGTAGATGTAATTAATGATAATTATCAACTCATGTTGTTGCTTATACCTATTCTGAGTTGTGCAGGCGTTATGTGATTTCCTTGACGATATATCATCTCTGATGGCCACTGTAAGAGTCCATGCATGAACTGATTGATTGTTATATTCTAAATGGGCATGTTTTCATATTTTTGTATGGTCAAACGTGAACGAATCTTGTGAATTGCAAAGCAACAAAGATGGCAAGCTTGTACAGTTACATGAAATGTTCATGAAAATGCTCGAGTAAGATTGGTTTTCAAGTTCAACAGATAATTTCGAGGCATATAGCGAAATCAGCTCCCAACACAGTGAGCATAAAAAAAAAATGGCAAGATTAAGAGCCCAATGAGAGCGTTAATGATGTTGTCAACAATCCTTAACCCTTGGATGTGTTGTAATTTCTTATTTTATTTTATTACAACTATGACATATCTCGTCCACTTCGGTTGGTTGGTTGCAATTATATCCAATGCAATAATAATGTAAATTTTTATGAACATTAATTCCTGAAATTCATTTTTTTGCAGTTTTTTCTGTTGCTCAACAACAACAGTTAGTCTTGTCCTAAGTAACTTCCTGGTTCATAGACATTCCACTTACTCCTCTTTTGTCCTTAGAGTGTAATTTTTCCTTAGTGAAGTATATTATGAGAAGAATACCTTGGTGTCTTCCTGGGAATGATAACATGTAAAGAACTAAATAGACATTCCCAAACAAGGATTTGGGTTAGTCTGCCCTCCAATGTTATTGAAAACCAAATATAAATCAATATAACCAATGAAATCCAATGTACACCTTGTGGAGTTGTGGATGATGCACAAAGAGTTCGTATGCATGCAGTGAGCTCCCTGTCCCTTGGTTCATTAGGATATTCTAGTGTCTTAGCGCTTGGTTGGTTCTTATCCCGCCAATTAATCAACTAAGATTTCTAGTGTGGTAGGATCAATCAGACTATCAATCGCTTGACCCCCGCTGGTTCATTTCGTTTAACCCTTCATACACCATATACTTACAGGATATAATTACGTTGTGGTGGGCAGGAGATTTAAGACGTTTAGCTCTTCCTCACTTCAGGTGTCCTCCATACTTGGTATGCCATCATTATACTTGTATCATCTTGATCAAGAACTTAATTTTTAAATAACTGAGCTTAACACTATGAAGGATGAAAATAGTCACGACAAAGACACCATCACTTGGACACTTGGCAGGATTTTGAGTTTTTGCATGGTCCAATAGTAGAGACTCTATAATCACACAATCAAATCTACCACCCATTTTCTGTCTTACTCGAGAGTATGAAAGATGATCCTAATGTGGAAGATAAATTCTGGGGTGCTTTGTATTTTCAGGATCAGGGATACGAAGGTTCATGTACCTTTTCTATGAAGTTTTTGTTGTTGTTTGTAGTATGAAATCAGGTGTAATGAAAGTGCAAACATGACAAAATTGATAAGATTCTTCTTGATTCTATCTCCCCCTGTTTATCTTAGATTTGGTATTTGATTTGATTTTGGACTTTAAAATCAATGTCCCAGCGAGACTTCTTTTTGAGCTTAATTTAAATTAGAACTAGCTTAATGCTTCTATGATTTTGACCTTTCCTGAAGACATATCTTCATCTAATTCTGGAAATGGTTTCTACTTGTGGGTGTTGCCCCATTTTCACAATGGTTTTGACCCTCCATCATAAAGAATTTAATGCACTTGATTTCTGATATGACCTAGGCCTCCATTTAATGCAGCTTCCCCATGCCATATTCAAATTCAATCGCTTCCATGTCCTTACTCATTCGACCCCTCATCCATGTATTGTGTTCTTGACCCTTCATCCCTGTATTGTGTTCTTGAGTAGGATGAACCAATGCATTTATAAACTTGTTAACACCATTTGCTTCCTTGGACTATTGTTGAAATCACAATATGAATCCCTTGTTTATGCAATTTCAATCTCCATCTTCCATGTAATCCGTATCAAATTGAAATTTTGCAACTTAGTGTTCTTCTCTAAATAAAGTTTTGAACGATTATTCTCCCTCAAATTCAACCACAGACAAATATTGACCAGTATCTCCCTTAGATTCTCTTAATCAACCTCGAACTCAAATATCTCCCTTAGATTCAGCAACATAAAATGTAAACTTCATCACTGCACCGATTTCTGTAGGACCCATCATTGCACTGAGAGGTAGATATAATATGCAAACGTGATCTCATCGGTGAGCTATTTGATTTCTGGAAGGCTGACTGAGACATTCCATGAAATGGGGTGACTCAAGCAGCTTGGAATTAACTCTATCCCTTACCATTTTGCGGATTTGTTCTTCATAAGTCACCTATGGACAGAATCTGCAAGTTTGTTCTATTTATTTATCTTTGTTCTGACAAGCACGACTATAGGATCTTCACCAGCAGGTGTCATAGAAATGGTCTTCCATTTTTCCATAACATTGTACACTCTCTTCTTGCAGAAATCGATAGGGAAGATGCGGTTGATTTTGCAGTATTCTGATCAGATGATGAATATATTCTAGTAGGAATTCCATGGTTTATGAGGAATCCATGTTAGCCATTGGGGTGTTTTGCATTCCCTACTACATGTTGAAATATTCTAACTACTAAGAATATTCTATTTGTACTTCATCCAGAGATGTTTCATTCCTCCACTTGACTTTATTGTATATCTAGAGATGTTTATTCCTCCGTCGGGATGTGGTATATTGGGTTATTAGACTTCCCTAGTGGGTTCGACCCAGAGTCAGTTTTAATGGGGTGTTTAAGTCCCTTAGTGGGGTCGGCCCAGTCAGCATTATGTTGAGTGGTTAAGTTAGGGCCGACCTAGTTAGGGTTAAAAGTCAAGTGAGGTAAAGTATAAATAGAGGATGTGTGATCCTCATTTAACACACACACACTCACTTGTGAAACTCGCATAGGAGAGAGAGAGATCTGCAAAGGAGGAGAAGGATATCTTGTTTGGGGATTACATCTTTGTACTTTTTGGTCATCTATATTGAGGAAGCTTTGCTGGGTTTTCTACCCCATGAGGGTTTCCCAAGATAAATTTGTGTCTCTTGTGTTTATGCTGTGCTTGTTGTTCTTTCAGTGATCCTGTATATGCTATTGTTGTGAAATTTAATGTAATACTGATGTTATCTATCTTAGCATATTGAATCTTAACATGGTATCAGAGCTAGCCTGAAGGAAGGCATTGTATGGCATTTACGACACTTGTTGCACTTGCGACAAATTGGAAGCTATAAATCAGTTTTGGCGAAGGTTCGGTATAAATCATTTTTGGCGAAGGTTCAGGATTTGAAACTTTTACAGGCCGAATAATAAATGTTATGTACCTTGTGTCCGAAGATCAGCCTCAGATTCGTTGTACTTTGTGAGATATGATTCGTACAAGTTAGGATTTCTGCCTCTTCCAGAATACAACCTTAAACAGGTGACCTATGAACAAAGGTCATATCTCGGGATAGGAAGCTCCAAATGGAATTCCATAAAACGTAGCAGTTTCGGTACGGACTGGAGTTTGACAGGTCCACTTTTTAGAGGCCGAAGTTGAAATAGTGACACCTGGCACTCCGTACAAGTTCGCTATGTTGTTTCATCCCATAAACAGGTCATGTTGCGACACTTAGCATATTGCTCTCACGGAGAATCCATTGAAGCTCAGATCTGTGGGGTTGGAAATATGACAGGTCAGGATACCACAGGCCGAAGTTTCAGACCCTGTAGATCCGAAATTTCAGAGATACACCAGAAACAATACGACACATCTGAAATGGCTCAACGGAGGAAATCTAAGAAGAGGAGGAAGAAGCTCTCACTTAGGGTTTTCAGTTTTTAGGTATGGAAGGACCTGATACAATGTTGGAGACACCTGATGCAACATTGGAAAATTTTATAATGGATTTGGAATCCATTCATCATAGATATTGATCCTCCATCAAAATGTTGTGGGAGGAAGGAGATTGAAAATTAGGGTTTCCAAGTAAGAAGAAACCCTAACAAAGTTGGAAGACTCATAGGGAAGCAATGAAGGAGGTTTAAATGGCACTGATATTTATCATCCTAGCACCATGAACCTATATAAGATGTTTACAAGTGATCTACCTTGTATGGTTAGGGTTTTACCCTTATATAGAAGACTACAACGAATCTCGACAGGTATGACTTGAGGAGATACAGGTATGTTTTGAAATGTGTTTCATGATTAAGTTCATGATATGTTTGTCTTCATATTATTGAGGTTAGTAAAATCATGATTAATTTTAGACTTGTATGATCACCTTAGAAAAAGTATGAATAGATGTGAATGATAGAATACATTCATTGATTAGGGTTATGACACTTATGATTGTACTAATGCACTTGTGGTGTTGTATGAGGATGATGTTGTCTGCTAACATGAAAGGTACATCAAGAAAGAAAAATCGAGTTCTATGACCATGATGACATGAAGACAAAGACTCATCCATAGTCTTTGATCACATAGAAGCTCTACTTACGAGGTATGTATGACTTTGTTCTACTATGCTTAACTTATGAGATATGCAGGTTCTAGCACAAGGTCTCTAAATCATTGAAGAGAACAAAGAATATCTTGTTTGGGTATGATAATCCAGGTATGTTTTGCTATATCAAGTTAGAATCCTACTTTGTGTTAGGATCTTAGGTAAGTATACCTGTGTATGAAATGATCATGACCATACACACTTAATATTATTTAGAATCATAATGTTTTGATAGTATTGAGATTATACTAATGAATATATGATTATGTAAGAGATCATGAGGATGACACTAGTGCAAACATAAGCATGCATAGTGGTCCAGGATGGATAGAAGTTCAAAGACATATAATCATGATGCTATCATAAAGGGAAAATAGAGATCAAGCGGGAGGCAACCACACAAACATAAAAGATAAGTATTTGAGTTGTTATTTGAATCTCTGAATAGTTAATGATATTGCTCGTAATAGTTGTATGCATATTTGTATTCCTAGAATATATCATGCAAGCATTCATATAGCATTGAACATTATACTACTAATATGCATATGATGGGTAAGTTGGAAAAACATTCCATTGTTGCTTGTCCAGAATGAAACCTCTTTGCTGACATGCTGAGAGCTGTGCACGCTCTTGATAGTATGCTCTGGTAGAGATGGAAGGCATCTAGATAGCCACTGTATGCATACAGGATATGGAAAAGTGTTGTGCCAAAGTAATGGTCAAGATAGTTGCATAACTATGTGAATCATATTAGTATGCATAATAGGTTATCATGTCAACATGATTTGATGATTATGAAGTATTACTAATCATGTAATTAAATTTGATTTGTAGGAAAGATCATGTGCTATGATCTACAAAAGAAGGACGATGAACACCTGTTCCAAAGAACAAGTGATGGATGTTCAACAAAAATACTTACAAATCAAACATACTATAGAAGGCTCGTGGCTAGAAGATTCTCTTAGAAAGAGGAAGAGGATCATGACAAGATGTTTGCTCCAAGTGGCTAGATAAGACCGTTCTCTTAATGGTGTAATTGAAGAAGAAGTGCGAATCGAGAAAACTCCCAGGATTCAATTGAAGAAAGCTCTGTACGGGTACCCACGATCGATAGTCATTTGATGAGCTTAATGATCACCATGGGTGATGCGGAGTTCAACCTTTGCTACAAGGTTGAAGATGGTTTCTATATACAGATGACATTCTTCTCTTAGATGGATGCAAGAAGGAACTCACCACAGCGTTCAAATGATCTTGAGGCTCATATCAGTACTAGTAGACCCATATGACGGGAGATGGCACTGATAGATAGGCAGAAGATCACTCAATGCAGAGTGTGAATGATGTTTAGTCACAGAGGGAGAATTGCTAGCTTCTTGACAAGCTTGGGATTTACCAAAAGTAAAGCTGATCCTAACCTTTACCTTAAGGTTATGGATGATGAACCTGTCATACTATTACTGTATGTGAATGATATCTTTCTGACAGGGAATGAGAAACAAATCATGGAAAGCAAGAAGAAGCTAGATACAAAATTTGATATGAAAGATCTAGGATTGATGCATTACTTCCTAGGTCTGGAAGTATGGCAAGGCCCAAAAGGAATCTTTTCTCAACCAGGGAAATTATGCTGTGGAAATCTTGAGAAGATTTGATATGTTGGAATGTAAATCCATGACCACTCCCATGGATTCCAACTTGAAGCTGTTAGCTAATGAATCATCGGAGTTAGTGGATGTGGCTTTGTACAGATAGATTATTGGGTCATTGATGTATCTGACGAATATCGGGCCAGATATATGCCTTGCTGTGAACACCTTGAGTCAGTATCTAGTAGAACCTAGACGTGTTCACTTGGTAGCTGCAAAGCATGTGATGAGGTACCTAAAGGGTACGATATAATTTGGTCTATATTATCTTGGAGATCATGTCTTCAGATTGTATAGCTACACATATGCTGATTGGGAAAGAAGTGTATCAGATAGGAAGAGCACATCGGGCGGATGTTATTGTCTGGGATCTGCCATGATCTTGTGGTCTAGCAGGAAGCAGTCTAGTTGGCTCTCAGCACAGCTGAAGCGAAATATATAGCTGCTTGCTCTGCTAGTTGTGAAGTGATATGGCTTCGGAAGTTGTTATCATGATTGTTTGACTTAGAGATGGACCCCACTGTGATCCTGTGTGACAACCAGAGTTATATCAAGATGACAGAGAATCCAGTATTCCATGATAAGTCAAAGCACATAGACATCAGATATTTTAATATACGGGATATGGTGCAGAAAGGAGCTATAAAGCTCGATTATGTGAGCAATGACATACAAGTTGCTGATATATTGACGAAACCCTTGTCTCGAGTA
Organism: Larix kaempferi; assembly: GCA_027924585.1. Classification (NCBI taxonomy): domain Eukaryota; kingdom Viridiplantae; phylum Streptophyta; class Pinopsida; order Pinales; family Pinaceae; genus Larix; species Larix kaempferi. Next base: position 589,938 of record BSBM01000817.1, on the reverse strand, counting down.
AAGTTTGAGTATTTTCGAGACAATCTTGGTGTAGTTCAGAAGGACCCTCCTCGAAAGGCGGAGTGATATGGTAGATGATGATATATGGATACCTGTATTGATGATGAGATTTCCTACATCGATGGTAAGGTTGATGATGTGGATACCTGTATTGATGATGAGATTGCCTACATCGACGGTAAGGTCGATGATGTGGATACCTGTATCAATGATGAGATTGCCTATATCGATGGTAAGGTCCATGATGAGGATACCTGTATTGATGATGTGGATACTTGTATCGATGATGAGGACACTTGTATCGATGATGAGGACACTTGTGTCGATGATGAGGTTACCTGTTCCGACGATGGGGTCGATGATGAGGTTACCTGTTCCGATGATGAGGTTACCGGTTCCGACGATGAGGTCGATATATGGTCCTTAGAATTTTCTAAGTGGACGAGGAGGGATTGTATCATCCCTAGACTTCGGTCCCTGAATTGATCCGTAGAAAGATGTCTTCAAGAAGTGGTCCCTAGTGGATGAGAGGGATCGTATCATCCCTAGACTTCAGTCCCTGAATTGATCCGTAGACAGATGTCTTCGAGAAGTGGTCCCTAGTGGATGAGAGGGATTGTATCATCCCTGGACTTCGGTCCCTGAATTGATCCGTAGATAGATGTCTTCGAGAAGTGGTCCCTAGTGGACGAGAGGGATTGTATCATCCCTGGACTTCGGTCCCTAAATTGATCCGTAGACAGATGTCTTCGAGAAGTGGTCCCTAATGGATGAGAGGGATTGTATCATCCTTGGACTTCGGTCCCTGAATTGATCCGTAGACATATGTCTCCGAGAAGTGGTCCCTAGTGGACGAGAGGGATTGTATCATCTCTGGACTTTGGTCCCTGAATTGATCCGTAGACAGATGTCTTCTAGAAGTGGTCCCTAGTGGACGAGAGGGATTGTATCATCCCTGGACTTCGGTCCCTTAATTCATCCGTATACAAATGTCTTTGAGAAGTGGTCCCTAGTGGACGAGAGGGATTGTATCATCCCTAGAATTCGGTCCCTGAATTGATCCGTAGACATATGTCTTCGATAAAGTGGTCCTTAGACTTTGTCTAAGTTGACGAATGGACTACATCGTCCCTAGACATGATATGGTGTCTTAAATGAATAAGGATTGATCATCCCGTAAATAGATCAGGTATGTTGCAGGGTATGCTGCTATGGTGTTGTTGATCTAGAGATCCAGATGATGCTATTGATAGAGAGATCCAGACGATGAGGCTATTGATCTAGAGATCCAGATGATGCTGTTGATCGAGAGATCCAGATGATACTGTTGATCGAGAGATCCAGATGATGCTGTTGATCGGGGAGATCCAGATGATGATGCTGTTGATCGAGAGATCCAGATGATGTTGTTGATTGGGAGATCCAGATGATGCTATTGATCGAGAGATCCAGATGATGCTGTTGATCGGGAGATCCAGATGATGATGCTGTTGATTGGGAGATCCAGATGATGCTGTTGATCGGGAGATCCAGATGATGATGTTGTTGATCAAGAGATCCAGATGATGCTGTTGATCAGGATATCCAGATGATGATGTTGCTGTAGCTAATCAAGTGCTGCAGAAGATGAAGACTCAGTACTGAAGATGTTGATGTTCCAGTATTGAAGATCTTGAAGATGTTCCAGTAGCTGTTTGAGTTATTGATGATGATTGAAGAAAGCTTCCAATGATTTATAGATGTATCATGTATGATGTTGATGACTCCTTGCTCCTGTAGATGTTGTTAGAATATCCTTCTTGTTAAGGGGGAGTGTTGAAATATTGTAACTTCTAAGAATATTCTATTTGTACTTTATCCGGAGATGTTTCATTCCTCCACCGGGACTTTATTGTATATCCAGAGATGTTTATTCCTCCGTCGGGATGTGGTAACTTGGGTTATTAGACTTCCCTAGTGGGGTCGGCCCAGAGTCAGTTGTAATGGGGTGTTTAAGTCCCCTAGTGGGGTCAGCCTAGTCAGCATTATGTTGAGTGGTTAAGTTGGGGCCGACCTAGTTAGGGTTAAAAGTCAAGTGAGGTAAAGTATAAATAGAGTATGTGTGATCCTCATTTAACACACACACACTCACTTGTGAAACTCGCATAGGAGAGAGAGAGATCTGCAAAGGAGGAGAAGGAGCTCTTGTTTGGGGATTACATCTTTGTACTTGTTGGTCATCTATATTGAGGAAGCTTTGCTGGGTTTTCTACCCCATGAGGGTTTCCCAGGATAAATCTGTGTCTCTTGTGTTTATGTTGTGCTTGTTGTTCTTTCAGTGATCCTGTATATGCTATTGTTGTGAAATTGAATGTAATACTAATGTTATCTATCTTAGAATATTGAATCTTAACACTACATTTTCCACGTTTCCCTCCTAACCTGCTTCCACTTCTGGATTATGTCTGGTCATTTTCCATCCCTTTGGCAGGGACTTAGCTGCAACACAACTTTTACTATTGTTTGAGTATATAATTAGTTTTTCCATAAATAACATTGTGGTTATTTCACAAGTGACTACCAATTTGGCTCTAACGAGTAACCTACTCTTAGCAAGTATTCAACATAGTGTTTTTATGATTGTTACATATGAATACATTGTGTTAACTAATAAATTTCATAAGTTAGAGAGTATTTTATATGGAGTTTTGTGATTGGAATCTAATGGTACACAAATTTTAAGTTTATATTGATTCAAAACTCTCATCGAAATTTCAATGATTTAAACCAATTTAGAATAATGTTTCATTACAATATGCATGAAACTTTGATCCTACAAGGAGTGCATTATATCTAATATTTCTACTTTATTTTTATCAAATTTATAATAAATAAAAAAAATTGCTACAATATTCTCAAAAAACTATGTCTAGTGTTGGAGCATGTGGCATCAAATTTTGGAAATAGAACTCATGTTAGAGGTATTGAAGGCTTGGTGTACAACCCTCCTAATTGTTTACTACCCATGGTAGATGGGTGTGTAGTCCAATGACTAGGCCTAAGGAAGGCCTATCTACTTCAAGATAGGATGGTAGGGTTTTTCCTTTTTTGGCATCTTTTAGTCAACCAATAGTTTCAATTCTCTATAAAACACAAGATGTGATGGGGGTTCAAAACTGCATCAAGGGAAAAAATACCCTAATGATCTTGCCATCGATCTAGTGAAAGGAGCTAGTTTTATAGGGGTTAATATGGATCTAAGGTCATTATGTGGTGATTTCAATGGACAGGACATCGTACCAAGCACTCAGGAAGAAATGAAATACAAGAAGAAAATAAAGGTTATCATACACAAGGAGGCGAGGGTCAATATGGTAGTGGTTGAAAACTTGGGGGTTAGACAATTGTTAGAATACATGAGAAAGGCTCTATAGGAAAGTTTTTTGACATCATATCACGACAAAATATTTAAACTCATAGATGCACCGTATTTGGAGGCCAATTATAGGGTATGGTTTGGTCTTATATAGCATGCCTTTCCCATACCTAGAGACACCCTTTTCCCATGAGTCCATGGACCATATTTTGTTTATTTCAACAATTTCCTAAACTAGCATTTTGCTCAGTAACATGTAGTGCAATTTTTGCATCGGACGGTAAATTTTTGAATGTTGGGACAATAGAGCATATGGACATCATAATCATATAAGCCTTGCCCAAACAAACTTGAAGGAGGTTACAACACTCAATTATGCTACTTCGATTGGATGTTATTCCCTAGGTTGAAATTTTCCAAGTGCCCCTAAATGGAATCAAAGGGTAAATTTTGTATTGTTGTGCCAAAGGAACATGTGGGCAGCTTGGTTATCTCATCCTTACCCAAACAAACTTGCAGGAGATTACGACACTTGATTTTGGTGTAGAGATTGGATATTATGCCCCTAGTTGAAATTTGTCAAGTGTCCTCAAATGGCATTAGGGAGAGCGTTGAAACTCATCATAAGTTGATAATTGAGACTCAGATCGATGAACCATTTATTCCATTGGGCTCGTGACATCTGAGTACACTTAGGAAAACCCTTGTCACTTGAGTCCATGGAACATATGCTGTTTATTTTGACGATTTTCAGAACTAAGGTTTATCTAAGTAACAAGTAATGCAATATTTGAATCACAAGGTAAATTTTTTAAAATTATACCGATGGAGTGTGTGGACATCGTAGTCGCTGTGGCCTTGCCCAAATAAATCACAGAAGGTTACGACACTCGATTATGTTGCTCGGATTGGATGTTATGCCCTCGGCATAAATTTGCAAAGTGTTCCTGAATGGATTTAGGAAGCGAGTTGAAACTCACCATGACTTGATAATCGAGACTCAGATCGATGAATCGTTAGTTCCGTGGGACTCCTTACATCAAAGTAAACCTAGGGACACCCCTTTCTTTTGACTACATGTATTGGATTTCATTCATTACCACCATTTCCTAAACTAGGGTTTTGCTCAGTAACATTCAGTGCAATTTTTCCATCGAGGGGTAAAATTTTGAATACTAGGCCAATGAAGCATGTGGAAATGATGGTCATATTGTCCTTGCCCTAATAAACTTGTACACGGTTACGAAACTCAATTCTGCTACTCGGATTGGATTTTCTACCCCTAAGTTGAAATTTTTCAAGTGTCAATGAATGGCATCAAAGGGTAAGTTTTTTTATTTTTGTGCCAATGGAGTATGTGAACAACATGGTCATCTCAACCTTTCCCAAACAAACTTGCAAGAGGTTATGGCACTCAATTTTGTTTCTCGGATTGGATTTTATGCCCCCTGTTGAAATTCGTCAAGTCACTAGGAAGCGAGTAAAAACTCATCATAACTTGATAACCGAGACATGGATCGACAAACCATCTATTCTGTTGGACTTGTGGCAACAAAGTACACTTAGGAAAATCACTATCCCTTGATTCCATGGAACAGATGTTGTTTTTTCAACGATTTCCGAAACTAGGTTTTCGTTGAGTAAGATGTAATGCAATTTTTGAATCACAGGGTAAATTTTTGAAAAGTGTACCGATAGAGCGTGTGGACATCATGGTCATCTCGGCCTCACCAAGACAAACTCACAATATGTTACGACACTCGATTATATTTCTCAGGTTGGATATTATGCCCCCGGTATAAATTCACAAATTGTCCTTGAATAACTTTAGGAAGCAAGTTGAAACTCACCATAACTTGATAAATGGGATTTGATCAATGAACTGTTAGTTACTTTGGACTCTTGACATCAGCGTACACCTAGGGACACCCCCTTTCCCATGATTACATTGACCACATTTTGTTTATTTCCACCATTTCCTAAAATAGGGTTTTGCTCAGTAACATGTAATGCAATTTTTGCATCGGGGGGTATATTTTTGAATACTGGTCCAATGGAGCGTGTGGACATCGTACTCATATCTTCATTGACCTAAAAAACATGTAGAAGGTTACGACACTCAATTCTACTACTCATATTGGATTTTATGTTCCCAGGTTGTAATTTGTCAAGTGTCCCTGGATGTCATCAGAGGTTAAATTTTGTATTGCCAACCAAGCATGTTGGCATCATGATCATCTCTTACTTGCATAAAAAAATTTGCAAGAAGTTACAGAACTCGATTTTGCTGCCAGAATTGGATTTTGTTCCCTTAGTTGAAATTCACTAAGTGTCCTTCAATTCAATTAGGAAGTGAGTTGAAAGTCATCATAAAAAATCCTCTATTCTGTTGGACTCATGACATCGAAGTACACTTAGGAAAACCCCTCTCCCTTGAGTTCATGGAACATATGTTGCTTATTTCGATGATTTACGAAACTAGGATTTCATCGAGTAACATGTAATGCAGATTTTGAATCACAGGGTAAATTTTGAAAATTGTGCCAATGGAGCATGTGGACATTGTGGTCATCTTGACCTTTCCCAAACAAACTCATTGGAGGTTACGACACTCGATTATGTTGCCTAGATCCCAATAGTAATTCACAAAGTGTTGTTGAATGGATTTAGGAAGCTAGTTGAAACTCGCCATCACTTGATAATCAAGACTCGGATCGATGAACTATTAGTTCCATTGGACTCCTGACATAAGAGTACACATAGGGACATCCATTTCCCATCAGCCCATGGACCAGATTTTGTTTATTTCCACTTTGAAACAAATACGTGTTACCTAATAATGAGTGATTGAACGTCGATAGGCATTAAAAAACATGGATTAAAATTGAGTATGGACTGGAATCTTAATATGCAGCAAATTTTTATATAGGATGAATAGTCAAAGCAATAATTTCAGAATATTTCAATCCAATTTTAACCAAACAATCGATATGATTTAGATTCCGAGAGCCAAATAATATCAAAACTGATAGTGGGATTCAAAGTGCATGCAAGGGATATATGAAAATATGGTCAACAAATTTTCCTCTAAGAAATATGAGTGAGAAATCATCCTTCTCATTCATCTCGAAGTGTGTATGGTTCCAAAATTTCCTCCCGGCCTCAATATTTGCCCAAAAAAAATATTCTCGGATGTTGGGGATATCAATGCAAAGTCGTGATATGTGGATATTTTCTACAGTTTAAACTATATCGATTATTACATCAGGAACGACTTTATTTTAAGTGCATGGAATATTTACAACGATGAGTGGGTATTAGGGATTTCAATGTCTTTTCCCTATGAATTTGAATGGACATAACAAAACATAAATTCACTCTATTGGTTCAACTGTTAACAAATACAAGAATAACAAAATTAACCAACACCCCAAGTGAGGTCAAAGTTCTTAATGATAAATAATATGACCAACATGATACCTTTAAGTGTATAAGTGTATATTTAAGATTGTTAGCTTAATGTTCTAAATGGTAAGAGAAAAATATATTCCTTTCCGTGATGCAAAAATTGTTATCAAGTAATTCCTTATTTCCATGAAAGTATTTTAGTTATACAAACTAAGCAATGCTTTTATGATTGTAAGTATGCTATCAAAATTATATACTTTTATGATTGTAAATATGCTATTGAAATGATATACTTTTATGATTGTAAGTATGCTATCAAGATTATACATGTATATGATGTGCTTTTGAATATTTTAATGATGATATTTTTATTTATATATGAGTGGTTTTTTTTGGATATGTTATTTTTTTATTATATCATTTTCTCGTGCATAGATCCATTTTAAATCTAAATCTATCAAGCATCAAGAGGGATCCAATTTCATGTGTAAAAATTTAGATCTCAATAAATTTGATCCCTCAGAGTGCTTATAGATCTAGTTTAAGATGGATCTATGTTGGTTTTAATTTTTCCATTTTATGAGTGACAATTTATTCTTTTGTGATGTCAACTATATTGCCACATCATATCTAGTTAACTTTAGGCTATGCATCACCATGTTTGTCTATAGCACATCTATCGTTAATGATGGTTTGATCATGGTTAATTATGTTTGACTATCATCAACCATGGTTGGAATACATGACTATGATTAACTATGGTCAACAAGATTTAACCATTGTTGACTGTACTTGAACATGTGTGACTATGGGAGACTAGCTTAACAATATTGAATATTATTGACATTGGTTGATCGTGTTTGACTATGGTTAAAATCAATTGAATATTGTTGATCATGTTTAAATATTGTTGAATATGGTTGGTCATGGCTATGTTTGACCATGGTTTAATATGGTAAACCAATTTTAGCATGGTTGACAATGGTTCACCATATTGTGCTATGGTTGAGAATTGTTTAACCACTGTTCACTATGTTTCACCAGTGTTTAGCCAGTGTTAGACTTTAGTAGGCCATGGTTTATCATGCTTGATAATGATCATATATAATTTACCATGTTTAACATGGTTGACTATCCCTCACCATGATTAACTATGGCTAGAAAGGGCTTGACCATGGTTGACAACGGTGACTATGATAGGATATGGTTTATTAGGACTCACTATGGTTAATAATGGTTTAGTATGGTGGAATTTATTTGATCATTTTGACTATGGTTAATGAAGGTTGGCTACATTTGACAATGTTTGACAATGGTGAATTGTGGTTAACAATGTTTGATATGGATGATACTGGTTCACCATTGTTAATTATGGTTAACAATGGTTTGACAATTGTTAATTATGCTTGACATTGTTAACTGCGGTTTAAAAGTTTGATTATAGGTTACTATGGTAGACCATGTTTGACCATTGTTGAGTATCATTAAACATTGGAAACCTAAACCTTAGTGTTACATAAGAGTATATTGTATTCACATGACGATTCATAGGTGAATAGGACGAGTCATAATGGAGTCCAAGAGACCTATTGGTATATGAAACCAATTGTTTGCCTCGTATATCAATGTATTTATATGTGTATCATGTATTAATGAATGAATACACTCTTAAGATTGTTTATTTAGAGCTTTCCAATAGTGGTATTAGAGCCCTATAGTTCTTACAGCCTATAGGGAACTATGCTTGATGGGTGTTGTTTATTAGATCCTTAGTGTTTTTATAAATCCATGATCATGTTTTTCATGATATAACATATCTCCTTTTATTCTAATCTAGTCTACTCACTCTACCTATGTACCTAATATTTCGCATAGTTTGTGTGGGCATTTAGACGTAGAAAGAAACCCTGATATGTTAGACAATTATCTGAATCTATTACCTGTAGACTGTGGTATTCCAAACTTGCATATTGTCTCCTCTAGAGCCCTATGTACTATGGTGTTCTATCAAAGGTATTAGTTGTGGTGAGAACCAATTGCAAGTGTTTCATTCTTCATACCTCATGACCTATGCCTTACCTTCGAAGGTTACCTTTTATGGTATATGTACTATCATTTCGGTGTTATTATTCTTATATACATTGATGTTTGTCTACATGGTAGTGCATATTAACTTTGAGTACTATCATCTATGTGTGTGTTGGTATATTTTGCTACTTGTGCATGATATATGTCCGAGAATATGTAGTATCTTGTGGTAAGAGGAAAGGATCTATTATGACTATATTTTGTTCAATTGTATTCTTCACATTACACCTATGTTGTATGGTATCAACTTTGCATTGTATCAACATAAATATTTTTCCATGGAAGTTCACCAATTTCACAATAATATTACAATCCTCCACCTTGTACATCTCAACTAGCATTTGCTCATTTGACCTAATCTATTGGAACATGACATTTTAAGATCTCAACAACAATGATAGTTTTACATGTTTCCTCACCCACTACCTTTTGAGATACAGGTTGCACTAATCCAATCCCTATATATTTAATGAAGCTCTTAATAATGTGATTCAATAGTTGATCACCAAAATAAAAATTAAAAAAAATCGCCCATCAAAGTCTAGAAGAGATATGCTCTCCACATTACTCATTTTCATTTCATTTTGTGTTTTGACAAATTATGTCATATTGATAACTTTTTATAAACTAAATCCACGATGTTGTCATGGTGAAAGTGTGAAAACCCTAATTTTCCATGTTGATGAGATGAGATGCCATGTGCTATCGTGGTATATCTTCCTCTCCTTATATTTCCTTTGGAGTGTGGTGTCATGGCGCATGACATCACAGTAACAGACATCCGCATGCGAGTGGTATTTGCAAGATCTTGCCGCATTTGCCAAGTCTCACCAAGAATCATTACATCAACATGCTATTTTTCAAAGATTGTGTTAGTCTATTCGTATACTCTATCAAGCTAAATTTATGTATTATCTGGTCATGTATAATGGTATATTGGATTGAGAGCTAGATCACCGATAGGGAGATCGAAAAGAACGAGCTTGTATTCAACTTGTTTATGTTTCCAGAAGAAACAAACACCTTAATCACTTCCATTAAATCTATGTTTATCTTTCTTAGAGATCGTACCCCGGGAGGTAGATGAATGGAAGGGGGCATACAAAGTACATTGCTCCCTAATAAAAACAATATTATGTATAAAAAAACAAAAAAAAAACTAGATCACCGATAGGGAGATCGACAAGAAAGAGCTTGTATTCAACTTGTTTGCGTTTCCAGAAGAAACAAGCACTTTAATCACTTCCATTGAATCTATGTTTCTCTTTCTTAGAGATTGTACCCCAGGAGGTAGATGAATGGAAGGGGGTGTGCAAAGGTCACTGCTCCCTAATAATAATAAAAAATCTGTATAAAAAAAACTATGGGTTTTAGCCTAGACTGTGAAACTGAGCAGCAAAGTCCGTTTCCAAAGCTTACGACGAACCTCAAGTATGGTCCATACTTGATCCCAGAAAGGAATAGTGGTTCTGGAAAGGAATAGAGACCGGCTATCGCTCTATTTGTTTTAATATTTTTTATTTATTTTTCTGATTTTTTTTCAATACAATACAATTTGCAGCAAACAGATTTATATAGGCATATTTTTTTTAAATGGATTTATTTATTTGTCAGTGACCTATTAACAGGTTAATAGGGAGACAGAGCGCACTAATTAAGGAAACACAATGATTGACACACAAGAATACATAACCATATAGAGCTAAACCTTGTTTACCCCTTTCTATATATATATATATATATTAGGTTGCCTTAAATCAGATGGTGGAGTTGGAATATTACCTTGGCCTGACTACGTGCTTGGCACAATGGCATGTGGCATAGCAAGGCAAGATGAATCAACCAACGTCCCTGCCCCTTCTCTAAGCATGTTACATTTCACTGGGCAGGCAGGTTGCATACTGTCTCCGTAATCGCTATAAAACCTTGTTATTTATTTGCTTCTATGTATTCTAAGCATTGTATAGGCCTATGAGTTTCAAGGAATGTGGTTTGTTTCCATCCAGCCAAGCGTTCTCTACTTCTTTAGGTAGATAATCAACGTCCATTCTTTGAGAAATAAATGAACCGAGGGTATACTCCATTTCCATCTTGAGCTATAGAACCTACTAGCTAGTTTAAAACCAAAGAATGGGTGTACTTCCCCACCGCCAAATCCTAAACAATAGGGATTCCCCACGATATATCAATCTCTGACAGTTTCAATCTCCTGGTTTAGAGTTAAGACTATTGTTTTATTACTATGCACATTCATCCAACACTAGGGAAATAAATTGATTTTGTGGGAGAACACAAAAGCACTAAGTTCCTGAAGCGTGATGTGTGCATGGTCTTCTCTGCAAGGATACTAATGGTTCCGTTGCAATATGTGAAGCAAATCAATCAAGCTTGAAGCGAATCAATCAAGATATTTATAACTAATATTACAACGCACTTTGCTTTCACAACAAGTACATGCTAAGCTACTCATTGAATTTCCATATTAATATTCTATTTCAGTGAATGGGATTACCAAGATGATCCCCTTTCTTTCCACCCCCATTAAATCTAGTAGATTTCCAAGAACTAAGCACTACCCACTAATATTTGCACTATTATGAATTTATGTACATGCCCAAAGAGTGACGGGTTATGCAAATTTAGGGTTACAAATGCCTCAAGGACATCTTTCCGAACCAGATCTTAATTCCTCTATGCCTAGAGTGGATCTTCTCTATTAACAGCTGGATCAATGACTAAATCCTTTGGGGACGATAAAAGCATACATTTCATAGAAAAATCAAGAAAGAACACTAACTCACTAGAGGAAATAGGAGCTTTAGCTCTTCTATCTTCCATTAAAGTAGTCGTGTAAATGGATAATACCCTCATCTCATATTGATGAGCTATGAATAGCTCCTTGGCATGAGAAACTTCCTAACCCTGTTCTTAGCACCCAAAAACAATCACTAGTCGAGAATATAACAGAGGATTCTATATGGAGCCTGTGGATAAATATTGAGAATGTAGTGCTATGTGCTTCCGGACCTTGCTTGCTTCCTTTCACCGAATTTTTCATATTCCTTGATCCTTGGCCGGTAAACTTTTGTCGTCTAACTTATATAATATCTATAATGTCATGCTTTCAATTAAATTATTGGTCTGTAGGATTTCTATTTATCTCAAAGGGTAGGCTCCAATTCAAAGTGTAAATTCAATCTCGTGAATGTTGGACTAATCTCAGGTCCACTCCTGATCAAAGCCCTTATCGAAAACCTACCCATCTAGTTGGGTTTACTTCCAACTGGCCAGGGTCTTACCGAAGATTAGGACTGATAATGGACCTTACCTTACTGATAGCAATATACTTTTATAACATTGCATTAATAAAGTGTTGGAATTATCAATGATACTGAGGGGGGGGGGGGTGAATCAGTATCATGCATAGATTTACAAATTATTCACTTTTTAAAACATGCACCAATTTCAATTTAACACCACATCAATAAACCAAATTGTGCGCAAATGTTTGAAGAATTTTTGTGTATATATGTATAAAATATGATTTACAGAGAAATATGGGATACACTGATCTCCATTGATGTGACCACTGACTCACTTAGACACCCCTTTGATTGGGACACCAATTCCACTAGAAAGCACCAACTTGCATATTGCAAGCTTCAACATGTGATTACACCAATTCTTAGTGCAAGCACCAACTTGTTGAACCAAGATCCAACCTATGAGGAGACCAATCCTCTGTGCAAGCACCAACTTGCAGAATACAAGCTTCCACCTATGAAGACACCAATCCTTCGCACAAGCACCAAATTACTGAACCGAGATCCGACCTGTGAGGACACCAATCCCCTGCGCAAGCACCAACTTGCAGTGTTCAGGAACCACCTGAATGGAGACACTGATATCCTTTCCTTTCCCAGTCCAATTGCCCTCAGAAGTAGATATTACAGATTCCTGACTTCAGGTCTACTCACACAAAGATTTGCAGTCTACTCTATTGACTGTGTGCTTATTCAACTGGTTTAAATTAAACTGTTGTTTCTCTTACCTTATATTACACTATAGATCCACTCTACAACATAGGTTTTGCACACATATATATCCACATGCTTCTTGCACCTTTTCACAAATGCTTAGATATGCGCGTCTGCTCCTTGTGTTTCTACATTTCTTGTTGCCTCGCGCACTTCATCAAATCATGTTTCTTCTGATTCCCCTAAGCATTTCATTTGGTCGAATCTTTCCAATTCAAAATATTACTCCGTGTATTCTTCCAAGCTTACCTTTCACTCCTCGGACCTCGACTTCACTTCTTATTTATACTTTGCTTGTTCAAACAATGCGTCCACAAGTTGGAGCTTATATAAATGGTGACACCCCTTCTTCATTTCCTTTCGGACAAGCTTATCGAGCATCTTCCACATGTCTTAACCCGCGCAAATGGGGGTACCATGACTTTGTGGGTCCTGCACACACTAGTTCATTGACTTAGTGGGATTTGTGCACTTGGGAACCATCACTTGGTGGATATTGTATATTGGAGTATCATTACTTGGTGGGTGTCTTGCACACTTCTGAGACTTGCATAAATATTTTGATATACTTCTTCAAACTGGTAGAAGACTATTATGTCCAACCACCTCTCTTTTTGTGTGCATGGGTGTTTGTTGATGCTTTACAAAACTATTCTTACTTCTTGCAATGTGTGCATTGTTCTTGTCTGATTGTTCCACTGATATTTGGCAATTTTGAGCTTTGTGCCCAAATCCATCACAAGCATAGCACCTTATAGTATAACAATACTTTACAGTATGACCATAATAATTGCATCTTAAGCGTCTTTGTGAATTAAACCTTCTTTTATAAAAAGGAACATTCTAATCATTATCATACCTTAGTTGATTTTGCTTAGATGACCCAACTTATTGATTCACAAGTGGAACAGGCTTGTTGTCGCAAACATTTTTTTGTCTTATTTTAGCCAAGCCCAGACTTGTCTTTTGGTGAACTTGGCTATTCAATATCTCATCCAAAATTAATGAGTTATTCTTAAATTTAACTTCTACTTTCATGTCAAAATGATTTTTGTCATCATGTGGATTTGTGCAATCTTGAGTTTTGTTCTCAAAACCATTTATTTCAAAAGAACACTCCCTTGGACTCTTCAGACATTGTTCCTCTTTTATTAATTCAACTCTAGGTTGTATTGTCAGCAACTCATTTCCCTGTTTTGTTTCTTCCAGTGATGCTTCCAATAGGAACTTATTTTCTTCAAGCTTCTCAATTGCATTATGTGCGCAGGCTTGTTGTTTCTTAAGTTCCTTGTTTTCATTTTATGCCTCTTCAAGTGCTTTGTTCATAAATGATTCTTCGTTTCTTTTGGACTCGATTATTTTTTCATCTTTGAGCAAATGATCCTTTTGTATATCCAAGGATTCTTGAGATTCCCATGGGATAATCTTCAAAGATCGATTTTCCTTTCTTACTTTTGTTAGTTCATCCAAAGCACTGATCAGTTCACCCTCCCAGTCAACTTCTGCATTTTCTTCATTCTCAGAATCAAGGATTTCATATTTTCTCTCAACCTCTATCTGAAAGTTACTCATGTCAGGAAAATTGTAATATCTAGCACAGGACCTTGAGGATGAAAAGCAAATCCCATTATTAACATATTTGCTGAGAGTGTCTACAGTAGGATTTGGTTTCTTTTCACAAGAATTATTTAAGACTGCCTCCTTACTGTATGATTTCTTCTTGATGGAAGAGCAACAATTATCCTTTTCATCTGGGCCTTTATATTCAAGATATTCTACCATTTCCATAAAGAGAACCTCTCTTGGATTGTCATCACCATCATCTTCATCAGATGAGTTGTTGTTCTTCTTTGAATACAAACTCTTCTTCTTTTTATGTTCAACCATGGATTGTTGGTTACTACTCTGCATAACCTTGGTGAATTCTGAGTTTGTTAATCCACACAGTATTTCATTTCTGGCCCTCGCACTGAATTCATATTGCCTCTTGTCAGCTTCATCAACAGGAGGAATATTGGGAACTTTGTAACCACTTAGCACAGATTGCCACACATCAAATCCAAGTGATTTTAAATACACCTCCATCCTTATGCTCCAAAAGGTGCAGTTAGACCCATCAAACCTTGGTTCTCTATTTGTGGAAAACCCCTCCTGCCTATCCATTTATGTGCAGTGATCTTTATCTTCCAATTGTTAAACTTTTATTGATACACAGGTTTCTTGTGCCTTTTCACAAATGCTGAGATATGTGCATCTACTCCATGTGTTTATGCATTTCTTATTGCCTCGGGAACTTCATCAAATCATGTTTATTCCGATTCCCTTGATCATTTCATCTTACCAAATCTTTTCAATTCAGAATATCACTCTCGTGTGTTCTTCCAAGCTTACCTTTCACTCCTCAACTTCACTTCTTATTTATACTCCACTTGTTCAAACAATGTGTCCACAAGTTGGGGCTTCTCTAAATGGTAACACCCCTTCTTCCTTTCTTTTTGGACAGTCCTACTGAGCATCTGCCACATGTCTTAACCCATGCAAATGGGATACCATGACTTTGTGGGTCCTACACACACTAGTTCATTGGCATGGTGGGACTTGCACACTCAGGAACCATCACTTGGTGGATATTGTATACTGGAGTACCATTACTTGGTGGGTGTCTTGCGCACTTCCGAGACTTGCATTCATATTTTGATATAATTCTGCAAACTAGTAGAAGACTATCATGTCAAACCACATCTTTGACATCAACTTTGGAGTACCACGACTAGGTGGGAATAAGGACTTGCGTACATTATTTTATGTACTTCTTCAAACTAGCACATAGACATTAAGTCCACTTTGACATCAATGACAACCAACGTTTAACATAAAGAATAGAAGTTGGTAGGAGTTTATTGGGATCATCTGAGATGATTTTATAGCTAGGTTGTACAGTTCACTTGGAGAAACTCTAAGGGGGTTACATATGAAGATAGCAATATACATTGCATAATCAACTTTGCATCCCTACTCCCCTTCTATTATAACAATGCCCCTACTAGGATATGGAAGTCCATTCCGCTAAGTTTTTTTCAAATATCAATGGAGACGGATAGGATAAAGAAATGATTCATTGGAACTACAAGGGTTATCCATAGTTTCATGAGAAAATCAAGAAAGGACTGTTGAAATCTATCAACTTGACGGACTGTTGAAAGCTATCAACTTGACTCCTAATAACTGGAGCCACATTCAGAAGCTTTATCTATGTGTTGAAAATATATTGTATATTTTTGTATTTACCTCGAGACTCCACTAACTTCATGAACACCTAGGAAATCCTCCAGGTTTTACCCCAATCGAGGTGTATATTCATTCTTTAAAAATACAGAAAAACTCTTACAACAGTGGAGACTAAAGTCTACTCCTTTAAAGACAATCAGAAATGTTGAAAGCTTTTTTAGTTGAGTTCCCTCAGTTTCACTGCTTTCAATGGTTGATATCGCCTCACTAAATTGTGATTTATATTGACAAGTACTCCGATGGCATCAGTAGCTCTTCCACCTATGCATAGGTACTCTACGCCTAGGTCAAGCCAAGAGGAGGATAAGGAGGGCAGTAAGACTGCCACTCCATATGAAGAATAATGCAGAGCTAGCCGTGGGGCTGCCCTCTACATATATGCAAACCAGGTAAATATATATATATTTAATATAAATATAACAACAACAACAAAAACTACACTACTTAAAACCTAGTATACAAACCATAAGCCTGCAACTTAATTGCTAAGCTCAATGTCCGACACCATCCATTCCTCCAATGTATATAATATAAACAATAATAATAATAATAATAATAATAAAAATAAAATGTATATGTATAAATATACAAAACTTAACAAAAGAAAAGAGCGGTGAACTAGTAGGAAGAGGAGAGTGCATGTCGAACTGCTAAGACGGTTAATGGAGGGAGCTAGCCCTAAGGTCGTTGCTTTGAACTCCAAAAGAAAAGAAAAAAAATTGATAACCAGAATGAAAAACAATTGTGATCCTAAAACTCTAGAAGGGAGTGGGAACGAACCTTCACCTGGGATGCACCATGATGGAATTGCACTGAGTTGCAAAGTTCCTTAGTTGGTCAGCTCGTCAAAAAGAAATCAATGGAGGAAATGGAGGAAGGAAGGGTTTAAAATCCTTTTAGGTCTTTTATTTTCTTCATGCGAGGTGGGATGACCCAGTGAGGCTGCGTGGCCTTCATGTGAGTGTCCTGGTCGATTAGGTTATAATGTGTTAAATGTTAATGTTTTGTATATTTTTAATTTTTTTTTTTTTTTTTTTTTTTTTTAATTTTTTTTTTTTTATATTTTTAATTGAATTTGTTAATATGTTTTTAAATTGAATTATTTAAATTTGTTTATATAGTTTAAATATTATGTTGAAAATTACATGATTAGATTAATATTAAGTATGATTTAAACTTTATAATTCAAATTATTAGCTCGATGGGTTAGCTCAAGTGGTTGAGAGTTGTGAGTTGTAAGCAGAAGGTCTCGGGGTCAAATCCTCGGGTAGATATGCATAGATATACGAGGACCTTGATTGATGTCCCAATCATGTTAGACTTCGTAATCAGAGCTGGCGAGGCGAGGCCCCTTCGGGTGAGACCCATGTGAAGAGTCTTCCCGTGTATGTAGCAACTCCTCTCTAAGGTTGTGAACCACATTGAAAAAAAATTCAAATTATTAATTATAGGTTAAGTATAAAGTTAGTTTAAATTGGGTTATAGTGTTAGGAGTAGAATCAAGTTAAATTGAATATAAGATTAATTTGAGTAACATAGGAGGTTTCATGCGAGGAATCACAATAAGTGTGACCACGGCATTGGATGTGGTCATAGATAACTACCTAAGCCACGAGGATGATGCGATACCTTGCATTTCCCTTGAGAGATATTGTCCTACCCCACGATTCATGACGATGATGTCAGTTGTGGAATCACATAGCTCCATCATCCTCGTACCTTATCCGTATACAGAGATTCCTTAACTACTATAAACAATGAAAGTGGCATTGTCTATATGTAAGGATCGTTGCAATAGATGACTTGACATTGAGGATTCTACTTAAATATTATAGGGTAAATTATATTGTCTTAAATAAGCTACAAAAATAGAATAAACGCATTAAATGGTAATAAGTGAGAATGTCGTATAAGGCGAGTGAAATTTTAGGGTAATATGTCTAATTGATTCATGTTGTAATCATGATGTGTGACCTTGTATTTAGACTAATTTATTAAAAGATGTAATGTTGAGTGTACTTGTGAGAAATTGTTGAGGGAAGATATCAGTTGGTATAATTAATGAAATAATTGCTTTCACCACCTTATAAGTGGTAGCCTTCTGGTTGAGTTAAAGATTAACAAGAAGAGATCCATGTGACAATTTCAATGTTCACCTAAGGGATATTTTCTGCATAATTAAACCAAAGATAATTTCCTCTTTTATTTTTAGTTTGAACAAATACTGATTGAAAAGCACTTTACGAAAATTTTCCGAAATTTGATATCATCTTGTTCTTCATGCTTCAGCATGTATAGGTCCTTGGAATTGAAACCCATTATTTCCTCCCCCGCTTCATAAAAAGTCATGTCCCATGTTAAACCAATATGGTATTGATCTTTGGCTTGAAGCAAGTATCTATAGTCACAATCGAGAAAATTGTGATCATGTCTTTCACAATGCCAAGTTCCATCATGATAAATACTCACCTTCTTGTTTCACTGCGTTTCCCCAACCATCAAATGGAAAGCAATGTAACAAAATTTGTCCACCTTAATATAAGATATGGTCGCTTTTACTGAATCCATTCAGGTTTATCAAATTTACCAAGCCCCTCATCTTTAATTTGATCCATTGTATTTTGCATGTCAACTCGACCACCAGCAGTTCCCTCTCTAGTTAAGGAATGATAAGCAATATTATTTACCTCCCTTTCAAACCAGTACCTCGATCTGTATTCTTCTTGAAATCCGAGGTTTATAAAAAGTTGACTTCATCAAATTGTCCCCATAGACTTCCCACTAAAATCACTTACATGGACAGACTTCACAGCCAAAATAGGGAAACCTCCTAAATCACACATCTCTTGAAGTTGTTGGCCTTCCTTATTGCAAAAGGTACCAGACATTGTTACCTCCACACTGTAGACTGACATGTCACTTTAGCTAAAAAAATTCTTTTTTGTGTATCGATTCCACTTTTTCACACTATGGTGTTTGAAATATTAATTGAGATTACAATACCAATAATATCCACCATAGAATTTTTCGCATGGCAGAATATTCGCATTGATAAAAAGATGATGTCCAGAGAGCATGAAAAAAGCTTTGCATTGATAAAAATATGATCACAATGAAAGCTGCCGCAACAAATAGTAATCCATTTAGCGCTCCAAAGACTTCCACGGTGTGAGGTTTTGAAGTGGACGATGTCACAATATCCTTAAACTTCATCTTCAACTTGTCATTTCATCCATTCCCTCCAATTAGCGTCGATAGAGTAGATGCTTTATTTGACGGATAAAGTCATGCTTCACCGGGACGCAACACCTAAGACAACAAAATTTGAACATTGTTTTAACTAGAAATTTGCCTATACCTCATTATATTTTTCACCAGCATAGATCTATCTAAACTCTAAGAAAGGAGAGGGATTCAACTTTTCGGTGTAAATTTTTTCTTGATATGTACAAAATTTAAGATTAAAAATGTTTACACCTCAAGAAATTGGATTCCTCTCGATGCTTAATAGATCCATATTTAAGATGAATGAAGAAGAAGGACAAATTCTTGAATTTACATATTCAAAAATTTACAACAATTCATTGTTTTATGATGATAATGATGTTGATAATTCAGATCAACTGTTTTATAATAAAGATGTTGTTGTCCACAATGGTTATGAAACATATTATATTCGAGTTCTTGTCCAAGAAAGACAAGCAAATGGTCGCTATACCTATTTTGTTGATGAAGAAATTAATCCAACAATTTGAAAGGCTTGTAGTCCACCCATATATGACGAATATGATGTCATGATGTTGATGTTCAACACCAAGAGGGACAGATTCCTTTATCTTTGTGTACAAATATATTGCGTAGTAATCAACCCATATACGATAGTTATGACTCTAACTCAGAGCAAGAATATGGAAAGCAAATTTCTGAAGCACTATCTTCAAAAAAAATTGCAACCATGAAGAAAAAGAGTTTCAATAAAAAAATCGATATCTCCAATTTTTGAAACTATGAATCATGAAGGTTTTATTACTCACATTCTTGAAGAGTAAAGCATCGGAGAAAAATCCAAGAAGCATATTCCAATCAAAATTCTCGAAGACACTGAGCTTGTTGTTGATGAGAAGGTTTTCTTTCATACTTTTCATGATCCTATAGCAGCCGATTTCAAAGTTTCAAGTGTTTCAAACATTAAGCTCGTCCAAACCTCAAAGGAGTTGGTCACAGGGGAAGAGGGGTTAAAGGATTCACTGCAACCAAAGCTTTAAGGACTGTGTCAGGTGGGAAGAGGAGCTTAATGGAATAAAATCCATAATTTTCTTAAGGGTGGAACGAAATCTCACCACTGAAATAGGTAATATGGTGTTAATAAGATTTTATTACATGGATTGTGAGGTTACAACTTGGTTGTCTTGAGAATTTTATTATAAGTTATGGTTACGTTATGGTATATTAGAGATTATAAGTTGTTGTGTCACATATCTCAATCAATATGGGATTATTTTTTTGTATAGAGAGGTATTTATGCCATAAAAACAATTCCAAGCCACCCAAATGTTAGGTGTATCCGACTCAGTAATGGGCATTTTTTAGGAAGGCATGTGAAAGGGGTTTCTTGCATTGTTGATTTTACTTTGAAGGAGTCTTGGCCATTCTTGAAAACCTTTCCATTGCTATCTTCTTTTCCCTTTTCAACCTTCACCAAAGGCTTATTCGATAATATCTTCCTCGGAATCTTACCCATGCCATCATCGTCATTTCCTATCCCATCTAGGATTCTAGAAATACTATCTTCCAATTCTTCTTCATATCTAGCCATCAAGGGCTCTTCATCTTCCATGTTTTCCTAGTGATCTGCAGGGGATTTCATATGAGATGCAACAAGGGATTCCCAGACCCCAAATCCACCCAATACATCAATCACAGCTAATGCATTAAAATTGGGCTTCTAGGAAATTGAACAAAATAGGATGTCAACCCTTTGCCTATCGATATCCCTTTTCATCACAAGGATGTCTATGGATTTTTTCATAAGAATGCCTAGACAACCATATGTGCACAATATTGTTGAGTCATGGGATTGTCTTCACATGGAAAAAGTTTACCTCAATGAAACCGACTACTCAAGAATTTAACATGCCCTATGAACCTTGTGAAAAACTTCCCTAGTTAGTCTAAAGACAAAGAAATGTAGAGTTAAAGAAACGAAAAAACTCAAGAAGACACACAAAACGAGAATTTCTTAGAACACATACTTGTACACTTTATTCATTTGTTTTCTTTTATAATGAATAGATATTTTAGGCAATTGTTGTTTACTCCCAAAAGCAAAGAATAAATTTGGCAATTCCATGTACATTTCATTTTACAAATGGAATTTACTACTTTTACATTGTGATTCTTTTACACCGGTACGGACAGGGCTCATCTATTACATTCCTTTGCAAGGTGGGTCCAACACATTGACTATTAGGAAAGGATCAAGTCGTCTAAATTGCAGGTAGACTCTATTTGTTTTGATCTCCATGTTGCAAGTGGATTCGGTGGATCTCCATTAATTGTCTGGATCTCTAGGTTACAGGTGGACTTGGTGGGCCTTTATTTGTTACAAATCCTTCATAATAATTTTTATTACATCACCGATAAATCATTGTAATCATTGTGATTGTGTATTTAATTGTTTTACTCTTGATGATTTGAATTTGTTGTACTTTATAGTTGTCTTTTCTTCCTCTCATTTCTTTCGCAATTCCTCTTATATTCTTAGTTCCATAGCATTTTTCACTTTTTCTGGTCTCCTCGTGTATTCTATATTTTTGTGCTTCCTTTGCTAGCTTGAGCTATAGTTTTGGTTATGGACTCTTCTTGAGTTTTCTAGTTCTTCTCATCTTATTTGTCCTTAACCTCTTATCCATCCTTTTGTTTTTATTTTTCTTTAGCCTTTTTTTTAACTTTAGCCTTAGCTTTTTCTTTAGTCTTTTTTTTAAAACTTTAGCCTTATCAAGTTGTCATTGATGTCAAGGGTCTAGTACCAAGCAAAGTTCAAAGGACAAGAAAAGGACAATTTCAAAGGTCAATCACAAATTCAGTAGGGACAACAAACCATCTACAATATGTAGAAAATCATCATCTATGTGACAAAGAAAGTATGCGCAAATTTGATGATAGAAAGCCCCTCGTATGGGTATCAAAGCCCCTCTTCATGTGTACAAAACTCCTTGTTTATGTAAAAGATTTTGTATGTAAGTGATCATGTATTGGTTAAGGGACATGATGGAGCACATAAAGATATGTGAAATGCCCCTACATTAGGTATTTCTCAAACTTATAGGTTGGCCTCATGAAAAGTTAAACATCTCCTTGCAAGGGTATAAATACACCTTCATTTTACCTCATTTCATCATCAACTCAAGCAACATTCTTATGTGCAATCAAGAGGAGCTCAAGGACCTTTTTTTGCAAGGATATCTCTTGGGTTTGCTATCATTGCATGAGGACTCTCTCTATAAGGCAAAGTTGTGAGGGTCACCTAATTAAAGCAAATTTGAGGTCTAAAATGGGTCTCCTAAAGAAAATAATAAAATAATATTTATGAATTTTGGAGGAAAAAAGAAAAAACTACTTGTTTTCTTCGTATTTTCAACATATCTCCCTGTGATTTTACTCAAATTTCGAGCGGTAGCACTCGTTGGATGCGGAATTAAATTACGCATCCAATGAGTAAACACGCTGCATACTTCCGAAGGACCCCACCCCACGAAAAATGAGAAATACATATAAAAAACGCGTTACTTTTGAAAGTAACACATTTTTTAATGTATTTCTCATTTTTCGTGGGGTGGGGTGTCTCAGAAGTATGAAGTGTGGGTTCTCGTTGGATGCGTAATTTAATTCTGCATCCAACGAGTGCTCCCGCTCGAAATTCGAGTAAAATGACAGGGAGATATGTTGAAAATACGAATTAAAAAAAATAGTTTTTTAATGTCAAATATGCAACTCAACCATTATGGTTGAATCTTTTCTTGGAATTCTATTGGTTCTTGAATTCAATGGCTTGTTTTCTTACGAGGTGGCTCGTTTTCTTATAAGGTCCATTTTAGACCCCAAATTTGCTCTAATGTGACCTAGTGTTTTGGCATGCATAAGATTCACAGAAACCTGCATAACTTTCTCATACAGTATCAGAATCACAAAATTCTTATTTTGTTGGAAATCTTATTGTAAGGGATATGTGACACCACACTTAAAAGGAGGATCTATTTTGTTCTAAGGGCTTGCTATACTATTATAAGGTTTTCTCTCTCTTGTTGAGGTCTTAATCATGACTTAGGGTTTGTGCATGATTTTTGGGAAAAGTGTAAATCTTTTGGGATGGATGATTGCGCTATACCTCGAGGAGAATTTTGGAAACATAATGTTCATGAGAAGACCTCTTGGAACTGAAATTTCATTATTTTTCTTGGGTTATCAATGACTTAGGGTTTGAGTTTCTAGGCTTGAATTAGGGTTTTACCCTAATATTTCTACATGAAGAATATGGATTTTATTTTGGACTTATTGATGACATTATGGCAGTATGATGATGGTATCATAGTGACAGTGTGACAGTGATAGTGTGTGACTATGACGGTGATAGTAGTAACATGGACAATGATAGGTAGTGATAGGGACAGTGACATGTAGTGATTGTGATAGGTTTATAGTATCTCATATATATTTATATTTAGGGGGTTGGAGCCTCAAATTCCAGTTGGAGATGGAACATCTAGGGATTTGTAGCTCCCTTCGGGTTGGACTTGAAATTCAGGGGGTAGGACTCTCCTTTAAGCTTAGCTTGTAAACATTGAAACATTGAAGATAAGTTTCTTTGTTTTTTGTCCCTGTTGGGTTTCCATGTAAAATCCTCGTGTTTTGTGTATTGTTTACTTTATGTTTATGGTATGTTTATACACGAATGATAAGTAATGATGAATGCTGCTAATATAATTTAAAGTGAAGGATAAATTCGTTCAAATGTGACCAATACTTATTCAGCCCCCCTCTTAGTATTGGTGATATTTCCAACATAAACCAATATCACCATACATATATACATATACATATATATATATAGATATATATATGGTATTCGGGAAGGGAGGGCGGCTCTGCAGCTAGGGTTTTGAGCGTCATTTTTGTTGAAACTAGGCGTCCATGGATCCTTCCATGGCCTCCATCCCCTCTTCCCTATGAGCTACTACCTCGACATGGACGACAGGCGGCGAGCATCGATGATCCCTTTGCAAACGGTGTGGCGGTGGATTTTTAGTGCGGCAACCCATTGCGTAGCAGGCCCCCTTGCTTACCAGTGGCGGTGGAGGTGGTTCGAGCCGAGACGGGCAGCTTGGAAGGGTGCTCCATGACGAGGCATCGACAGCTGCTCGACGACAGAGGAGCCCCGCAGTTCGTTGCGGGTTCCTGTTTTCTTTGGGCAACGGTGGTAGTCACATTGTCGAGGGGAGACGACAATGGTTGGATTCCCTCGGTGTGGTGGAGAAATTTCTGATGGTGGCCCTATCACCTGGACGGTGGTTTCAACCTTTGAAAAACGGTGGCTCTGCAACCTACTATTGCATTTTATGGATTTTGTTATATGTTTTATGCATCTGTCGACATATCATTTGGTATCTCTCCTTTTTGTTTCTCTCCAGCTCCTAATGAGTTGGTTTTCTTCATTGTACATGAGTCATTCATGGCTACCTCTGAAAGAGGGTTATTTAGATTTAGGTTTTTCAGGTGGTGCCTTGGTACCCACTGTGTTCATTGAAGCTGGAAAGCTAATACTGGAAAGGGCTCTTCCAAGCCTTTCTGCAATATGTAATTTGATTATTCCTAATGAAATTACACTTTTTTCCTTGGAATATATATATATATATATATATATATATATATATATTAGTTCCCCCCTATAACCCCAAACACATGATGTAATTGCCACAATAAAAACTGACATATATAAACTGTCTCTAAAATAAGGCTTTTGGAGTGTTTTTTATAACACTATTAGCTCCAAAAATTCAATTCACATTACTTTTAAGGGGGGTTTCAAAACACCTCCTTGAAAATAGCTAGGGGTACGGTCTTTCTAAACCCCCTCTAAAAGTCATGAGAATTTGACTTATTGTGGCAGTTTTTAACAAACTGCCTCCAAAAGTTAAATTCTCATGACTTGTAGGAGGGGTTTTTAAAACACCTCCTTGAAAAATATATTTACGACGGTTATTTTAAAGCCCCCCACCCAAAAAAAAGTTACGAGAATTGAACTTTTTGAGGCAGTTGTAAAACAAAGGACTACACAAGTTCAATTCTCATGACTTTTGGGAGGGGTTTTAAAAGACCACATCCAAAAGTTAAATTTTCGTGACTTTTTTTGGGGGGGATGAAAAAACCGCCTCCAAAAGCTAAATTTACATGACATTTAGGAAGGGGTTGTCTAAAAACCGCCTTCAAATATATATTTAGGGGCGGTCTTGTTAACCCCCCCCCCAAAAAAATAAAAAAACAAACCAAAAAAAAAGGTATGAGAATTGAACTTTTCAAGGCGATTGTTAAAAAAATGCCTCCAATATTTAAGTTCTTATGGATTTTTTTTTTTTTTGGGGGGGGGTTGTCAAAAGATTGTCTTAAAATCACATTTAGGGGTCGCCATTTTAAACCTGCCCCGCCACAAAAAAAAAGTCATAAAAATCAAACTTTTATAGGTGGTTGTTAAAAAACTACCTCCAAATTCTCATGAATTTTAGGGAGGGTTGTAAACAAACCATCTTAAAAAACACATTTAGGGGCGATCATTTGAAAACTCCCCTAAAATTCATGAGAATCGAACTTTTAGAGGCGGCTATTAAAAAACCACTACCAAAAGTTCATTTTTCGTGACTTTTGGGGAGGGTTTTCAAAAACTACCCCAAAAGCTCGAAAAATACTTTTAGAGGTGGTTTTGGCAAGACCCCCACAAGCCCAAACCCCTGCTAAAGGGGTAAATTGTTGTAGTGAACATCTCCTAGTTCATCATCGATTTTGTCCTCTTTGAGCTCCTTAGGGTTGAGCTCACCCTTGACTAGTTGATCCTTCTCTAGCTCAAGTTTTATTAATCCTCAAGTTAATCATACTCCCAATTTCTTTGTAAATAATATGAACACTAATAAGAATCACGCACCCAATCTCACATACATGGATACCCTAAATCTCATGGATTTGACTAAGATGACTCACAAACCTATTTAGTGTAACTTTGCTTGGCATCCCATGCCTACCAAGATTCCTTTAGATATTCCTTAATTTGAAGAATCTGTTGGTTAAGTTCCTTCCAACCATATCATGTAATAATAATAATAATAATAATAATTTATTTTTAAGGTCATCGCCAAGTGAGACACCAATTTGGTGTATGAGACCCCCTTGTTTGTGGGACAAGGGACCCCCCTTTGCGTAGTGATTTAATTGCTAAAGTCTACAGAGGTGTACATACCCTACCCCCCTCCGGTTTTGAACCTATGACCTCCTAGGAGGGAGCACATTTATTTTCATCTATGGTGTTCCTAGAATAATAGGCTTGATGATTCAATTCAACTTTTCTTATTTCAAGGCACGCTCACTAGGGAAGCTGCAAAATGGTACATAGATCAATCTACTATGTCTTATCCATCTTTCAATTATGTAGATAAAGATTTCCTTGCATTTTTTTCAGTTATCCATTAGTATTATTAGGGAGTCGAGGTTTTAACTTATTTTCATCAAAATACTGACAACCATATCATCGACCATATGCATGTGTATCATAGTAGGAAAAATTCATGAAATTTAAATTGAGTAGTTCCATTATTCTTTATTGGGTTTTTAAATCTCTTCTTCTAATTATAGCTAAGGACATTGCATTAACCATCTTGCCTTGAACATATGAGGAATTCATATATAAGGTGCAACAATTGGATTTGATATACATCCATTCAAATTATTTATACAATGTCATTCATAATGACCCTTGAGTTGATTCTTCTAATCAAGACGAGCCAGTCACATCCCATGATGCACATGGTGTTACTAGTTCTAATGCTCAAACTTTCATTTTGTATGGCCATGTGTATTTATTATTATGTATCGAAACCACTATGGTGGAGAGCTTCCTATGTTTGGCATTCCTTCCTATGGTAAATTGCATATGCTCCACAATCCATATGATATTGCATGTTCATCATTCCATGCTAGTGTAAGTACATCATGCTCAAGTCCTTCTTTTGAACCTCTTTCTTATAGCTCTACATGTAGGTGTACTACATGTAGTATCATTTCAACATTGTATATACATCCTTAGCCTTACAACCCAAATTATCCATCCCTCTAGGTCCCTCAACACCACATATTTAATTTTCCCAACCTCAACAAACTATGGTTTAGCTAGTTCCTCCCCAACAAGGCCACATTTATGCACAATAGAATACACCCAACCCTTCAAATGTGTAGAAAAACAATAAAAAGAATAGATGGAAAATAATACACATAACTATAATTAAGCGGCTAGGGAAAACACCCAAATAAAAATGCTAATGCTTGGGCAATCCCAATCCCATAAATCCAAATTTGGATCCCAACAACCTACCAAAGGAAGGACAGATAGCAATTCCTTACCTAATAAGGCAGTTCCTTCTCTTGTATGATATTTGGTTAGTCCAAGATGAACCTTGTACCAAAAATGTCTTATTGTAGCTACACTTCTATTTTATGAATAAAAGGAAGGAAATTTTATTGAATATTTATTTAATGTGATGTGAAATTGTAATGGATTGTATTTTGATAGTGATTTCAATATTTATTCTTACGCTCAAAACCACATGTAATCATTATTAAATGCATGCATTCTTCTTCCTCGAGAAATAATTATGGTATAAAACATAATAAAATCCATATATTAAACTAGCGAAAATATACCCTCACACCTCACTATATTGTAGTAAGTGACTTAGTTTCAATGTTAATCTCTTCTTGGATAGGCACTCAATCGATTATAGTCTTTTCAACAACCATTTTTCCCCGGTGTCCTTATTAGCAAAGGATTTTAAAAGTAGCCTTGATTGGCATATCCAATGCAATTTAGATCTAAGATACACCCTAATTTTTTTATTTTTGTAACTCCTTTTTTTTAATGCCTAGTATTTTTTGTTGACATAATGTTTAGCACTCCCTGTGATTTTCTCGGCATGGTCTAACAGCCTCTCGACAGATCCTTAACTAGGATGGTAGCGGATTTCCATCAGGTGCACCTTTTGGATCTAACGACTAGCTCAACTCCCAAAAAGTGGTATCAGAGTGGGTTCGTGGGTTC
This sequence comes from Larix kaempferi, assembly GCA_027924585.1. Taxonomy (NCBI): domain Eukaryota; kingdom Viridiplantae; phylum Streptophyta; class Pinopsida; order Pinales; family Pinaceae; genus Larix; species Larix kaempferi. The sequence goes on along the minus strand of BSBM01000817.1, from coordinate 561,407 downwards.
AAAACTCACTCGGGTAACGCTAAGGGGGAGATTGTTGACATAATGTTCAGCGCTCCCCATGATTTTCTCGACATGGTCTAAAAACCTCTTAGCAAATCCTTAATTGGGATGGTAGCGGATTTCCATCAGGTGCAACTTTTGGATCTATCAGTCAACTCAAGTCCCAACATTTTATACCAACGGTTTCTTTTATTCATCACAAGGGACTTCTTCTACCAACTAAGAAACATAATCTAACTCCTCCTTACTAGACTTATGGTGCTTATGTTAGACAAGGGAAATCTAGAGGCCATATCCCCAAAGGAAGGCCGCAATATTGGATACATAATACTCCCACCAAGATATAGACTAGTCATCATCGCCCCAAGTTTGGGAAATAAATTTTTGATCTGCTTAATATCAGAAGCAATATAGCTAGGGATTTGGATGTGTGAAATTTAAAATGAAGTGAGTCATGTGGAACCTCATTCTTATGCTACCTATGAAATTGAGAACATAATAGTTTGTTTATTTAATAGGGTATCCACCCAAGACTTGTTCATGTTGACCATAACAATAAAAATAGAAACGGTTCCATTTAGATAACATGGTTTTGTTGAGCCTCTTCGTAATTTGTTTTGGACCTTTGTAAAAATTGATCTAGGTGAACCATAACTAAACCAAGCCATAGTGACAAAATTTAATAAGGTCATAAAGCCTGGGATTAGATTTTAATGCATACCAAGCATCCCCTCCTTGAGGTGCATATATACATGTAGCATGCCTTTCTTTTCCTCCTAGATTTCAACCATATTAAAATCACCACAAACTAGTTAAAGAAACTCTCATAGATCATTGACCATACAACACCTTAGGTCTCTCCTTTCTACCATATAAGTAGAATCATAAATGTTATCCAAGCTAAGGACCCAACCAGTCAAATTTTGTAGTGTCCAAACAAGTTTATAAGAGGAGTTTGTTCCCCACTCAATATTATAGACGTTAGATAAGGGGATATTAGGGTTGTAACCCCTTCCTTTCCTTCAACAATATTATTAGAAAACAAATAAGCATCATTTAACCAAATAACATGCAACCTTGCCTTGAGAAAAAAACTATTAGTTTCAACTTCTTGGAAATAGAGAATATATCATTCACAAAGTGATTTGAATTCACTAGACCATATTTTTTATATTAGGGTTTGAGAAGCCTTAGACATTACAAGAGGCAACCTTCATTGGGAAATTGGTGAGGATGATTTCCATTTCCTGCTTATTATCTCTAAGACCATGTAAGACGTCAGAAGGATTTGAAGTTTCAAGGCCTTTCATTGTTGTTTGGCATTGGTTTAAAGTAGATGCTTTGGGTCTCTTTAGAATGCCATTAGTTGCATATTTAGTAGATGAAGGAACATTAGAAGAGTGACCTTCAACCAATCCCCTCATGACAAAGTTTCCACGCCACCAATTTATCTAAAGCTAGGCATCGTGGATTTGTTTGGCTAAAGCCTCTAACCACATGGGATTAATTAATAGAAACCTTTGAATCTTTTGTCTTGTTTTTTATAATCAACTTGTATCCAACATTCATCCTCATCATTATTAGTGTCCAAGACAATACATTATATCTTATGCTATTGTATATTAGATTTAATTATATGTAAACTAATATAATCATAATACAAAAGTATATATAGCTCATATATATGACTAGAAATTGCCCTTATTGTTGCAAAGGCATGTCATTGCAAAAGTGATTTAGTGCATCAAGTCTCACATCTAGAATGGGAGGGTGATTAAATACATGACAAAAGTGATTTGGTGGATCAAACCTCACATTTAGAATGGGAAGGTGGAAAGGATATTAAGTCGTGTCATATTCGACACTTCTCCTATACGTTAACTCAATTAAATTGAAATGATTTTTTAAACCATTTCAAACCGAATCAAATGGATTATGATACTATGCATCATTTTTCTATAAAGCCATTCTATAAAACCACTCATTGATTGAGATGGCTTATTAAACCATTTTCAACCATAACCAAATTGATTATAGTATCATACATCATTTCATTTTTTTGCAAAGTCACATTGTTACAAACTTGGATTATTATTTTTATAAAAACCCATGGGTTTCTCCCACAATTTGAATTAATATTAAAGATTAAATGTTGAAAATGTTGAAAAGTACTTCTGTAATTTTTGTACTTCCTAAACTTTGTTTATATTCCTTATCATGCTCGCAATAACTACTTGTTCACAAAATTCCATTGAATTACTCAAATGGTTGGGGAAATGTGAAAATTGAATTAAAATAATTGTCAAATAATCACATATATGATATAAACTTTGTTTATATTCCTTATCATGCTCGCAATAATTTCTTGTTCACAAAATTACATTGAATTAATCAAATGGTTGGGGAAATGTGAAAATTGAATTAAAATAATTATCAAATAATCACATATATGATAAATTCGTCCAAAGGTTTGCATCAATTCATGAGGAGCGAGTAGTTTTTTATTAGCCAATAAGGTTCGGTTTTAATTAGGGAAAGGATTGTTCTCGAAGCTAAGGGTTACCTTAAGGTAGTGGTCGAACATGTGGTTGCACCCAAATAAATTATATTAAAAGCTCTTATGACCCAAGCACACATAAGTGAATCAAGGCCTAGACTCGTATCCTTCAAATGTAATTCAATTGGGTCTAGCTTAGGTACACTAAAACAAATACGAGAATGTATACAGATAGGGGGATAGAGAAATGGAAACAAAAAAATTTCAAAAAATATTAATACAATACAGCAGGAAAAGGAAACATACATACACAAAAATATATATTCCAAAACACCATGAGACATACATAATTCAAATTAAATTTCATCAATTAGATTTAGAGGCATTGTTTGATTTATAACAATTGAAATTAGCAAACTCAAATATTATTGCACCGAGAGTAGCGAAGTGCTCTACAACTCCGTATGGGGGAGACATTGTCACGTAACGTAGCATTATGTACCAAAAATAAAAGGTAATTAAAAAATATTCATATTGGATCATAAAATAAATTAAAATTAAAACCTAATAAAAAGTAATTAAAAATCCATGTCGACTCGTAAAATAAAAATTTATAACCAAATAAAATGTTATTAAAAAATCCAATTTAAGAATAAAACAAAATTACACCTCAAGAAATTGGATCCATATATGCTTGATAGTTCTAGGTTTAAGATGAATCTATGTTGATTATAGACAATATTCTTCTATCATGGGTACCATAGATAAGCCAACCACTATTAAACATTTCATCAAGAACATGTCAACTACTTCTAAACATTGATTTCAATCCTAAATTTACTCTAAGGCTAAATCCAATTATTAGAGTAACAAAAGATTACATTGAATGCACCTCTAAAAGAAGTGCTGAAATTTGTGATTAAACACAATTTTGGAGATTAACAAATGAAACAACTGAGGTGTATTTGGGTTGGTCCATTGACTAACTTGACAATCAACTAGGCATTATGAGGGTAGTTCTACTAACCAATCAACATATAGAAAGTCTAAATTCAAATAGGTAGAGAAGGTCTACCTATTTGGGACCAACTTAGATGATCAAAATTGACTTAGCTAGTCTCGTTTTAAAGAATTGGATAGGCACTCAAGTATAAAAAATTGAGATTGAGCTCATTGGTTGAGTGATATGATAAAAGGCGTAATGACATGCAATATTGCACTCTATATTATAACACTATCTCTAGAAACCTTGACTTCTTTGGGATATGTTGTTTACCTTTTATTGTTTATAATGATAAAAATGTTTGAAATATGATTAAACTTATCCCATGGATATCATATGGAGAATTTGCCAAATGTGGTATCATCATAATTTTCTCTATCACATAAAGAAAAAGAATGGAGCATGAGTGTACTAGAAACAGAGTAAATAAAGTCATATTTGATTCAAAAAGGGAAAAGGAAAAACCTAAAGTTTATTGGAAGATTATTGGAAAAAGACGTTGGTCCATGTAACCCTTCATAAATGCAATCTATTGTTTCGTAAGGCTGAAAATACCACATTGATTTTCATTTGCAAGTTGATTTGTCACATATGCAAGTCATTGAAGCTGAAAATACCACATTGATTTTCATCTACAAGTTGATTTATCACATATGCAAGTCATTGGGGTTTATCTGCAACAAAGTTTAGGAAATGGCACAAAAGTAGAGAAAAAAAGACAGTAAAACACATTCTTTGTACTTCTACACTACGCTATGACACCAACACTATAGCAGACAATAATGTGATGTATCAAAATGTGAATAGATCAGTGGTGTTTTGAACCAAAAGTAAGCCTTGATCTTCTTTCTTTTTTTAAATGCAACGAGAAAAAAGTCATGAAACATAAAAATCCAGATTACCATTCATCAATTAGGATTAAGGTTTAGGTCTTGATTGATAAGCTTTAAGGTTCAATTTAGGGCTAGGGTTTTATAGTTTGCTTTTAGACTTTTCTTTTGATGTAAAAATATCACCATTTCAGATTGGAAACTCACCTTGTAGCAGCTGTAATGTTTCAAAAAATCAAGAAACGACTGGAAATGGTTGGAAACAACTTGGATATGGCTTGGAAACATTTCAGTTTTTTTAATATTGACTTGGAAAAAAATAAGGAAACGGTTGGAAATAAATAGAAATGACTTGGAAATGTTTCTTTTTTTATATGTCATGAAAACGTTTCCAAGCCATATCCCCTCTGTTTCAGTTTCCAGAATGGAGAATGGCGTATCATGCTCTCTTCCTAGACATTTTCGGTAACTTTGCCTGTTAGTTAGGAAAGAGAAATAGTATCCTTAACATCTTGGTTCAAATACAACTTGTCACATCTACACATAATTCATTAGACATAACTTCAAAGATTTGGGCACTTCTCCTCACGTAACCAAATCAATTTTTCCACAAGGCAATTGCTAGTACACATTCAAAAACCTTTGACATAATAATTAAATGCATATGATGAATATCTACAATTCTATACAATGAAAAGGCTTTCTTGTAATATTAAATGGGTTATATATATGCTAGAGTATCTTGGAAACATATCGGTAAAGTAAATGCACCATTGTTTGAACTTAAGGGGTACTTTTGAAAATTCAACTTAGCAAATCAATTTAAAAAGAAATTTTTTGAAAACCAATTTTCTTCTTATCAATCTTTGGAGCCTTTAGATACACCTCCATCAAAATTATTTTTAGTAAACTAGTCAAGTTTGATGCTTGCATGTTTATTGGTCAGTTTTCCTTTCCAAACTTTGTTTAAAAAATCTCCTCACATAATAAAACCATGGTATTCAACACTTAATAGATGGCTTTTGACACTGTTATAATTCAAAATTGAAGAAAAGGGCAAAAAAAATACCAAAATTGATAATTCTTCCTATTTCATTCTTAATCCATCCTAATTTAATTTAGAATCTGTCAAAGGAAATCAAAGAAAAAAAATTAACATCATTACATTTCTTATATAAATCACTGAACAAGTATAAAGGCTTGCATACACTTAAAGAGAAGCACAAGCACAGGAAGAATACAAAATGAAAATAGGGTGTAGTAGTGAATTGCACACAATAACAAAGATATAATAATATACTTAGTTATTAAAGCATCCTAATTTAATTTAGGATTATGTCAAAAGAAATTAAAAAAAAAAACATATTACATTTCTTACATAAATCACTGAAATTAAAAGTATAAAAGCTTGCATACACTTTAAGAGAAACAGAGGAATACAAAATGAAATAAGGGTATAGTAGTGAATTGCGCATGATAACAAAGATATATAATCATGAACTCAATGGCCTCTAAATACAAAATACTACTCTTAAATGCCAGTTAGGTTCTATATATTTTCAATTTCTCCAAAGAAGAGATCAAAGATTTCTACAATAGAAGAAGGCCTAGAAACCAACCATAACTTTAAAAATAGCTTCAAGGAATCAAGGAAATTGTCTTGATAGCGAAATTGAGCTTCTCTTGTAAAAGCACCACACAGAGTAATGTGATTTCCCTAGCGTCACAACCTGTCCTCTACAAAACAATGGATTAGGCCCCACTCAGACCACTTTCCTCCCCATGTCACTCAGTTACCGTGTGTTGATTATATTATAGAACCTAAGAAATCACTATTGCAATTTGGGATACAATAATAAACCATGGTAATTTAAATATGTCATCTCAGCACCTAATAAGAGCCTTTCTACAGTTAACCTCACACACAAGGGCCATCTACCCATAATGTTGTAAGACTCAAACTTGGTATATATATAGCACTATTGAGGAAACCTAATGGTACAGATACGATGCTTAAACTGTGGTTGTATCAACTGATATTTCCTCGTGTTAGCATCATTGTTCATCATCAGAGAACTTGATCTTCTTAGGGACAGGTAGAAGGCCATCAGTCTGCAACAGATACAGTATTCATTCATATATTTTAGAACTCAATGCCATCCTCACGTAATATGGAAATAATGATTTTTTTCTATAAATAACATCCTTACAATGGCTGGATAGTCGTATTCAAAACCAGCAGCTTCAATCTTCTTGCGACGCTTTGCATTCTTTTTCAGTGTTGCTTTCATCAGACGAGCTTGCTCTTCTGCTGTTCTCTCCTGAGATTACAAGCACGCACAAAATATGGATACACGTTATATAGGAAGTTATACAGTTGAAAAAAGCAACATCCCTAATGCTTTTTTTTTTTTCCTTGGAAAAAGTCGTAATTTTATTTCAAGATGATCAAAATTACATTCTGCACATGTAATAGAATCACTGAGATCCCTACATTGTCACATATTTACTGTCCCATATTAATATCATGTCTAAAGTCCATACAAAAAACAAAACAATGAATACGGCTGTCCATACAGCCTGCATATATCCGGCTACATATACCATATACTGTATCAGAGATGAAGAGGGTGACCATCTCTGGTCAACAAAAGCTGCTGTCCATACAGCCCGCATATATATAAACAAATACAGTAACATAAATGAAAGAATGTGTCCATCACAGATCAACAAAAGCTGAGCTATTGCTCAATCCGTGCCTCAAAATCATCATGAAAAGGTCTGTGATAATAACTGTAGGTGCCTCCAGTTGAGTGTATAGTAATCCTCCAAGTGCCAAATGTTAAGTGTTGCTGCGTCACTTCTTTGGAAAGCTGATCGGCCATCCCATTCCTCTCCCTGTAGACATGTGTAAATGTAATATGATTAAATGTCTGCTTTAACCGTAATACCTCCTCCAGGATAGGTAAGAGTACCATCACATGACAATGTGTTATCTCCTTTGCCCAATCGATAACTATCATGGAGTCGCCAAATATCTGAAGAGATAGACATCCTTGTTCAAGTGCAAATAACATCAGCAGCCTAAGAGACATAAGTTCAGCATAGTTATTTGATCCCCTCCCCAAACCAGCCACGATATGAAAGTAATGAGACTCAGATTTGTAAAGTACCCCCCCCCCCTCCACACACCAATTGATGGTCAAGTGAAGCACCATCGAAATAAGCCCACGGCATGGATTTATCTATCAATTCCACGTGCACAGGTCGAGTTCTAATCGCTTTGATAGGTGCCTTGAAGTGTTGGATAACTGCCACAGCTTGTGCCACTACATTCTCCATCGGAACCCTACAATCTTGAAATATGATCTTATTTCTGGTAATCCAAATGCCCCAGGCGAAGATACATGGGGCAGCCCTGATGGAAGAGGTCTTTTGTAATGACCACCACAAGTGGAACGCATCATGGACACTCTCTCCCCACCACCTCACATTGGAATCCAAAAATTTGCAAATATCAGCCCAAACAGCCTGAGAAAACCGACAATGAACAAAAATATGAGAAATGGTCTCTTCCGCATTCCTACAAAGAGGACAGTACCCCGGGCCCTGGATGAAACGTTTTTTCAGAATGTCCCAGGTTGGAGCCTTATTTTCCAGAATAGCCCAGAAGAGTAACAACATCCCTAATGCTACTTAGTTATATAACTCTACTGAATGTCGCTTGATGCCGAAATAAATAAATCAATTTAATCTCATAAAGAAAGAATAAAATCTCTTCTCCAATACTAGCACACTAAGTGGTAAATACATACCCGATTATGATGTTTCATTCGAATCCTCTGCCATTTTAATGGCTGAAAATTCGGCTTTGAACCATTCCATCTAAAATGAAAATGAAATAATCTTAGAAAGTGAGTGAGAGTTATAAACACATTTGCTTCTCAGATTGACTCTTCATGATAAAACGACCATTTTACATACTTGGAGAGACTACTGTTCAGAATAAATTGTATAGATAATTCCTGACATAATGCAGTAAGAAGAAAACATACAAAAAACCATCTGCTTCAAAACCATATAACTGCATCTGGTACAATATTCCAAAAATGTCTAATAAATGTTTCTCATTTTGAAGAGTTTGACTTCCTGCCAGTAAACATCAACTTTGAAGATGTCCGCTGATTTAGCTGTTTAACCTAAATAACATGAAAAGGGTACACGTAGCAAGGAAAGTTTAAAGATGACCTTCAAAAATGCTTATAAGTGATGATCTTGGGCGAAATATTTCTGTTATCAAAGAAAAACTTTTACAGCTACAAGAGAAAAATGCAAATTTAGAAGAACAAGTTGCTTCTAGCTACTCATGTTAGATCCTTTGATAGATCAGATTCAAAACCTGTTATTGCAAGTCAATGCCATTAAGGATTTCAAAGAGAAGACAACATAAGCTTTAGTAATCGATCTAGAGCACGTACAACAGTTGGAAATCATAAGTGTGGAACTTAAACAATTAAATAATAACTTGATGCTCGATAAAGCAACAATGGAAGAAAAGCATCAAGCAATATCTGAATAGATTGAAGCTTGTCAGAAGATGATTAAAAAAGCAACATCCCTAATGCTACTTAGTTATATAACTCTACTGAATGTCGCTTGATGCCGAAATAAATAAATCAATTTAATCTCATAAAGAAAGAATAAAATCTCTTCTCCAATACTAGCACACTAAGTGGAAAAATACATACCCGATTATGATGTTTCATTTGAATACTCTGAAATGGCTGAAAATTTCGCTTTGAACCATTCCATCTAAAATGAATCACATCACATATAATAAAAAACTGATGTGAAATCCAATTCTTTCCAATCCTACCCATTTCAATCCCCGTGGTGCAAACACTATAATGGTGGTGCTAATGATATACGCTTCAATGGTCTCCAAAACCATTCGAAATTACAACAATTTGAAGAATCCGCAAACTGCATCCTTCAAACTCATTACAAGGCATCCAATTTAACGAGAGTTTTGAGGACCTGGTACGCCATTGAGGTTTTATATAAACAAGACTATTAAGTTGGCCCTATGGTCCTCATGCAAATGGTATGTTCAAGCAAACCAAAATCATGACCTGCTCATTCATTTTGGATGGAAAGCTCCAAAATCATGACCTGACAATCATGCATTTGTCACTACTCTCCCGCAAGTAGTATTAAATGCTTCGTCTTATACTAATAATATTATTAGATGTATAAGACATATTATACTAATAATATTACATGCTTGTTCTGATCTTTGTAACGTTAGTGTCCCTATGACGTTATTCATGTTTAGACATATCTATAGCATTGATTTGGCCACAACTAATGTAGACATATCTATCACTCCACGTACATTGTATTGTTACATGGTAGTCTTATTTAGTCTACCTCCAAAGTCTTATTGTTGTCCTCGGATTATAGTTTGCAAACATAATGTATACTTGTTAGTTTGGTTTACTTCAATTTTTTGGTATTCATATGAAAACTTTAATAATTTGTTTTTTATTATATATAAATTGCCTTTATCCAACACCTTATTGATCTAAAACTTCGATGTCTTATTGTCATATATGAAAAAAAAATTGATTTTTGCTTATAAATATTGAAAGATTTAACTTTGGCCATCGTCAATAATATTCTTGGGTTCTCGAATTTATAAAGATTTGTTTTTTCTTTTATATATAACCAAATTTTTAACATATACAATGAGAGAGTCATTAGAGCGTACGTCTAACCACATTTAATTGTTTTGTACTATCCTTACACATACATATATATTTTTAAAATATATTAAAATTTAAAAATATAGACATATAGATCCAAAAATCTTTAGAAACTAGAACAATATTTACAAATATTCAATAGAAACTAGAATCAAAACACATTAATGATTACACATTTGTCATTCACAAATGACAATGAGACACATAGATGCATGTCGGAAACATATTTCTCATTAAGTCATCAACATCAAAATGTATTACATATATGTTGGAATGCCACTGGCAAATGCCGAATAGACTAATAGTAAATACAAAAAGGGGTGGATCAAGATGGAAGAATCCCATATGTCAATAGTCCTCCTCCATGCCAGAATCAACAAACTCATCACTGGCATTTCCTTGATCCTCCTCCTCCTCCTCCTCCTCCTCCTCTCTGCCCATCTGACGATCTGCATCTGTTGTTGTGGAGGATGACCCCTCCATATGATCACCATAATCAAAAGTGATTGGCTCTAGAACTGGATCATTAAGATCCATGTTGGCTAATGCCAACTCAGTACTGTTGTCCAAACCCATATCATCAAGAAAGACATCCCACATCTTTGTCTTTCCCTTCACCCATTCCTCCCTCTTCCTGTAAATAAGACGAAGGTTGGAGTGCACATACACCATCGTCTCTGCCCTGGACTACTCAAGCCTGCTCTTCTTCACACTATACAAGTTCCCATATGTGCTCCAATTCCTCTCACAACAAGAGGATGATGTAACTTGAGAGATGACCCTCAAGGCTAACTTTTGTAGAATAGGGCATGTTGCCCCATGAGTTTCCCACCAAACATAGGGTTTCTTAACCCCCATGTCTCTAAGCACCTCATAGCCTCCAAATCTCCTAGTGCCAGTGGAAAAATCTACAAAGCCCTCCTCCACCTCCTCAAGTAGGTCTCTATCCTGAAATAGCCGTCTAAGTGCTATTTTCCTCCAATGTGCAATATCTCCTTCCATGTGAGGAGGGACTCTGTGTGAGGGCCCCAGTCCACTAGTGAGCCACTCCTGAGTGTAGAACTTGGGGTTCAAGGAGTGGGCCAAGCAATGCAAAGGTGTGTAATTCTTATCCCACCTGGAGATAAGAATATCCTAAATCATGGTCCATAAGTTCTTTGCCGATGTCCCATACTCGGGACACTCATTCTCCATGACAATGGACCTCATGGACTCAATCATGGAATCCCACCCCTCATAAACATCTGTTAGGATGGGCTAGTCCATGTCTGCAAACCGCAAGAAATAAATTATTGGCTCCATGATCTTAATGTTAAGATCTACCGTGTCCCACAAATCATCATTTAACACCGTGTCCTTCATCTTTTGTGAAGCAAGCTGATTTGTCTTTCTCCAAAAAGACCAAAACTCTGAAATCACCATGGACCCAAGAGAGGTTTTGACCTCCCTCAACCTCTTGAGCATGATGAATGAGGAAGCAAACTGAGTATCTGCAATCTTTAGCAATGAAAGTTGTGTGTACTCTTTGTAGATGGTGAGGGAATTTGTGTGGTTTTGTACAAAGTTATGGATATGGCGTGCATTCTCAATAAGGTTGCCAATCAATGTCACATATGAAGCAATGGATTTCAGTGCTAAATTCAAGGAATGGACAATGCAAGGTGTCCAAAAAACCTGTAAGAGCAATAAAAGCATGTATAAATGAATCTACAACACTAACATTGCAATGAGAAAATTAGAAATGAAAGGTGTCCAAAATGAACATACCTGTGGATATTTAGCTTCCACAATCATGCCAGCAGCCTTGCAAACAGGTGCATTGTCCGTGATGATTTGTACACAAGAATCAACACCTACTTCTTCAATGGTTTTGATGAATAACTCACCCATATACTGTGCATCCTTGTATTTCCCTAGAGCATCCACCACTTTCAAGAACATTGGTCCATTTTGGGAAGATACCATGAAATTGATGAGTGGATGGCATGCTGGATCCGTCCATCCATCAGAAAAAATAATCACACTGTATGAGGGCCATGTTGTTCTAATTGGATCAAGAATTTTATCTACCTCCTTCTTTGCTTTAACCAACAATGTGGTTCTAAGCTTCTCTGAACTAGGAGGCACATAACCACTTGGAGCTCGTTCCATGAGACTTCGACACATCTCAATAAACAATGGTGACCGTGCAACATTGAATGAGATGAAGTTGAGGTAGAAATAGGATGCAATGGTAAGGTCCACCTCTTCTCGCACCTCTTGTTGGAAAATCCTATCCATTGGACCACTTGGAGATTGCCTCTTTCTTGCTTGATAAGTATCCCCACTCCCATGAATGCTAGGTGGAAATGGAGGCTTTGTGCTAGAGGATTTCCTCAAGAATGGAAGATGATCATCCTCTTTTTTATTGCTTGTTGTTGCCACCTTCCCTAAGCCAACATGATCCTCTCTTTGCATATCCCTCCTTTGGTTAACACTCACTGCTTTGCATGAAGAAATCCCACAAGAAGGAAGGGCCAAGAAATGTCCCTTAACCCGGTAATATGTGCTCTTGAACTCATTCTTGCAAAATTTGCATCTCCTAGACACATTGCCTCCCCCACCAAGCTTTGCCCCAGGCCTATCTTTCCTTGTCACATACTTCCACAAAGGGTATTTTTTTTCTTGGGCTTGTTGTCTTGCTAAAACAGGGTTAAATGTAGCAATAACATGAGCTCCACTAGCAGCAAATGGAGCACTTGAAGGAGGAGGAGAACCACTTGTGCTTGGAGGAATAGGAGGGGAGGCACTAGATGGTGCATTTCTCCCTTTCCTTTTCCCCTTAGCTCCTGCCCTAGCTGATTGAGACATTCACTTTCTAGTTTGATGGTTAAGCTTGCAATCCTCTCCACAAATCCACCCCCAATGCACTTGGATTCCCTTGGATAGCCTTCAAATCTCCTTCACTTGCACATAAAATCTACTCTCAACCTTTTCCTTACTTGCAAATGACAAAAAGAAAGTGATTTTTTTTTAAAATCCAACCCCACTGACCTTTTCCACGGAAAGCGTGTCATGGTTTCGGGACACGAATCAGACAGTCGGGGACACGATGTGAAATCGTGTCCAATTCGACTTTTGGTCGTGTCCTATTTCAGACACGTGTACCAATTTCGGACACGACCAAAAGTCGAATCGGACACGATTTCACATCGTGTTCGTGTCCATGTACGATTCGACCCCACGGGACACAGAGGCCCTTTTCGACGAATCCGGTTTCTTAGCTATCCGCCTTCAGAGGAAGTAGTTAGTCATTGACCTTTGAAAGGAAAGATGATATCAGCGCAGCTGCCATCTTTACTGACAAGCAAACAAAGAAGGAGAAGATATTTTGAACATTTCCTTTCTTCTTTTACCTTGAAAAAGTTAAGACATCTATCCACCTTCCTAGGCATATCTTCTCCCACTGCTTGACGACACTAATCAACTAGGGCATCATAAAACCAAAGCATCTAGCAACTACATCAACCTGTCAAACAAGCCTTGTGATGAAAAATCATAACTGTGGGACCTCATATAATATATAATCGTGAACAATACTTACATGTAGTTCTGAGAAGCTCAGAGCATGGTACAAGACAGAGTTGGCACCGAACATGGAGTACATTGGCCTTCTACACTATTTCTTGGGTTTAGAGATTTGACAGAGTATAGGTAAGGTCTTCCTTGGACATGATAAGTATGCAATGGAGATTCTAAAGAGATTTCAGATGATAGATTGTAAGCTCGTGGCTAGTCCTATGATACCAAATTAAGTTGTTAGCAGATTCAGATTCAGTTTGGTATATCCATCTATGTACAGACAATTGACAGGTTCCCTTTTGTATCTTGTGAATACTAGACTTGATATTTGATTTGGGTAAACACTTTGAGGCTATATATGGTTGAGCCATGGCAGAGACATTGGATTACTGCAAAACATGAGCTTTGATACTTTAAGGGGATATTACAAAATATGGTCTAAGGCATGTTGGAGATGTTGAGTTGATGTTGCATGGTCTTAGGGAATGAAGATGGAGGTAGCAAGAAGAGTACTTCAGGGTTATGCTTCAGCTTGGGTTCATGTATTGATATACAGGTTCAACATGAAGCAAGCAATTGTGGCACTTAGTTCAACAGAGGTATAATAAATGCCAGCCAATGCTACTAGTTGTCATGGCTGTCATCCATAAGAACCATACACAAGAACACAAAGAATTTTACCCTGGGGAAACCTTTTTAGGAATAAAACCCTAGAAAAGAATATCTTCTTTAATATGAGATGACTGAATTTACATGAGCAGATTTGGAGTAGACATTTACATCAAAAATAAACTTGCCTCTAGGGAAAATATACCAAGAGAACTTGAAGGAGAATATTCCAAGCTGATGTAAGCCCTGGTAGATGATGTCAGCCCTAATCTAGGACTATTCATGCCTGTTGTCAACTTGTAGCAGCCCCTTCTAGCCTGTAGCAGCCCCTTAGGGCTTGTAGTAGTCCTGTAGCACCCCCTTCTAACCTGTAGTAGCCCCTTTGTTTCATGGTAGCCCTGATCAAGTCACTAGTAGACCTTGGCAGCTCGGTTTAGTGCATCGGGTGTCATGGCAGCCCTTTCTAGGACTCCAACAAATCTCAACATCCTCATGATAACCCTTTCTAGAGATTCAAACTGTCATGGCTGTCTTTCTAAGACTGTGGAAGACTTCTGGCAACCCCACTAAAACCCTCGGAACCTTGACGAGGCTGATTCTGAGCGACGACAGCCCTATATAGGGCCATATCTGTCCACGGTTTCCCTGTATAACACCTCAGCACAACTTGGAAGCCCTTCTAGGCCCTCAGTGTGACTAGACAACCCTCCTGAGGGCAGTATCAGACCTAAACACCCTCAAAGGAAAATATATAAGCCTGTAGATGAAGACGTCAGCCCTCCTTTGGGCTTGAGACAAAATTTGGCATCCATAAGAATAGAAGATAGCTCTGAAAATGAACCAAAAAACCTTACAAAAAAAGAAGAAGATGAACAGCTGCTGCAATTACCCAACGAATTCCTTTGACAGAGATGAGGGAGAATTTTTTATGATGATTTTCACTTGAGCTGGTTCTTTTATATCTCATCATTGGGTGACTTCCTCAAGTCAAGGGATCCAAAATAATAATATAAAATTCATTGGTTAAGTCCTTTTTAATCTTATTGTGGGATTTTAACACTTTGGTACATTAGTTGTGTTTCATTGTGGGATTTTGACATTTTAACACTTTAGTTGGGGTTCATTGTGGGATTTTGACCCACCCTCTTTGGGTAATTCTCCCTTATACAAATCCTTATCCCCTTCTCTTAGTATCCATGGTCCACATGTGCCAATTCAAGTACATCGTCATATATAAGGAAGATATTCTTGTTCTCCTCGCTGACACCAAGATCATGTGCTAAGTACTTCAACAAGGGGTGGTCAGTCCCTTGAGAAGGTCCCATAGCCCACTAACCACGTAGATGAGTACATCACTTCCCTAGACCCATTCTAGGGATTCTAGTGAAGACCCGGTAACTGACCAGGAGCCTTAGACCCAGGATGCATCAAGTTGACCAATGTCAATTACCTGATAACTAACCAAGTTCCTCAGTCCCAGACTGCATTGTGTTGATACTTAGTCCCATATTGAGTCAGGATGATGAACTTCTTGGTAACTGACCAGGTGCCTCCATTCTCCAAAAGAATGACTCTCAGTGCCAGGCTGAGCTTCATTCCCAGACTGAATCAAATTCTTGGTAACTGACCAGGTGCCTCCATTCTCCCAGAGAATGGCTCTTGATGTTGCTCAAAAATCAACACTCCCTCTCAGTGAGAGAGGCATTCTCTGCAATACCAAGCTTATCTCGAAAGTACTCAAACTTCGTCAATGATAGAGGCTTGGTAAGCATATTGACAATTTGCTCATGTGTACGAATGTATTGAAGTCTCATGGCACCTCTCTAGACCACGTCTCTGATGAAGTGATACTTCATCTCAATGTGTTTCGATCTATCATGAAACGCTGTATTCTCTAAAAGCTTCATGCAACTCTAGTTATCACAATGGATAATGGTTGGTTCAATCTTTTCACCAAACAAATCAGCAAGTAGCTTCCTAAGCCACACTGCTTCTCGACAGGCATCACTAGAAGCTATATATTCTGCTTCTGCTATGCTTTGGGCTATAGAGCCTTGCTTCCTACTGGACCAGGAGATCATGGTTGATCCCATACTAAAGCAATACTTAGATGTGCTTTTTTGGTCCATTGCGCTGCCTGCCCAATCAGAGTCAACATAATCAAGTAACATCACTCCACTGTTGGAAGTGTATCTGAGCCCATAAGCAATAGTTCCCCGTAGGTATCTAAGCACATGCTTCGCAGCTATCCAATGTATGTGCTTAGGCTCAGACTTAAACTGACTCAATGCACTCAGAGCATAACATATATTTGGTCTAGTATGTACTAGGTACATCAATGATCCAATAAGCTGACAATACAAGGTAGGATCCACTGCCTTTGAACAAGAAGCTGACTCATGTAGCTTCTTCAAGTTTGACACCGTAGGTGTGCACATGGGCTTGTAGTCTTGCATTCCAAATATTCGTAATATATCAACTGCATACTTCCCTTGTGAAAGGAAGAGCTCATTTGGCTTTTTCCATACCTCTAGAACAAGAAAAATAATGCATAAGACCCAGATCCTTCATCTCAAATTTTGAAGTGAGCTACCTCTTACACTAAGCTATCAATTGTTCCTCTCCAGTAAGGAACAAGCCATCAACATATAAAACCAAGATCAAGGGATGATTCTAAACAACCTTGAAATATAGGTTGGAGTTAGCAACACTCTTGGAGAAACCCAAGCTATGAAGGTAACTGTCAATTCATGCATACTCGACCCTTGGAGCTTGTTTAAGCCCACACAAGGCTTTCTTCAACTTTAATACATGGGATTCCTTCCCATGGATCACAAAACCTCCAGGTTTCTCTAAGTAGACTTCTTCCTCAACTTTTCCATTGAGAAAAGCTATCTTCACATCCATCTGGTGAAGTTTCCATCCGATAACTGCAGTGAGGGAGATAATAATTTTGATGGAAGTGATATGGCAACTAGAGAAAAGGTTTCATCATAATATATACCTTCATTTTGAGAGAAACCACGAGCCACAAACCTTGCTTTATATTTTTCAATACTTCCATTAACAGCATGTTTGATTTTGTAAATCCATTTAGAAGTTACTACAGACTTCCCTTTTGGTCTTGGGACTACTTCCCATATATCATTTTTCATAATAGAATTGTATTCTTCTGTCATTGCATCTTTCCATATCTGCTGATGCCTCCTCATAAGTTGAATGTTCTTCATCAATGAGGTGGCCCAACTGAGTTAGAAGACCAGAGTACTTCTGAGGCTTCTTACTTTATCTGAAAGTTCCCGAAGGAGCTTGATGCTTTTCTGCTTCTTGTAGAGTTTCACGAAACCAAGCAGGTCTTCTTTTAGAAGGAGGAGCATTAAGCAACTCTTTGATAGGCTTCTCTAGTTCTATGGAAGCATCTGGAATTGAGGGGTCATCATCCTCCAATTGAACGAGGGGAATCTAGAACTTCTGAAAGAGGAGATTATGAATCATTTGGAAGTTCTCTAGATCAATGGAAAACAACTTCTTCATGAAATATCACATCTCTAATGACCTCAATGTATCTCTAACCAGGAACATAGATATGATAAGCTTTTGAGCTTTCACTGTAACCAACAAACGTACCTTTCTTTCCGGAAGGCTCTAATTTTGTTCTCTTTTCTTTGGCACATGGATATAGACTGGACTACCAAAAATCCTCATTTAATCAACTGTTGGTTTCTTACCTGTAAATACTCCCTATGGGGTCTTTTCCCCCAAAATAGCATGAGGGATTATGTTATGAATGTATACAACAGTATTGGTATCCTCAACCCATAGAGATAGAAGAATATTCAGATCACATAACATGGATTTGGCAGCTTCACATACTGTCCTATTATTTCTTTCTGCAACCCCATTTTGTTGAGGGTTGCAAGGCACAATTAGCTCCCTCTTGATCCCTATTTCTCGGTAAAGATCATCAAAGTGGTGAGATTCAAACTCACCCCCATTATCTGACCTCAAGATACAGATGTGTCTTCTTGTTTGGTTATCAACCAGTGCCTTGAATTCTTTGAACTTATCAAAAGTTTCATTCTTAGTATTTAGAAAATAGATCCAATATTAGCGGGAGAAATCATCTATGAAAAATCACATAATATAAACAACCACTCACAGAAGGTGAAGTCATTGGTCCACATATATCTGAATGCATCAAGTCCAAGATCCTTTTAGATCTACTACTATTGTTAGGAAAAAATTTCTTGGCATTCTTTCCAAGAGCACAGCGTTTAGAAACGCCATGATGCTTAGAAAAAAACTCAGGCATACCTGTTACCATCTTTTGTAGACCAGGAAGAGCTATGTAATGAAGTTGTCAAAACCTTCAATGGCATAACTCATAGGGGTTGATTGTGCCGTGGACCAATGCCTGAATGGAATGACCATATGACTTGTAGAGGCCTCCCTCTCGAACTACAATCATCATGGTTGAACTAATCTCTTCATTATTTGGCCACAAGAGGGCCTTTCTATCCACGAGGATTACTCTCTAACCCTTATCTTCTAAACTTTCAACTGAGAGGAGATTCTTCTTTAAGCCAGGAACATATAATATCTCTTCGATATACAAGGTAGTCCCTGAGTCAAGTTGAAAGGATGTTGAACTGATTCCTTCAATGTCATATAGGTGGTATCATCTCCAACTTCCACCTGAGCAGTAAACTTCTTTCTAAAGTTTGTAACAGCTCCTCGGGAACCTCTCAGGTGTCTAGAAGCTCCACTGTCTACCAACCAGGACTTAGTAATATTGGTAATGAATCTTGGGAGAGTTGAAAAAAAGCAGTACTCTCTTCTTGGTTCTTGATCCTTGGAAGACTTGTTATTTTTCTTCTTCTTAGGTTCTTCTTCTTCTACAACAGACTCATAAAATTTCCCTCTAAACTTTCTCTTTGCCTTCTTACAATCTCTGGCATAATGTCCCATCTTGTGACAATTAAAGCATTCAATCTTTGATAAATCAATGTGCTTACCTTGAGGCTTCTTACCCTTTTTCTTTTGAAGGAATAATTTCTTTCCTTTCTTTGTCTTGGCAACAAGGACAATATTCCTTTCCTTATGACCACCATTTCTACTTTGCATTCTTCCTTCCCATTGTAAGAAGTCGTGCCACAATCTTTAAAAATATGGCTGGACTTCATGACCATTTACAACAGATAGAAAAATTTCCCAAGAACTAGAGATACCATCAACAACAGTTTGAAAAATATCATCATCATCTACTTTAACACCAATAGCCAAGAGTTGATCCCTTTCCTGAGAGATCTTTGAGAAAAATGAAGCCACACCTTCATCCTTTTCCATCTTCAAAGTTCAGAGCTTGTTCTTCAGGACCCTCTTCTGAATGGGAGCTTTTCTTTCATACAAATTTGTCAAGGTATCAAGGCATTCTTTGGCGGTCTTTAATAGAGTTATGACAAGCATTAAATTTTCTTGACTTAATCATAGATGATTCTTCTTGCCTTGGCTTACTTCCTCTTGAAAGCTTCTCTACCTACACTTGTTGTAGATTCCTCTACAACAATGATGACTAAGTCATCAAGATCATTTTCTTCTAGGGTAGCCATGATCCTAGCTTTCCAAGAGTTGAAATTGGAGGACCCTTCAAGTTTGTTTTCCAGTTTGAAGGAAATTGAAGCCATTTTCTGTTAAATAAGTTACGTTGCAAACCTCTCAAATATGTACCAAGATCATGTAGGCAAAAATAAGTTGCTCAAAGCCTATGCTCTTCACGTCCTCTGCTCTGATACCATTTTAACATAGATCTTATTCGATAGTAGTAACAATCTTTTTATTTAAATTAGCAGACTTCTAGCATTAATTCTGAGATTATAAAACAATAGTAAATGGAACAATCATCCACGAGAACCATACACAAGAACACAAAGAATTTTACCTTGGGAAACCTTTTCAAGAATAAAACCCTAGCAAAGAATATGATCCGTAATATGAGATAACTGAATTTACATGAGCAAATTTGGAGTACAATTTTACATCAAAAATAAACTTCCCTCTAGGGAAAATATACCAAGATAATTTCAAGGAGAATATTCCAAGCTAATGTAATCCCTAGTAGATGATGTCAACCTTGATATAGGACTATTTATGTCTACTATCAACTTCTAACATCCCCTTCTATCATGTAGCAAACCCTTAGAGCTTATAGTAGTCCTGTAGCATCCCCTGCTAGCCTGTAGCAACCCCTTAGGGTTTGTAATAGTCCTGTAGCAACCCCTTCTAGCTTGTAGTATCCCCTTAGGGCTTGTAGCAATCCTGTAGCATCCCCTTCTAGCCTGTAGTAGCCCCTTTGATTCACAGTAGCCCTGTTGAAGTCACTAGCATACCTCAACAGCTTTATTTAGCAGTGTGGAAGACATCGTGTCGGCGAAAAATATCGTCGAGGATCCGAAACACAACTTATACGCAACATCAGGGAAAATATAGTTACACTTCAAAAAAATACAAAAATATTCATTTAAAAAAAAATTAAACATTTAAAGCAACAACAACATCAAATAAACACGTTGCCACATAAATATGAAAAGAAAACATCAAATAAACACGTTGCCCCATAAATATGAAAAGAAAACATCAAATAAACACATTGCCACATAAATATGAAAATAAAACAGATATATATGATGTATAAGATGTCTAATCATATATCATGCATCAATACTAAATCATGTCCTAACTCCTGACTCCTGAGTAGTAATGAGTGTATTGACTCTAGAGCCTCAAAATATCATCAAAAATATAATAAATGTATCTCATCATCACGAGTCAACTATCAACTAAGATTTACATACTACATAGTACAATGAAATCAAATAAAATAAACTAGTGATTCCCTCTACCCCTTTTACGTGCAAAGGTGATGTCATTGGTAATGGATGTGGTAATGGCTCTTCCTCTAGCTGAATAAGGCCATGTTATCCACTAAATTGCACTTAGTGGATTCTGAGTGAACCGTTGAAGACTTGAACAATCAAATTGTTCATCATCAGTGTTCTGTGATCTATCAGGCCAATTTCTGACACTTTTTTCTAAAAAATTACACATCCAGACCCCCTTGGGGGAATTGTAATAAGTTGGTCTAAGCATAATATTTTTGTAAAAGGCTTGGCCTACCTTAGGTTTATCTGTCAAGGGGATACTCTTGAGTGTTTTTTTCCTTAGAAATTATGCTTTGTGCTTCAGTGACGTATAATTCCTGATTTTTTTACTTACCCCTCCAGAGTTGGGACCTGGAGAGGTTATTAAAGCCTCAGCGTCTATGTATTTTTACATGATAGTCATCAATATTGATTCGTATGGACATGTTCTAGGTCCCCCTAAGTTTTTTTTAAATTCCGAGAAAAAAAAATTCCGTAAACTTAGGTCATCTTTTAATGGTTTAAATGGAAAAATTCAAATTGTAATAAAAGTGTGGTCTGGAGGCGTATTTTGGCGTGGGGATGCTCGTTTTCACACTCAGCGTGTCCTCTTTACCCTAGTCCCACTTTCTCCATGTTCTGAGTGACTACCTCGTCTCTGGGAGCATTTTTCTTTTGAAGATGCGACAATTTGGCAAATAAATGCTAAAAAAGGTCAAAATGCACCAAAGCAAAAAATAAAAAATATATAAAAAAGGTCATTTGGCATGCCACATCATATGAAAGGCGACTCATTAGAGAATAAAGGCACATGGTTTAAATATCAAATCAAGGAATATAAGCTTATGTCAAGTGAGTAATGCGCCCTCTCCCATGAGGATGACACATCTAGTAACCTGGCACGCATTGGTTGGTGGGTGATGTTTCCAAAGAGAGTGCGCATCTCTCTCGGTAGATATGTCACCACCTCTCCACATCAAGTCAAAAGCAAATCACATGATCGCATCATCAAGAGTGAACCCCAAAGAGATCGGCGCACTTCTCCTTCACGTGGGCGATTGGGTGATTTGGCATCTTGTGGATGGAGGGAGGAGATCCCAATGTGGAGGGGGCGCACCTCTTGTGAGGTGGCATCTCCCTTTCATGTCTAACTCGCACTTCTCCCATAATCAAAGGGATTCAAATCCCCCATATCTCTCGTGTGATGTGCCCTCTCCCCTCATGGAGCTAGCACACCCTACCTTCTCCCATTTACTATTTAAACGAGCTCTCTTCTCCATTCAAGCTAGTTGGAGTTATATGAGAAGAGTGTTCTTGCTATTTGTAATTATCTCATTTGTTGTATTGTTGGAATAAAAAGAGAAGAGAGCTCGTTTATATGAGAAGAGAGTTATTTGGAGGCTTAATGGTGTGATGATTTTGTTGGATAACCATTGCTAATGTCTGAAGTAACCTGTATCTAATGTGTTTTCCTTTCTCTTGCATTTTTGTATTGTGGATCCGGCCTTGGTAGGATTGTTCTCAATTGATAGGAAGAGTCATATAATAAGTTTATTATTTGATTTGTATTGCTCATGTATGTGTAAAGTTAAAGATCTAGCATTCTAATAAGCTTATTATTATGCTTCTCTAATATTTTATAAACATGTAACTGGATCTCACAAACTTTATGCAAGTATTTGTTTGAATAGCTACAGGTAACTATGGAAAGAAACTTGAACAAGTTTGTTCACTTTGCTCGCCAAACATGCATGTGGCATAGTCCAATAGTATTCCACCGGAAGCTTCTACAAGAACTCCTTCCGGCATCAAGATCGCTTATCCTTCTCTTTCTCATCTTAAAGCAAATTCTTCTTGGTTACCGGTTCTCTTACCCTAAGATCTAGTTGCTCATTAAAATTAAAATTTACTTATCTTTCAAGATCTGATTATATGTTTAGATCTTGCAATTGAAAGCTTTATTTTTCTAGATCTAACTTAGCTAGCTTCATTTTATGCAAGTCATTTCATTGCAAAAGTTTAAGGCTTGAAGTAAATGTTAGTTTATGCATTTAAAAATTTTTATTTGGCAAGTTAAAAGTGCTTCATTGGCTGCCCTCAAAAGCAAGCCAAGATCCTCAAAAGGATTTGTCCTTTTGAGTTAGTTTAGTCAATTTTGGAAGTAGTTTAGCTTAGAAAATTTTCCATAATTTATTTGGTCACCCAAATCACTTTTAAAGTGATTTTGGGATATTTTAAGGACTAATTACTTCGCTGTCCTGTTTTACTTTTTAGCAGGTTTTGGCACTTTTTAGTCAAAAGTTTCAATTTTGAGCCATTCTGGAGCTTCCCAGGGCATCCCAGCTTCATCCGACATTTACCCTTTGCATTTTTGTAAGCCTTTTGGATCTAGATCTGTAAATATCCAAGACATTTTTGCTTTAAAAATTTCATTGTAAATCATAAATGAAAGAAGAGCAAGTGGGCTAACCAGCACCCACGGGGATTCACATTTTTTTTATGGCAAGGATTTTTCTAACAGATTTTATTTCCTGTTTAAATAAACCAATCTAGTACACAAATTTAATGTTTCAAGTGTCTTATCCAAATATCGGCCTTCAAACTCACTCAGGATGTAGGAACACTTAATTTCTATTTTTTGCAGGCAGTATACTTTCAAGCAAGTTTATTTTTTCAAAGTATTTTTGCCAAGAAAATCAATACTAACCCACCACACTCTACCGAAGTACCGAAAGAGAAAAGATATTTGTGGTGTAGTAATTAGTCAAACAATTTACTTTCACCCTTTGATTTTCTTAAAGTAACGAACTTGGCATTGCTCTACTGAGGTATGCTCTCACCATCACATAAAGGGATTTGCTTGAGTATGTGATCGAATGATCAGAAAAGATACTCCTTGCTTGTAGTAATTAGTATAACACTTTACTTCAATTATTTACCTTTTTTCAATCAAACAGAATAAACATTTAGTTCCAACTCAAAGTATGCTATGTCCCCTTGCGGGCATTTGCCTGGGCCTGTGGGAAATCAGAAAGAGTTGTAACCACTCTTTAATTCTTCACATCTAAATAAACAAATCATACTAATAAAATTAACTTCCCTAAACATAGTGAAAATCCTGCACTAAGAACTTAATTACTGTGTAGGGAAATTTCTCAGGAGAAGCGGGAATCACTGGGAGACGACCTCATGGAACAGTTAGACTACACCCTTGTTGATGTAGTGTTGAACACCACCCTTGAGACTCCATTCCAACCCACACGTCTTAGTGAGGAGCCACCATTAATTAACTTCCGGACATTACTCCTTGTACCTCATGGTATATTTGTAGCTCCCCCTTCTCGTAGTCAAATCTCATCTCATAATAATTTAAAACTGATCAAGAAGCACTCGCAAAACATTTACAATACAATAGCACGCTATTTCGACTCCAATATTGGCACTGATCCTGTTTATATTTATTTTAATCTTTGAATCAGATCCTATGTGTTATATGATTATGTTATGCTGTTGATCTTAATTTTTGCAAGTGAATTTTGCGTTCAGTCAATCTATTTCAAAACTCCTAAAAAACTTACCCAATCATAAACCTAAAGCTTAATCAGCCTTAGTAACTCATAGGGACTACCCCCCTTGGCTTCGTTAGGAGTTCTACCTAAACGGAGGAGATGAGTGATTGAGTGACAATATCTGAACTCGAAACTTGCCCCCAAGGAACGCACCTAAGCAACTTGAATATTTATGTTGCGATAACCCCTGGGTGCGTGTTCCGGCGACAATAGGCCCTATGGGTGGTAGTGGACTCTAATGTGATCGAACAGAAGGAGAAGATACACTCTTACGTAGTAGATCTCTCTTTAAAATTTGGCAAGAAGAGGGAAAATTGATAAAATCCCTAAACCTATAAAAAAATTACCAAAAAATACAAAAAAAGATGAGCAAATGGTTGCACAATGATATACGTACCTGCAAATTGAGAAAACACTAATGGGAATCAATCCCCAATCCACAATAAATCGATGATTGTTGATGGAAAAACAATGAATCTACACCTTGGCTCCAAGCAAAATGATAGCAAGGCCCTTTCCTCTCCAAACCCCTCAACAAGCAAGCAAAATGACAAAAAAAAGGTAAAAAATCGGGTTTTATGTCGAATTGTCCATGGACTCGGCGATATTTTCCATCGACTCACAATGTTTCCTAAAAAATCAGGCAAAAATCATGATATTTTGTAAAAATCGTGATTTTTTGTTAGCTATATATCGTTTGAGGTTGGACATCGCGATATATCGACGATGTCTTTCACACTGCTATTTAGTGCATCAACTGTCACGACAGCCCTTTCTAGAACTCCAACAAATCTCAACAGCCTCATGATATCCCTTTCTAGGGCTTTAAATTGTCATGGTTATCTTTATAGGGATGTGGCAAACTTCTAGCAACCCCACTGAAACCCTCGACACCTTGATGAGGCTAATTCTGAGCCACGACGGCCCTATATAGGGAAAGATCTGTCCATGGTTGCCCTTTCTAGGGATTTTGTTGTCCACGGTTTCCAAGTATACGCCATCAGTACAACTCGACATCCCTTCTAGGGCCTCAGTATGAATCGACAACCCTCTTGAGGGAAGTAACAGACCTCGGTACCTTCAAAGGAAAAGATATAAGGGATGCCGAGTTGAACCTCCAAAACAAAAGAGTTAATGAAGGAATTTCATCAAGGACTTTGGGGGGGGTCATCAGACAGCTTCTACTACTGCTCATAAGATCTTGAGATTAGGATATTATTGGCTCGACATTTTCCAGGATGTATACAGGTATGTGCGGAATTGTCAGCCTTGCCAACTTTTCACGGGAAAGCAGAAACTTGTAGCCTTGCCGCTCCAGCCAGTCATAATTGAAGCACCATTCCAACAATGGGGTCTTGATTTCATTGGTGAATTTAAAGAGAATTCAAGTAATGGCCACAAGTCACGGATACTGACAGCCACAAACTACTTTACCAAATGGGTTGAGGCTATCTTGATGAAACGAGCTACAACAAAGGTGGTTATAGACTTCTTGGAAGACAAATCATCACTCGCTTTGGAACCCCACCCAAGGTTATAACGGATAATGCACACGCTTTCGGTGGGGATGAGTTATCTACTTTCTATTTTAATTATGGTATAATACTATCACATTCTTCAAAATATTATCCTTGGGGAAATGGACATGTAGAGCCAAGCAATAAGAATTTGATGAGTATTATAAGGAAGACTCTCATCGACAACAAGAGAGGTTGGGATAGTGAATTGAAGTATGTAGTATGGGCAGATAGAATTACTATGAAGGTATCAACCCGGAAAGTCCCATTTGAGTTGGTGTATGGATTGGATGTCACCTTACCAATCAATTTGAAGTCACATGCATATAAAATCCTGCAACAAAATGTTAATGATCCAGATATATTCCGAACAAGAATCAACAGCTTGATAAACTTGACAAGAACCGAAGAAAGGCCTTTGATCACCTGATAGAACATCAAGACAAAGTTAAAGGTAAATTCGACAAGAAAGCCTGCCAACGCAATTTCAAGAAAGGTGCCTTAGTTCTCCTATGGAACAAAAGAAGCGAGCAATCAAGTAAGAAGGGTAAGTTTGAGAGTTTGTGGCTAGGTCCATATCAAATTACTGACATTGCAAGTCCTAATGCATTCCGCATAAGCCACCTGGATGGTGGGAAGATTCCTTTACATTTGTTATTTTTTTTGTTTGTTAGTTAGTTTGTTAGTTGCTTCTTAGTTGTGTCTGATTAGTGGTGCCTTAGTCTGTTGTGTTAGTCAATCTTTTCTTGTCTGCATTTAGTCTATTTGTTTATTTAGTCTATCTTTCATGTCATTATACTGAACAAGCCAGGACAGAAGTGTCTGCCTCATAACGCTTTTAATGCCCTTGGATATTTGATATGTGTGTAGGTCTACAGGTACCTAGGAGATTCATAGGTTCTCAAGCACTCTCGAGAAGAGCACTTGTCCCACAGTTGGAGCCAATGTGACGTGGTCCCAGTACCAGTGCACCTTTAGATGTTTGCCCAAGGAGAGGGGTAGTACTTTTCTTCAAGGCCATATTGGGGTGTTATTAGTACTTTTTGAGAGGAGGTTATGGTTGTACCCTTTGGTGCTTCCTTTAGGAGTACTATGTTTTAGTGGCATTGTTGACTACCTTATTCTAGGGCTTGTAGCCCTAAGGTTGGTGTCTGGGGCTCGTAGGGGTGGGTCACTGGGTCACATGACCACCTGCTTGTTTCCTAAACCGATGACAGTATTCGAGCTCTGAGGCTATTGCCTCCCCTCTCGGTCACCTTATAAACCCATCCTGGTCCCTTTCCAGTAGAGCGCCCTCTCTCCTTGGTGCAGTTTCCTTGATGATGTCATCCTTTGTCACCGAGCCCACAGGCTTGTAGAGGGGTGACATTGAGGGTTTTTCGGCATTATTGGGGTTATATGGGTCATGACGATCCACCCTGCTCACTCCACCTTATGGAGTGAAGGATTTTGTTCAGTTTTAGTTATTTTTAGCAGTTTTTAGGCACCTAGGGGGAAAATACCCCAAGTAGACATCTTCTGGATATCTTTAAACTATTTTATATTATTTCATGTTATATTTTTACATTGACATTTATTTGTCCTGTCGGCCTAGTTATTTTGTAAAGGTGAGTTGAGAACACTATAAATACAACTCCTCACCTCATTTGTAAATCATAACTCATAGGATAAAACACTATTATGTTTTTCTTTTACCCTAGATAACTCTCTTGGATGTGATGTGCACCTCTTGAAGTAGGCTCTTCTTTGCCTTGTGGATGAAATTGGATGATTGTCTAGGGCTTTTCTAATGCTTGGTGGATGCTAGGAATTGTTGGAACAACACAAGCTCAAGTAAGTCTAGTTTTTTAGCCTTGCTTGGTGAAGGTAGGTGAATTCTTGCTTCTTGAATGATTGAATAGTGGCCATAGAGATGCATTTTTTTTTTGAATAGGGCCTTTTGTCTACCTTCTATCTTCTTTGCATGGTGGAAAACGCTCCCTAGAGGAGGATTTCCCAAGTTTGGCCTTGGATCTCCAATTTTTCCCTAGATTAGGTTCCTATAATGAACCCTAGACGTTGTTATATGAAGCCCTAGTTTAGTAGACAAGGAGAAATTACTCCAAGAGGGAGGCTGGTCACCTCTCCTCTAGGCCTAGGGTTAAGAGTCTCATCCATAAAAACCCTATCTATCAATCATTTACCAAATATTTCTTGCATGTGCATGTGTAAATATTGCATTTCATGTAGATTTGGGACATTTGTGTAAGTCCGCAAATTTATTTACTATTTTAATTAGTTTTTTATTTTTGTTTTAACATCATAAAACCCTAAAAAAACATTCCTAAACCCTAATTTCTCCTCTTCTTCCTAGCCCTCATGGCCCTTGTAATGTTATGTTTTGATAAGCCCGAAACAACTAACACGCAGAGCATGCGAGCCATAACTCAATAGCATGCATCAATTAAGTTGCATGCATGCAAAAAGTGAGTTGCATGAAATGCCAACTTAATAAAAGAAAGAAAAGCAAGTCAGGGCATGCAATCTCAACATGATAAAAGAAGGAAAAAGCAAGTTGCTCATCATTCATTGTTGATATTTGGTGTGAACTCTGAGAGATGATTTAGGGTTGAGGGAGAATTTCCCTAACCAACATTTGTTTTGACTGTGAAATCTATCCGTCCTAGTCAATTTTAAGGGAGAGATCATCCAGATCTCTCACTGGGCTTGATTGCAGATAAAGAAGAGTTCATGGGTGAGCAGATTCAAGGAGTTTCATTGAAGATTTAGCATAGATTTAGAGTTGAAGAAGAGGGGCGCACTTTATTATTGCCAATTTCCATTGTAGAAGGGCATGATTGCAAAGGAGTCTTCTCTATCTTATCTGGGGGACAAATTGCTTTACTGCTGGTGGAGAGGGCACACCACTAAGAACCTCATACTTAGAGTTCACATTGCTCTTTGCTAGAAAGGAAGGAAGGACGCTACACGGGTAAGAGCAGTCCATCGTTGTTGTTTCTCATTGTGTTATCTATCTACAGTTCACACATTCCATATCTGATCCCTAGAAGGAAAGCGCTGCCAACAAGAGAATAGTGCCATGTGAGAAAGATTCCAAATCGAGGGAATAAGGGGAGTTTCCTTTTCTTCTGTGTGTGGTGAGTAGGGAGACTACTCTCATATGTTGCATCCCCTTTTCTCTATAGTACTGCTACAACACTTTACCATCAAATCATGGTCAGCAAAAGAGGTTCTTAAAGGTTGTGGGAACACTTGGGAGAGAGGACAATTGATAGTAAATAATCCAGAGTCCAGACCATACTCAGTGACATAAAGGGTATTGGAAGTCATCCTTCCTTGGTATTTGTTGTTGTCAAGAATTTATCATTGTAACAACCATCTACGGCTGTTTAAAGTAATCTCCTCATCTGCAATTTTGTGTGGATCATAGGTACCTTTAATTATGAAGTCTCATGTGCATCGAAATAATTATAGGTTGTAAAAAAAACAATAATCTACAGGACTGTATAGACCAGATCTAGATTCTAATTTATGTCTTTTAATTAGTCATTATTGTCCAAATTGTTGAGTAAGTTTTGTTATTTGGGGTCAATATTAATATCTAAATTTGTGCCAAACTATATGGTGAAGATCTTCCAAATGAATCCATAAGTAGGAATGGGATGAGTATCTAATTGTTGACAATGATTGGAAGTACCTAACATTATTAAACTTGCACATAAGTTCTATATTCTCTATTGGTGTTTCAAGCTTGAATTCATGGGGAATTATGATGTTTGTCTATTGTAAGGTGGTATGTAATTAATTGTTGAACAAACAAACCTTCATGCAAACCACGCATACAACGGACAAGGACCTAAACTAGCAGCTACCTAAACCGAGTGAAAGAAAACATAGTACAAAAGGAATAACCCCTACTTGGTATCTTACATCCCTCTCTTCTCCTCCCAAAGGAAATTTCCCTCTCCATCATTGATCTTGGCTTGTCTTCCCTTGCCTCCCTACACCGTCAACCTTCCTTCCTAAACCATCGGGTCTGACCTCACACCCTCGGCCTCCTCATCTCAGACCTTGGCCCTCCTTTTAGAAACTCGCTATCCCTCTCCTAGGCCTCCTCCCCTTCTTGGATACCCTTTTAGGGTCTTTGCCTACCCAAGCAAGCCTCTTTCTGCCCTCTTGCAGCCTCTTGAACTCCCTTATGAGGTCTGTTACTATAGCAGACTGTCATACATCTTTGGCAGCCCTAAAACCTACAATAAAGGAGACATCAAGCAAACCAACAAGGAACTAAACTAGAAGCTACCTACACGGAGTGAAATAAAACATAGTCCAAAAGGAAGAATACCCTACTTGGTATCTTACAGCCCTCTCTTCTCCTCCCAAAGGACCTCTCCCTCTCCATCATTGAGCTTGACCTCTCTTCCCTTTCCTCCCTACACCCTCAGCCTTCCTTCCTAAACCATCGGGTCTGACCTCACACCCTTGGCCTCCTCATCTCAGACCTTGGCCCTCCTTTTATAACCTCTCTATCCCTCTCCTAGGCCTCATCCCCTTAGTGACTACCCTTTTAGGGTCTCTGCTTTCCCAAGAAAGCCTCTTTCTTCCCTCTTGCAGCCTCTTGAACTCCCTTCTGAGGTCTGTTATGTTAGTTTTTACTTGTTTAGCATATAACATTAAACAATCAATCACTGAAATAAATACAAGCACAACAAGAACACAATGAACACAATATTTATCTCGGGGAAACCACAAGGGAGAAAAACCTGGCAAAGCCTTCCTCAATATAGAAATCACAAAGTACAAAAATGTTCCCCAAGACAAAAACAACTACTCCTCCACTTGTGCGAACTTCTCTCTCTCTCCTATGCGAACTTGTGAGAGTGAATTGAGTGATTACAAATGAGAGGGGTGTCCTCTATTTATATTCTTTCGTTGGGGTGACATTTTCCCCAAGAGGGCCGACTTATCTAGGTGACTAGTCAATTACATAATATAATATTCTTTTGTGGGTTATTCTAGGATGACACATGTCCTAGGGTTTACATTGACTCTTTCAATGACCTTTACATTATTAATTACATCAAGGACATCTCCCAAAGGAGGAATACAATAATATAAATATAATATCTTCCATAGTTACATTCTTTTAACACCCCCGCTTAACTAGGAAGGTATTCTGCGGGTAACAACATCTGCACAATTGACTCGTGAAATTCTATATGTCGTAGGAAGATTTTGGATCATCATTTGTCTGGGGTATCATTTTTTGGAGTAGCATCATCATTAGCTATTTAAATATCATCATCATCAGCAATCATCCTCTGCTGGAACAACAACATCATCAGCTGGAACATCCTCATCAGCAACATCATCAGCTGGAACATCTTTTGTTGTCAGAAACACTATCATTTGGAACACTATCTGCTGGTACAAAAACCTCGTCAGCTGGAACATCTTTTTCTGGAACAACAACACCATCAGCTGGAACATCTTCTGCTATCAGCAACACCATCCGCTGGAACACTATCTGCCGGTACAACAACCTCGTCAGCTGGACCATCTTTTGTTGGTACAACAACACCGTCAGTTGGAACACTATCTGCAACAAACATCAGTAACTAAGTACTGATACTATTAGTCAGCTAGTACTTATCTTCCATTACCCTTGCATAGGAATCCATCCCTCTGGATAGGCATTAGCTCGTGAGAGTTGGGACTATCAGTCAGCCAGCACTGATCTTCCATCTCCCTTGGACAAGCATCCATCCCTCCTGACATGCATCAGCTCGTGAGAGCTGGAACCATCAATCAGTCAGTACTGATCTTCTGTCTCCCTTGGACATGCGGCCATCCCTCCGGACATGCATCAGATCGTGAGAGCTGGAACCATCAGTCAACCAATACTGATCTTCCATCTCCCTTGGACAAGCATCCATCCCTACGGATAGGCATCAAATCATGAGAACTGGAACCATCAGTCAGCCAGTACTGATATTCCATATCCCTTGGATAGGCATCCATCCCTACGGACAAGCATCAACTCGTGAGAGATGGAACCATCAGTCAGCCAGTATTGATCTTCCATCTCCCTTAGATAGGAAGCCATCCCTCTGGACAGGAACTCTCAATCACTCTTTCGAGAGAGGTCCCTCTAGACCACACCAAGCTTGTCTCGAAAGTATTCAAACTTCACACGAGACAGAGGCTTAGTCAGCACATTAGCAACTTGTTCCTCTGTAGGAACATACTCAAGCTTCACAGCTCCCTTCTGCACCATATCCCGGATATAGTGGAACTTGATCCCGATGTGCTTCGATATGTCATGGAACACAGGATTATTTTCCATCTTGATGCAACTATGGTTTTCACAGAGTATATCCATAGCATCAATCTCTGCATCGAACAATCCTGCCAACATCTTGCGAAGCCACACTGCTTCGCTACAAGCTGAACAAGATTCTATATATTCAGCTTCTGCTGTACTGCGTGCAACACAGGGTTGCTTTTTATTGAGCCATGAGATCATTCCTGATCCCAAACTATAGCAACATCCTGAAGTGCTCTTTCTATCTTCATCATTCCATCCCAATCTGAGTCTGTGTACCTGTACAACCTGAACTCACTATTTGAGGCATATCTAAGTCCATAATCCAATGTACCCTTCAGATATCTCATCACATGTTTTGCTGCAATCAGGTGAACACTCCTGGGATCCACCATATACTGACTCAATGTGTTTATAGCAGAACATATATCTGGACGAGTATTGGTGAAGTACATCAATGACCCAATAATCTATCTATACATGGTGACATCTACCTTGTCTAATGAAGCATCACTCAGGAGCTTCCGATTTGTCACCATCGGAGTAGTCATGGCCTTGCAATCCAGCATCCCAAATCTCTTCAGGATCTCTATTGTGTATTTTCCTTGTCTCAGGAAAATTTCGCTGGAAACTACCATAATTCAAGACCTAGAAAGTAATGCATCTGTCCAAGGTCTTTCATCTCAAATTCTGCTGCAAGTCTTTTCTTACATTCAATAATGGGCTTGTTTTCTCCAGTCAGAAATAAGTCATCCACATACAGTAATAGTATCATGAGTTCATCATCCAAAATCTTGTAATAAAGATTAGAATCTGCTTTACTTTTAGTAAATCCCAAGCTCATCAGGAAGATGTCAATTCTTCCATACCATGCTCTGGGAGCTTGCTTCAACCCGTACAAAGCTTTCTTTAATAATCATACATGTGACTTACTATCTTCTATTTCAAATCCTTCTGGCTGCTCGATATATACTTCTTCTATATTCCCATTCAAGAATGTTGTCTTTACATCCATCTGATGTAACTTCCATTTCATCTTAGCTGCCAAGGAAAGAATGGTTCTAATTGAGGTATATCTAGCTATAGGATCAAAAGTCTCCTCATAGTCAATTCCTTCCTTTTGCAAGAATCCCCAGGCTACAAATCTTACGTTGTACTTTTCAATGCTTTCGTCTTCTGAGTGTTTTGTTTTGAAGATCCACTTTGATGAAACGCCTGATTTGTCCTTTGGTCTTGGCACCACATCCCAAACATCATTCTTGATGATGGACTGGTATTCTTCATTCATAGAATCTAGCCATTCCTTCTTCTTTACTGCTTCTTCAAAACAAGTTGGTTCTTCTTCAACAAGGTTGCACATCAAGGCTACATAGTTGGAGTATGGCCTTGGTATTTTTCTCTCTCTACTGGTTCCTTCTGGGGAACCATACTTTCCTGCATATTGAATTAATTCTCGTGCCTAGGTTGGTCTTCTCTTTCGAGAAATTTCTTCATGAGGTGTCTCCTCAGGATTATGAGGTTTTGTCATGTCGTGATCCTCTGGAGTAGGATCCTTTTCAATATTTTGGTCTGGTATTTTTTCTGTAACTCTGGGAGCCTCCTGCTCCTCTTCATCCTCATGAGTCTTCTTAGACTTGTTGAAGGTTGTGTCTTCATCAAATGTAACATCCCGATTGAGCTTGATTTGGTGGAATCCTAGGATGTAGATACAGTAAGCCTTAGATTTCTCACTATAGCCCACAAATATTCCCTTCTTTCCTGAAGGTTCTAATTTCAATCTCTTCTCCTTTGGAATGTGGATGAACACCGGACATCCAAATATCTTCAGATCATTGACTTCAGGCTTCTTACCGGTGAGCATATCCTCCGGGGTCTTGCTACTAAGAGCACTATGAGAGATTTTGTTTTGTACATAAACTGCGGTTCTGACTGCTTCTTCCCATAGATGCATGGGTAATTATTGATCATGGATCATAACTTTCACTGCTTCTATGATCGTTATGTTCTTCCTTTCGGCTACACCATTTTGTTGTGGATTATAGGGAACAGTGAGCTCCCTCTTAATCCTTGCTTGATTACAAAAATCTTTGAAATCACCTGAGGTATATTCCCCTCCATCATCTGAACTCAAGATATTTATTTTCTTCTCAGAGAGATTTTCTACGAGAGCCTTGAACTCTTTAAACTTTTCAAAGACTTCATTCTTACTCTTTAGGAAATAAATCCATGTTTTGTGGGAGTAATCATCAATAAAGGAAGCATAATATTCATACCCGCTTAGTGAAGTGGTGGCCATAGGTCCACATATGTCTGAGTGAATGATATCCAAAATACCTTTTGCTTTGCTGTCGCTACTAGGAAATGGGTTCTTCGTACTCTTTCCTTGAGCACACCCTTTGCATACTCCTTCATGATTAACCTAGATCTCTGGTAATCCAGTCACTACCTTACTTACTATCGGCAAGGCCTTGTAGTGTACATGAGATAGTCTTCTATGCCATAGCTCACAAGGGTTCATGGTACTAGCCATTAATGTTGCATCTGCATGACCCTTCAGTTTGTAAAGTCCTCCTTCTTCTTCACCAATGACTACTGCATCATCAATAGTCTTCCCTTTTGGCCACATAAGGACTTCACCATCTACAAATGCAATTCGAAGACCTTTCTTATCTAATGTTGAAATATATAGAAGGTTCTTCTTTAACCCTGGTACATAAAGTAAATCTTTCATATTCATGGACTTCCCAGAGTCCAACTTATAAGAGGATTCTCCAATACCTTTTATGGGATATTGGTAGTCATATCCGAGTTTTACCTTGTGTGGAGATTCCTTTTGGATGAGATGAGATAGGGATTCTTTGTATCCCGTCATGTGCTTTGAAGCTCCACTATCCAATAGCCAAGTATGACCCCCATGAGATATTGAACCAGTGAGTGCTGAGATTAAAACATATTCTTCGCTAGAGTCTTCATTATCTCTGGTCTTGTTATCATCTTCACTATCTTCCGCTGCATGAGCATGACCTCTTCTTTTGCTTCTTAGATTTGTTTGGACAATTCCTTGCAATGTGTCCAAATTTGTGATAGGAGCATTCGATTGAAGAGAGATATTTTTTGGTCCTTCTCTTCTTCTGGGGTCTTCTTCGAGAGTCCTCACGAGTACGAGGGTTGTTCTTCCTTTTCTTTCCACCTTTGGAATGAGTAGCCAAAGCTTGATCTTCGTTGTCATTTAGTTTCTCTTCTCTCACGGCTATTCTTTCTTCCTCTTGGACACATTCTTCCCATATATTTTTGAACTTAATCAATTTCTTACAACCACAAATGCTACAAACAAATGGTCCACAATCTCGAGGGAGACCATTCAGAGTGGTCATCACAACTTCTGCATCTTCTATCATATATCCAATGGCTTCTAGTTGTTCTTTTATCTGGGATATTCTGGAGAAGTATGAATGCATGGATTCAGACTTCATATTCTTCACACCCTTGAGTTGATTTCTCAAGGTCATCCTCCTGTTGATATTCTTTCCTTCAAATAGGTTGGTCAATGCATCAAACATTTCTTTTGGTGTCTTCTTGGAAGACACATGGGGGATCAAGTGATCCTTGATGGAATTAGCAATGATCCTCTTTACTTTAACTAAATTCTTCTTATGCCTTGCTTTGTATTCATCTCCCTCTGGTTCTGTAAGTCCTTCCTTCACATAGTATTCTAGTCCATGTTCTTTGAGAATAAGCATGACTCGACTTCTCTAGGTGACTGGTCAATTACATAATATAATATTCTTTTGTGGGTTATTCTAGGCCAACACATGTCCTAGAGTTTACATTGACTCTTTCAATGACCTTTACATTATTAATTACATCAAGGACATCTCCCGAAGGAGGAATACAATAATATAAATAGAATATCTTCCGCAGTTACATTATTTTAACATGTTACTATAGCAGACCGCCATACATCTT
The DNA here is from genome assembly GCA_027924585.1 of Larix kaempferi. Classification (NCBI taxonomy): domain Eukaryota; kingdom Viridiplantae; phylum Streptophyta; class Pinopsida; order Pinales; family Pinaceae; genus Larix; species Larix kaempferi. The sequence continues at coordinate 524,848 of BSBM01000817.1, read as the reverse complement.
TGGCATCCCTAAAACCTGCAATAAAGGAGACGTCAAGCAAACAAACAAAGGGTTAAGCACAACTTAAAAAGACTGAAAATAAAGCTAAAAGGGGTGGTTGAAGTTACTTTGATTACTATTTACTCACATAACCGAATTTGACATTGTTTTGCATGCCTTAAAGGAGATATATCAGATCTGTACAATTTGTTTAAATGTGCTACATGTATCTCTACTAGTTGAATTTGGTGAAGCACTTGTCGCATATTAAATTCGCTTACTGACTATTGAACTACCTACTGCTGAAAAATACTGTCATGAAATGAGTGTTGAACACTGTTAGATATCTTGGATTACCATTATTACAACAGTACTCATACTTGGTTTGTTCACTAAATGAATGATCATATGTCTACAATGAATGATATGTGAATAATGCCTTGATAGTGACATTGATTCTCTTGTATTACGTCAACAACATTTATATTTATATAGTATGTTTTCTTCATTCTCTAGTTAAAGGGACTGGTCACTAATATAATTGTGTAGAAGATATAGTCGGTTTGCCTAAGTGTCTTGCAGAATAACTAAAAGGGCCCTCCCCTTGGAGGTTACAACACTATGAAGTAGTTAGAAGTGTGGATGAGGTGACATTGGGTCACACTATCCTCACATTTGTCTATTGGACACTAGCCCTGCTAGATTGTCCAGTAACAGAAGCTACAATATTGAAATTAGGAAACAAACTATATGGTCCAAAGGCTTCTTTGTATCCATTCTTTTATTTCAAACTATGAATTCTCAGAGTAGAATATTTTCCTTTCCTTTCTTTCTACATACTCAGATATCTATCATTTCTCACTTTTTTTTTAGGGAGCTTTATCCAATACTCGGTAATCTAACCATGTAATTAAAAAACAACTTCTACAATAGAAATGGAACTGCTTGAAGATAAACTTACAGCTGTGGGTGAATATTTTCAGGTGGAACGAGTTGAACTTGTAGTATGTGTTCAAATAAAAGGTAGTTATGCATGCAATCAACAACAATTTGAGTAAACTGCAGAATAGGGAAACACAATTACATACCATGAAACAAAGAGATATGGCGAGTACATGTCTATCCACAATGTGAAGCTTATGTCTTTAGCCAGGTTAATCACTTACCGCAGGTGACTCAAACTTGATGAAGCCATAGTGCTTTTCCTTCCCAGTCTATGACATGTACACAACCCAAAGTTAGTTGAATTTTGCAAAGGAATTGGTTGATAAGAACAACAAACAAGAATCTAGGACTTGGCAATGTAATATTACAATAATCCCATAGAGAAACTGTGATGATAGGAAATCGTAGTTTCCTAATAAACCATGATTATGACTTTGAATTCCCACCTGAAGAAAACCCCTCTTCAAAATTACATAAATAAAGTGAGCTATTCAACAAACTTCTTCAGATTCAATCTCCTTACAAGTCAATTGAATAATTGATTGTTTGCATCCTTCTAAATGCATCTATTCAAGATTAAAATAATGCTACGAATAAATGGGTGTGCTACACAATTAAGAAAACATTTCAGAATTACCAAACACCCTATGACTGGAACAAGGCATCACTTCGACATTTCCAAAATCATTACAGAGATATTCACTATTAATAATTTAAATGCCAAGGGTAACCGAGTCATTTCCAAAAATGGCATAGTATATTCTTCAAAAATGCAGAAAATTTTGAAAGACGACACACCTAAAGTTATTGTGAAGAAAATATTTTCTCTATAACAACCTTGATACGTAATTTGTTCCCACACATATTCACAATATTGAAAGCAAAAGCGAAGATTAGGTTGGTCAACACTTGAAATTGAATGAAGAGAATGTGATGATGGAGGAGCTTCAATGGCAGTTTAGGGCTTTGGCAGTGTTTTGGGATTGCTGAAGTGGAGATAGCCTATTCCCTAGACCCACTGGAAGGGCTGCTCGTGTTAGCAATGGGAGGTCTTAAGGTACCTATGAAGGTTGAAGATTCTAGGTATGGGTATCAAGATTAGGTAGGGGGTACATCATTTAGCAATGGGAGGTCTCAAGGTACCTATGAAGGTTGAAGATTCTAGGTATGGGTATCAAGATTAGGTAGGGGACACATCATTGATTAGCTTGAAGGAGAAGCTTAGGTATACATTGGGAAAGGTTGGTGATATGTCAAATGGAGTAGGCATCAGAATTTTTGTTACGAGGACAGGCCCAGCCTTGAATAAATCACCGAGACAGGTAGTTGATATGACAGGAGAACAAAATAAGTCTGGCATCCCTCTATGTTTCTAATCAAAAGAGAGCACCCTTTTAGCAGTGGGAGTTGTGTCGAGTTTCTAGAGTTTTCTTTGGAAAAGGTGCAAGATGGGGAGTTGAAGGGGAATGGAAGAGATAGCCAGTCCCCTTTTGGTTTGAGTCCAATGAACAAGAAAGGCCTTCCAACATTATTGATAACATTTGAAGAAGTTACATGAGGAAAGGAAGAGGGAAAAAAAGGACTAAAACCTCATATAATTGTAGGGAGGAATGGTCGTAACTTGCAGTGTTATCAGAACCGAACCAGTTCTAGAAAAACCGACCGGTCCAACCAGTTTATAAGGGTTTCTAGTCCAAACCGATGTCTCAAACCGAAAATGGCCAGTTCCGCACTAAACCGACTGGTTTTGTACTTGAACCAGCAAGGTCTGTACGGAACTGACCTTAAATGCCTAAATTGTTTGGTTTGGTACAAAGGCAGTATGCCATGATTTAGAACATGGAATTTAAAAAGAATATGAAATGATAATATTAAATTCCTAAAGTAAAAGTGACATTCTACCTATCTTTCATTTTCTATCTTTTCACTTAAATTAAAAGTGGCATTCTCCTTATCTTTCATTTTCTATCATTTTACTCAAATTTTTAACATTACCATTAATTGTTTCAGGATATTTGAGAGTGGTTCCAATCTCATCGGAATTCATATGCAAAAAGTAGAATTTTTTTATCTCATTCATAATTTAACAGACTTTAGGATTTATGGACTGCAACGTTTCCAATAGATTCTATAATATATGAGGGTATGGCATTGGGATTTAATCAAGCACATCAAGCCTTCTATGTACCTTGATGTTGGTGGTGTTGATTTTTGAACTCCTCTGTCTTGGATGGAATTGGAACCACTTCCACAGCCAGAGGATGCGAACATTGGTGGTGGACAAGTGCCTCCAAGCCCATGGGGATCAAGCCAGACCTGAGATCCCTATTTTCGGTCTACTTTTTTTGAGGACATAGATGATGAATCTGACTCTGAGCATGAAGATTTAGATGATTCTGTTATATGATTAGATTGTAGAGTCTATATTTTAGACTATAATTATATGCTTATATTTTGACAGTAGAGGCCATTTACAGCCTATATATTGATGTACTCTAGTTTAGATATGGATTGCACTCGGTTCTATTTCAGTTGTATGCACTCGTACTTGCTATATACATAAGAAACTTTGCATATTTGTGTATAATGGTTTGAATTCTCATGTTGATTTTTTTAGCAACATCAAGAGCCATTCTCTAGGAGAATGGAAGCACCTGGTCAGTTACCAGGAATATCATTCAACCTGGGGCTGAGGTACCTAGTCAGTTACCAAGAAGATGATTCAATCTAGGACTAGGGAACTTGGTTTGTTACCAATATGATTGGCTTTGGTCAATTTGATTCAGCCTGGGGTTGAGGCACCAGGTTAGTTACCAAGCCAACACAAAATCCCTAGATGTTGTCTAGGAAGACGATGTACTCTTCTCCTTGGTCATTGGGTTATGGGACCTCCTCAAGGGACTGGCCACCCCTTGTTGGAGTAACTAGCATATGACCTTGGTGTCAATGGGGAGAACAAGACGTACAGAGAAAATATTCCTTGTATATGATGATGTACTTTGAGTGGGCACCCAAAGTCACCTGGTTCGAGTTCGTGTTCGAATTCAAAGACCTTGAAATTCGACAAAAAATCGGCAATGGAAAATTTGGTGATAAAATTCGACATTAAATTCGAATGACTATAAAATTTAAAAATTAAAATATATTTAAACTATTTAGCATCCGAACAAAAAAACATATATTCTTACCAAATCACATAACATCATTTTAACTTTGAATGTAAAAATTAACATAGATTATCAAACTATGTTGTACTCAACTAACAAAAAAAAATATCATATAAATAATATTAATAAACTAAAATAAATTATCATTAATTTTTTATTATAATTTTTTTTTAAATTTAAAATAAATAAATTAATATAAAATAAATTTAGACAAAATAAAAAATATATATTTATTTAGACTTAGTGATCATGCTCATATAATCTAAAATCATATTGAACTAACTATATCTCACTTTAAAAAGGCATTAATTCTTGCCTTTATTATATATCTTCGTAAGCCTTAATCTAATGTGATAAACATATCTCTGTAAGTCTTTATTACCACCAACATTGTTGCGCCTACTTCAAAGTTCAACTGTAAGAAAACACTGCCTATCCCTTGGGGCCTCGACAATTGCAGACTCGAGGTTCATCCCTCTGCGACTCACGACTTGCTTGTCCCTCGGGGCCTCAACAATTTCATACTCGAGGCTCGGCCCTCTGCAACTCACGACTCACCAAACGACGACCCCACACTTCAAACGGTGGCCTGCACACTTCATTCTCCACTCACAAAATTTTTCAGGATGTCGGCTCACTCGCAGATTCACATAATGAGCAATTATTTAATGCAGAGATAGTTTAGGTCATCAACTAAAGTTTACTTGGGGGCCGCATGGGTTAACTTCCATTATAATCGTCGAATTTCAATGAACTAGTTTTCCAGGAATAGAAAATTGGTGATTTTTGAATTTTATGGCAAAAAATCGCCGAATCTGGTGACTTTGGTCGGGCACGTGTGGACCATGAAGACCAAGAGAAGAGCTAAGACTTTGACTAAAGATGACTTGCCTAAGAATATTTGATTAATAGTGCTAATGAAGTGTTAAAATCTCAACATGAAATTATAAGGACCTTAACTAAAGTATTTTAAGTTATTTTTAATTATTAAATTAAAAATCACTAAAGTGTTTTTGGGTTAGTGCATTCCTTGACCTATGGTATTTACCCCTTGTATTGCTCAATGATGAATTATAAATAAGGAGCACTCTCAAGAGATCAAACACATCATTCTATCATCATTATCTCCGTCCAAAAAAATCTTATGGGGTATTTTGAGTTGTTGCTTGTCTTCTTCATCTCAGCATTGAGTGTTTGGATCAGCTAAAACAACCCCACAGTTCTGTTAATTAGGCCCTAGAATTTTGTCGTCACCTCCATCAGAGTTGCATCCCCTCCTCAGGCTATCGACATCATCTTAAGAGATGATCTAAGCCATGTGGTCACTGTTACAGGGCTACCATCTTCTTTTTCTGGGCTGGCATATTCACTAGCAGGTGGTCGCAACCCTAACAGGCCTCCACTTGGAAAATTGGAGGTTCTAGCATGCACAAATTAGGCCGCTAAGGGCTAGGAATCTCTATTCTAGCCTCAACAGTCTCTACTCTTTCAACGTTAGGGATGATGTCATCAGTTGCAGCAGGATTAGGGCTTGCAATAAGGCTGTTGTCATCATTTGGAGCAATATTAGGGCCTGCGTAATCTCCTAGAGGGTTGTTGTCATCATTTGGAGAAGGCTTAGGGCCTGAGCCATATCCTAAAGGACTGGTGTCATCACTTGGGAGCAAGCTGAAGGGTTTTCCATCAATATATCAGTCAAATCTTATGGTTTAAAGGGCTGATCAGATCTTAGTTACCAGGATGCAGAGCCTAGGGATTATATCAATTGGATTATCTCCTTCTATCTCTTGGTATGTATGCCCTAGTGGCAAATTTACTGATGATGTAAAAGTTTTCTCATGTAACCTCAATCATCTCATATAATCATATGTCATTGATCTAAGTCTGCTAAAAGTTAAAAGAAGTCAACCTTCAAAAGCTAAATCCATATATGCAATAAATTTAACATGGTATCAGAGCTTAGGGTGTGAAGAGCACAGTCTTGAGCATAGTATTGTTTCCTACATGGATCTTGGTGCAGATCTGAGAAGTTTGTAGACCTGTGTTAAGAATTTTATAGATCCGATTTAACAGAGTTTATCAAGCAGAAAATGGCTTCAGTCTCATTCAGACCAGAAGACATACTTGAAGGAACCTCCAATTTCAACTCAGGGTCTTGGCTAACCTAGAGGAAAATGATCTTGATGATTTAGTCAACAATTTTGTAGAAGAACCTACAAAATGTAGGTAGAGTAGCATTCAAGAGGAAGCAAGCCAAGGCAAGAAAAATCATCTATGATTCAATCAAGGACAATTTGATGCTTGTCATAAATCCATTAAAGACTCCAAAGAATGCTTTGATACATTGACAAATCTATATGAAAGGAAAGCTCCCAGTCAAAAGAGGATTCTGAAGAATAAGCTTCGTACTTTGAAGTTGGAAAAGGATGAAAGTGTGGCTTCATTCTTTACAAATATCTCTCAGGTAAGGGATCAACTCTTGGCTATTGGTGTTACAGTAGATGATGATCTTGTCCAAACTGTTGTTGATGGTCTTCCAAGTTCACGGGAAAAATTCCTATGTACTGTAAATGGTTGTGAAGTCTAGCCATATTTTGAAATACTATGGCATGATTGCTTGCAAGAGGAAGGAAGAATTCAAAGCAGAAATGGTGGCTCTAAGGAAGGGAATCTTGCTCTTGTTTCCAAGACAAGGAAAGGAAAGAAGTTCTTTCATCAAAAGAAAAAGGACAAAAATACCCAACCTCTTTGGACTCTGCTCCTTCACATTATCCCCAATGAGGCCTTGAGCTATTAAGAGCCTAGTTCACTATGGGTACCATCCTCATAATTCATAATGAGGGGAAATGTGCAGTGGGTTTCCCCAGAATATGTATTTGATGAAGAAAAAAAAAATTATACCACAACATATACCAAATCGATTAATGATAACTAACAATGATAAATCTCATAGATTATGATTTACAATTTAGAATAGTTGCATAAATGAAGCCTTTAGAATATCATCTTGAGAAGTCTTGCATAGTATGTCAATGCATATAAAATCTATTTAATAACAATTGAAGTCGTTAAAAAGGAATTTCATGACAAACCTTTTTATTTCGGGAAATCCTAAGTCGTTTGATTGCCCCAAACTGGCTAAAAAACCTGATGGACAAATTGATGACAATGTGTCAACAAAGAAAATATCCTTTCTGTAAGAAAATGAAAAAAAATACTGTTGTCCTGAAGAAAAACTGAATGAAATAAGTTTTCCAAACTGGAAGATCAACAATAAGTTGGATTGTATTGTTTTAGATATTGGCCAAGGCCCAAAACTTATATATAATATATATATAATTTATTTCCAAACTAATATCAATGCTTTAAATTTATAAAAAACAACTTAAAACAAAACAATTCTTACCTCTCATTTGGTCCTCGAAAAATCCATGAGGGATGTGCCCAATATACAGAACACTAGGTTTACTTTTTGTTGATGTATTTGTAACTTCGGAAGATATTCACTTGTATATTACATTTGTATTTTATTTTATCCCCAACAAAGATGTATTATTCTTCCGATTGGAAGTGTCGTCATTTGTATTTGCAAGTGTCGCAAGTTATATTGTAAGTGCTGTAACTTATATTTGATGGGTTATTAGACCACCTTGGTGGGGTCGGCCTTGTATGAGTCTTGTGGGTTAAAGGGTTATGAGACCACCCTAGTGGGGTCGGCCTAGTGTCAAGTAGTAGTGGGTTATTAGACTCTCCTAAGGGAGGTCGGCCCAGAGTCAGTTGTAATGGGGTTTTTAAGTCCCCTAGTGGGGTCAGCCCAGTCAACATTATGTTAAGTGGTTAAGTTGGGGCCGACCTAGTTAGAGTTAAAAGTCAAGTGAAGTAAAGTATAAATAGAGGATGTGTGATCCTCATTTATAACATTCACTCATTCACTCACTTCGCATTAGTGAGAGAGAGGAGGAGTGCGCACAAGTGGAGGAGGAGTAGCTGCTGTAGACATTTATCTTTTTGGGATTCATCTTGGTGATCTTTGTATTGGTGCTTATTCTATCTTTGAGGAAGTTGCGGGGTTTTTCACCTTCTTGGTTTTCCCCGGTGAAATGCTTTGTGTCTCTTGTCTCTTGTCTCTTATGCTTGATATGTTGTACATGTTGTTCTCTTAGTTAAGATCCTAGATCATATTGAATTAAATGATGAAAAAATAACATGGTATCAGAGCTATCCTGAAGGAAGGCATTGTATGGCATTTATGACATTTGTTGCACTTACGACAAATTGGAAGCTAGGGATTGATATAGAAAAAACTAGTCATTGTGGCACTTTCGCTATAAATCCATTTCTGCGAAGGTTTAGGATCAGAAACTTTTATAGGCCGAATAAAACATCCCCCTATACCTTGTGTCTAAACCTCAACATCTTATTCATTGTACTTTCTGATTTATGATCCGTACAAGTTAGGGTTTTTGCCTCTTCCAGAGTGCAGTCCTAAATAGGTGACCTAGGGAAAAAGGTCATATCTCGGGCTAGGAAGATCCAAATGAAATTCTGTAAAAAGTGGTAGTAAGGGCACAGACTGTAGTTTCACATGTCCGAGTTTCATAGGCTGAAGTTGAAACCGTGACACGTGGAACTCCGTACAAGTGCGCTATCCTGTTTCATCCCATAAATAGGTCACGTTGCGACACTTGGCATAACTCTCTCTTATAGAATCCATTAAATCTCAAACCTATGGGGTTGGAAATATAATATGACAGGCTACCATAGGCTGAAGTTTCAGACCCTGGGGATCTAAAATTTCAGAGATGCACCAGAAACAATAAGGTGCATATTTCTATCAAAACAGAATTGGATTCTGAGCACTTTCTTTTTTGGCTTGTCACTACTGCGGGAAATTAGGGTTTCGAAGAAAGTTGGAATTTTTGGAATCTGAGACCACGGCTAGATGATCCTCATAAAAATAAAAAATTTGAGACCAAGATCGAATTTTTTGGTTGGGTAGAACCCCGGGCTCTATCAAACCCTAGTTCGGGATTTTGACCAGAAAACCAGAATTTGACAGAAGTTGCAGATCCGAAACTTTCAAAGTCAATTTTGAGGGGTCAAATTTTGGAGATTTCAAAATTGAAGTGTACTAGCTTGATCAAATCAGTAAGGCGCATTTTTTCATCCAATCAGAAGTTTGAAATTCAAAGTTTGAATTTTTAGGGTTTCTATGACAAACCCTAATCCAGCTCCAGATCCAGTTTCAACAAATCAAAGTGGATTGGGTTAATCCTAGAAGAGAATGAATTGGACACCTGCATAAGTGAAGAAGTTCCAGTTCCACAGGGAGATGAGGCTAAGGCCTTACATAAGAAGACTACAAGCAATCTCGATAGGTATGACTTGAGGAGATACAAGTATGTTTTGAAATCTGTTCATGATTAAGTTTATGATATGTTTGTCTTCATATTATTGAGGTTAGTACAATCTTTATTAATATTAGACTTGTCTTATCACCTTAGTAAAAGTATGAATGCATGTGAATGATAGAATACATTCATTTATTATGGTTATGACACTTGTGATTGTACTAATGCACTGTGGTGTTGTATGAGGATGATGTTGTTCGTTAATATGAAAGGTACATCAAGAAAGACAAATCAAGTTCTAGTTCAAGAACATATGACCATGGTGACATGAAGACAAAGACTCATCCATAGCCATTGATCACATAGGAGCTCTACTTACGAGGTATGTATAATTTGGTTCTACAATACTTAACTTATGAGATATGCAGGTTACTAGCACAAAGTCTCTAAATCATTGAAGAGAACAAAGAAGACATTGTTTGGGTATGTTAGACATAACTAGCAAACATGATAGTCCAGGTATGTTTTCCTATATCGAGTTAGAATCCTACCTTATGTTAGGATCTTATATAAGTATATTTTTTTATGATTAATAATGATTATTCATGAAGTTATAAGTCTGAGTAATCATGGGTTTATGCATATTATGCTTCTTAGTTTGATTAATGATATGACAAACTAGAAGACTCCTATGGTCAAATAAGAATATGCATGAGTAAAAGAAGTCCTCCCTGAAACTTTGAAGACTAATGCTTGTGATAAATTACCTGTGTATGAAATGACCATGACCATACATGCTTAAGATTATAATATTTTGATAGTATTGAGATTATACTAATGAATGTATGATTATGTATGAGATATTGAGGATGACACAATGATGACACTAGTGCACACTTAAGCATGCATAGTGGTCCATGGTGGATATAAGTTCAAGGATAGATAATCCAGGAATCAAAGATCGAGAGGGAGTACACTCCAGTATTTCCCGCAAGGAAGCAAAGATTGAGAGGGAGTCCACCCTACAACCAAACAAAGATAAGTATTTGAATTGTCATTTATTGTATATATGATTACTTAAATGATGTTGTTCAGTCATGTACATATTTATGTTCCTAGATTTAGGATTATATTATGCATTTTAGAAAAGTTGCATTACTACTAATATGCAAGTAATGGGTAAGTGGCCTATGGTACTGTACAACATCCCATTGCTACTTATCTAGAATGAAACCTCTTTCCTGACATGTTGGGAGTAGTGCACACTCTTAACAATGTTCTGGTAGAGATGGAAGGCATCTAGAAAGTTACCGTATGAATACGGGATATGGATGAATGTCGTATTGAAGCATTGGCTAAGATAGATGCATGAATGTATGACATATTTTTTTATGCGTAAGATTTTGTTCTGAAAAATATGAGAAGTTTCTAATCATGGAATTGAATTTGACTTGTAGGAAAGATCGTGTACAATCACCTACAAAAGAAGGACAACAACATTTGTTCCAAGCGACGAAGTTCAAGAAAACTACCTATTGAAGATATTGAAGTAATGGAAGGATGCCATGATCAAGGAACACTGGTCGATCATGAAGAATGATGTTTGGGATGTGGTCCCAAGACCAGAAGGGAAGTTTGTTGTGACTTCCAAGTGGATCTACAAGATCAAGCATGTTGCGGATGGTAGCATAGAGAAATACAAGGCCAGGTTTGTGGCTCGTGGCTTCTCCCAGAAAGAAGGGATAGATTATGAAGAGACTTTGCACCTGTAGCCAGATACACTTCCATCAGAACAATACTTGCTCTGGCTGCAGTGATGAAGTAGAAGATACACCAGATGGATGTCAAGCCAAGTTTCTTGAATGGTGTAGTCGAAGAGGAAGTGTATGTAGAGCATCCACTCGGTTTTGAGACACATGACAGGGAGTCATATGTGTGCAGATTGAAGAAATCCTTGTATGACTTGAAGCAAGAACCCAGGATTTGGTACGTCAAGATAGACAACTTCCTGTCCAGTTTGGGCTTTACCAAGAGTAAAGAAGATTCCAACCTTTACTACAAGGTTGAGGAAGGCAATCCAGTGATACTCCTACTGTATGTAGGATGACCTGTTTGTGACAGGTGAGGATAGATTGATTGCCGACACGAAGAGGAAGCTTGCTTCCGAGTTCGAGATGAAGGACTTGGGTATGATGCATTACTTTCCAGGTATGGAGGTGTGGCAGAGTGTAGATGGGATCTTCCTTGGACAAGGGAAGTATGCAATAGAGATCCTAAAGCGGTTCGGGATGATGGACTGCAAGGCCATGGCCACACCTATGGCATCGAACCTAAAGCTATTGAGTAATGTTTCATTAGAGTCGGTTGATGCCACGATGTATCATTAGATGATTGGGTCCTTGATCTACCTGACGAACAAGAGACTAGATATTTTCTTTGCGGTGAACACATTGAGCTAGTTCCTGACGGATCCTAGACATGTTCACCTGATTGTTGTAAAGCATATTCTGAGGTACCTAAAGGGTATGGTTGATTATGGGTTCAAGTATGATGCAAATCAAAAGGTTAACCTGAAGGGTTATGTTGATTCAGATTGGGCAGGAAGTACTGCAGATAGGAAGAGCACTTCGGGGTGTTGCTTCAATATGGGATCAGGTGTGATCTCTTGGTTTAGCAGGAAGCAATCCTGCATAGCACTGAGTACAGCCGAAGCAAAGTATGTCGTAGCTTGTTTGGCCAGTTGCGAGGCAGTATAGCTAAGGAAGATACTGTCATATTTATTTGATCTCCAGTTGGATGCTACTTGTATCTTCTGTGACAACCAGAGTTGTGTGAAGTTGTCAGAGAACCCAGTGTTCCATGACAAGTCGAAGCATATCGAGATCAAATATCATGGATATGGTGCAGAGAGGAGCAGTGAAGATCCAATATGTTGCGACAGATGAGCAGATTGCATATGTGTTCACCAAACCACTAGCCAGAGTGAAGTTCAAGTACTTCAGAGAGAGGCTTGGTCTACTTCAGATCGAGGTTCCTTCCAAGGGGAAGTGATGAGTCCAGAAGATGCAGATGCACATGGGATTTTCCGACATGGTTGTAGATGTGTTCTCCCATGGTCGTGATGTAATTGTCAGGCTTTTCAGACATGGTTGTAGATGTGTTCTCCCATGGTCATGATGTAATTTCCGAGCTTTTCTGACATGATTGTAGATGTGTTCTCCCATGGTCGTGATATAATTGCTGAGCCATTCTCACATGGTGGTAGATGTGTTCTCCCATGGTGCAGATGTAAGGGATGGAGCCATTCTCACATGGTGGTAGATGTGTTCTCCCATGGTGTAGATGTAAGGGTTGAATCCATTTTTCACATGGTGGTAGATGTGTTCTCCCATGGTGAAAAAGTAAGGGCTGGAGCCTTCCCCGAATGGTGGTAGATGTGTTCTCCCATGTCGGTGGTGCAAGTGTTGTATGATGTGCATCTGGGTTGCGCTCGCTGGACGACGAGATGATCTGAAGAGGATGATCACGTGATGATGATGTGCATCAGGATGATGTACTGTATGATGATGATCAGTATGATCATGAGTATCAGGATGATACTTCGTGGCCGTGGACAGGTTGTGCAAGATCGCATGTAATCAGTCCCGGAGATCCTGACAGGTTGTGCTAGGCACGTAAAAGATCCTGGGATGCTCTTTAAAGATCTTGCAAGTTGCAAGACACTCTTTTAAGGTTTTGCGTGTTCACATGTAATCGGTCCTAGAGATCCGGACAGGTTGTGCTAGGAATGTAAAAGATCCTAGGATGCTCTTTAGAGATCTTGCAGGTCACAAGACACTCGTTTAAGGTTTTGTGAAGGTCACATGTAAAAGATCCTGGAAATCCGATAGGTTGAGCAGTAAGCTTGTAAAAGTACTATGATGCTCTTTCGAGGTTTTGTTGACGCACGTAATCGGCCCTGAGAATTCCACAGGATGGCCAGAGATGATGAAGACCTACAGGAGGCTAGGCCTACAACCAGTATGAAAAAGGGTTGGCTCTGTAGAACTTCCTATTACGAGAAGAATTGAGAGATAGCACCAGTGATCGAGATGACGAGTACAACAGGAGTGACGATGATGCTCTGTGATCTAGTGACGATGATCCAGCTCCAGTATTGAAGACTTGTGCCTATATGTATTGATGACCCGTGTCAAGAGAATACCTTCCTAGTTAAGAGGGAGTGTTGATGTATTTGTAACTTCGGAAGATATTCACTTGTATATTACATTTGTATTTTATTGTATCCCCAACGGAGATGTATTATTCCTCTGATTGGAAGTGTCGTCATTTGTATTTGCAAGTGCAACAAGTTATATTGTAAGTGTCGTAACTTATATTTGATGGGTTATTAAACCACCTTGGTGGGGTCGGCCTTGTATAAGTCATGTGGGTTAAAGGGTTATTAGACCACCCTATTGGGGTCGGCTCAGTGTCAAGTGGTAGTGGGTTATTAGACTCTCGTAAGGGAGGTCGGCCCAGAGTCAATTGTAATGGGGTGTTTAAGTCCCCTAGTGGGGTCGTCCCAGTCAACATTATGTTAAGTGGTTAAGTTGGGGCCGACCTAGTTAGAGTTAAAAGTCAAGCAAAGTAAAGTATAAATAGAGGATGTGTGATCCTCATTTATAACATTCACTCATTCACTCATTCACTCACTTCGCATTAGTGAGAGAGAGGAGGAGTGCACACAAGTGGAGGAGGAGTAGCTGCTACAGACATTTATCTTTTGGGGATTCATCTTGGTGATCTTTGTATTGGTGCTTATTCTGTCTTTGAGGAAGTTACAGGGTTTTTCACCTTCTTGGTTTTCCCCGGTGAAATGCTTTGTGTCTCTTATCTCTTGTCTCTTATGCTTGATATGTTGTACATGTTGTTCTCTCAGTTAATATCCTATATCATATTGAATTAAATGATGAAAAACTAACACTTTTCTCATTGACTATTGGATATTTTTCCCGTGCTTGTTTCTTTATAGGAACAGACTGAACTTGGTTTAGATTGTTTCCCTCCAAAGGCTGGAGAAATAGAGTAGAAAAGAACATGAAGAGAGCAAAAACAAAATTTTGTTATGTATACTATATCAAAGCTTACCACTTCCCCTAAAATTTCAAACTAGCAATTGTCCTAGAAGGTGCAAAGGAACGCCGAAAGGGAAAAAAAAGGAAGTAAAGTATATGAAATGTAGAGAAAAAGGTAGTAGTAAAAAAATGTCATGAAGAACTTACTATATGGTTTCCTTTGAGTGGTCTAAGCGTGGTTCAATTAAAGTTTTTCCTGAAGTATGATGTTAACTTATTTGCAAGTTTTCGGTTTGATTCTAAATTTTTCCTTTAAAAGGAACTTAGAGGCTCAATGATTCCTTGAATTGGTAAGTGTGTAGTTGTGATATGTTTTGACTTTTGTTAAAATGCATGCATTGTAGAGTTGTGAAAACACACAAATTGATCACAACACTGTTGAAAATCGGTACCCCTAAGGCTTGGAAAAGAGGTTCACACCATTTCAAATTAAAAGGGTTTTTTTTCAACTAGAAAAAAACCAGTAACTCGATATTCTAGTCATAATCAAAGTTAAAAAGGAAATACAATGGCACCTATCCATAACAGTAATTGATCACAAACAAGCTTCGCAAGTAAGATTCAAGTATGAAATACTTCAAATCCTTCAAGCAAGACCAAACTAAAACAAAAAAACATCTCATGAAACACAATGGTGGGCATATTCTAAATTGTAGTTCTAAAGGCATATATGTAAGCAAACACATTTCAAAGCCGTAGTATTGAAGACATATACCAATGGCATATCAAAACGATGGCATTGGTAGTGTATACCCTCCATTGCTTTGATTTTACATACTAAATGCATCCAAATCTGCAGTTTTGCATTTGTAAATTTGAAGCATATCAACTCTATTGCATAGTAAGTATCAGAATATTTTAAATCTATAGCATTAAAAATATATGTAAAATGCATTCTCTTGCATAGTAAGTACCATATTATTACAAATCTATAGCAATAAAAATATATGTAAAATGCATTTATCACACATCTATAACATTAAAAATATATGTAAATTGCATTTAAAATGTGTAGCATTGAAAATATTAGACAGATTCCATATTTATGGCATGTTAAAAGTATATAAAAGGAATTACAAACTTGTGGAATTATAAATATATACCCAAACAAATTTTAGTTGTGCAGTATTGTAATTATATAACAGTTGTTTTCCAAATTGGTGGTATTGTGACCATAAACCAAAAGTATTTCAATCCGTGGTATGGTGAACATAACACACATTTAAAGCGAGCCTTGCTATCGAAGACACACGCCCATCCTAACGCATAGCCAGATAGGTATGTCATCTGCCATGTGGCCTTTCAAAACTAATGGCAGGCCATTTTATGCCACACTGCTTATACTATGAAGTACTCATGATGAAGTAGGATGATGGAGTCGCACACATTCTTCATTTCCTTCTTCTGTTTTAGCTGGATTCGTTGGTTGTTTGGTTGTTACTTGATTTTCACTTGTACTCTAAGATGAGTGAATGAAGGCCATTGAGGGAAGCAATCATTCACTTTATTTCCTGCCACGATGGAAGAAGGTGCTTGGTTCCCGCAGGCAACGTTGGCAGGCATCCGGTTTAGACTTGCATCGTCTAAGAGAAATTGTGAGTGGAGATGATCAGGACTTGTAATTATGGGTTGGTAAGTTGTATGAACAAAACTTGTTCTATATATTTAAGCTTTATGGATTTTTTGTAAACTATAAACCCATCGCAAATATGTTATTATTTGGTTTCTGATCTATACAAAAGCTTTATGAGTTCATGTAAAAAATAGGAGGGCAAAGCAATATTACTTTTAATTGTTGATATTTATTTGGCTGATGGAAAGAACAATAATTTACATAGAATTATGTCATATTCTACAGAAGATACATGGTAGGAGCAAGGAAATCATAACTTAGTAGAAAGATGTCTAATATCTTATATCTCTACATTCATGGATCAATAAAAAAACCATGAATGGGTGACCATGTTCATCATGCAAAAATAAAAAATGGGTAATTATGAACGCACATGCTCTATAATAGGGTACATGAAGGGAATGGTGCACTGACAATGCACTTTTAGCATACACGGTAATGAGAAAACACAGATTTGATTATCTATACATGGAGTTGCTTTCCTTGTTCAAGGGCTTTGAAGCTGGAACAGGATCTAAGAACAGTGGTGAAGGTAATATCATTTGGTTTCAAACCCATTCGTAATAGTTGATAGAATAGCTCCATTGCATTAGTATTATTACCAATGGTGCTATATCCTTGAATTGTATGTAGCATTGAATAAGCCTAGGTCTACCTTAGGCATTTTTTCAAACACTTGGTGGGCATTATCTATGTTTCCACATTTCATATACATTAGAATAACAGAGCTCCCCAAACTAATGATCCAATCCGAATCCATTTCTAAACACACAGGCATGGAATTGCTTACTCTGTTCGAGGTTTCCTAGACTCGTAGAAGCGTTGATAATGAGACCAAAGGTAACGTGGCTCTCCTTTATGCCTGCTAAATGCATTTCAACAAAGAATTCCAATTCTTTCTTAACCCGACCATGCTGTATAAATGCGGCAATTATTGCATTCCATGACCCACGTTTGGCAAGCATCCTAGATGCTACCACATTTAATGTACATGTCAGCGAGAGCGCTTCCCAGAAAGAGGTTCTGTTCAAAACCCAGTTTAACAATGAAACAAACCTGTTTTCCTTCTTCCAAAGCTTCCTGAGTGGCACATGCTTTCAAAACATTGCCAAAGGTGTACATGTTGGGTACCATTTTAACGAAATGCATTTTGTCAAAAAGTTAAGGGTTTCCTCTTCAAGCTCTTGTTGAGCATATTTAGTCCTGAATACATCAAGAAATAATATAAAGTCCTGAAAACAACATGAGAAAAGTTCACAACTCCATTCAATCAAGAATTTCTTTCTCCATTTTTCAAGAATTTATTATAATATGTTGCTGAATATACATTGAAATTTTAAAACCTATTTTGCACGTTAAAACAAACTTAATGAAATATATAAATTTATTTTGTTGTAAGAAAACCTACTCTATACCTTAAATTTAATGAAATATGTGAAATGTAAAAATAACATTAATAAATAAAAAAAAATTAATATCAATTATATTATATTAAAAAAAAAATACACTCTCTAACTTATCAATTATCATAGGAAAAAAAATGGATTAACCAAATAAATGAAAAGAATCTCACATTTATATAATAATAAATAATGAAAAAATAAGATCACATCTATATAATAATACATGAAAAAAGAGGAGTTCCTTTCCTATCCTTTACCGTTAAAGAAGATAAGATGTCTTTTACACTTAAAGTTCATTGGGGATATCCTTTATAGTTAAAGAAATCAAATGTGTCATGACTCACAGTGGTGGATAGTGGAGTAAATTACACTAATTAATTAAAACAGAGAAATTCAGAATTTTTATTAATTTTGAAAAAATAAATTCACTCAAAAAAGCTTACTTCAGTTTTTCTCATGCTTTGAAAATATAAAATTCAACATTTTATTTTTTTTACAAAAACCAGTGCCCAGAATTTTGAATGCTGCAAATTTTTAATTTATGGCAATTTTTTTCACGTGAACTATA
This sequence comes from Larix kaempferi, assembly GCA_027924585.1. Taxonomy (NCBI): domain Eukaryota; kingdom Viridiplantae; phylum Streptophyta; class Pinopsida; order Pinales; family Pinaceae; genus Larix; species Larix kaempferi. Next base: position 506,685 of record BSBM01000817.1, on the reverse strand, counting down.
CGAGTCAGAATATACAATAAATACAATGAATATTAGAGTAATTCTAGATCAATTTCAGTTTGGACTCCTGATATGCCAGCAAATGAAAGAAATCCAAAATATTTGCTTAACCTGACCAGCATAAATAACGATTACGATACCAATAGGTCGATTCCGAACAACTTGTTTGGACGCATACCATTCCTCGACAAAACAACCAATGCCCAAATAAGTCCAGTCGCAAGGAAGCCTAATGTGTAGAAAAGACTGACATCCTTTGGAATTATGAAATAAGGCTGGTTCATCCAGGCCCCTAACACCAAGGACATCCCCAATCAAGCGAGTGTATTGAACATTGGCCCTACATAGCAACCTAAAATGGCAATCTGCACTCCATCACAACCATTCGATGCCAGTTCAATATTTGATGTCAAATCGCCCAAAGAATTCCCCCAAGACATCACTGTTAAAGCTAGAAGCGATGGGGATATGACAAGGATTGTACCGAAAGCAACCAACAGAGCCACTAGGTCATTAGAAATTATGTAAAACCACACAATGCTCATGATGAACCCTCCTACAACCCAAGGGAACATAAATGTGAGAGGTGGGTGCTCTGCCTTCGTTGTAAAGAAAGCGAGAATTCCCAATATTTAACCCAAAATCCCTGCAATAACATATGCACTTTCACCAATGCCAAAGGGTTGGATTTCCTGAGAATTCCAAAGGAAGGCCAAGAGAACCAGTGCTAACACAACACTTGTAATCGCAAACACCCTGGACCAACGAGTCTCTTCAACCATAGGAATGGTCAACCGACGGGGTAACAACAATGGCAATTCCAAAAGGAACAATAAAATTATATATGTTTATAAAAAAATAAAAATATTTATGATATTAATTTTGTTATTTTTATTAAAAATAATAAATATTAATTTATATATTTGTTTTACCATAATTAATCACCGAAAAAACATATGTTATATATTTTTCCTATCAAAATAGGGTTATGATCTATTAAAAAAAAGTATATAATCATATGAAATAAACTTACAAATTTGTATTTCTTTTCCATACAAATCAAAGTATTATAAAAATTGGAAACAACAGTTTATGAAAATAAATATGACCGTGTGATATTGTTCTTGTCAAATACAACATGGATTGTAAATAATTATTCAAACAAAAACACATTTTTTATATTTATATTTATTTATTAGTAATATTTAATCTTAAATAAAATTTAAAATAAGTTACTAAATAAGACTCTAAAAGATGTGCATCTTTAAGATTTTTTTATTCAAAATGCCAAATTAATAAAAGTATCAAATTTTAGTAAGGTGTTGTATAGGGAAGGCACATAGTATAACTATGTTACTAGATAGAGTTTTGTAGTTTGTTTTATATGTATTCTTATGGTTTTACCAACATTTTATACACTTCTTTACAATTTATTCATCTTTATAAGAACATACAATTAAATTTGGTTTTTAGTAAAATATTAACTATTATATTAATTAATACATTATATTTACAAATAATAATAATAATAATAATTTATATAGAAATTCAAAATATTTATTAGTATAAATAAAGATAGTAAAATTCTTTACCATTTTGAAAAATTGTAATATTTGTTATTCATTTATTTTAATTTTAAATGAATTAAAGTTTTTTTTTTTTTTTTAAACATTGTCCTTTTACCATTTTGAGAAAGTTGTAATAATTATTATTTATTTATTTTAATTTTAAATGGATTAAAGTTTTTTTTTTTTAAAACATTGTCCTTATGTATCATTATTATGTATCATAGTTTGATATACAAAAGTGTTACTTTATAACAAAATAGCTCCCACAATTTAAATTAATTAAAGTTATTTTAATTATTTAGGTAAAAAGTATCAAATACCTTAAAAGTTATATACAATATTTTTAACAACCTCATAAGTATAAAAAATATAATATATGTAACTAAAATCTACTCATTATGATTTACTAGGTAAGTTAGATGTTAAAGTTTAATATTCAATTTTTTAAAATTTAATTAAGTTAAAATCAGATTAAATATAATGAATAATAATGAGTAATTTTTTAAAGCGTCACATAATTTTTTTAAATAAAATAAAATATTTAATTTTTAATTTAATTTTTATATTTGTAAAATGATGTGAATTTTACATATCTATGTAAATACCTAAATCAGAGAAGTTGTATATGAGATATAGATATGGATTTGAAAATAAAAAATATTTAAAACTTTACATATAAATAATAACAATAATTGAAAGAAAAAAGGATAAAAGAATTTTATTTTATAATAATGATATCAGCATGGATCCATCTTAAACCCGTATCTATTAAGCATCGAGAGGGATCCAATTTCTTGAGGTGTATTTCTTTTTTAAAATTTAAACTCAAGAAATTTGATATCTCTTGATTATAGACCCGGGTTTAAGTTTTAAGTTTTTATTTTATAAAAGAACATCGATTTTTTAATTACTTTTCATAATATTTTATTTTATGAGCCAACATGGATTTTTAAAAAATACTTTCATTAATTTTTTATTTTATGAGCGACATGAATTTATTAATGGCGGACATAACTTTTTACTCTCTCTTTTACTATGTAACGTTACTGGACAAACGTTACAACATCTCCCTCATACTCGTATGTAACGTTACATCCACACATGTTACAACATCTCCCCCATACTGAGCTATAGAGCACCTCGTTTCACTCGGTGCAATAAGAGATAAAATATAAACTATAATAATAATTAATTATAATTAAAAAAACTACAATATCTATGATAATTAGACATAAAAATAGATAAAAATAAATAAAAATATTTTACTATAATAAATTTTACAACAATTAAGTAATAAAAATAATAATCAATTTTAAGGTCAGCGGAGGCAGCGTAGTGGTAAAGCGGTCTCGTAATGACGGCCAAGTCTTGTGCTCGAACCTGAGCGAGGTCGGAGCTCGTCGCGAGATTTGTTTCCAGGGCTAAGCCCGCCCACCTTTAGTTAATTGAATGTAGATCAGGTGGTTGGGAGGAATATTGTTGTCCTCTCCACCCGGGTTCAAATCTCGCTATGTGACACTTGCTCCTTGGGAGCCGACTTTGACTATGTAATGATTGTAATGTTGGCCATATCTTGATTCTCCGGAATAACAGGTGTTAGAAATTTCCCTATGGATGTATCCCTCTAACAAATGGTGAACCATCATTTAATAATAATAATAATCAATTTCATTACTATTTGATAATTATTAAAATAATAATTAACAAACACAATTCTTATTATTAAAATTAATAATTAATCATAAATAATAATTATATATTTTAGCAGGGTTGGCAGGAATGCAGGGATTTATCTATGACTGCAAGGGAAACAACCAAAGAGACTACGCCTGGGGCATTGGGAGAAAAAAAAAAATGGTGCGTAATGGCTTGCCTTAATTAAAGGATTGGAGCTTGCTAGAGACATGGGAATTGAGGATCTGATCACCATTGGAGACTCCTTAATTGTCACAAGGGAAGCTAGCAATGTTACAAGGAACCAGAAGAGCCCCTCCTCCAAAATGCATCACATTCTAATCTATCTTGCCAATGAATTCAATTCGATTAACTTTCTTCATATCCTTAGAAGCCATAATCACGAGGCCGATAGCATGGCTAATAAGGGAGCTTATTTGAGATGTGGTGTTCTTGAGAGTGACAATGCCACCCTTGAAAATATTTGGATACCCTAGTTTGGCTCCTCCTCCCACTACTATGGTTGATAAATTCATGACTTTGAACATAGTCTGGATGGTTTCTTATGGAAAACATTCTTTTGACCTCTACAAAATGCCAATTTCCCTCATTACCATAAATATTCTGACACGCCAGCATTCAAATCTCCACTGCCCTTTGGATATCTCTTGGATTCTCACATGCTCTGATATTTATGGCTTTGGTCCTGCTCCATGCCTCGGCCACATGGCTCACATGCGCATGCCAGAGGCGGTTTTCCAACCTCTAGGTTTGTCATTAATCTATGGAGGGATTGCTTATGTCAATCGCATCCCTATTCTATTTTTGCTCTTTGCTTCTAGGAGCACTGCCACTCACGTAATTCTTGCTTGGGGCTGGAAACACTGCATTGGAATGGAACGCATTGGCTTCCCCGGCCTGAGTGGCTCTGAGACTCTAGTGAAATGTCTTCACTGCAAAAAATCGATTAAAAGTGTTCATGGTGTTCAGAGAAGGGTGCATTCAACTTCTAATGGAGCTCATGGTATTGGGCATGAAAATGTGCAGGCCAACACTATGGCTCACGGTCTCTACCAGGCCGACCTGGTAGGGGAAAAAGAGAGATCAGGCAACATTCTGGAGAAGAGGAAGACTGCCAAACTTGGCGCTAGAGAGGGACAAGAAAAAAGTATGACCTGGAAGCAGTCATGGAACACATGAATGATTTGGAAGGCCAAATCAGACTGGCGAGAAATGAAAAACTTGAATTGAAACGAGCCCTAACCCGCCTTTATCCTCTTGCCAGGTCAGATGGAGGCTACGAACAACAATCTTCTGGAAGTGGGCAGGAAACTGGACAGTTTAAAGAAGGAATTGCTCAACACGGGGATCCAATTTGGAACTTTCTCAACAAAGGATAGAAGTGCAGTGAATGAAGGCAACAGATACTCGGATCCATGACTCCGACAATAGAATTCTGGCCATGGGTGATACTCTTTTTTTGCATAGATTATGATCTCTTTTTGTAGAATTTTTGAAAAATGTATAATCTAGAACTAAGGGTAATGGTACCAGCTTAGAATAGGTCCTTATCAGTCAACTACCTCTTGTTAGTTTGGTATGTTTTGTTTTTGCCATTTTCTGCTTGGATAGTTTGTCAGAAGATATAGTTTCCACAGGCTAGTCTTTTTTCATGACAGCTATGTGCTAGTGAAAGATGAAAAAGGTGTAATGGATGTTGTTTTGTTATGGGAACAATCCACTCTATATTTTCTGTATTCCTCTTTTTTTATATAATAAAAAATCCTTCAATCGTTTCTGTTAATTTTTTATATATATATTTTAGATTAGTTATAAATACAAGTCTATCATGTGATGCTATAACCATAAAAATGTAGTATTATTCACATACCTTTGATACCAATGCAAGGCTACTCTATGAAAACATGATGCACATGAGCATGATGTGTAATGTGATATTGATGAGAAAAATATTCAATTTGTATTAATCATTAAAAAACAATTAGGAATATAACCAAAAAATAATAATAATTAAAACATAAATGAACAAGAGCTGTGTGCAGCTTAGTCCCTGCCTATAATCATTTGAAATTAAAATAATAAATAGGTGTTAATAATTTAAAAAAAACATTGACAAATAATTTTAAGACCAACTACATAGACAAACTTCGTGCAATAATTTATTAATTTGTCAAGCAAAAGTTTATAATTTCAATACCATCTTTATCTCACAAAACCACATTAATGCATATTTTTCCCTTTAAAATTTTTCCTAAAAATCCCGCTTAAAACATTTTCATCAAGGATCCTGTAATGCTTTACAATTTGATTTTGATTTCAATTCTCCATAGCTTCCCACTTAACGATTAATTTTGGCTTTAATTTGAACACCACCTAAAACAAATAAACTACAACCCTATTTCTTTATTTGCATGCTCGCTTCACATACTTATTCTACATTATTTTAAGTTAATATGCCATAAAAATCACAATTGTGGAATGGTGTACAACTTCAAGAATTCCTAGTGCTTGGAAACAATCATGTAATTGACAAAAACGACAATGGCTCATGTAGCAACGACCATTCTAATACAAAGCATATGGAAATAGTGTAAGGTCGAAGAATCCATGATGAAGGCATCTCCTATAAATAGAGGAAAAAGGATATGAGCATGCTTGTCATGGTCACTATGAGGTGGAGGAAGATAGATCTACATCTACAAGTATGGATCCTTAAAACTTTCTTTAATTGCTCTAAATAAATTTAAATATATTTCTTAATCTATAAGATATCAACAACCAACCTAATGATTAAATTTTTTCTTTGTATTTGAATTTTGAAAACAAACTATTGACAAAAGTTCAATGAAGTGATTAATTTTCTTTCTATATTGTATCTTTAAAAAAAATAACATATAATAAAGTAAACAAATTGACATATTAAATATTATATTAATAAATATTATATTAAATTAGTTTTCAAGATAAAAACTAATTTTAGAAAAAAATTCAATCATTTAATACCGTAAACAAGTTTCCGAAGCATATAATGTATGTTTTGTTCTTGGTTTCCTACCGTAACTTATCTTTGTAAAACCCTACCTATAATATCAAGTACTGAAAACAACTTACAAAGGAATTCACGGGCATGTAGATATTATACTGGAGATGTTTCAAAAGACTTGCAAAAGAGGTTTTTCTAATAGCATTTTCTCAAAGGTTGTGTTAACAAACCTTATTGAAACATTTTATCTTAAGTAGTAACTTGCCTTTATAAAATGAAATGGTAGTATTTTGTTGGATTTTCAGTTGAAAAGTATAGTGTTCTAAGATACTTTAAAGAATCTTATTTAAACATATGTGATTATACATGTATTAGTTTATTAAGTAACCTATTTTTTTTTGTCATGGTCATGTAGCATCAATCATGATTCCTAAAATTTAATAATAATTTCATTTAGATGAAATTTTTGTTCCATTATATCCCCTACTTTTAAGAATATTTTTAAAGATACCCTGACTCGGAGATCAAGTATTTCATTTTGCAGCATTAGTTTGACCAACTATAGAGTCATATAAACTGATCTCATTTTTCATTTTCAGTTTAGTTTTTAATAATTTCATTTAGATGAAATTTGTGTTCCATTATATCCCCTACTTTTAAGAATATTTTTAAGATATCTTGACTTGGAGATCGGGTATTTCATTTTGCAGCATTAGTTTGACCAACTATAAAGTCATATAAACTGATCTCATTTTTTCGTTTTCAGTTTAGTTTTTCAAAGTTACATGTTTTGGTAATTTACTTTACAATCATACCCAAAAACATATAGTTGGAATATTGTTTCTTAATTTGCATGCTAACTTCATATAACGTTTTACATTATCTTAAGTTAATATGCCTCGAGCATATATAGCCGACCATTAATAATAAGTTTTACATTATCTTAAGTTAATATGCCTCGAGCATATATAGCCGACCATTAATAATAAATGAAGAAACTTTGGAACATATTATATTTCTCTGCCAAAATTCCATGGTGAACAATTTCAAAAATCAAAATATATTAAAATTATACTTTTGAGAGACCAGATTTCTACAGAAGCTCGAAAACATACGAAAAGTTGAATGTAGCTGATTGCGGAAGTATCTCTTCGCGGAAATTATGCTAACATTTTCATATTACTGGTGAATCAATAGTCAATGATGTGGTTATAAGTTTTTAATTTTCCTTTAATCTTCATCAAAATTATGGTGCAGACTGATGTTTAAATCCTTCCAAGGCTACAGGCATGTGCAGCCCCCTGTTACAACTACCTTTGATTTGCCATCTTCCTCAAACATCTATACGTCAGATATGTGTTATGTGTTTCTCATAGTCTTGGTCTCTAGCATGTGTTAGGTGTGGAATCAGTGTGAGTGGACGTGTGCTCTTTCATATACTTTCGAAATGCTTTCAGTCGTATTTCAAATATTATATACATATGCTTTTTAATTTTTTATATGGAAGAGGATAATATTTTTGAACTCAAATTATAAAATCTTAAATTCTTGATAGGATTACATTTTTAACTGATATCATAAAATGTGAATTTTATACATATAAATGTATAAAATTATTACTTTTTAGATAGAAATTTATATTTTTGAGGTTGTGATATGTAGCTATTTCCATATTATGTCGTGAATAAAAAACATCATTATTTTTGTAGATAGAAATCTACGTTTTTGAGGTTGTGATATATAGCTATTTCCATATTATGCTATGAATAAAAAACATTGTATAAATAGTAGAGCAACTTATTTCCATATTTCTACATTTTTATATGTAACTATTTCCATATTTCCACATTTTCATATGTAACTATTTCCATATTTGCACACGTTCTTAACAATAGAGGAATTTAGTTTCCCCATGTACATACATTTACCTTCACATAGAATGCAAGTTATGCCTAGTGTCAAATTGTCATGAACTTAGTATCTTTTTGTCTAAATACAAAACAACCATATTACATTAAATGCAATCCACTGTGGTTTGAAATTACATTCGATGAGAAAAAGTCTACCCTACCCTACCTAATCCAGTTTGACAAATATCAAATCAATCATCACTCGGACAAAGTCTACCCTACCTTACCTAATCCAGTTTGACAAGTATCAAATCAATCATCACTCGGACAAAGTCTACCCTACCCTACCTAATCCAGTTTGACAAGTATCAAATCAATCATCACTTGGCCAGGAGCTAGAATATATTGGTATTAAGTACATTTGTTCAATTAAATTTCTTATTAATATATATTCTAGTATTAAGTACATTTGTTCCATCATATTTCTCATTGTTATATAGAAATTCTAAATTATGTTACAAAATTAAAATAAATATGAAAACCAAAAATTATTTTCTTAACATGTTTTTATGCCTAGTTAACTAACCCAAATTTATGCCTATTTAATACTCAACTCAAATAACTGTCCATTTAATCTATGTAAAGTTATGGAGTTGAATAAAAATACCAACAGATTCAACAACAGATTCAAATCACTATCCATTTAATCCATGTAAAATTATCGAGTTGAATAAAAATACCAAAAGATTCTCAAAACAAGGATAATTGAATCATAACAATTGCAGTTTTGAATTCAATATAAAACATTTATCTCGAGTGAGTTGAGAACTTATTTATTACTCAAATGATATTAAAACCCGTTTTTATAGATATTAATCAGCATTATTACATGAAGAGAATGATGTTATAAACACGATCATTTTGGATGGAAGCACAAGCAAGATTAGGAATTCAACACTTGGAGCATGATGTTATTTGCTAACTTCGAACAGAGGTGGAATAAACAAGGCGAAGGAGGACATTTACTAAGCATTCACAAAATGGGTGACATAATTCCAATTGCCTCAGTCACAGAAGATGTTGATCCGGAGACCTGGAATGCTCAAATCTTTCGTTCCATCGATGAGAGGTCTGCTTTTGGAATCCCAGCGGCACTGGAAGAAGCTTGCGAGGTGGGATTACTTACAGGAAAAGGGCAAACTATATTTTAAAGAAGCATACATGATGCCTATATCCATGCCATTCGACGTGCAAAGGACTTCATACATGGGCTGATGCTTCCTCGGACTCTCAAGATTTCCAAAAAAAAATCGAGGCCGGCCAGCGATTTGCGGTATATATTGTCATTCCCATGTGGCCGGAGGGCTCGCCTGATAGATAAATTTACAGCCACCCCACTTGATATGAACATCTTTAAATCCAAAGACGCAAATAATACCCTGTGACTTCATAAAAATTGTTCTCAATCAACACTTTGATGCCTAGAGATCCCTTAGTAGATGAACGGGCACCAACAAACTGCAACCTATGGCATAGACTGTATTTCACTAGAGCCCGTTAGGAGAAAAAGTGCAAAGAGATACGAACGATACTCTAGTTTGTTTCACATGTTTTTAGTCTCAGGAGCATGCATAGACAAGCTTTTCAACAATACCGACGACATCCAAATGTAGCCAAATATGCACCTGGAAGGCCATAGTGACACATAAATTGCTAAGATACGAAGATTTTAAAACTTTTTTTTTCTAATGCAAGAGATTCAAGCCTGGGACGTGTAAACGAAAGTAAAAAAAACATTGAAGTAAGCTCTCTGAAAGCGGATTTTTCTCATAAAAAGAAATATTCACTCAAATACAACCCAAAACTTAAAATATCTGCATACAAAGCATAAAGATTTAAATAATATCAAGAACCAGCTGTAAACCTGAATATAATATTCAATTAAATTTAAATGGAACATGAAATTCTTTAGAAAATATCAAGGAATCATAAGTACTCTTTAACATCTATATAGGAAGTATTCTTTACGAGTATCCATAAACATTTTCATAGAAAATAACATTTAAGCAATGTTAGAGGGTTATGGGAAAAAAAAACATAAATTCAACCGAAACATTTTGATTACATTTACAGACGAATCATTTTTTCAAACACAGTAAAGAATGATCACGAGCATCTAGCTCAAAATTTATCAAGATTCCGAAGCACGAAACACATGTCTCAGGCAACCAAACTTCAGCTTCTTAAAAAAACCCAAAAATCACTCTACACAGATGAGGAAGTTTGCGAATAAAAAATTTCCAAATCTATTCATGCATAAATATGGTAAAAACACGACCGTAACTAGTTTTCTTGCCATTTACAGCGTAATAAACCATATTATTCAAATACAAAAATGGTATCCAAAGAAATCCTCCAGATTCATGTTCAAAATGATTTTCATAATTAATCTATAGGATTTCCAAAATTAATCTACAGTTTCCAAGAAAACAAACTTCGAAATGAAATTAAAAAATTCTACGACATTTAAACTTTACTAATCAACATTAAAATAAAAATATACTACAAAACACATAAAATCCATAGTTTTACGACCTAGCACAATATTTGCAATCAAAGAGATGAAAAAGCACTAAAAATAAGGGTTTTTGAACTTCAAGCCAGTGCATATTATCCCCCTCTCCAATTGCAGGAAACCAAGCAAATGACCAGAGATTTCATAAAGAACCTTAAACGAAACCCCAACAAATTCAAGCTGCAAGATATGAACACCGCCATATAAATGCACTCTCATATTTACACACAGCTTTTTAAAAACTAAATATTTTCATTTTCTTATGTCCCCGACATGAAGTTTTTGCTTAGGCGGATTAGTTGGGAGCTTGTTTCACACAAATGCCATACAACACATCTCTCAGTACAATTCAAAAGCTTCCTGCCAAAATACCTTGTGAAAATTGATGTTGTCATCGAACGGCACAACCCATCCAAGCTTTGTAAAACGAAGCCATGTGATGGAAATTTGTTCATCCTTCAGGTGGAGGACATGCATTCAACTGCATGCACACATAAATCCATGAATGCAATCATTTGATCTGAAGTTGTAGCCCTTAGAAATTGCAAGTGATTGCTTGCACGACAAGTAAGTTAAAGCTTGAAGTTTCACGAGTAAAATTTTAAGGTAAAGTTTTATTTATTTATTTATTTTAATGTCGCGCAATGAGAAAAAATAGTCAATTCAAGGTGATTGTCCAATAAGAAAATAGTAATTTCTTTTTTCTAACTAATTATAAATACAAATTTTATGTTAACATTAATTTAACTTTAGAAAAGAAAAAAAATTGATTGCAATTAATAGAAACAACCGGAACATATAATCTCCTGCTTATGGCAGGGACTAAGAATCATCTCAAAGAAGATATTGAATTATTAAATCACACATAATGTAAAAATCATCTCATGGAAATCCTATAGCTATATATAGTTATGGTCCATGTATGGGAAATGGCTTTAATTACATAAAACTAGTGGATTACAGTACTATTCATTCATGGAAAAAGGGCATCTCATCGGCAGTAATGTGAGAGATACGAGCTGTAGAGTGCTTGTTCATCCTCAATTTAACATAATATTTGAATATGAAGAATGTTCTGAGGGTGTCCGTTGTAGTTGGCGGAGAATCTAATTTCACTATCAGAGCTGCTCGTTCTGGAATTTCCTTCAGCCATTCATTCTGTCGTAATATTGGAACCCCTCCACTGCTAACCTTATTTATTGACCGCAGGGGCTACATTTTCTCTTTCATCACTACCTTGCCTCTCCCCTTCTGCGATGTCCTCCCTTCTTCTGTTTGAGACTATAGAATTCTGTCGTGTCGTATGCTGGCACTTCCCTTTTACATCTACATGAGCAGAATAAGCGTTTCAAATAAAGCATGGAGTCTCCTTTACCTTCATAAAGGTTTTTTATTGCACAGTGATGAAGATATTGCAGTCGGATGTGACCAACAACATAGAGGATAAAAATATTGGGCATTAACATAAAAAAATGGATTCAGCAATGGTACTTTCCCAAATGAGTTTGAGAAAACAAATTTGTGTTGAAAGAATGAAATAATCTTTACTTAAATTTAATCAACAATGACTGAGTTATGCTACAGGGACACTTGCTTGCGTTAACTGCAGTTAAACATTGTTGTAATCCCCAAAGAAAACAGTTAGGTCAACATTTTTGGCATACCTAGTATTAAGGGAAAGCCAAAAACACGTTGGAACCACTAAAATTGTTGTCATCTGCTCGCTCCCACAAAGTTTGCGGCTGCTCATTCCCACAAAGATGTATATATTCTTATATATATTCCTTATAAAACTTTATATTGTCTTTCTCAAACTTTAAGATGTACCGCTTTCACTGGAAAAAATCCTCGTTCGGAGCCGTGTGTGATCTTTGTTTCTTTTGAAACGTTAAAATCCACCTATGAGCTGGATATGAAGACAATAATAATCACAAGGGACCGATTAAATTTCAGTTTGTTTCTCACGACCAGGATCTTGGTTTGTGTGGTGAACACAGTGAGGGTGAGGGTGAGAAGAGGTAGGTCATCGACTGAGACCAAATCTGATGTCCTTCCATTCAAAGAAATCTGTCCAGATGGACACGACTACTTGTACTGAAATCACCAAAAAAAAGACACATTAACATTTTTTGATGTATTAATTTCTGCAACATTTGTTTGTGTACAACACAAGCAAACAAAGATCATTTCCACCTGTACAGTTTACATACTTTTATTAAGTAGGCATTTTCAAAGAGTAAGATAGGTAGATATTTTAGTGTGTACAAAGGATCAAAGCTAGTATGTCCAATATCAACACAAGTGCCACGCAAAGTTTGTACACTTGCGATCAAAATATAGTTGTTCAAAATTATATAATACAACACAACTATAATAGATCTTCTCATGCAAGCTCTATCCTACACGAAATTTGAACATGGATTGTTTGCATGTCCCAACCACTAAACCACATGAATAGTCATAAATAATGCATGGCCATTTTCGTTTTTTCATTCTATAATAAACTAAACAATAGGCAAGCAAATTATTTGGGCCTTTTCACATACTCACTCTTTTTTTTCACATAGCCACTCGGAAACAATAAGTGTATAGTATATAGCGACATTTTCATAATCATATTGATTTTTCTATGACACTTATTCCTGAAGAGAAAAATTGCACCAAATGATTGATTATTCACTCTGATCAACATATATAGATTTGAAGATGATGTTTATTATGCAGCATGAATCAGTGTTCCACCAAGTTTCTGGGATGCGGGAGTGGAGAAACACACATTGGGGATGTGTAGAGACACCCCCAAATTTTGGCGAAATTTTGGGGGTGGGGGGGCGTAGGGGTCCCTAACATAGGGGGCCATGTCTCTAAAATTATTAAAAAATTAAAAAATATGAATCCCAACATACTAACATATCAATTCCTCATCCCATCACCATTTACATACTAAATTGAAATTCATTAGTGTGCAATGTAAACATGATATTCAATTCATAATGGCTATTTTAATTTTTTAATACATGCATGTCTTCCATTATAAGTTATAACTTTGAAATTTGAATCATAGACATAAACAGTAGATAAATTTAAAATCATAAATCATAAATTTGAATTATAGACATGTCAGATAAACACCTACAAATAAAGAGTGATGAGTCAAAGACTCAATCTGAGTTCATCAATGACAGTAAATAAAATTATAAAACTAAAAGTAGCGAAAAGAAATCATCTAAAGAGCATCAAGGAGATAGTTCCATGGACTGGTCCTGCTGATACATCTACTGCATGAAGTCACCATCTATGGGAGTGTCACCATCTAAGTTAGAGTCACTCTTAGTATCAACCTCGAGACTGATTTATTTTTTAGGGGTTTTTTTGTTTTTCATAAAATCAATTAAAAATTCAGGAGGGGGGAGCACTTGGGCGTCCCCCATTTTCGGGATGGGGCGTCTACAAGTCCCCCTCTGCGGGAAACTCCTCCTAGTGCGTTTCCCCAAGTTTCACAAAAAACGAGGCACTGGGAAACGTTTCCCATGGAGACTCCCATCCCCCAGGGCATGGGAAGCGCATGGGGTGAGCCCCCGACCCTGGGAGACGCATCCCCGTGGAACACTGGTATTAATTGTGGCTGAGGTGAATAATTTTGACAACGATCAAGTACGTCAACTATATTATAGAAACACTTCTTCCCTTCTAGCATATGCAAACAACATATTCCATTCATGGTTCTTACTCCTATTGAAATCCACTTCCTATTGACAAGAAATGCCAGAGCATATGTGGGAATTTTAAGAAGATAGGGAAAATTATAATTCATAGACTTCAGTAACTGTTAAAATTTGATGATTATTATGCACCATCTAGTAAATTTATAATTTGTGTAATGTGATTTAGTAATTTATCTTGTTTGTAATCACAAATTTGGAACAGAGAGACAGGCATTAGAGCAAACATTCAAGGATGTTGCCTCTCGTATAATTGGAAGTGCAATGCATATAACAGATGCCAACATTGACCCCCAGTAATTCTCATTTTAAATGCATGTACAACACCCTGAATGAATTGAATATCAGTTGTAGTATTATATATCTATGATGTCTTATTATTTATATTTGGGCGAGGTTTCAATTTTGTTGTTTCTTTCTTGAAAACCTGTGCTTTCAGAAAAGCAGCCTGGGATATGATTTTAGAGTTGTAGTTTGTAATCATTCCTTTTCTTTCCAGCTTAAGAAGATAGAAGCATAGAGGGACACAGACTACATTATTGAGTCAAAATGTTTTCCTTTGAGTAAATGAATTCGCATGTTGTTTCCTATATTGTTTGGGTGCCTTGTGACACGATTATAAAAAAATTAGTTGTTGAACTCTCAACCCTTTTGTTCTTTTTTGGGTGCCTCTTAATAAAGTTCTTCAACATCCTTTTAACCATTTTCTTACTCATGAACATGTAAGTTTGATATGGAGACTCGTCCTTTTGCAAACTTTACTAAATAGGGTTCCAGGAATTCTGAGGCCTATCTTGTAGCATACCCGGAACCAGTAGTTGGGTGTCAATTTCAAAATTACTTCCTTCCATCACCACTAGTTTTACCACCAAAGCACAATTTGGCTTGGGAAGGAAATAATTCAATAAATGATATACTGATGCATACTATGGTGGAAATAATGTATAGTAAATACTAATGACAGTAAGAATTACATTTTTTGCAGAATTCAATCATTACTTCCATTCACACATCCTTTCTCATGCAACATGCCTACCATGTTGAGACAACTAAACCAAGATAATTCCTAACAGATTTTGTTTTAACTTTTACCCAACTATACTAACAGATTCAACAACAAATACAACTTCTCTTATATGAATGGAATTTACCAATGAGTTAACTAAACACAGGGACAAGCATTCATACCATGTAGGCATTCTAGAAATGATTGGTAAACCTTATAAATCCGACCTAATTTATCTATTGCATTTAGATAATTCATAACAGAGATGAATAAAAACATTTAACTGCAAACAAGATTAGACACTTATCTTTTCCAAAATTCATCACCAAGTGTCTGCAAACAAATGCTTTTTGACCCAACCATAGGCACTTTGATGCAAAGGCCACCTCCAAGTCGGGGCTATGAGTCCACAGAGTTGAATTCCTACAAGTTATTTTTGAACTCTCTCACATAGTTCAAACTAAAAATCACAGATAGGGAAAATAACTCTAATTCCTCCAGGCACATTATCCATCATCAACCAGCTACACTCTTCCCTCTTTGTCCTACACTACACTAGGAAATGAGTTCCTTTATCTTCAATGCAGCCCCTTAGGCAAAACCCTTTCCCTCTAGTGGCTCTAGTGTAGGCAATGGAATCTCTTCTACTGGGAACTGTGGATTTCCAACTGCTATCAATGGCTGATCTTTCTCCCATATTCACAAGTGTTTTCGGTCATGGTTATAGAATAAGTATGTATCATCTCTGAAAGGAAATGCATAGGAACAGCCAGGTGTGGGTAGAATGGGAGTCAAGAAAAATGACTAAACTATAACTCAAAAGAGAAAACGTCGTGCAAGGCCATTAACATGTAACTAATGTTTTTTGGATCATTGATTTATAATAATTACTCGTATAGAAAAAGATTTAGCAAAATAATTCATGTTAGAAGCATTCCTCTTGAAGCATCCTTGTTAGAAGCATTCCAGTTATTTGCAACAAGGCTAAAACTTATATGCATGTTATGTCGTCTAGATAATAAACCCCCAAAAGCTAAAAAAATACAAACTCCATACCTTTTTCAGTGATGTAATCAAGAAAGACTTATTTTGATTCTCTAAGATAGGAGAAGACATCAATTTTGCCGACAGTGTGATTTTCGCCATAATCTAACCGAGTGATTTAACCAACTGTATTCCTTGTCTATTTTTCCAATAGTCCCCAAACCCAACTCGTAGGGAACCTGTAGTTTTGTATCACCCATAGTCGTAGGGTTAAGCTCTCGTCTCGTCTAGGCATAGAGGAAATCACAAAGACACCAACGAAAACTCAACATCCACCAAGTTTTGCACAACATGACCGCCCTTATTCTTCACACGCCATTACAACAAAACCAGAAACTCAACTCAACCCCTTCTACTCTATCATTCCTTGATCATAGGAAATCACTATGAACCTAAGGCTCTATCTCTACTCAACTCCACCAAAAATCACCCATTCTTGGACTAAAAAACCCTCATTGAAGCAGGGCATGCAAATGGTCGAAAACATGCAGGAACAAGAGGTATCTCTACTCAACTCCGCCAAAAATCACCCAAAAATGGGTATTAAGATTGATTCTATTGAGAAATTGAAAACATTATACTTCATAGGGACCCATTGCATGTGATTTGCAACACTTCCTCTGAACTTCGTACTTTTTCTGACCCACTTCGAGCTTCTTGCACAACGCCTTAGGTTCCTACGTTATCTGTCGGATGAATAATTATCGAACTGCAGATAGACCGTCTGGTTCTTCATCTTTTGATTTCAAGAGGTAGGCAAGCCGTGAGATTGTTGTTGAGCAATATGATCTCGTTCGGAGTCCAGGTCATCTTTCCAACGCTGGAAGGCATGCGTGTTCAGGAAGGTAGTCACTATTGCGGGAGGGACATTAATGGACCTTGGGACTCTGACAAACAGACAACCTGCCTTTCATATATCCATCTAACTCAACTCAGCCTTTTCCTGTGGGTACCGTTGACTACACAAGTGCAAGGTTCCTTCACCGGAAAGGCAGAACTTTAACTTTAATACCAAGAAAGAACCATGAACACGACAACCGAGACAATGAACGACGGATAGATAAACACGAGACAAATAATAGACGGTTATGAAATTTTTTTGGCAAATATACGTGGCAACATTCCATTCCCTCAATGAGCGAGGAATCTATTATAGTGCCAAGAATGGTCTTTCATTGTTTGAATGCCTACGACATAATTAAAGTCTGTGCAAATAGCAAAGAGTTCCATTAGCATTCACATTGCAACTTATTATAAGTGGGTTCAAGGAAAATGAACATACCAAAAAAAATCAATACCAACTTTCTCTTTGGCCTTCATCTTTTCCCTAATACCCATTTTGAGTAATAACTGAAATATGTCAATGTAAAAGACTATGAGCTATCAAACAAATTTATAAATGTCATAGCAAAATACCATGAGCTATCCAACATATAAGAATGACATGATAAAAAGGCTATGACCTATCGAACAGATCATAATCCCATAAATCATAACAATGACAAAACAATAATGGAAACAGAATTATCAATGATATGAAAAGATCTGTGAAGACAAGGACCAACGAAAAGTTGTATATGGAACAAGAAATCCCTCGAAGTAAAAATGTAAAACGCAGAGCAATACTTTAAAAAGAACACGTTTGTGTTTTGTGAAGGAGATGCATTAGAGAGAGAATTAAAAATTACATGTGCAAGAAGAGAGGAAGAGCGCTAACGGCAAAGGGAAACCCTGTAAGGAAGGAACCTTATTCCCTTAATAAAGATCGCGTCCCTTAAATGAAATACAAGAATAAAAATGGTAGTGGGTTAAAACTTAGGGGTTGCATAGTTGTTAGAATACACGAGAAAGGATCTATAGGAAATTATTTTGACATCATATTATGAAAAAATATTTAAACTCGTAGATGCAGTGGAATTGGAATCCAATTAAGGGTATCGCTTGGTATTCTATAGCATACCTTTCCCATACCTAGATACACCCTTTTCCCATGAGTCCATCGACCATATTTTGTTTATTTCCACAATTTCCTAAACTGGCATTTTGCTCAATAACATGTAGTGCAATTTTTGCATCAAAAGGTAAATTTTTTAATGCTGTGCCAATAGAGCATATGGACATCATAGTCATATCATCCTTTCCCAAAAAAAATTGAAGGAGGTTACAACACTCAATTATGCTACTCGGATTGGATGTTATGCCCTAGGTTGAAATTTGCCAAGTGCCCCTAAATGGCATCAAAGGGTAATTTTTTTATTGTTGTGACAAAGGAACATGTGGACAGTTTGGTCATATCATCCTTTCCCAAACAAAATTGTAGGAGGTTACGACACTTGATTTGGCTGCCCATATTGGATTTTATGCCCCTAGTTGAAATCACGTTGAAATTCGTCAAGTGTCCTCAGATGGCATTAGGGAGAGAGTTGAAACTCATCATAAGTTGATAATTGTGACTTGGATAGATGAACCATTTATTTCGTTGGGCTCGTGACATCCAAGTACAATTAGGAAATCCCCTGTCACTTGAGTCCATGGAACATATGTTTATTTTGATGATTTTCAAAACTAGGGTTTCGTTGAGTAACATGTAATGCAATATTTGAATCACAAGGTAAATTTTTGAAAACTATGCTAATGGAGCTTTTGGACATCATATTCATCTCAGGATTGCCCAAAAAAAATCACAGGAGGTTACGACACTTGATTATGTTACTCAGATTGGATGTTATGCCCTCGATAGAAATTTTCAAAGTGTCCCTGAATGGCTTTAGGAAGTGAGTTGAAACTCACCATGAATTGATAACCGAGACTCAGATCGATAAATAGTTAGTTATGTGGGACTCTTTACATCAAAGTACACCTAGGGACACCCATTTCTTATGACTACATTGACCGAATTCCATTCATTACCACCATTTCCTAAACTAGGGTTTTGCTCATTAACATGTAGTGCAATTTTTGCATTAAGGGGCAAACTTTTGAATACTAGGCCAACAAAGCATGTGGAAATCATGTCAATATTTTCCTTGTTGGAATACTCTCACCATCCTATCTTGGTCATGCATGCAGCACTCCATACATCCATGTAGCACTTCGTGCATCCATGCATTAACAGTTGAGTCTCCTAGCACCTAGTCCTTGCTTTGGCCCCCCCGAAACTTGTTTTTGGCCATCATTATCCCTCCTATCCACTCAAAGCACCTTGTTTACATAAATAGAGTTCCAATCCACCCTCATGCATAGATTTAGGAGACTACACAGTCAGCTCCATGATTTAGGGATCCTTGTCCCCTTGATTACTCAATTAACTGACTGTGACTACTAGTTTGACTGCTACTGACTATAGGAGTGCACTCTTTGACCACTGACAGCTAGTTATGCACCCCTTTGGAGTCTCCTCCCCTATTTTGATGCCCACATGGTTCATTTATGCTCATTTCTACCTCAGTTAATTGATTATTCATCATTGGTGGCCACTGAACCTTATCAGGAGATGGTTCCAATGCAAACTAAGCCTATACTTGAGGTGAATTTGAATCCTTCCAGGTGTATCAAATTCATTCCATTGTAAATTCATTCCATTGTAAAACTTTGTGATTGTCATCTTACAATTGATTAATGTATCAACATAAGTTTTACACGTGTTTCATTTTTATGAGTGAATTGATCACTTTTTTCTACTAATTCTTCTCAGTAATAACAGTGTGAAATTGTGAGGTTTGTTCAAGTTCAATGATCTACCCTTGTGGAATTTCATATGGTATCAAAGCTCGTGAGAGATTTTGAGTGAAACAGTTGCAGCAGTTCTAGCAGTAGATTGAGCAGCTGCTTTCAGTAGAGCACCAGAAGCCTTAGATTTCCACAGCAAATCTTGGTGCCATTGCATTGAATTCATTGGATAAATCATTTGAGTTCTAACCAAGTGTGAAGGATCCGGATAAAAGTGCCTACTGTTCTAAAGCAGTGTTCAATAGATTCAGTAACAATCCTCTAGATATTTTTCGATTGTTTTTGTAGGTATTCTACAACAACTTCCATGAATCTAAAAGCATTTCCTCCTCTCTCTCCATTCAACTATGTTGAGTGGAAACCAAAGATGATAGCATATCTGAAGAGACAAGGTATTTTTGATATGTGTATTGATGTTTTGAGATATTTTTCTTCCTATGAAGAGGAGAATGATTGGATAAATGAATGTGACAGAGCCTTTGGAGCAATGTGTATTGATATGTCTCCTAGTATGTGCTACCTCATTATATCTGCAGAATATCCAAGTAATCTATGGGCATAACTAGACAAAGCATTTGGCAAGCAAAATGAAGAGATTGGTACAAATTATTTGGAGAACAAGCCCAGTGATACCTCCTAAGGTGTTCTCTATAATTATGTCTCGGCCTCGATCATCTCTCATGTTGAATTTGTTCAATATGAAGAAGAAGTTGCAGATTCAACACATACAGTTCATGTTGAAGACATTCCTTCCTTTGTTGCTCTAGAAATTGAAGACAGTTTCGAATTGTCTCCTTCTCGTGTCGCTGATGCATATGAAAGTGATACAACTAATGAAACTGTTCTTTTTGGATAGATTATCCATTCCTCAATCATGTTCTCAATATATTCTATTTCGAATTTTGAGCAAGATAAGCCATCTCATACCCTAGAATATGAAGAGATTCTTAAATCCTCTCTTTCACATGAGCCTGCTGATGTGCAGAATGGTTATCTACTGAATGTTTTGGAGGTTAAATCATAGTTTGGAGGTGATGCATTCACCCTTATTTATCACATGCTTCATAGGAAATTCTATTTGATCATTGGCATATGCTCTCAAAGTTTCTCTGAAGATGGAAGACACTACCATTCACTTGGTTTCAAGTCTCAAGAACATTTTGGTGATTTTGGTTTTGATCTCACCCCTATTGGTTCAAAGGAGATCACAAGAAACCATTTATCAATTCTTGGAGCTGATTTAACTTACACTGATCAAAAGTTCAAGTTTCAAGAGAAATTAGATTTGATTGGAGCTGATCCTACCTCAGTTGGTTCGAATTACAAGTTCCAGGATGATCTTCATATTTTTGGATTTGTTCTCACCATGTTTAGTCTGAAGGACAAGTTTAGAGAGATTCCATATTTGCTTAGGCTTACATTGGAAGAGAATTCAAGCACATGCCTTGGGAGCATGATCCTCTTCTACCAAGGAGGAAGATAAATCCAGACATCTTCAACTCTGGAGAGCATCATTAAAATTTTGGTAGGTTTCAGTCTATCTTGATGGGTTTTTTTTTCCCACTTGTTTTTCCTTCTTTCCTTACCTTTTTAGATTGTTGTACGGGGTGACCTTTGATCTCAGTAACCAAGTCCCTACTTTTCATTTATTTTTACTCATAATCTGGCTTAAGGGGGGGTGTAGGAATATTCTCACCATCTTATCTTGGTCCTGCATGCTTTTCATGCATGCATGCATTCCATGCAACACTCCATGCATCCATGGATTAGCAGTTGAGTCTCTTGGCACCTAATCCTTACTTTGGACCCCGCAGAGCTTGTTTTTGGCATCGTTAGCCCTCCTATCCACTCAAAGCGCCTTGTTTACATCACTAGAGTTCCAATGCGCCCTCATGCACAGATTTAGGAGACTACACAATTAGTTCCATGATTTAGGGAGCCTTGTCCCCTTTATTACTCAGTTAACTGACAACAACTCCTAGTTTGGATGCTACTGAATATAGGAGCGTCCTCTTTGACCACTGAAAGCTAGTTATGCACCCCTTTGGAGTCTCCTCCCCTATTTTGGTGCCACATGATTCATTGATGCTAGTTCTACCTCAGTTAACTGATTATTCATCACCGGTGGCCACTGAACCTTATCGGAAGATGGTTCCAATGCAAACTAAGCCTATACTTGAGGTGAATTCTAATCCTTTTAGGTGTATCGAATTCATTCCATCATAACACTTTTTGATTGCCAGCTTACAGCCGATTAATGTATCAACAACAGTTTTTTCCTATGTGTTTCAGTGTTATGAGTGAATTGATCATTGTTTTCTGCTAGTTCTTCTCAGTAATAACATTGTGGAATTGTGAGGTTTGTTCAAGCCCAGTGATCTAGCCCTGTGGAATTTCACAGTCCTTGCCTTAATAAACTTGTAGGAGGTTACGACACTCAATTCTGCTACTTGGATTGGATTTTATACACCCAGGTTGAAATTTGTCAAGTATCAATGAATGGCATTAGAGAGTAAGTTTTTTATTACTATGCCAATGGAGCATGTGAACACCATGGTAATCACGTCGTTGCCCAAAAAAACTTGCAGGAGGTTATGGCACTCGATTTTGTTGCTCGGGTTGGATTTTATGCCCCCGGTTGAAATTCGTCAAGTCATTAGGAAGCAAGTCGAAACTCATCATAACTTGATAACCGAAACATGGATCAATGAACCATC
Organism: Larix kaempferi; assembly: GCA_027924585.1. NCBI lineage: Eukaryota > Viridiplantae > Streptophyta > Pinopsida > Pinales > Pinaceae > Larix > Larix kaempferi. The sequence goes on along the minus strand of BSBM01000817.1, from coordinate 483,796 downwards.
TATTCCATTGGACTTGTGGCATCGAAATACACTTATGAAAATCCCTCTCCCTTGATTCCATGGAACATATATTTTTATTTCGATGATTTCTGAAACTAGGGCTTCATTGAGTAAAATGTAATGCAATTTTAGAATCATGGGGTAAATTTTTGAAAAGTGTAACAACAGAGCGTGTGCACATCATGGTAATATCGACCTCACTCAAACAAACTTGCAAGAGGTTACAACACTCTATTATGTTTCTTGGATTGGATGTTATGCCCCAGGTAGAAATTCACAAATGGTCCTCGAATAACTTTAGGAAGCGAGTTGAAACACACCATAACTTTATAAATGAGACTGGGATCAATGAACCATTAGTTACGTTGGAATATTGGAATCAGAGTACACCTAGGGACACCCCTTTCCCATGAGTCCAATGACCAAATTTTGTTTATTTCCACCATTTCCTAAAATAGGGTTTTGCTCAGTAACATGTAGTGCAATTTTTGCATCGGAGGGTAAATTTTTGAATACTTGGCCAATGGAGTGTGTGGACATTGTATTCATATCGTCATTTCCCAAAAAAACATGTAGGAGGTTACGAAACTCAATTCTACTACTCATATTGGATTTTATGTTCCTAGGTTGAAATTTGCCAAGTGTCCTTGAACGTCATTAGAGGGTAATTTTTTTATTGCCAACTAAGCACGTGGACAGCGTGATCATCTCATCCTTGTTTAAAAAAAATTGCCCGAAGTTACAGAACTTGATTTTGCTGCCTGTATTGGAATTTATTCCCTCAGTTGAAATTCGTTAAGTGTCCTTCAATGAAATTAGGAATTGAGTCAAAAGTCATCATAACAAATCATCTATTCTATTGGACTCTTGACATCGAAGTACACTTAGGAAAACCCCTCTCCCTTGAGTTCATGGGACATATGTTATTTATTTCGATGATTTATGAAACTTGGATTTTGTTGAGTAACTTGTAATGCAATTTTTGAATCACAGGGTAAATTTTGAAAACTGTACCAATGGAGCATGTGGACATCGTGGTCATCTCAACCTTACCCAAACAAACTCACAGGAGGTTACGAAACTCGATTATGTTTCCTGGATCCTAATAGAAATTTGTAAAGTGTCCTTGAATGGCTTTAGGAAGCAAGTTGAAACTCCCCATAACTTGATAATCAAGACTCGGATCGACGAACTATTAGTTCCATTGGACTCCTCACATTAGAGTACACCTAGGGACACCCATTTCCCATGAGACCATGGAACAAATTTTGTTTATTTCCACTTTGAAAAATATACGTGTTACCTAATAGCGAGTGGTTAAACGTCAATAGGCATTCAAAAACATGGATTAAAATTGAGTATGGACTCTAATCTTAATATGCAAGGCATTTTTATATGGGTTGAATAGTCGGAGCAATAAATTTAGAATATTTCAATCCAATTTTAACCAAAAAATCGACATGATTTAGATTCAGAAATCCAAATAATATCAAAACTCACAGTGAGATTGAAAATGCATGCAAGGGATATATGAAAATATGGTCCACAAATTTTCCATAAATTATAAGAGAGCAACCATCCTTCTTGTTCATCTTGAAGTGCGTATGGTTCCAAAAAAATTTCTCGGCCTCAATCTTTGCCAAAGAAAAATATTCTCAAATGTTGGGGATATCAATGCAAAGTCATGGTATGTGGATATTTTCTATATGTTAAATTATATCGATTATTACATAAGCAACGACTTTATTTTAAGTGCATGACATATTTACAATGGTGAATGGGTATTAGGGATTTCAATGTCTTTTCCCTATGAATTTGAATGGACACAACAAAACATAAATTCACACTATTGGTTCAACCATTAACAAATACAAGAATAACAAAATTACACACCGAGTGAGGTACAGGTTCTTAATGATAAATAATATGACCAACATGCTACCTTTAAGTGTATACGTGTATATTTAAGATTGTTAGCTTGATGTTCTAAATTGAGAAAAATATATTCCTTTCCGTGATGTAAACATTGTTATCAAGTAATTCCTTATTACCACGAAAGTCTTTTAGTTATACAAACTAAGCAATGCTTTTATGATTGTAAGTATGCTATCAAAATAATATACTTTTATGATCGTAAGTATGCTATCAAAATTATATATGTATATGATGTGCTTTTGAACATTTTAAAGATGATATTTTTATTTATATGTGAGTGGGTATTTTTAGATATATTATTTTTTTATTATATTATTTTCTCGTGCATACATCCGTTTTAAATCTAAATCTATAGAGCATCAAGAGGGATTCAATTTCATGTGTAAAAATCTAAATCTCAATAAATTTGATTTTTCTGAGTGCTTATAGATCTGGTTTAAGATGGACCTATGTTGGTTTTAATTTTTCTATTTTATGACTGACAATTTATTCTTTTGTGATGTCAACTATATTGCCACATCATATGTAGTTAACTTTAGGTTATGCATCACCATGTTTGTCTATTGCACATCTATCGTTAATGATAGTTTTACCATGGTTAATTATGTTTGACTATCATCAACCATGGTTGGCATACATGACTAGAATTCACTATGGTCAACAATATTTAACCATTGTTGATCGTACATGAACATGTGTGACTATGGGATACTAGCTTAACAATATTGAATATTATTGGCACTGGTTGATTGTGTTTGACTATGGTTAAATTCAATTGACTACTGTTGATCATGTTTGAATATTGTTGAATATGGTTGGTCATGGCCATGCTTGACCATGGTTTAATATGGTAAACCAATTTTAGCATGGTTGACAATGGTTCACCATATTGTGTTATGATTGAGAATTGTTTAACCATGGTTAATTATGTTTCACCATTGTTAGCCATGGTTCACAATTTTTTTTAGGTTTGTCAACATTTACATTGCATTGTGGTGTTTATTAAGTGTTTTATCTCATTGAGTTTAGTTGACTTTAGTAGGCCATGGTTTATCATGGTTGATAATGATCGAATATAGTTTACCATGTTTAACATGGTTGACTATCCCTCACCATGATTAATTATGGTTAGAAATGGTCTTACCATGGTTCACAACGGTGACTATGATAGGCTATGGTTTACTAGGACTCACTATGGTTAATAATGGTTTAATATGGTGGACTTTATTTGATCATTTTGACTATGTTTGAATATGGATGACCATGGTTGACTATGGTTAATGACGGTTGGCTACATTTGACAATGTTTGACAATGGTGAACTGTGGTCAACAATGTTTGGTATGGATGATAATGGTTCACCATGGTTAGTTATGGTTAACAATGGCTTGAAAATTGTTGATTATACTTGACCATTGTTAACTATGGTTGAAACGTTTGACTATAAGTTACTATGGTGGACCATGTTTGACCATTGTTGAGTATCATTAAACATTGGAAACCTAAACCTGAGTGTTATCGTAAGAGTATATTGTATTCACATGAATAGTCATAGGTGAATAGGAAGAGTCATAATGGATCCCAAGAGACCTATTGGTATATGAAACCAATTGTTTGTCTCACATATCAATGTATTTATATGTGTATCATGTATTAATGAATGAACACACTCTTAAGATTCTTTATTTAGAATTTTCCAATAGTGATATTAGAGCCCTATAGTTTTTACAACCTATAGGGAAATATGCTTGATGGATGCCGTTGATTAGAGCCTTATTGTTTTTATAAATCCATGATCATGTTTGGCATGATACAACATATCTCCCTTTATTCTACTCTAGTCTACTCACTTTACCTATGTACCTAATATTTCACATAGTTTGTGTGGGTATTTAGACGTAGAAAGAAACCCTAATCTGTTAGACAAAAACTAAATCTATTACCTGCATACCATGTGATGAAGGAGCCTCAGAGCCTAGGCAGATCGGTCGAAATTAGTCGACATGAAGAAGCCAACCAGAGGAAGTGCCGACGACCGCTAGTGCGAGGAGAAGATTGATTCGTCGAAGTCAATAAGTCGAGCAGGAGTAGTTGGTTTGCGAACCGACAGAAGTGTGAAGGTCGAGAGTCGACATGTCAAGGTCGACAAACGACGGAAAGTGTGGAGGTGTCGATTGGTCGACATGTTTCCAAGCCACGACTCCGACAAGTTTTGGCAAAGCCAAGCGCGAATGAAGGGGAGGACTGGAGAAGCCTGAGAGTGCGAAAGGAAGCCGACAGAATGGTCGAGTGATGTGACCGACTACTGTAGCAGGGTCGGAAGAGCAGAAAGTCAAGGTAGAGTATTTGGTAGCCGTTCGGGGTTGCTAAGGAAGTTAATGGAAGTTATTGCAGGTAGTTGGGATCGTGACAGATGTCAGTATAGGAAGAGGCTGTGCAGAACATCCAGGGGGCGCTGACAGCTGCAGAGTTGCAGGAACCGTCGGTATAGAGACTGAGAGGCGGACCATAGGTTGAGTGTCTCGGGTGTTGGAGCAAACATTGGGAACAACAGCCATAGGGTAGAAATACTAGAAGTCTGGATCAGTTGGGGTTCAGATTCCGCAGAGCAGAGTTCGGGTAGAATATTTGTAGATTGGAGAGAGTCATCACATGTCTTCCGAACGCAGAGAGGATCGACCCATAGCTCAGAGTTCCGCAGTGAACTAGGAGAGGGTGAGGATCGACACACTGAGATAGAACACAGTTACTTATGTATAGTAAAGGATGAGGCCAACCAGTTAGTTAGTTATTTTACATTCCTTGCAGTTTGCATTGTAACCATTTCGGTGAAGTAATATAAGCCAAGTTTCGGCATCCTGTTTACATCTTGTCTATGTGAACGCATGTGTTGTGTGTAATGTTAAGCAAGAACCCTATTGTCTAACGCGACTTGCGTCAGTTGGTATCAGAGATGGTAGTGAATCCAGTGAAGTAGTGGAGACCCTGATACCTACGTGACTTGCGTCAATTGGTATCATAGCGGGAAGTGAGTCTTGCGAGCAGAAGAACATCAGGTGGTGTTAAGCCTGCAAGTGCATTGAACAGATCCAGCTGAGATTGGGTAGAGTTGTGCATGACTTGTTGACGTTCGGTTGCGATTGGACAAAGTGGGAGTTTCAGCCGAGGTTGAAAATGGCTCACAGAAGCATTAATGTCCGAGGACAAATAGCATGTGGCGTAGCAGCCGTCACAGTTGATCGTGAGATGTTCGAAAAATGCGTCCGAACGATGCGAACTTTGACAATTGAAGTCATAGCGATCAAAGAAAGCCAAAGGCGTGGTTGTATTCCCGATGCATTATACCACAACGAGGAGGAGGTCGAAGAAGTGGAAGCACGGGAAGAAGCAACCGACGAACCAGAGGAGAAACTGATCAAACTTCTAACGGACATGAGAGGTCGGACAAAGATGGATGTACGTACCTACCTAGGAAGTCTGGACCCAGAAGACTTGATCAACTAGTTCATAGAGATGGAGAAATACTTTGACATAGAGCAGATCGAGGATCCCAGATGGGTTAAGACTGCATGTTTGAGGTTGAAAGGTCATGCCTCATTGTGGTGCAATAATGTGCAGGCTGACAGAGTTAAGAAGGGAAAGGAGAAAATCAAGTCTTGGGATAGGATGGTCGCCAAGATGAAAGGGAAGTTCTTGACTAGAGACTATGTTATTTCCTTGTTCCGGAAATTGCAGAAATTTCGACAAAAAAAGATGACCGTGAAGGAGTAGCCTGAAGAGTTCTATCGATTTTCGATAAGGTCGGGACAGACCGACAAATGAGAAGAAGCTATCGCTTTGTATGTGAACGGCTTGAAATATGCCATTCAGGATGAATTGAGCATGTCAATATTCAAAGCAGTGGGTGAATCCTACCACTTAGCTCTGAAGGCGAAAGAGAAACTATCGAGGAAATCCGCAGCGACCAGAGGTAGGATGACTATTCGGGGTGCAAATTTTTTTTTTTGCGAAATGCCAAAGTAGTGGTTACAGGAAGGAATCTGTCGAAGAAAATCTACGGACGGAAGGGACATCGACAAGGGATAAAATGCAAGAGAACCGACACAATGGTCATGAGACTCATGTTCGAGGTGCGTATGGTCGAAGTGGTCCATTCGACAGAAAGGAGCTAACAGACCAGCCATAATATGTTACAAGTGTCATGGAGAGGGACAGAAGGCATATGAATTCCCAAAGAACCGACATGCTGCAGAGGAGTCGAAACCCAGACGTCGAAGGGATGAGAAAGTCGATGAGAGGGAAGAGTCGGCATCCGACAGCAGTAGAGGTGGGAAAGGAAAGAATCGAAACCTGACTGTCAGGAGAACATTGGTTCAATAAGAGCGACATGATGAGAAAGAGTCGGCACATCGAAAGGCCATCTTTCGAACGAAGGTGTGAATCGACGAATGGCGTTGCAAGACCATAGTTGATGGTGGAAGCATGGAGAATCTTGTGTCGACAGAGGTCATCGACAAGATCAGGTTGAAGTGTTGGGAACACCCACACCCATACAAGATCTCATGGTTGCATAAGGGACACCATGTGAAGGTGACTAGACAGTGCCTGATTCACTTCAAGTTCGGGAGGCTTGAAGACAGTGTACTGTGCGATGTAATCCCAATGGATGTGTTCCATCTGTTTTTAGGGAGACCATGGAAATATGATTGGAAGATGATCTACGATGGTCGAGACAACACATTCATAGTGTGGAAGAATGGTGTCTCTTAAGCCGAATCCGGAGGAGCAAGCCGACTGTAAGCATGGCGAGAGCAACTTTTGGGAGAAGCGAGTGCTAATGTGTTCAGCGAAAGAATTCCTCGCGGAAGAGAAAAAGCAGTCGGGGTGTTACGTTATAATTCTAAAAGGACCATGTGTCGATAGGTCGACAATGGAGAATATTCTGGTCGAATTCGAAAATATTCTTGACGAGTTTCGAAGCATAGTAGTCGATGAGACACCGACGGGATTGCCGTCGACAAGGATCATATCCCATCAGATCGACTTGATTCCAGGATCGAGTCTGCCTAACAAGGCACCCCATAGGATGAGTCTGATAGAAGGACAGGAACTCAATCAACAGGTCCAGGAGTTGTTGGATAGAGGATTGATCAGAGAAAGTCTTAGCCCTTACGTTGTACCATCCGTGTTAGCACCAAAAAAGGGAGGATAATGGATGATATGTACAGACTCCAGAGCGATAAATAGGATCATGATCAAGTATCGGTTTCCATTGCCGAGAATGGACGACTTGATGGATTTCTTGAGTGGATCGAAGTACTTCACGAAGTTAGACCTGAAGAGCGGTTATCACCAGATTCAGGTTAGAGAAGGGAATGAATGGAAAACAACATTCAAGATGAAGGAAGGGCTGTATGAGTGGTTAGTCATGCCATTCGGATTGACTAATGCACCCAGTACATTCATGAGGTTGATGAATGAGGTACTGAAACCATTCTTGGGAAAGTTTGTCGTAGTCTACCTAGACGAAATTCTGATTTTTAGTCGAACCAAGAAAAAACACTTGGGAGCACATTCGACAGGTATTGCAGAAATTGTAGGAAGATAAGCTGATGGTGAACCTGCAAAAGTGTTTCTTCATGAAGGAAGAATTGGTGTACTTGGGATTCGTAATCTAGAGTAAAGGGTTGGTGATGGACCCAAAAAAGGTGAAGGCAATAGTGTATTGGCTGGAACCGACAAGTGCGATTGGAGTAAGGAGTTTCCGTGGACTTGCCAATTTATACAGGAATTTCATCTGGGGATTCAGTCGGATTTGTGCACCTTTGACAGAGTGCATGCGGAAAGGGGAGTTCAAGTGGACGGAAGATTCCCAAAGATATTTCGATAAGTTAAAGGAAAAAGTGACTGAGATCCCAGTGTTAGCGCTCCCAAACTTTGACAAAGTTTTCCAGGTTGATTGCGACGCGAGTGGAACGGAAATTGGAGCAGTGTTGAGCCAGGAGAGCCGACCAATTGCATTCTTCAGTGAAAAGTTGGATGACGCGAAGCGGAAATATTCGGTTTACGACCAAGAATTCTATGCTATTGTCCAAGCATTGAAGAAGTGGAGGCATTATTTGTTGCCCAAGGAAGTTGTGTTGTACACAAATCACCAAGCACTGAGGTATCTGAATACTCAGTCGAATTTGAATCAACGTCACATGAAATGGGTCGAATTCCTACAGGGATATACATTCATGTTGCGACATAGGTCGGGCAAGTCGAACAAGGTTGTCGACACGCTAAGTTGAAGAGTTGCATTGCTGAACACGACGACAGTTCAGGCAACAGGAATAGAGTCGGTGAAAGTGGAGTATGAGACCGACGAGGATTTTGCGAAAGCATGGAAGGCTTGTCGTGAACCATTGAGTGTCGATAGAACTCCATACTTGGATTATTCATCCAAGATGGATACTTGTTCAAGGGACAACAGTTATGTATTCCCAGAGGATTAGTCAGGGAGAACCTAATCCAAGAACTGCACAACGGTGGATTAGCAAGTCATTTTGGCATCGTCAAGACCAAGGCGTTGGTCGAAGAGAAGTATTATTGGCCAGGAATGATGACAGATGTCGAGAAGTGGGTACGACAGTCTTGAGTTTGCCAGTTGGAAACGGGAAGAAGTCAGAACACGGGGTTGTATACACCGTTTCTGGTACGGAATACCCCATGGGAGCATCTTAGCATGGATTTTGTGTTAGGATTGCCAAAGACGCAACAGGGAAGCGACTCAATCTTTGTTGTGGTCGACAGATTTTCAAAAATGGCACACTTTATTCCATGTCGGAAGACAAGTGACGCCACAAGCATTGTTGTTCTATTCTTCGAGGAGATAGTCAGATTGCATGGGTTTCCAAAGAGTATTACGTCGGATAGGGACACTAAGTTTATGGGGCATTTCTGGAGAACCCTATGGAAGAAACTGGACACGAGGTTGCAGTTTAGTTCGGCATATCATCCGCAGACAGACAGACAGACCGAGGTGGTGAACATAATTTTGGGAAACCTTTTGAGATGTTTGACGGTCGACAGACCCAAGCAGTGGGAGAATGTGTTGGCGCAAGCAGAGTTTGCATATAACAATTCTGTGAATTGATCGACAAGTTTGAGCCCATTCCAGATTGTTCAAGGAAGAATCCCACGTGGAGTGGTGGATTTGGTCGAGTTACCGACAGAAATCAGGAAAAGAGCGGATGCAGAATCATTCACAGAGCATATGCATGATGTGCATGAAGATGTGCGAAAGTGCATAGAAATAAGTAAAGCGGAATACAAGTTAAGAGAGGACAGGAATAAAGGCTACAGTCGTTCAGCGAAGGAGACTTAGTCTATGCACATTTGTGGAAGGAGAGATTTCCGACACGGACATATAGCAAGTGGAAGCTGAAGAAGATTGGACCATGTAAGATTCTGAAGAATATTTCGGACAACGCTTATGTGTTGGAGCTGCCGAATGGCTTGAGAATTTCACCAACGTTCAATGTCTCAAATATGTACAAGTTTGAAGAGGGTTCAAGTAGTGGAAGCGCGGAAGTGTCGAAGATTGATTGGACAGTGCAAATTCCAGATCGATGGAAAGAGAAAATCGCAGAAGTAATAGAGGAATGCAAATTCGGGTGTACGTGCAGTTCGCGAAGGAAGGAATACTTAGTGCGATGGAAGGATGATGAATTGCAGGAGGCGACATGGATTTTTGAAGAAGAGTTCAAGATACTGACGGAGCAGTCAAGTTCTTTTTCACCTGGGGAGTCTGATGCAGGAGCATCGGAGCCTAGGCAGATCAGTCGAAGTTAGTCAACATGAAGAAGCCGACCAGAGGAAGTGCTGACGACCGCTGGTGCGTGGAGCATATTGACTCGTCGAAGTCAATAAGTTGAGTAGGAGCAGTTGGTTTGCGAACCGAAAAAAGTGCGAAGGTCGAGAGTCGACATGTCAAGGTCGACAGATAACGGAAAGTGCAGAGGCGTCGATAGGTCGACATGTTTTCTAGCCACGACTCCGATAGGTTTTGGAGAATCCAAGCGCGGAGGAAGAGGAGGACTGGCGAAGCCAGAGAGTGCGAAAGGAAGCCGACAGAATGGTCGAGTGATGTGATCGACAACTGTAGCAGGGTCGGAAGAGCAGAAAGTCAAGGCAGAGTACTTGGTAATCGTTCGGGGTTACTAAGGAAGTTAATGGCAGTTATTGCAGGTAGCTGGGATCGTGACAGATGTCAGTACAGGAAGAGGTTGTGCAGCGCAACCAGGGGGCGCTGAGATCCACAGAGTTGCAGGATCCGTCGGTATACAGACTGAGCGGTGGACCATAGGTTGAGTGTCTCGGGTGTTGGAGAAGACATCGGGAAAAACAGCCGCAGGGTAGAAATCCTGGAAGTCTGGATCAGTTGGGGTTCAAATTCCGTAGAGCAAAGTTCGGGTAGAATATTTGTAGATTGGAGAGAACAGTCACACATCTTTCGAACATAGAGAGGATCGAGCCATAGCTTAGAGTTCCGCAGTGGACCAGGAGAGGGTGAGGATCGACACACTGAGATAGCAAACAGTTACTTATGTATAGTAAAGGCTGAGGCTGGCCAGTTAGTTAGTTATTTTACATTCCTTGCAGTTTGCATTGTAACCATTTCGGTGAATTAATATAAGCCAAGTTCTGGAAGCCTGTTTACATCTTGTCTATGTGAACACGTGTGTTGTGTGTAATGTTAAGAAAGAACCTTATTGTCTAAGGCGACTTGCATCACCGTGGTATTAAAAACTTGCATATTGTTACCTCTAGAGCCCTATGTACTATGGTGTTCTATCAAAGGTATTCTTTGACTGGTGAGAACCAATCTACATTTTATTGCAAGTGTTTCATTCTTCATACCTCATGACATATGCCTTACCTTTGAAGGTTACCTTTTATGGTATATCTACTATCATTCTGGTGTTATTATTCTTACATCCATTGATGTTTATCTACATGGTAGTGCATATTACCTTTGAGTGCTATCATATGTGTGTGTGTTGGTATATTTTGCTACCGTTGTGCATGATATATGTCTAAGAATATGTAGTATCTTGTGGTAAGAGGAAGGGATCTATTATGACTATATTGTATTGGACTGTATTCTTCACATTACACTTGTGTTGTATGTTATCAACTTTGTGTTGTATCAACTAAAATATTTTTCCATTGAAGCTCACCAATTTCACAATATTATTACAATCCTCCACCTTGTAAATCTCAACTAGCATTTTCTCATTTGAGATACAGGTTGCACTAATCCAATCCCTATATATTTAATGAAACTCTTAATAATGTGATTCAATAGTTGACGACCAAAATAAAAAATAAAAAATATCGGCCATCGAATTTCTTGAGCTCGTCTAGAAAATATATGCTCTTCACATTACTCATTTTCACTTCATTTTGTGTTTTGACAAATTATGTCATATTGATAACTTTTTACAAACTAAAGCCATGATGATGTGATGATTGAAGGGCTAAAACCCTAATTTTCCAGGTTGATGAGATGATATGCCATATGTTATTGAGGTATATCTACCTCTCCATATCTTTCATTTGTAGTGTGGTGTCATGGAGCATGACATCACACTCAGAGACATCCACATGCTAGTGGTATTTGCATGGTCTCGCCGCATTTTCCAAGTTTCACCAAGAATCATTACATCTACATGCTATTTTTCAATTTTTTTTGGTCTATTCATATACTCTATCAAGCTACATTTATGTACTATCTGGTCATGCATAATGGTATAGTGGATTGAGAGCTAGATTAACGATAGGGATATTGACAAGAATGAGCTTGTATTCAACTTGTTTGTGTTTCTAGAAGAAACAAGCACCTTAATCACTTCCATTGAATCTATGTTTCTATTTCTTAGAGATTGTACCCTATTGAAGCCTCAGATGTGTAGGTTGCTTGAATGGGTTCTAAGGCTCACAATAGAGGGTGAAAACCTACACTTAAAGGCTTCAAAAGGTCATGCGCAAGGACAGTTATATCCCCAGCCTGTTTGGAATAGTAATCTCCCACGGATACAAAGGCCTCTGCTGACACTTATGGGGTTTTGATCCAACATGGATCTGTCTTCCTATGAGGGAATAACAAAGTGTTCTATCTCTGGACAAGAATCTACCTAGAAAAAGGATCTAAGCTAACTGAGATGAGATCTAAGCTAAGTCAATCTAATCTATAGGAAGTGTTTGTTTGCGTGCAGGATAAGTTGTTCTGAATGTTTAATAAGCTTCAATACCAGTTAGAAAAAAATGTGAAAGTGGATTAACTCTTATCAACTCAAAGCATAATCATGTAATTAAAATTAACTGATAACAATCTGAGAATTAAGCTCATACAAATTTACCCTGTAGCTTAAATGTCAATTGAAAAATAAACATATATTTGATTAATGGTTTCTGTGAATCATTTGCAGAAATACATAAAGATTTTAATTAAATAAATTCAATTAAAACATAAATACACAAATACCATGAATTAAGAGAAATCCAAATCATAGATCCATGCATTAATAATTAGCTGCAAAATCAACAATATTGACTGATAATTTAAGGTGAAGAAATCAGGTATCATCAAAGAAATTTGATAACATTAACAAAGAAGATGCCAAAAGAAACTAACTTTGATTCATTGGTTTGCAAGAAATTACAAGATCACAAGTGAAACAGTGTTTCTCCATACCTTCTTTGGCGATTATCTCGCCCCAAAAAATACCTCATCCCCTGCCTATGAGAGATCTACCCCTTAAATAATAATTTACTAAATGATACAAAAGGATAAATTCCCCTTCCACAGGGATTACAAAATCCGATTAAACTATTGGCCAAGAAAATCTTACCACTTGGCCCAAATTTCTAACAATTCATCTAAATCTGGATAATGAGCTGACTCGAGTCCCAGCTGGGCATCACACGTAAATACTTCCATCTCATTTTTGGATAACTTATGCCAAATGCGGATAAAAATGTGGATCTTTCCCTCCATGGTGACAGATTGCGTGATTAACCGATCCACGTCTTCAATCTGAATGTGCTCGATCTGCTGGATTTTTTCTTTACCTCCTCACATTGAGCTTCAACCTGCTCAATCATCAATTTCGGTGGGCAAGCATTCTCGATGAGGTCCATTGTAGGGAAATGCAGCTTTTCCATAATGTTATCAACATCATACCATCTCCTCCCATAAATGGCCTGTGCCTTCTGGATGGTATCTTCAACCATATCATTAAGATCGTGCCAAGCCTATAAAACAGTTCTGATCTTCCTGATTTTGAAACTACTAATAATAGGGATTTCTTCTAGTTTATCTTTAATATACCTTTTCCATTCAACAATGTCATCATTGGCCTTAGAGGCTTGGTTCCTTTTGTCCATCTGTGCATCAAGAATGACAGACATCTTGCTAAAAGCAATGTGGGTCTCTCCTGAATTTGGTTTAGAGTGCCAAATAATTCAGCCAGCAACTTATAATGCTCATCATTCACCTGAATTGCCAGGACCTTGAATTCTTGCTGGGAAAACTTAGAGAAAGAAGAGGAGGCTGCACTTGCAGTTGCATCCTCAAGTTGTTTTTCAAGCGCAATTATTCTATCAGTATTAGCAGTGTTCATAACCTGTGCATCATGTAATTGAGCTTGGAGAGAGGTATTCCTCAACTACATATCTTCAAACCTATCTTCAAATATCTTCCTCAAATCATGAACATAGACTTCATGCTCCTTATTGGTTTTGGTCAATTGCTCTTCAAGATTTTTCAATTCTTCTTTCTTCACATATATCTCTATGTTCGGTGTTGTCACTGAATCATAGTTTGCACCTGCAAATGCACCCATGGCTGCAGCAGTATCCAGTACTTCTTTTTGGATATCATCTGATTGCTTGGACCATATGATTTGATGTGGAATAGGTGCCTCCAACCCAGCTTGATCTCTGCTCCTCTTATTTCCTTTCTTTACCACTGCCTTAGATGCTTTACTGTAGAAGTAATCCCCAAGAGGGACTACAATGTCTTCTTCAAACTCAAATACCAACTCGGTAAATGATGTGGTTACGTTTGGTGTTGAAACCAATAGAGTGGTCTGGGTGACAGTGGTGCTAGGAATTGGCACAGTGATTTGGGAAGTAGTTGGTAAAGAAGGGATATTTTGAATAACTGCTGGTACAGAGGTTGGATATGGTATTGAAGTGAAAGCTTCAGAAAGTGAGATGAATGCATTAACAGGTGATGATGAGAGAGGAACAACTGGGACCTGAACATCATTGGATGGAGGTGATTCAAAATATGGTGGTGTCTGTAGAGAGACAGTCGAAGACTGGGTTTCTGCAACCATTAATGGTGGGATGTGAAGTGGAATAGACAGAGTGGGAAAAGGAACAGTAATGGAAGTCAGTGTATGAAATAGTTGGGATATGGTAGATGATGGTGTCACCCCAGAAGACAAAGTTGAAAGAGTTTGAATTGATGAAAGCAAGAGTGTTGAAGTTGTGGTATCAGCATCAGTAGTGGCCTCAAGAAATTGTTGGTCTGGGACAGAGTCATCCATTTCAATAGAATTCAATAAGTCTGTAACTATTTGTGAAGCTTCATTTACTTCTTCAACCACATGCACAAAATAATGTACCTCATCTTCAACATCACTGTCATCAATATTTAATGTAGGAATCTAAGTCTTCTGTCTTTTGGATGGCTTAGTCACAACAACCACTTGGACATCAATATTTGAGCTAGTTGTAGTAACCATTTGGATATCAACGGTGGGTTTGGTTACTGCAGCCACTGAGGGGTACAACATGGAAGTCATATGTGCTAGTTCTTGCTTCAATTGCTGAGATGTTTGCATTAACACTTTAAATTGAACAGCAGCCTTGGGCTAGAAGGTTCTTCCATGAGGCCTTTTCCTTTGTCCCCATCAGGATAAGTCAACATGAGTGGAGCACTTGCTTTCTCTGCTTCCTTATCTTCCTTGTCTTTGTTTTCCTGCTCTATCAGATTGAGATCCATATTTCTGTAGCTCAAAAATTTAGTTTTCAGCTCCTGCTGATACTGTAAAATGTGGTTTTGTTCATCCCTGCTTTTAGCCCTTGCTAGGAATTCAGAAAAGGTATTTACTCCCTGATAGATAGAATCATTAGGAACGTCTTTATGAACATAACCCATCCTCATATGATTGTGTTTGAAATGAGCATCAAGAAATCCTTTAGGATCATCCCTCCTCTTGGCAGCATACCCCAATTTCAAAAGAAACTATTCTTCCAGCTAACACTGCAGCCCAAGTTGAAGTGGGGATAGCCAAAGGCCCAAGGTTCAAGGGGAACTTAGGCCATCCCTTCCTTTTGGGACCTGTAAGCTTGAGGTACACCCCATCTTTAACTGTCTGATAAGAGACCTCTTTGATCAACAACTTATCTGGAACAATTCTGGGTAGTAGATGTACAGTACTGCTCCCCCAATCTCTGACATAGGAGAAAGATTCTCCCACATACCAATCTCCAATTGTGGCAATAAAATTCTTGGCATCAGCTGAGAAAGTAGGTGCATCTTCTTTGAATATTTGGAGATAAATAGCACCAAGGAAGTGGTCACAAATGTCATATAACAAAGGTACAAAGTTACTTTCCCACAGTGCTAAATGACATATGTGGACAGGAGGGGATGATGGTGTCCAATTCCATCCCATATTGGGATATTGGAACTTTGCACAGAAAACATCAATCACGTAGGCTTAAAAGAAGAAATGGGGTTTCTTTGCAGCTGGAGACTTCTGATACTTTTCAATAGTTGTTTTGAGCTCGAATGACAAGATAGAATCCCAAGGGAAGGATTCACCTGTTGTTAAGACATGATGGGCCACAGGAGCCCATTCAACTTTAAAGACTGAACAATTAGGAAGGCCATACAACCTGGAGAGCATGGCTACCAAAAGTGAACAAGGCTCTTTAAACCACGAGACCGGGTATGAATTGTCTTCCCTGGGCACGAAACTGGCGGGCTTGTTCATCCAATATTTTAGCATTTCATTAAAAATAAACCTGGTTGTAGTGGAATCCAAAAACGCAACGTTAAGGGGTTGAATGGTCGGTTTGAGGGCATATGCCCTGATAAACACCTCTAAGCGGAAAGCGGTGAGTTGAGAACCCACGCTATCATTGAAGGAGCAGTCCTTAGGGTTAGCATGTTCTACAATCCACTTAACGTCGTCATTGTAGGGAAGGATAGTGGGTTTGGCAGCAATTGTTTGGAGTTGAGAATCCCTGATTCTCTCATAGGAAAGGCGGACATTTTCTATGTCGGATAGGTCATCATTTTCAAAAATTGAATAGATTTTGGAACAATCGATCAGGTAGGTTTCAGTAATATTATCACCGATGTCTGAAAAGATACCAAAATTTGGGTCTTTGTTCAGTAAGTCCTTCTGAGCAGTTTTGGAACATGTATTGCGCGACATGTTTGAAAAGTAGTTTTCTGATAAACGAATGAACAGAAATCAAATAACAATTCAAAATAGCAAAACCGTAAATAACTAAATAAGGGAAATGAACAAAACCAACCTGTTTCAGCTGAAAATAACGGCCAACAGACACCTAGTAAAAACTCGCAGTAAAATTCAAGCAGCAAGGTAATTTTCGAAATTTAAAATGATAAAGAAAAATAGGAAAATTGACCTATTTAATAATTTGAACGGGTGAAATCTGAGCCATAAGATTAAAACAAATCAACGGCTGGGATCAAATCTTGCGGCTTGCGGGGAATGAATTGCGAGAGTTTATTTCGCAGGTATGTACATCCTTCCCGCAATCCGCAATCCACAATTGCGGGTTGCGGGATAGCAAAGTGCAATATTATTTTTCAACAATTTTCCGCAATCCGCAATTGCAGGTTGCGGAAACGCGAAATGCAAAATTATTTCAAAAACTCTTCCCGCAATCCGCAATTGCAGGTTGTGGGTTGCGGGGTTCAAAAGGTCGCAATTTATTAAAAATGATTTCCGCATCCCACAATCCGCATTGCGGGTTGCAGAAAGAAAACATTCCAAAAACCAAAAAATGAAACCCCCGCAATCCGCAATTGCGGAATTGAGGGTTTGCGGGATTGCGGGATGAGACTGACTTTTGGGAAAAATCGGAGCTTCCCGCAACCTCAAAAAAATACTCAAAAACAAGAAAATTTCAAAAGGGAAAATTACTAAGTAAGTTAATTCATCACAAAGGCATGAAAAACATGATAAACATGATAAAAAACCCCAAAATGATAAAGTAATTTATACCATCACCTTCGCATTTAAATCTTGGGGGTTCCCATGTTCTAATGGAACATGGGATCTGTTGTATCTACAACAACTGAAATATTTTTCCATTGAAGCTCACATATTTCGCAATATTATTACAATCCTCCACCTTGTACATCTCAACTAGCATTTTCTCATTTGACCTAATCAATTGTAACATGTCATTTTAAGATCTCAAAAAGAATGATAGTTTTACATATTTCCTCACCCACTGCCTTGTACATCTCAACTAGCATTTTCTCATTTGACCTAATCAATTGTAACATGTCATTTTAATATCTCAACAAGAATGATAGTTTTACATATTTTCTCACCCACTGCCTTTTGAGATACAGGTTGCACTAATCCAATCCCTATATATTTAATGAAACTCTTAATAATGTGATTCAATAGTTGATGACCAAAATAAAAAAAGACCGGCCATCGAATTTCTTGAGCTCGTCTAGAAAATATATGCTCTCCACATTACTCATTTTCACTTCATTTTGTGTTTTGACAAATTATGTCATATTGATAACTTTTTACAAACTAAAGCCACGATGATGTGATGATTAAAGGGCTAAAACCCTAATTTTCCAGGTTGATGAGATGATATGCCATATGTTATTGCGGTATATCTACCTCTCCATATCTTTCATTTGTAGTGTGGTGTCATGGAGCATGACATCACACTCAGAGACATTCGCATGCTAGTGGTATTTGCATGGTCTCGCCGCATTTTTCAAGTTTCACCAATAATCTTTACATCTACATGCTATTTTTCAGATATTTTGTTAGTCTATTCATATACTCTATCAAGATACATTTATGTACTATCTGGTCATGCATAATGGTATAGTGGATTGAGAGCTAGATTAACGATAGGGAGATTGACAAGAATGAGCTTGTATTCAACTTGTTTGTGTTTCTAGAATAAATAAGCACCTTAATCACTTCCATTGAATCTATGTTTCTCTTTCTTAAAGATTGTACCCCAAGAGGTAGATGAATGGAATGGGGCATGCAAAGGTCACTACTCCCTAATAATAATAATAATAATTGTGTATAAAAAAACTATATCACCGATAGGGAGATTGACAAGAATGAGCTTGTATTCAACTTGTTTGTGTTTCCAGAGGAAACAAACACCTTAATCACTTCCATTGAATATATGTTTCTCTCTCTTGGAGATTGTACCCCGAGAGGTAGATGAATGGAAGGGAGCATGCAAAGGTCACTGCTCCCTAATTAAAAAAATATTTTGTATAAAAAAAACTACGGGTTTTAGCCTAGACCGCAAAACTAAGCAACACAGTCCATTTTCAAATCTTACGGTGAACCTGAAGTATGGTCCATACTTGATCCCGGAAAGGAATAGTGGTTCTGGAAAGGAATAGAGCCTGACTATGGCTCTATTATTATTTTTTTAATATTTTTTATTTATTTTTATTATTTTTTTCAATACAATACAATTTGTAGCAAACAAATTTATATCAACATATTTTTTTTTTAAAGGGATTTCTTTATCTGTCAATGACCTACAGGTTAATAGGGAGACAGAGCACACTAATTAAAAAACACAATAATTCACACACAAGAGTACAAAACCATATAAAGCTAAACCCGGTTATATATATATTAGGTTACCTTAAATCATGTGGTGGAGTTGGAATATTACCTTGGCCTGACTGCTTGCTTGGCACAATGGCATGTGGCATAGCAAGGCAAGATGAAGCAACCAACGTCCCCTACCCCTTATCCAAGCATGTTACATTTCACTGGGCAGGAAGGTTGCATATTGTCTCTGTAGTCGCTACAAAACCTTGCTATTTATTTGCTTCTAGGTCTTCTAATCATTTTATAGGCCTATGATTTTCTAGGAATGCAGTTTGTTTTAGCCAGTCTATCATTCTCTAGTTCTTTAGGTAGATAATCACCTTCCATTCTTTGAGAAATAAATGAACATGGGGTATACTCCATTTCCATCCTAAGCTGCGTAATCTACTAGCTGGTTTCACACCAAGGAGTAGGTAGACTTCCCCGCCAAAGCCTAAACAGTAGGGATTTCCCACGATATATCAATCTTCGACAGTTTTGATCTCCTAGTTCGGAGTTAAGACTATTGTTTTATTACTATGCACATTCATGCAGGGCCGGGGAAATAAATTGATTTTGTGGGAGAACGCAAAAGCACTAAATTGAAGCGTGCTATGTGCACGTTCTTCTCTGCAAGGATACCAATGTTTTCTTTGCAATATGTGAAGAAACTCAATCAAGCTTGAAGCGAATCAATGAAGATATTTATAAATAATAATACGACACACTTTGCTTTCACAAGTACATGCTAAGCTACTCATTGAAATTCCAAATTAATATTTTATTTCAGTAAGTGGGATTACACCAATAGGATCCCCTTTCTTTCCACCCCCATTGAATCTAGCAAATTTCCAAGAACTGAGCACTAACCACTAATACTTGTATTGTTACGACTTTATGTACATTCCCAGAAAGTGATAGGTTACTCAAATTTAAGGTTACAAAATCCCTGAGGAAATTTTTGCGAACCAGATCTTAATTCCTCTACGCCCAAAGTTGATTTTCTCTATTAACAACTGGATCAATGATTGAATCCTTCGAGGATGAAAAAATCTTACATTTCATAGAAAAAACCAACAGGAACACTAACTCACTGGAGGAACCAGGAGCTTTGGCTCTTCTATCTTCCATCAAAGTAGTCACGTAAATGGAGAATACCGTCAGCTCATATTGATGGGTTCTGAATATTTCCTTTACGGGATGAGAAACCTCCTAAGCGATTTCTTAGCACCCAAAAACACTCACTAGTCGAGAATATAATAAAGGATTCTATATAGAGCCCACGGATAACTATTTAGAATCCAACGCTCCATGCTTCCGGACCTTGCTTGCTTCATTTCACTGAATTTTTCATATTCCTTGATCCTCTGCCCAGTAAACTTCTATTTTCTAGCTTATATAATATTTATAATGTCATGCTTTCAATTAAATTATTGGCCTGTAGTATTTCCACTAAACTTGACTCTTGATAATTGGAGCCACATTCAGAAGCTTTATCTATGTGTTGAAAAGTTATTGTATATTTTTGTATTTACCTGGTGACTCCACTAAGTTCATGTACACCCAAGAAATCCTCCAGGTTTTACCCCAATCAAGGTGTATATCCATTCTTTAAAAATATAGAAAAACTCTTACAACTGTGGAGACCTAAGTATACTCCTTCAAAGACAATTGGAAAGGTTAAAAGATTTTTTAGTTTAGTTCCCTCATTTTCAGTGCTTTCAGTGGTTCATATGGCCTCTCTAAATTGTGTTAGGTATTGCCATGTACTCCAATGGCAGTAGCAGATATTCCACCTGTGCATAGGTACTCTACACCCAGGTCGTTCCAAGAGGAGGAGAAGGTGAGCAGTAAGACTGCCACTCTAGATGCGGGAGAAGGGAAAGATGGCTTTGGGGCCACCCTATGCATCTAAGAAAACCAGATAAATATATATATATATATAAATACTACAACAACAACAACCAAAACTACGCTACTTAAAACCCAATATACAAGCCATAATCCTGCAACTTAAGTGTTAAGCTCAGCGTATGATACCATCCAGGCCTCCAATGCAGATAATGTAAACAAAAATAAAATAAAATAATAATAAATGTATATGTATGAATATACAAAATTTAACAAAAGAAAAGCGTGGTGAACCACGGGAAGAAGAGTTCTCGTTGAATTGCTAAGACAGTTAATGGAGGGAGCTATCCCTAAGGCTACCGCTTTAAAACTCCAAAAGAAAAGAAAAATATTTAATAACCAAAAAAAAAAATTGTGATCCTAAAACCCTAGCAATGAGTGGGAATGAACCTTCGCCCAGGTTGCACTGTGATGGAACTATGTCGAGTAGCAGAGCTCCTTAGTTGGTCAGCTCGTCAAAAAAGAAAAAATGGTCGAGGAAATGGAGGGTTTAGAACCCTTTTAGGTTTTTTTATTTTCTTCTTGCGAGGTGGGATGACCCAGAGAGGTCGCGTGGCCTTCATGCAGGTGTCCCGGTCGATTAGGTTATAATGTGTTTGTTTTCAGCAAGAAAAAAAACCATAGAGAATCAAAAAGTACATATGCATGTCTTATCATCCAATAGATAGATGATCGATCAAAAGAGTTCATCAAAACATGTACAGGACAATCATAACCAATAATACATCATGACAGTCTTCAAAGAGGAAATAATAGAAACTTTAAGTTATTTGACAACCAAAAACATAGAAAAAACCACCAAGAAATACAATTAAGTGATGATAGAATCAATCACTTACAACAAAAAAGATTGAGAGAACTATTGTTGAACAAGGAGTTTTCAACATATTCCTCCCAACATAAAATTCCTTCAGCTGCATCTAAGGCCACTTTAGATAAATTGTCAGCCTCCATATTGAGTTCATGGTAGACGTGGCAAACGTCCATAGATACAAATGAAGATAATAGTTCATTTGTCCTCCAACACCAATTATAGAGAGCCATCACCTACAAATTGTATTGGTTTTTTTCCCATTTAACCACCACCATAGAATCACCATAAATTTTTAAAGTGTCAATCCCGAAAAACAAAGTCGTTCTGCACAAACACCACAGAGCCAGTAGCTTAGATTTATTATTAGAACCTCTATACGGAAGGAATAACCTTTACACGGAAGGCAATCAAAGTGCTCACCTCTATACAGGAGGATCAATCTTGGCTTCAGAATATTGGTTTGGATAATGTCTCTTGATTTGTATATTTAACACTCCCTCTCAGCGAGGAGGAATTCTCTGCCATACCAAGCTTGTCTTGGAAGTACCTGAACTTCGTCACTGACAGGGGCTTTGTTAACACATCTGCAATCTGCTCCTTAGTAGCGGTGTACTGAATTTTCACTATACCTTTTTGGACCATGTCTCGGATGAAGTGATACTCCATTTCAATGTGTTTCGACTTGTCATGAACCATTGGGTATTCGTAAATCTTGATGCAACTTTGATTGTCACACCTAATAAATGTAGGCTCGATATTTTCACTAAACAACCCTACAAGTAGCTTTCTGAGCCACACTGCTTCTCAGCAGGAAACACTAGCAGCTATGTATTCTGATTCAGTAGTGCTATGGGATACAAATCCCTGATTCCTGTTGGACCAAGATATCATAACTGATCCTAGGCTATAATAGTAGTTGGATGTACTCTTACAGTCCACAATGATTTGTCCCCATTCTGAGTTTGTATAATCAAGTAACATGACTCCTCCACTGGAGGCATATCTGAGTCCATATGAAATTGTACCTCGAAGGTACCTAAGCACATGTTTAGCAGCTGTCCAGTTTCTGTGTCTCGGATCAAACACAAATTTACTCATAATTCTCCAAGCAAAACATATATCAGGCCTCGAATGTGTCAAGTACATTAGCGATCCTGTAAGTTGTTTATACAAAGTGGGATCTACTGGATCTGATCCAGATCCTGACTCATGAAGTTTCCACAGTTTACTTCCCTTGATATAGAAAAATTTCATCTTTTCTTTTCCAGATCTCAAGGCCAAGAAGTAGTGCATAAGACATAAGTCTTTCATCTCGAACTCAGAGGTGAGCTCCCTCTTGCACCAAGCAATCAAATGTTCCTCTCCAGTAAGAAACAAATCATCAAAATACAAAACCAATATCAATGGCTGGTTCTTCACTACTTTGAAGTACAAATTTGGATCAACTTTCGTCTTATAGAAACCCAATTTCTGAAGGTGGCTATCAATTATAGAGTACCAAGCCTTGGGGGCTTGCTTAAGGCCATATAGAGCTTTCCTTAGCTTTTAAACATGGGACTCCTTCCCATGCATCAAAATTCCTTCAGGATACTGAATATAAACCTCTTCCTCAACCTTACCATTGAGGAAGGTTGTCTTCACATCCATCTGGTGAAGTTTCCATCCTAGAATAGATGCAAGTGAAATCATTGCTCGTATTTTGGTGTACCTTTCCACAGGGGAAAATGTCTCATCATAATAAATGCCTTCTTTCTGAAAGATAAATCTGGCAACGAATGTGGCTTTATACTTCTTAATGCTACCATCTGCGGCATGATTTATCTTGTAAAGCCATCTGGAATTCACAATGGACTTCCCATTAGGTTTTGGGGAATTCTCATTCTTCATTATAGAGTTGTACTCGTATGTCATTGCATCTTTCCAAACTTCATGTTTTGCAGCTTCTTCATATTAGGATGGTTCTGAATCACTGATGTGACTCATCAGTGCAACATACCCTGAATATCTATCAGGTTGCTTGCGCTCTCTGAATGAGCCTGTTGGTGCTCCATGTTTCTCTACATTTTGTAAGTCGATGTCTCGGCACCAAGCATATCTTCTTTTAGTGGGAGGTTCATCAGGTGACCTATCAAACAATTCTACTGGTTCTTCAGGAGCTAGCGAATCTAAGGCATCTTCTGGTTTCTCCCTCTCAAACTCTGAAGGGGGGGAATCGGACTCGATATCCTCCATCTTTGAATCACATTGAATCTCTTTCGATCTTTTGAAAGTAGCTTCCCCATGGAAGGTAACATCTCAACTAACTTTAATGTGTCTCTCACCTGGTACATATATTCGGTGTGATTTGAATGAATCGCCATAACCCACAAAAGTGCCTTTCTTTCCAAAAGGCTCCATCTTTTTTCTCTTTTCTTTCGGTACATGAATGTATACTGGGCTCCCGAAGATCCTTAAGTGTGATATGTCTGATTCTCACCGGTAAACAGTTCTTTTGGTGTCTTCTAATCTAGAATGGAATGTGGGATTCTATTCTGGATGTACACAACCGCACAAGTGGCTTCTTCCCATAATGAGGTAGACATATTTTGATCATGCATCATGGATTTTGCAGCCTCGCATATGGTTCTATTCTTTCTTTCGGCAACCCCATTTTTTTGAGGGTTGTATGGAATTGTTAACTGTCTACATATTATTGCATCACTACATAGCTCATTAAATTCATTTGAATCAAATTCAACTCCATTATCAAATCTTAATGCATGGATGTGCTTTTCTTTATGATTTTCAACTAGGGATTTAAACTCTTTAAATTTGCTAAGAGTTTCACTTTTATCCTTCATGAAATAAATCCATGACTTCCTAGAAAAATCATCTATGAACAATACATAATATAAGAAGCCACTCTGAAAGGGGGATTACGTGGGACCACATACATCAAAATTTATTAAATCTAAAATCCCTTTATATCTAGTAGAACTGCTAGAAAAAATTTTCTTAACATTCTTCCCAAGTGCACAACCACGACATACACTATCATGCTCAAAATCAAATACAGGCATACCTTTTACCATCTTTTGAAATCTTGGTAGTGCTTTGTAGTGTAGGTGTCCAAACCTTCAGTTCCATAGCTCTCATGGACTGATAGTGTGGTGAATCATAGCTTGAATGTACTTCCTGGGTACCTTGTAGAGTCCTCCCTCTCAAACTCCAATCACAACAACAGGTTCTAGGATTTTGTTATTCGGCCATAAAAGTGATTTGTTATCCATGAAGATAACTCAAAAGCCTTTGTCTTCAAGAACCGATACTGAGAGGAGGTTCTTCTTCAATCCTGGAACATATATAATTTCCTCCACATGTAGAATATCATTGGTGGTCAACTGGAATGAGGTGGATCCAACCCCTTGGATCGAATAAGTTGATTTATCCCCCAACTCTACCATGCATGTGAATTATTTCTCCTTTAGATCGGTGATGGAACTCTTGTAACCAGTCATATGTTTGGATGTGCCATTGTCAATCAACCATGTGTATGCATTTGTGATGACAGATCCTGGAAGGGATGAGACAAGATAATACTCCCTCCTTGTCTCCTTTTCTTCGGATGCATTCTTTTGAGTGGTTTCATCTTCTATGGTGGTAAAATCATGAAACTTTCCTTTTCGTGTTGCTCTGCAATCTCTTGATAAATGGCATTTTTTGTTGCAATTGAAGCATCTAGCTCTTCAATTGTCAAATCCTTTGATGGACTCCTTCTTCTTTGGATGAGAGAACTTTTGGAAGAAGGGTTTCTTTCCTTTCTTCATTCTTGTCATGAGGGAAATATTTTCTTCTTTGATGCACACTGCCTTGCTCTGGATTCACCTCTCTTCTTGGATGTAGTCATGCTGCAACCTTTCGAAGTTAGGTTGTACCTCTCAGTCATTTACTGTAGACAATAATGTCTCTCATGAGAATGGGAGACCATCCATAGCGGTTTAGAGAATATCATCTTCATCCACCGCTATTCCAATACTAGAAAGTTGATCTCTTACTTGATAGATCTTGGAGACGAAGGAGGCCACTATCTCATCCGTCTCCATATTTAAGTTTCAAATATTATTCTTCAATGCCCTCTTTTGACTCGGGGCCTTCTTCTCATATAGATTAGTCAATGTATCATAACATTCTTTTGCGGTCTTCAGCATTATGATCATGGGAAACAAGTTATCTTTTACCGAAGCATAGATGATCTGTTTGGCCTTAGCTTGATTCTTCTTGAAGTTAATGTTCCCTGAATTAGATGTATTCACCTCCACCATAGTGGATACATATCCATCCAAGTCATGTTCCTATAGGATGTTGAGAATCCTAGCCTTCCAAGTGTTGAAGTTTGAGGTGCCCTCAAGATCGTCTTTCGGTCATACAAAGACTGATGCCATATCCTTCAAATCTTGTGCGCAACTTCTCAGGATCAATGTAGGCTCTAGATGGCATGCAAAATTGATCTCCTTCACGCCCTGAGCTATGATACCATGTTAATATTTGGTTGAGCTTTGATATTTAATTCTTTTAGATGCAGAGACTTGAAGCAATGAGACAATTCAATCCATGAAATTCATAAACCATAACACAAGATATACCCTAGGGAAAATCCTCAAAATTATGAGAACAAAAACCCCAACAATTCTTCTCAATATAATATAATGGATAGCAGAGAATGTTTTCTTTTACAACATAGCAGATTGCTTTCGGAAGATAAGAGATCACCAAACACTCTTGATGAAGATACGAAAGCAATAGACAAGAGAGATCAATTGGATGTGTTCCCAGCACAACAATAACAAGCACGAACAATACCTTGCACAAAGAGAAGCGCCTTGCCTTCAATGGAGAAGAGAATTCGGTTCACATTGGATTCATCAATCATGTATAACATGTTTAAACATTCTTCTCTTATATTTTTAAATTCTAACTTCCGAATGAACTCGCCCTCAAAATGGAAGTATTAATCGTGCATGCAGAGGTGCGCCCCACTTCTAATGCAATGCTTTATATCATTAAGTTGTCACTTAGGATGAACCCGCCTCTTAACTGAAAGCTTTCCCACTTAGTTAGGTGGCTAACTTAAGTGTCGACATGCAAGTGTCACAACTCATGTGTCATCTTTTAGTTTAACATAAGTGTTTCCATGGAATAACACTTAGTTAACCAGATATTCTTTGTTGTCACTTAGTTAACTCTGTTTAAATGAAGTGTCGTCTTTTAGTTTAACTAAAGTGAAAACACTTCAGTTAACTAGTCCTTCTTATTTAACACTTAGTTAAATGAAATCATGTTGATTGATTTACTTGAAGTGACCACTGTGGGTTCTTTAGTTAATTGAGGCATATCTTTAACTGATGCTTTAACTGAAGCATTGATACTTAACTGGAGCTTTAACAATTTGAGTTCTCTTTAATTAGTTTAAGTGTCTGCATGGAAAATTTCAAATTCTCTTGATCTCTATGATTTATCTTTTATTTCTTTATATTTTACTGTATGGTTAATATGTGCTAACTTTAATTATCCATCACATTACATTATACTAAGAATAATTATCGGATGATGTGATCATATTATATTATTCCGAACCAAATGATCATATGCTAAAGTAATTCACTTTAGAGGTGATCAATCTTTAAAGGAGATTTAATAGCAATCTGGCGATCATGGTTAATAATACATCACGCAAGATTAATGCTTTTAACAAGACTTTACAGCATCATTACTTTGATCAAGTACCTTTATACAGGAGGAATAACCTTTACACAGAAGGCAATCAAAGTGATCACCTATATATGGGAGGATCAATCTTGGATACACAATATTAGTTTGGAGAATGTCTCCTGATGTTGTATATTTAACAAAACTGACATCTGTTACAGAATATTCTTTATAATGACTTAATATATTCAAGCATAATTCATCGGTGTCCATATTTTTATCTTCAAATATAAGAGAATTAATGGACTTCCAAATGCCCCAAGTGATGAAAGTCGGTAATCAACTATACCTAAAACAACTCTTGTTCCAAAGATAGTAATTTTGTTCAAAAATTTTGTTACCCCGGGACAATGGGATATTTAAGGAAGAGAATATAGAAATCCAAATAAGATTTGTGAATTGGCAATGGAAAAAAAATGAACCACTACTTCCAAATCATCCCTGCACAAAGCACATCTGTTTAGTCCAATCCACTCTCTATGCAATAAATTATCCCAAGTTTTAAGACAATTTTCAAAGGAAAGCCATAAAAAACATTTAATTTTAAATGGAATGTGCCACTTCCAATATGCAATCTTGGCTTAAATAGTACCTATAGCATCGTTTGGGTTCTAAATAACAAAGGCATCTTCTAAATTGAATATAAGACCTGTAGCATTCAGTTTTGATATATAATTATCCCATTCTACATCCCATATACTACCCAATCCAAGATCAGATGCAGACAACCAGTAGGACTCAGAAGAAGGGATCTGACACGGCTTTTTAATATGAGCTAATGTGAAAAAATCCAATTCAGCCAAATATTCTAACAAGAAAGAGGATAGCTGATAATTTTCTTCCATCCCAACAATAGGGTCACTTCCAATCAAAAAATTTGCACTTGCTCCAACCTTCCACACTATCTTATGCCCATCCATGGGTAGGACTTAATAAAACTGGACCAGAAATTTGATTTATTTTTGGTAGTCTTCACATGATTCCTTAACCAAGTTAAGAAATTTCCTTTAATATATTTTTCGTGAATAAATTCAGTCCATAAACCTTTGCCAAATATGCCTCTCCAAAATATTTTCAAACGCAAAGCTGTACTAAACCAATAGATTTTTTTTATATCCCATCCGCCCCAAATTTTTGGCTTAGATAGCCTTTCCCAGTTTGTCATCTACAATTTTCCTTTTTCTGCATTTCTAAACCAAAGAAATTTAAACATAATCCTTCGGATCCATATGAGAATAGTCTTAGGGACGTGAGCCAATGATAGCCAATAAACAGGCATCCCCATTAGAACTAATTTAAGCAGAGTTAATCTGCCACCAAAAGAGAGTAACCTAAAAGTCCATTGATTGATCCTTTTTTCAAAATTTTCCACTAACCAAAACCAATCGTTGACCCTGTATCCAGCCATTTTTAGGAAATAGACCAAATATTTAAAACCATCCCCAATATCCAAAACTTTGTATGGCATAAACGATGATATCCAGTTCTGAAAACTACTATCAACCTTGTGTTTATAAAAATGGGATCTTTTAATGCTTTCCTCCATTCCATATTAAGCCGCACGGAATAAATTAATAATCTCAGTAAAGCATTTCCACTCTTCAATTGATCCATTCCCAAACAACATAACATCATCAACAAATAAAATAGATGTAATGAAAACTGATGCTGAGATTTTGATTCCATGAAGCCACCCCTTGTATTTAGCTTTTGGAATCATGTGGATTAAGAATTCAATAACAAGAATGAATAGTAAGGGAGATAACAGACAGCCCTATCTGATGCCCCTAGAGCTTTTGAAGAATTCAGAAGGAGAGCCATTAATAAGCACATAGAATTGAGCAGAAGTAATACATGACATGATCCAGTTAGTGACCAATATGGGAAGCCCAATTTGTAAAAGAATAAGTCTCAAGTATACCCAATCTACCCAATCATAGGCCTCAATATCCTTAATATTGATAGAATGGATAACTTCCTGAGTGATACCAATTGCATCCAGGATCTATCTATCGGCCAGAAATCCAAATTGCACTTTAGACATACATCTTGACATGTAGAGCTTGGTTCTATTGGATATAATTTTACTTATGATTTTATAAGCTGGATTGCATAGAGCAATTAGTCTGAAATCATTAAATTTTTCTGGTTTATTTCATTTAGGGATAAGAGTTAAGAAGGTAGATTTCAAAGAACCCAAAAAATAACCTTCCAATCTCGATTTCTCAACCATGGATAAAGGAAGAGTTCTATAGTCCAACCATCTGGACATGGACTCTTGCCGTTACAAACTGATTGAAAGTAGTTTCAATATCATTAAGAGTGATAGGATTCCCAGTATCAGCACTTTTCTTTGGCTCAAACAAAGTAGGCAAGTGCCTAATCACCTTTAATTGAGCATCAATATTACATAAACCAGGGTCGTTGAAGAGATCAAGAAAATTTGATTTGGCCATCCTTTGTAAATCCTTTTGATTTTTGACAATATGACCCCTATCATATTTCATCTCCCATATAGAGTTTATATTTCTTCTATAGGATGCATAATTATGAAAAAATATAGTATTGTTGTCACCGAGTGCAACACATAGGGCTCGACTCTTCAACCGCTAATTCATTTACTCCTACCTTAATATACATTCCATTTTGTTTTCAAGATCACTAATGGCCCCTTTATATTCTTCATTCAAAATATAATCCTCATTGTTTGACTAGATCATATTCAATTGTTCATCAATTCTCTGTAATTCTTGATTATATTTTTTCCTCTATTCCTTTGCCCATTTGATAACTTCCTTTTTTAATATTTTTAACTTCAATAACAAATTGTCCATAGGGCTACTATCCTCAGGATTTGAAAATTCCTCCAATTCTCTCGAACCATACAACAAAAATCATCATTTTGGAGCCAAGAATTGTTAAATCTGAAAGTATAGTTATTGATGGAGTTGACCCCATCCATTTGGAGAAAAAATGGATAATGATCATAAATGGTTGAATTTTCCACCCAAGTCCTGTATTTCTAAAGGGCATGTACAAAATTTTTGCTCATAAGGAACCTATCAAGACGCTTACAAATCCTTGCCTCACGACATCTACCATTTGACCATGTTGGTTCCAACTTGATAGGAGTAATGTCAATAATGTTACACCTATGGAGTAGGTTGGAAAAAAACTCAACCAAGTTACCCAGACCAGCCGAGGACCTCCAAATTTCAGCTGGAGACAAGGAAAAGTATCTATAGTCACCATCAAGAAAATTGTGATCACGTCTTTCACAATGCCAAATTCCATCCGCATAATTACTCATCGTCTTGTTGCATTTCCTTTCCCCAACAATCAAATGGAAAACAATGTAGCAAAAGTTGTCCACCTTAATAAAATATATGGTCACTTTTACGGAATGCAATCAGGTTTATCATATTTACCAAGCCCCCCATTGTCTTTCACGTGTCAACTCAACCACCAACAGTGTTCTCTTTAGTTAAGGAAAGAGAAGTAGTATTCTTTCCCTCCCTTTCAAACTAGTACCTCAATATGTGTGCTTCTTGAAATTCGGGGTTTATAAAAAGTTGAATTGATCATATTTTCCCCACAGATTTCTCACTAAAATCACTTACACGGCAATCCTTCACATCCAAAATCGGGAATCCTCTTGAATCACACATCTCTTGAAGCTATTGGCCTTCCTTATTGTAGAAGGCACCCCACATTGTCACCTCCACGCTGCAGAATGACATGTCTTTCATCTAAAGAGTTCTTTTTTGTGTCTCCATTCCACTTTTTCGCATTATGGTTGGTGTTTGAAGGATTAATTGATATTACAATACCAATAATATCCACCATAGAATTTGTCTCTGTGTGCTCAATTTCACTGATTGGAATGAAGTTTTAATGGTTCTTTGGTACTGCGATATCCTCTTCCAATAAAGGCTCTACTGTTGAAGTGGATTCCAAAACAATTTCCCAATCATTATTTAGATGGTTAAAGTTATTTTGTGTTGGTTTTAGACTTCCCTTGGAAACCATGTACACTTTCACATCATTTATCTGATCATAAAACTAGTCTCAACTAGTTTAAAGCATGTTACACGTATTTCCCCTCCTTTTGCATTGTTGTAATGACAAAGATCTCCCTTGGCAGTAACTCTAGTCTCGATTTTTCATCGTCCCTAGTAAGTATGCAATCGTGTAATATGAGTGATGCTTGCAGGTGATTCATTTCTTTCTAATGATCCTCTAATAGAATACATTGGAGGTGGTTGATAGGACAGAGCAACACCTTGTTGACCATAAAATTTTGATTAAGGATTCAATCATTTTCCAGTTTCTATACCAAGTCCAGCACTTGAATATTTTTCATTGAACTTGCAACTCGTTAGGAAGGCTTTGCATATGAACCAATTGTAGAATATTGCGAGGTCCGATTGTCCCAACACCAGGACCATTTTTTGGATAGATCCTACTGAGCTACTGAAGTTGGATTTGCCCTAGTTCTAAACCATGCCCCAGCTCTAAAATCACATTCTTGAATCTAGTTTCATACACATGACATGCTAAACCTCTAAATGGGAATTCTTTAATTTGGAATCCATTTCCATCCTCATGACATGCTAAACCTCTATTTACCTTGATAGTTAACAAAATCTAGTAGAAACTGCAAAATAAGGTTTTTTCCTAATTTTGAAGGGAGAAAGTAAATTTAATTTTCCTTTTGAAACAAAATATTTTTTTAAATTAACCAAAAAATGAAAATGAATAGGAAAACCCACTATTTTGAAAAAATCGCTTAACATTCTCCAAACTAAAGCCTTGCAAACCTTGGGTTTCGTAGTTCAAACAAAATAAAAAATCGAAAAAGATGATTTACAGGTCAGATTTGCAGGTCATAGTGATGGAAACTACAAAGATTTTTCAACGTAACTAGGAAACAAAAAACATTTCATTGTTTATGCCAAATCTTTAACGAGTTTCAAAATAAAACTTTGAAGATTTGGAGATTACCGCTTCAACGACTGATTCAATGGTTAGAGAATGCCCAGAGAGCACAACAGAAGCTTCACATTGATAAAAAGATGATGTCCAAAGAGCATGTAGAAGCTTCACATTGATAAAAAGATGATGTCTAGATAGCACGACAAAAGATTTGCATTGATAAAAAGATGATCAAAATGAATTATGCCGCAACAAATAGTAATCCATTTAGCACTCCAATGACTTCCACGGTGCAAGGTTTTGAAATGGACAATGTCAACATATCCTTAAATTTCAACTTCAACTTGTCATTTCATCCATTTCCTCCAATTAGTGTCGATAAAATAGATGCCTTATTTTACGGATAAAGTCATGCTTCACCGGGACGTAACACCTAATACAACAAAATCCAGACATTGTTTTAACTAGCAATTTTCCTTCAAGGGGTAAAAAGTATCTCATTATATTATGCACCAGTTTTTTAATTAGCAGTTGCTTTTAAGGGGGGTAAAAAGTGTTAGATTTTCATCATTTAATTCAATATCATCTAGGATCTTATCTGAGAGAATAACAAGCACATCAAATCAAACACAAGAGACAAGAGACACAAAGAGTTTCATCGGGGAAACCATAAAGGAGAAAACCCCGCAACTTCCTCAGAGATAGAATGAGCAACGAATACAAAACCCCAAAACAAAGAGATGGTCTTCAGCAGCTTCCTCCTCCTCCACTTGTGTGAACTTCTCTCTCTCTCTCTCACTAATGCACAATGAGTGAGTGAGTGAATGAACAAATAGAGAGGATGATCCTCTCTATTTATACTTTACCTTCACTTGAATTTTTTCCCTAACTAGGACGACTTCTCCTAGGAGAGTCTAATAACCCATTACCACTTCACTCTGGGCCGACCCCTCTAGGGGAGTCTAATAACCCTATCAAATACAATAATTACTTTCCCTATCGGAGGAATAAAACCTCTCCGTCAGAAGTACAATGACATATAAATACAATATAAAATATACAAGTGAATATCATCCGAAGTTACAAATACATTAACACTCCCTCTTCACTAGGAATGTATTATCTTGACACAGTTCATCAGCACAAGTCTTCTTCACTGGATCATCATCAAAGTTGGATCATCATCAAAGCTAGATCATCGTCAAAGATGGATCATCATCACTGTTGTTGCTATCTCGATCATTAATCTACAATATACTCATCATAGGAATTTCTACAGAGCCAGCCATTTTTCATGTTGGATGTAGCCCTAGCCTCCATGTTGGTATTCATCGTCTCTATGAGCAAGCCATTAAGTAGGTACATCTCAGGACTTATTATATGCCTCTGCAAAACCTGCAAGATCTCCCAGGACTGATTATATGCCTTTGCAAAACCAGAAGGAGCATCTCAGGACTGATTATATGCCTCTGCAAAACCAGTGTACCCTACTGTCACCTCATCATATTCAAATCATCTCATCGTCAACGGAGCACAACCCAGATGCACATCACACGAAACTTACATCCACCGACATGGGAGGACCATCCTACCACCATCCAGGAAAGGCTCAGTAATTACATCAATGACCATGGGAGGATCAACCTGCCACCATGTCGGAAAAGCTTCAGCAATTACATCAACGACCATGGGAGGACTAACCTACCACCATGTCGTAAAAGCTCGACAATTACATCAACGACCATGGGAGGACCAACCTACCACCATGTCAGAAAATCCCGGCAATTACATCAATGACCATGGGAGGACCAACCTACCACAATGTCGAAAATCCCATGTGCATCTGCGTCTTTCGGACTCATCACTTCCCCTTGGAAGGAACCTCGATCTGAAGTACACCAAGCTTCTCTCTGAAGTATTCAAACTTCACTTTGGCCAGTGGCTTGGTCAATACATCGGCTATATGCTCGTCTGTCACAACATACTGGAGCTTCACTTCTCCTCTCTGCACCATATCCCTGATATATTAGTACTTGATCTCAATGTGCTTCGACTTGTCATGGAACACTGGGTTCTCAAACAACTTCACACAACTCGAGTTGTCGCAATATTTACAAGTTGAGACCAACTGGATATCAAACAAATCATACAGTATCTTTCTTAGCCATACTGCCTCACAACTAGCCGAACAAGCTGCGACATACTCTACTTCAGCTGTACTCAGTTCCACGCAGGACTGCTTCCTCCTAAACCAAGAGATCACACCTAATCCCATACAGAAGCAACACCCCGAGGTGCTCTTCCTATCAATGTCACTTCCTGCCCAATCCGAATCAACATAACCTTCCAGGTTAATATTCTGATTCGCATCATACTTGAGCCCATAATCAACCGTACCCTTCAAGTACCTCAGAATATGCTTTGCAGCAATCAAGTGAACATATCTCTGATCCATCAGGAACTGGCTCAATGTGTTCACAGCAAAGCAGATATCCGATCTCGTATTCATCGGGTACATCAAAGATCCAATCATCTGATGATACATCATGGCATCAACTGAATCTGATGAAGCATCACTCAATAGCTTCAGGTTCTATGCCATGGGTGTGGCCATGGCCTTGAAGTCCACCATCCCGAACCGCTTCAGGATATGTACTGCATACTTCCCTTGTCCAAGGAATATTCCATCTGCGCTCTACCACACCTCCATGCCTAGAAAATAGTGCATCATTCCCAAGTACTTCATCTCAAACTCGGCAGCAAGCTTCCTCTTCGTGTCAGCAATCAACCCATCCTCACCTGTCACAAACAGGTCATCCACATAAAGTAGAAGTATCACTGGGTTTCTTTCCTCAAACTTGTAGTAAAGGTTGGAATACACTTTACTCTTGGTAAATACCAAACTAGTCAAGAAGCTATCAATCTTGTCGTACCACATCCTGGGTTCCTGTTTCAATCCATACAAGGCTTTCTTCAATTTGCACACATGAGTCTCCCTATCATGTGTCTCAAAACCGAGTGGCTGCTCCACATACACTTCCTCCTCTACTACACCATTCAAGAATGCTATCTTTACATCCATCCAGTGTACCTTCCACTTCATCACTACAGCCAGAGCAAGTACTGATCTGATGGAAGTGTATTTGGCTACAGGTGCAAATTTGTCCTCATAGTCTATCCCTTCCTTCTAGGAGAAGCCACGTGCCACAAATCTTGTCGTGTGTTTCTCTATGCTGCCATCTGCAGCATGCTTGATCTTGTAGATCCATTTGGAAGTCACAACAGACTTCCCTATTGGTCTCGGGACCACATCCCAGACATCATTCTTCATGATCGACTGGTACTCCTCGATCATGGCATCCTTCCATTCTTTCTTCTCATTTGCTTCCTCATAGTTGGAAGGTTCTTTGTCAATGATGTCACACGGCAGGGCTACATAACTGGAGAATGGTCTCGGTCTCTTTCTTTCTCTATGCATTCCTTACGGAGCACCATATCTCTCTGCATCTTGAATTTCTTCTCGTACCCATGTTGGTTTCCTCTTGTGAGAATTCTCCTCACGTCACTAGATTTTTTAGACCCAAAATCTGACGGCCAAAAGTTCGTATTTTCTACTTCTTGTGGTCGACTATCCGACAACCTCCATATTTTTTTAACGTTGGTCCAAAATCGGCTACAATCCGACGGCTTGGACTTCGTCGGATATTCGACGCCCAAAGGAAGTCGGATATTCGATTCCCAAAGGCAGTCGAATAACCGACAACCAGGAACACTGGGTTCTCAAACAACTTCACACAACTCTGGTTGTCGCAATATATACAAGTCATAACCAACTGGAGATCAAAAAAATCAGACAGTATCTTTCATAGCCATACTACCTCACAACTAGCCAAACAAGCTTCAACATACTCTACTTAGGCTGTACTCAGTGCCACGTAGGACTGCTTCCTTCTAAACCAAGAGATCACACCTAATCCCATACAGAAGCAACACCCCGAGGTGCTCTTCCTATCAATGGAACTTCCTGCCCAATCTGAATCAGCATAAACTTCCAGGTTAATATTCTGATTCGCATCATACTTGAGCCCATAATCAACCGTACCCTTCAGGTACCTCAGAATATGCTTTGCAGCAATCAAGTGAACATATCTCCGATCCGTCAGGAACTGGCTCAATGTGTTCACAGCAAAGCAGATATCTGATCTCGTATTCGTCAGGTACATCAAAGATCCAATCATCTGATGATACATCATGGCATCAACTGACTCTGATGAAGCATCATTCAATAGCTTCAGGTTCGATGCCATGGGTGTGCCATGGCCTTGCAGTCCACCATCATGAACCGCTTCAGGATATGTACTACATACTTCCCTTGTCCAAGGAATATTCCATCTGCACTCTGCCACACCTCCATGCCTAGAAAATAGTGCATCATTCACAAGTACTTCATCTCGAACTCCGCAGCAAGCTTCCTCTTCGTGTCAGCAATCATCCCATCCTCACCTATCACAAACAGGTCATCCACATAAAGTAGAAGTATCACTGGGTTTCTTTCCTCAAACTTGTAGTAAAGGTTGGAATCCGCTTTACTCTTGGTAAATACCAAACTAGTCAGGAAGCTATCAATCTTGTCGTACCAAGTCCTGGGTGCCTGTTTCAATCCATTCAAGGCTTTCTTCAATTTGCACACATGAGTCTCCCTATTATGTGTCTCAAAACCGAGTGGCTACTCCACATACACTTCCTCCTCTACTACACCATTCAAGAATGCTATCTTTACATCCATCCGGTGTACCTTCCACTTCATCACTGCAGCCAGAGCAAGTACTGATTTGATGGAAGTGTATCTGGCTACAGGTGCAAATTTTTCCTCATAGTCTATCCCTTCCTTCTGGGAGAAGCCACGTGCCACAAATCTCGCCATGTGTTTCTCTATGTTGCCATCTGCAGCATGCTTGATTTTGTAGATCCATTTGGAAGTCACAACAGACTTCCCTATTGGTCTTGGGACCACATACATCATTCTTCATGATCGACTGGTACTCCTCGATCATGGCATCCTTCCATTCTTTCTTCTCATTTGCTTCCTCATAGTTGGAAGGTTCTTTGTCAATGATGTCACACGGCAGGGCTACATAACTGGAGAATGGTCTCGGTCTCTTGCTTTCTATATGAATTCCTTCTGGAGCGCCATATATCTCTGCATCTTGAATTTCTTCTCGTACCCATGTTGGTTTCCTCTTGTGAGAATTCTTCTCACGTCACGAGATTTTTTGGACCCAAAATCCGATGGCCAAAAGGTCGGATTTTCTACTTCTTGTGGTCGACTATCCGACAACCTCCCTATTTTTTTAACGTTGGTCCAAAATCGGCTGCAATCCGACGGCTTGGACTTCGTCGGATATTCGATGCCTAGAGGAAGTTGAATATTCGTCGCCCAGAGGCAATCGAATAACCAACAACCAGGAAGTCGGATATCCGACTTTGGTAACTTCACATGAAGTCGGATATTGTCTTTGTGGACATCGGATATCCGACGTCCAGTACAAATGAAAAGGGCTAAAGTCCGACGTCAAATGTCGTCAGAGCTATGGCAAATACGTCATATTTCTTCAATGTGTTGGTTGGATATCCGACGGCCCTTACAAATGGAAGTGGCTGAAATCCGACGTCAAATGTCGTCGGAGCTATGGCAAAGACGTCGGATTGCTTCAATGTGTAGGTCGAATAATCGACGCCCCTTACAAATGAAAGTGGCTTAAATTTGACGTCAAATGCCATCATAGCTATGGCAAAGACATCGGATTGCTTCAATGGGTGGGTCAGATATCCGATGCCCCTT
The DNA here is from genome assembly GCA_027924585.1 of Larix kaempferi. Classification (NCBI taxonomy): domain Eukaryota; kingdom Viridiplantae; phylum Streptophyta; class Pinopsida; order Pinales; family Pinaceae; genus Larix; species Larix kaempferi. The sequence goes on along the minus strand of BSBM01000817.1, from coordinate 445,696 downwards.
ACAAATGGAACTGGCTGAAATCCGACATCAAATGCCGTCGGAGTTATGGAAAAGACGTCGGATTTCTTTAGTGTGGTCGTCGGTTAACCGACTATGTTATTTAAAATAAAATAAAAACATTATTATTTGGAAGGTGATGCCCTCGAGGAAGTTCATATGATAGGGGGAGTAGTTGAATCAAATGAAATATAAGCAACTTGATGATTGTAGGATTTTCTTTTTTGAATTTACTAGATATAATTGACATGTATGAGTTCAAAAAATATGGCACAAATTATATTCATCAATTGGTATTGAGTGATTGGTAGCATCCATGGTAGTAAGCTATACCTTATGGAAAAAATAGTAGCATTCCTCTCAACTCTAATGAGAAAAGTGTGGATCAGTAAGCATATACATGGAAGCCTTAAAATTGTTCAAAGAATGAAGAATGTTGAAGGAGATAGTGGACAAACTCGGGATTGCTAGAAATTATCGATGCAAGGAAGACATGGTCAAATTGAATATTACACATCTCTAAGTGCTCAGCATGCTATAACAGAATTGGAGAAGGTCAAATCAGTTTTCGGTAAGGATAAAGTGGACAAGCTCGGGCTTGTTACTCTTGGCAAAAGGATGCTTTAGTGAAGCAATGTACTGGATATTGTTGAAGATAATATCCTTTCAGCTTGATTTGACAAGAAGTATTACTGAGAAATGATATGATTGACAGGGGGAGTATGGAATGATGACGCATTCTTACCTTTTATGAATTTACTTGACAGAACCTTGTTGAAGTTTGAAGTAGCATAAGGGGGAGCATTTTAGCACGAAAAAACCAACAGCAAAATGTTGATGGAGATGGCAAAGTACAAGGATAATTTACAAGACACAATATCAAAATCAATCAATAGGTGGAGTAGTTGAAGCAAATGAACTTTTACTTCATTTGCTCCAACTACTCCCCCTATCATATGAACTTCTCCCGCCTTATCCAAGTCTTACCTTGATTTCAAGAGGCGGCTGTGAAGTCGAATTGTCATAATGCATCGTTTCATATATCTCTAGTTTTCTCAAAACTCTAGAATGAACATAAAGAGGATTTCCACGGTAATATATTCCATCCAAACCTATCAACTACACTTTTAGGTCAGCAATATTGTCGTCTTCGAACTGTGGCAGCTCTATGGCCATTTTCACCCTGTAAATTGAAGGATTCCTGCAAACACAAACCACTATGTTACGCGAACTTCTTTCAGGGCTTTGTTACATTTGCTTCTAAGATCTTTCATTGCTTTGTTACAAGAATATTACTGACCTAAAAATACACTTGATAGGTTTGGATGGAACAGATTACCGTGGAAATCCTCTTTACGTTCATTCTCGAGTGACTCGATATTAACAATTCCCATTATCACAAGGGGATACATAAAGTTAAAAAAGGAAAATAAAGAAAACATATAAAGGGATATGTAAAGTTGACAATGGAAAATAAATAAAATCTTTAATTTGCATCGAAATAATAAGAGGGTATGAACTAAACCAAGGAGATTTGAACCTACGACCTATGTCTAGTCCCAAGGCTACCACCTTCAAGCCTGACCTTATCAATCAATTCCCATCACCATTTCCTCTCATACAAAGTCCCACAACCATTTCTCTTGACACCCAGTACTCTTCATTTATTTTGCATGCATTTCACTATGCAATGGTCTTAGATTCTCACTGCGTTTTCCCTCAATTATTTTCTCAATTCAGTATGACCCACGCCCGCCATCCAATGAGTGTTGCCAGCGGTCTTGAGTTTTAGCCTAGCAACGGTGACGATTCATGGTATTATGTTTCCCTTCAGCTGCAATATGGAAAACTCATAGTTCTCTGTGAAGGTTTGTCTGACAAATGTGACGGTTTGGGTCATGCTGAATCAAGAAACCGAAACCATCACATTTGTCAAACAAACCTTCGTATGAGAGCTTTGAGTTTTTATATTGCAAACGAAGGGAAACATAATACCATGAATCATCACCATTTCCAGGATGAAACTCTAGACCGCTGGAAACACTCCTCAGATGGTAGGTGTGGGTCATGCTGAATCGAGAAACTAATTAAGGGAAAGCGCAGTGGGAATTTGAGACTGTTGCATAGTGAAATGCATGCATAATGAATCAAGCTTGAAGGTCGTAGCCCGTTGTCTCCCACTATGAAATGCATGTAGAATGAATCAAGATGCTTGAAGGTGGTCTCCCATTGTTAGTTGCACTTCAAGCTTGAAGGTGGTCTCCCATGGTTAGCTGCACTTCAAGCTTGAAGGTGGTAGCCTTGGGACTAGACATAGGTCGTAGGTTCGAATCTCCTCAGTTCAGTTCGTACCCTATTATTTTTTCGATGCAAATTATATGTTTTCTTTAATTTCCTATTTTCTTTAATTCCTTAGTGTAAGAGGAGCTATTATGGGCAAGTTGCAGCCCTAAAAAATGATGAACATTGACAACAAGCAGCATGTTTTTAATTGTTGTTGGTGTATGCTAGATTAGTTGCAAATTTCATGCTTCAGAATCCAGGCTTCAATGGTAAATATACCATTTTGGAAGGGTTTAATGTGAGGTTAAGGATATTGATTCCAAGGAAATTAAAGAGAAGGTTAAGGATATTGATTCCAATGCATAATTTACTTAGCCTTTGAAGTTTTGGAAACTCGAAATTAGTTATGAGGAGCAACCAAACATCACAACAAGCTCCAAGAAATTGTCAAAATTTAGATGACACACGAGTGGGTTGTAGAAAGCCATCATCGTAGCCATTCATTGAGCTCCTCTCTATTTCAAGAATAATTTAATATTCTCTACTGAACAGGGCCAACCACGTGAAGGTGGAAGCTCTTATGGCCCCTCCCCCCCCTCACTTCACTCTCAATTCCCCATACCCAATGCATATACTTAAAAAAACAAATACCTGCAAATTCATCCATATTTCATCATGAACTTTCATCTACCATTCATTCAATAAAGGATAACATTCATTCAACCATTGTTTCATTCAGTCAACACATTCATTCAATAAAAGATAACATTCAATAAACCATTCATTCATTCAGTCAACACATTCATTCAATAAAAGATGACATTCAATAAAGGTAACAATTTACTACACTGAATCATTAAACCATTAAACCATTCTTTCATTCATTAGGCCAAAAATCATGGACGATATACTATTATCAAAAATAATTAGACGACATTTTTCCAGTCACTTCATTTTAGTTTTTCTTCTCTTTTGTGGTAAATAATCTATAAGAGGAGCATCTACATCTAGACTTTCTCCTCCAGTTCTTTTTTCTTCATCAGGCGCTTGTGGTGGTGTCTGCATCCTAGAGTGTTGTTCTAGACCTGGATTTTGCGGCAAGGGATTTGGATTTGCTGCAACAATGTGAAAATGTTACATCATTGTATTTTTTTATTGTAATGACAAGTATTTCATTTAAAAAAACATTACAAAGCTGTTTTTTTACCTGGCGTGGCCACATCATGTTGTTCATGTTATTGTCCAGGCTCAACCTGTACAGTTTCACCCTCTACATGCTCTGCAGCTGAAATATGGTGAACTACAATTAATGTTCACCATTTGCAATGTTATACATAAAATTGTAGCATATGAATAAATTCATTACCACGATTGGAAGCATGATCTTCGATTTGTTGTTGTCCCTCCTCGACATTAGGGGGATCATTGCTTTCCTGCTCATAACAAAATCAATATTTTTTTTCACGTATTTATAACGAATAGATTGCACAAGCAATAAATCTTCGTTAAAGTATATAGATTCTATTTACCTGTGCACCGGATGGATTGGTACCAGAAGACTGTGTTTGCCCAGATAATATTTTTCGGCGTTCAACAACAGCTCCAAGCCTTTATGGAAGCCAAGCTTAATGTCTTCCTCAGTGGCCACTTCATTAAATCGTTCGGCCTGCATATTTGCATAACGTCGTTAATTAACATTTTGCAGTGCAATAAAATGAAAAATGATTTGCAATTTATTATTTGTATGCATTATTGGTTTTTCGAAACTTACAAATCGTGCCGCGAAATTGGAATAACCACCAGGCCCAAGCTTGTGCTGACCTATTTTTTCCGGTCTTTACTTTGTGGCCTTTGATGTGTCTAGCAGCCTATGCAAGTGTTGAAATACGTTATATGTTCCAAGTTCGATATAGAAATCAATAATAATAAGGTTTTGAATTACATTGCGGAAAGTATTGCATACCTCCCTGTGCCTGGTGTTATCTTTCCTTCTCTTCTATGAGCCCTCTCCTTTCCATCATCCACTAGAGCTTTCCATTCCATTGCTGGAATCATTGGAGGGCGCTCATACCTAGGGTTTTTTTCCAGGTGGGTCCTATTTTGGTCTCGGACAACCTTCACATGTTGTCCAGCCTTTTTCAAGACCTTGATTTGATTGAAGGTCTTGTCTCCGAACAGGCCAACCAATCGATTAGTGAGTTCATCTTTTAAAATTTTCGGTTGTATATCCCACCTTGTTCAGATGGTGGGCCCGAAGATATCCAAGGACGTGTCATTCATTTGTTTATAGAAAACATCATTTCCTGCAAAACGATCATGCCATGATCATAATTAGTTGAAAAAAAACGTTTTATCGGTATATTACAATGAAATTATAATCACTAACTTGATCAACGTATATTAATTACCTGGGATCTTCTCGATATTTATTGGGACGAGATCTTGGTCGACCAAAAAATTTTCCTCCATTGTTCTCGTGCTAGTGACACGGGAAGATTCTGGAAATGCAGCTAGGCGATATCAATATTACCAGGATTCTCAGTGTCGACCCCTTCTTCTGGACGATCCGATGTGCGTCGGTCACTAGCGACCGGTGCGCTCACAACTGGGGTCTGTGGTGTATCAGAACATGTTTCCGACTGTTCAATCGACAACAATGGCGAAGGAGTTGATGCACATGGAGTCATTTTCTCATGATGCCACATATCTCCACGAGCCTCGCTGGGGCCAACACCGCCTTGACCACTATTGTGTGGTCTCCGATAATTCTGTAAATACAAACCATGTCTTATACGTTCAGTACTATCATATAAAAGAGAAAATTATAAAGTTATAAATGAATAATTTTATGATTCAATATTCCTCAACTTACTCACAAGGATTCATATTTCTGTCCCAACAATTCAATTCTTTCCCTAATCTGGCTTGTCTGCGGATCCTTGATTAGCAAAGAAACGATTTCCGCACTATATTTTTCCAACATTTTGTCTATCATCTTAAACGGGTTTGTGGCTTCACCAATTATGTCAGAATCTTTAATCATCTCAGCCACTTCAGGATCTACTGAATATTCTTGCGATTCTGTTTCAAACAGCGATTCACTGGGCTGCAACAAAAATTTAATAAAACACTACTGAGTTCTATCATGATAGATTCCTAAAATTATATTAACAAAACATATCTATCATGATAGATTCCTAAAATTACAACTAGGTTTACTTGGTGCCTAGACGATGGTGTCGTCTGGTCCACAGCTGTGGACTTGCCCCAATCATCGGGCCCCTGCAAAAAAGAAGTAGAAAACATAATCACAACGAAACCAGTATACACATGAAAAATACATAACAAAATAAACATTATGCTATGTATTATGTTGGTACAATTCCAATGGATTATACCTACAACCTAGAGGATCGTGATACACTCATCGGATCGATGGTAATAGGCGACTTTCCCCGATCTGCTAATATCTGGGAGTTGCCCCTTATAGATACCAAAATCAAAAACATAGTAAAAGTCACCTAAACGAATCCAAAACTAATCATGAAAAAACACATCAATTAAAAACTATTATTAAGTATTATATTTTTACTATTACAAAGATGTATACCTATTGCGTCGAGGGTACTGTGACCCTTGCAGAACTGGACTGGATCAAAAACATAGAGAAAATTATGTAAACGAAATAATTAGATAACATTATAGAAACGAAACCAATATACTCATAATGAAAAAACAAAGGAAAAAAAACTATTTTTTCTTATTATATTTGCACTATTACAAAGATGTATACCTAATCCCTCGAGGAAGATGTACTCCTCCGACCATTTGCTGGCGGGGTTTTATCCTGATCACTAGCCTACGAAGTAAATATGGAAAATTTAAACGAAATAAACTAACGAAAAAATCCTTAATATGTTAAATTCATTAATAAAAGTTTGGGTAAAATGTTATATGTACCACTCCCATAGTAACCTTTTTGTATCTACTCGGTTCAAATTGTAATTAATAAGCAACTCTTCCCCTGCATATATTGATTTAAGGGCAACTACAAAAACACGGTTTCCTTCACGCCCCTCAAATTCGCAGTTTGGTTGCTTAATTGTAGACCCTGGTTGTGTACTGTTTATAAACCCCGCAATATTCCCTGTGGCCTTTGGCCTTCCGTCCATGTACAACGTTGCTCCTTTATTTTGATTTTTGTCTTTCAACTATAAATAGTTTGCTGACAATCCATAGCTATGCATATTTTTTGTAAATTGGACCAGGCGCATCCAATCTGTGTAGTTGTAACAGGGTCCAACATACTCCATCAATTCTATACATGTGTCGTAAGGGACCCTTATGCCATCCATGCAAAACAACCCGAAACCATGTATTGACAACGGTGCTATTCGATATATCCTCTCATTCACACAAAAATCTGTGTTAGATTGAGGAAGATCCTTGGGTACCCATTGTTTCACTAAATGTTTGTACCTCAAGGGCACCTCGGCGTCGTCTTTTGTCTCATCACCATAGGAACATGACCCCCCTCGACCGTGAAAAAATTCATTGCATTTATGGAATTTTCTTATGGTATTTTGACATCTAGTTGATACAACTCTTCTAGACCTACTGGATGTCTCACTTTTCTCTAGCCTTCCTAAACTCCCCTCGCTCAAGGAAGACAGATCTGACAAATACCTGTTTGGTTCTACCTGCACCATGGGAAAAAAGTTTAGATACGACCGCAAGGCATAGCGCCTCTTAAAAGGTGATGTGTAGTGCCTTTTATAATGTTACTTGATCCTCATTCCCTTTCTCAACATGTAGGCATTCAAGCGATGAGGAAGACGATCACTTTATCTTTCTTATGAGTACAAATTCACGCAATTATGAGCTTTCTTTTATTGCTACTTTGGGTCTTGACTCCCATATCAAACTATCCAACTATCATCTTTGTCGTCATGGCCCTAAAGGCTCTCTCATCCCATGAGTTTGGGTTCATAACCTTGGTAATTGAAGTCTAGTCACATTTAGTAAGATATTTATATTCAGCAATAATAATATAAAATAAAAATAACTAACCATTATGGAAAACTTCTAAAAGTTTTTATGACTTTCAAAAGTAAGATCTTTTAGGTGGTTGATAAGTGTTCAAAAATATTCAAAAACAATATTTTATATAATGTTGTGGAACTTGTATAATCTTATTCAAGCATGGTCTTCTTAGATGACTGAAAGTAATTGAATCAAGAAAAAACAAAACCGTAAACATGTAAGCTGTTTTGAAAAATGGTAGCTTTCAGTCATACTCCCAACTAATGCTACCTTTGTACAATTACTTGTAATATTGACTTAGGGTATTTAATTCATAACATAGATTTTCAATCATATTGACACAGAGAAAAGTAGGGCTTTCTTTATATTATCATGACATAGTTACAAAGACTTTCTTTTCAATCTTCATGACAATCTGAATGGACAGGCCCCACTCATATCCAAATACTTTTGAGATATTTACAAATCATCGGAGTATGGGGGACCACATATTTCTCGAAAGACGTTGGATTCAGTGCAACATGCCTTAGGATAAATAGACCTCCGAACCACGTGTCTATTATGATGCATGTGGACGTCTATGCGGGTTTTGACAAGCCATTGTTCTTTGTATTTAATGTAGTACCCAAGGATTTGATCCTGAGTAATCTTTGTCTGCAAAATATCTTTGACATGTTCGAGAGATTCTCCAACTTCCTGTTTTAGATTATAAATAATAGCTGGTTCTAATGCTGCCAGGTTGATGTCGAATGGCTACCACCAGTCTCTCATCCAATCAGGGACGTAGAATGTAATATCCTCATAGATTTGTGGAATTTGAAGTCCAAACTTTAGCATGGTATAATATGTTCTATCTGTATTTTCTTTTCTCAAGAATTTCCACCATAATTTTTTATATTTTCCATAAGTGTGTGTGGTACTTGGAAACCGGAGACTAGCATCTTGATGTGGCCATGCTTCCAAAGAACGTATCCAGTTAATACAGTAGTATTGTTGGTCTAGTTGTAGCCCGGGGTGATGTGTAGAGACCTCTGTCGAGATTAAGGTAAGATCATGGTAGAGGTTTGTTAACCAATTGCTTGCATCGGCTGCTTTTCTTAGGGAGTTGTTGTAAATCATCTCTGGTACAATACTGGATCCCATAGGCATTCTTCTGAGTTCTGGCACTAGTCTAATAAAAGCATCAGATCCCTGTAAGTTAGCATCTAATACTTCAGTATGTCTCAACTCCCACCTAGGTTTCCAGTATTGCATATAATCCAACCACATCATATTATCATCAATTTTATAGATCTGATGTTTTCCATTGGTCCAAGCAGATATTTCCATGTTTACTTGTGGGTTATGGGCCCACTGGATTCCGCTTTGACCTTCTACGCTCGCTTGCCTCGGGCTCGCTTGCACCAGACTTGCTTGTTTCAGGCTAGCTTGCTTCAAGCTCGCTTGTTAAAAATTAACAGCATACTTCTGTGTCAAATATTCTCTTGTTAAAAAAGTCAGGAATGCTTTTTGTTTTCCCAGAAATGTGCTCATGAACAGTACAGTTATAACATCAAAACAATGCTTGCCATCTTGCAAACTTTCCTTTTGTTGTTGCAAATTTTATTGTGTTGTTTAGCACAAATGGAAGACTGGAGCAATATGTTCTTATGATAAAGTCATGGTTCAACAAATAAAGTCATAGTTCTACTCAGTTTTCTGTCAGGACAAATATATGCAATAGCTCCTTGTAACTACCTCTTATATGCAATAGCTCCTTGTAACTACCTCTTGTAACTCAAATAAGGACCACCAAAAGGTATGATAGCAATCAATCTTCCTAACTAAGGTATGGAGGGTGGTACGAAGTGGGTATAAAGACTCATAACAACTTGGACAAAGGGGGTGTACCTCAAATGTGGAAAAACTACCATAGTACCCACAAGACCAAAAACATAAAAGGTGGTACAAATCAAAATATATCCCAAGATGATTAAAAGACCAAAAAGGTAAAAGGCAAGGTACCACAAAAATATTATCGACAAAATGGAAGGACCATAAGACAATCAACCAAAGTGGGGTACAACCAATCATCTCTCTCTCAAATGTACCATTGTTCCATATAACCTGAAAGACCATCATCACAGTAAACGGAAAATTCCACACATATGATGTGATCACGTGGTCCTCTAGAGTACTACTAAGGTCAGTCATTAGTGGCGCCATCAAGGGGTGTTCAGTCCCTTGAGAATACCATCTAACTCAACCATCTCGAAGACCTAGGAGAATAGGACATCACATATCATCAGATAATTGGTAACTGACCGTGTAAGATCTCAAAAACCCTAAAGCAACCGAGCATGCAGAAGGGGAGCTAGGAAAAGACAAGGCTTGCAGGCCAAAAAATCAAGCTCAAAAAACTGTGCTGGGACCGATGTCACAGTAAGCAAGCTGAAACAAAAGTGGCCAGAATGCCAACAAGCAGCACTAAAAAGAAAAAAACCCTCTAAAAAGGTGAAATAGCAAGCAATCTTCCTAACTAGGAGTTGAAGACCTCGACAAATCGTATCATTCGCAAGGTGATGAAATCCAAGTCGAACAATACGAAGTGAGAGACCGAATTTGAAGGATATCCCTCTACCGAAAGGGATCCTGGGTAAAAGAGCCCTAGAAGAAAAGTCACTAGGCTACCTCGTTCATGACACGTCGGAGAAGGTTTTCGACACTTCTATCTAATCGCCCCTGTATCACCATCCCGGTAGAGTACAAGGAAGACAATGGATCAGTATGCCTTATGCACTAAGTGGAGTGTGGCATTCCACAAAGTTCATCCAAACCCAATCCTTGCGGCTTAACCCCCGAAAAAATAGGAGGCCCCTCCACAAACTGGTCGATGACCGTGTCAATAAATACTAGAGGATTTTAGTACCCTAGAGGACAACATCTATGTCTCAGATGAAAATGACAAGGGGGAATTGTTTGGATGCCTATCCCCGGTGTCCTACCTAACTACCAAATTCTTTTTATCCTCAAGCAAGGTTAAAGTGTGTTTAGTTAGCGAGTTAAATTTTAATGGTTGTATTACTCAGTCGGGAGATGGAAGTGCAACTCATGGTGTGATGACTGACTCAAACCATGCAAATGCATATGAATCAAATAATCCTTTCCTTTCAATGAATGCTAGCTAAGGTAAGGAGAGAGTTCTTTCAAACTATAACTACTCTTTCAAATTAAATGAATGCAGCAAGTGTTCAAGTTCATTCATGGGACCTCAAGGAGAGATTCAGTTACTCTTGTGTGATATCCCACTCTTGGAAGAAACTCTAGACTTTGTGTACCCACGTCCGTCATCCGAGGCTTGTTGCCAAGCTGAAACTCAAGACCGCTGGCAACAATCCTCGGACGGAAGGCGTGGGTACACAAAGTTAAATCACTTCTGGTTTTGGGATAAAAACAATAGAGGTCCAAGCTGAACAAAGAAAATATAATTATAAATACAAATATATTTATTTTTATCATGATACAATAGGGGAATATCATGATGCTAATGGTGTTATAGGATCTATCTCACATGGTTCTACTTCATAATGGGATGGGGCCAATTAATCTTACTTTCAAAACTCATATGGTGGCAAGGATTGATACATATTGTACATATGGACACAATACAGAGGATTGATAGCAAGGTAAACAAATTCTGCTAGTAGGAGAGATGGCGATAGTCTAGAATCTTTCTCATTGGATCTTTCTCATTCCTCACATTCTACATTGCCCAAACTTTTTTAATTGTCTGAAAATTGAAGCTTTCAATTTTATCCAAACCATGTAAGGAGAACTTGACCTAATTTCAATTTTTATAATCTACATGGAAGGATATGTCAATTTATAGATAGGGCAATTTAATTTATAGACAGGGCAATTTTTAGCTGTAGGATAGTTATCAACCTAATCCTTCGCATATCAAGACAATCTAATTTATAGACAGGGAAATGAATTGGTTGACATCCATACAGGGCAATTTATAAACCTCTACAATTAAAGGCATCGCAATACCGTATTATTAAGTATCCCAAGGCATTTTTATTTGGAAATTGGTTTACAAATTATAAATATGCAGGTTTGATATACTTAGCCGAATTTTCGGACCCATCTTTCATCACATTCGCTGGGTAAATTAAATGCTAATTTGCTAGTTTATGATTCCTTGGATCACTGTCATATTGTTCCTGAGTTAGTGTTTGATAAATATCTTAAGCATATCTTGGTTACTTGATCACTATTATTACCATCACACTTTGAATTTGTCTCACTGTTGTTCATACTCTCTTACATAGAGCAGACCTCTGTTTGTGGTTCACTCCTTCATTGGCACCATATTGAGATCACTTTAATACTCATTTTGTGGACTAAGGAATCACTATTGTCACTGTTCTGATTGAGTATCAGTCTTTTCATTAGCTTCTAATTCCAAGAATAAGTTACAACCAAATTGCATCTCTCTTCTAGTTAGTGGTTGCAAATATCATTGTTGTAACTTGGAATGACTTATTATGTTTGAAGGACTCAAAGGTAGCATTGACACAATATCCTAACGTCATTAGTAAACATGTTTACCTGCTTACTGCTGATACGATTATGATCTTTGCATATCAAATTGGATCTTGTAACAAGTATTGAGGTACCCAATCAAATCGCATCCCTTGTGGACATATTCATTGAGTAAGTAATAGTGGAATTGGATTGGCACTTAGCGTATTTGTACCCATTGCTGATTGGTTGTTCTAAACCTAAGACTGAGGCTTGATTTTACAGATCCTAATCTATGCAAAGAACATAATTCACTATTGAGAGCTGCTAAGATATTTTGAGATAAATCTGAGTTTGATTCACAATGATTTTATTTCCCTTTGTTACCATTTGGTTACTGTTGTAATAGGTATTCATTTGCTTCATTCTTGGCAATACTTGTGGAGCATATTGCTTGATTACTACTTTGTCAACTAAGACATCCTGATTAAATAACACTATAAAAAATTCATGCTACGTGACAGCCTCCTAATCTACTGTTTTGCATGCCCTTGATCTCACATTTGGGATTGTTTGGTGCCTCTAACAAATTCATATTGATTGCAAATTATCCTTTGGTTGAGATATGACTTAATTGCTTTGAGAGATCGAAGGCTTATCTCCTAAGAGGCCTAATTCGGTAGTGACAGGTTGGGAAGGAAGTTCATAGTTGTGGGGATTCACTTTTCTTCTAGAATGCAAGCATTTTGAAGCAACCAAACTCCCCAACAAATCAAATAGGGGGTCAATATGTGGCCTCTAAGATCACTACAAGAAAATAACTCATGTAAACATTCAACCATAGTTCCTTTTACCCATAAATTCCTCAAGTTAAAATGAAGCTGGATATCCCTCCATACATGTTGTCAATAAGAGTGAGAACGGAATAAGTGATAATTGGTTATAAATTCAACACTTCACTACAAATTGTTTTTTGGAACTACGTGAAAAATGTTGTCTCTTGACAAATTCACTACAGAACTAACAAGGTAGCAAGCTGCAAGACAAACTTGTTCAAATGGGCACCTTAAATACCTCAAAGGCTCATTCCCTTGCCGCAAAGAAAAGTACAAATGATTCAACAACCAACTTTCTATGTTGGAAGTTTGAGGGACCCCATTGCACTTGGGATCAAGCATCCCAGCCAATCTGGAATTTATAATCTTAAGGGGGGGGGCATATTGGACTATCGCCAAACTATGAAAGTAAAAATTTGGTTGTTAAAGGATTTTTTTGGAAGGACTTGTGCAATCCAGTACGTACAACAATAAAATGCGATCAAGAAGAGGAGCATAGAGGGTAGGAGGTTTAAGGAGGGATTTGAACTTGAAAGGCATGCTAGCATCCTTTATACCATACAAATAGAACATCCTTCCTAAAGAGGTGGTTAATTGGTTGTGATACTTATGTTAAACCCTCAACAAAATGGTGAATAGCCCCAACTCAACCAAGGAAAGAATGACAACATTTCACCTAGTTGCATATCAAGGATAGCCTTTAACTTCGTTGGATCAATCTCAATGCCACAATAATAAATGATGCAGCTAAGTATTTTTCCAAATGTGACTCCAAATACACACTTGGTGGGGTTAAGGAAAATGTGATATTGCCTTAATATCTCAAATATGATCCTCAAATTATTGACATGGTATAATCTAAAAATAGATTTTCCAGATATGATCTGCTCTCTATTTTGTAACTAAAATTGAAAATACAAGATAAGAAATTTATGGAAGATGGAACAAGCCCTGCAGCCTTCACAAATGTGTATGTAGCAATCATATAAGTTTGAATGACCTAGTTGAGTGCTTTTAATTACCAATATCAGCTCAAATTTCTCTCAACCAATGACAAATACATTTGTATTTCCTTCCCAAGGTAAATGTGTTGCAACTGCCTTTCTTCATCTAACCAAAATCAATCTAGCAACATAAATCATACAGGTTTAGAGTTCAAACATAAATCATATTCACACTTTTCTATTTGTTCTAGAACAAGTTTTGAAGCTTCAAAATATCAATATTAGAGTTTATTAAAAACATGTTCTTTTGGAGTATTTCGAGTTTCTAAGTTTTGTTTCAATTTGGTCTTCTGCTATGGGAAGTAGGGTTTGGTTCTTCACTAGTTGTCAAGGATATTTTTACCAAAACTACCACCACTAAAACACCCATGACATGGTTTGAAATTGTAGTGATTCCCATCTCTTCTAGGCGCATTTTCTTGACATGCCAAAGTAAATTGGGATTTTGGAAACCCTACAACGTTCTTGGTATCGAAAAATATGGTCAAATCCTCTCTTTTCATATGGTTTAGTAATGATAATAATTCAAGAAGAAGCTCCAACAGAGCTCGCCACCATAAAAATCGTTATTTTGGATCGTAATGAGATTGTGTATATGAATCAGATTGACTTGTTTCTTTGAGCGATGACAAGTTTTCCCCTAAAGAATTTACTTGCTTCGCAACATGCAAAAGGGAAAAAGCAAAGTGATAGAGGGAAGCCCTATTTACAATGGGTCAACCTAAGAGCACCTACATCGAGAATAGATTCACAAAGGGGTTACATCGAGAATAGATTCAGAAAGGGGTTCACTGCTTCTTCTTAGTGGGAAACTAAGAAGAAAACTCATTAATCCAATATTCAAGCTCATTAAGACTCATTAATCCAAAATTCACTGCATTCAAACACATTAATCCAAAATTCAAGCTCAATGGGAAACTATTTAGGGCTCGGTACTCACAGATTTGGGAGGCATTGGCTCCTCTCAGAGTTTCTCTGCTCGACCTCCTTGTCCCCTACACGACCTCAATCCAACTCTGCTATGCTTAGTATCCACAGGCCCAAATCGCTTCTCCGGCCGAGATGATCTGCTCACAACTCACTCAGCAAATCAATGGCGCAACTCTGCTCAGAATCTGTGGGCCAAAATCGTCATTGCTTTCTTATTGGGTTGTTTGCTCAGTCTCTAGCCGGGATGCTCTACTCAGTACAACTCACCCATGAACACGACGTTGGGTGCACAGGCGGGAGTTTGAAAGGTAAGTCTTCTTTGTGATTTTTTTTTGTTATATATATATAATATGTGATTTTTTAATTTGTTAGATTTTGTTATTTTTATATAATATATATATATGTGTGTGATCTTTTTATTTGTTATATTATATGTATATATATATAACAAATAAAAAATCACACACACATATATATATGATTTTTTTTTTCAATATATATATATATATAACAAAAAAGACTCACCTTTCATCCTCCCACCCTTATATATATATATATATATATTGTAAAAAATTTAAATTTAAAATAGGATTTTATTTAAAAAATTGATAAAAAAAATTTACTTAAAAATTTAATAACGATGTAAGTGATGATGACGTTGATGAAATCAATGTTGATGATGATCATCATCATCACCATCACCACCATCCCAATCATCATCATCATTGTCATCATCATTAGCATCATCATCAACATCATCATCATCATTGTCATCATAAGCATCATCATCAATGTCGTCATCATCATAAAAAACACCATCGTCATCGTCGTCATCATCATCATCATCACCGTATTCATTTTCATCATCATCATCATCATCATCATCATGATCGGGATCATCATCATCATGGTCATGATCATCCTCATCATCGCCATCCCCATCATAACCGTCATCATCACAATCATCATAAACAACAACATCAACATTGTCACCATCATCATCATCAACGTCGATGCCATCACTAATCATCATCAAAATCATCATAAACAACAACATCATCATCATCATATTCATTGTCATCAACATTCAGAACATCATCGTCATCATAAGTGTCATCATCATGGCCATCATCGTTGTCATCACAACCATCATAGTCGTCATACATATGATCATCGTCATCATCATCATCATCACCATCTTCACTATCGTCATCATCGCCATCATCGTCATCATCATAATCATCATCATCGTATTCATTTTCATCATCATCATCATCATGATCGGGATCATCATCGTCATGGTCATGATCATCCTCATCATCACCATCCCCATCATAATCGTCATCATCACAATCATCATAAACAACAACATCAATGTCATCACCATCATCATCATCAACGTCGATGCCATCACTAATCATCATCAAAATCATCATAAACAACAACATCGTCGTCATCATCATGATATTCATTGTGATCAACATCAAGAACATCATCATCATGGTCATCGTCGTTGTCATCACAACCGTCATAGTCGTCATACATATGATCATCGTCATCATCATCATCATCACCATCTTCACTATCATCATCATCGCCATCATCATCATCATCATAATCAGCATCATCGTATTCATTTTCATCATCATCATCATGATCAGGATCATCATCATCATAGTCATGATCATCCTCATCATCACCATCCCCATCATAATCGTCATCATCACAATCATCATAAACAACAACATCAATGTCGTCATCATCATCATTGTCATTGTCATCATCATCATAAGCATCATGATTAACGTTGTCATCGTCATTAATCATCATCAAAGCCATCATCATCATAAGCATCATCATTAACATCGTCGTTGTCATTAATCAACGTCATCGTCATAAACAACACCATTTTTATCGTCTTCGTCATGATGATGATGATGATGATGATGGTGGTGGTGGTGGTGGTGATGACGGCAATGATGATGATGATGATGATGATGATGATGACAATGATGATGAGGAGGAGGAGGAGGATGAAGAGATGATGATGATGATGATGATGATGAAGATGATGATGATGTTGATGATGGTGGTGGTGATGACGACGACAACGTCAATGATGATGCTGATGATAATGGTGATGATGACGATGATGATCATGATGATGAGGATGATGAAGATGACGATGATGATGATGATGATATTTGAACCTGTTAGATGATGATGATGATGATGCAGGAAGATGATGATGATGATGATGATGAGGATGATGACGATGATGATGGCAATGATGATGATGATGGTGGCCGTGATGACGATGATGAACATGATGTTGATGATGATGATGATGATGAAGATGATGATGATGAAGATATCAATGAAGAAGAAAAAGATGATGATGATGGAGAGGTTGATGAGCAAGAGGGTGATGACGACGACGATGATGATGATGATGATGTTTTAGTCTTGATAATTGTGCATTTTTCTACTAAGCTTCTCTCTGTTTCGAGAATAATTTAATATTATCTACTAAACAAGGCCAACCACTTGAAGGTGGAAGCTCTTATGGCCCCTCCCCCCCTCACATCACTCTCAATTTCCCATAACCCGATAAAAATATCTATGTACAAAAAAATTAAATGTATTTTTTGTCATACTCTATAACAAGCAATGTTTCTAATTATAACATACAGGAAAATGGAAACTCACTAAGAAACAGTTAATTTATTATTACTGCATACCTCGTAAAATTCAATGGTCTTCATCATCTTCTTCATCTGAGTCATCGTCTATACTATCATCCGATGATCCAGATTCAACATTGTAAGGATTCATGGCCATATCATCATCGTCGTCGATGTCAGTTACGATCATAATGTCAGCATCGATATCATCTTCATGGAGTACATTGTCTGATACATCATTTGATTCAAGAAGTTCTTCGACATCTTCTTCTGGAACATGATCATCTAACTCATGTTGATCATGATCATATTCAACGACGTCTTCTTCTTCGAGAACTTCTTCATTACCTTCATCTACGTTATACTTTATCGGCCTTCCCCTTGTATCGTGTCTCACAACAAATGACCAACCCGCTCTACCTGGAACCTCAGAGTAAAATAGTTGTTCACATTGGGTTGGAAGAACATAGGGCTCCGTTCCTGGCTCAAACAACCTTGTATTTACCATGGTAAATCCATCATCATGTTCAATAATTGTTTTATCGGGATCAGGTTGATTCAATCGACACCTATACCATTTGAAAACGAACAGAATTACCTTGAAGGAATTAAATTCACACTGAAAAATGTCTTCCAGATACCCATAGTATCGATTTTCAGAGAGTTCTAGATGTCTATCACTTATAGAAGAAACATTGGTCACCTCAAAGACTGCAGATATCGCACAATTAGATGTTTTCTTTGTTTCATCCAACTTTTTGATGCGATATCTACATCCATTGCACCACATAGCCTTATGGTGTTTTACCTACAACAAGCCATATAGGAAAAGATTACATACTAATCCAATATTTATGATTAACTAGTGCATGTTTATAATGCCATACAAGGAAAAAAATCAGCGTGACATACAACGACATTATTTTTTACAAAAAAAAAATAGTGTGGATGATTAATATGCTTACATGCTTATCTTTTAAACCTCTTGCTAAATCGATTTCCCTTTGTGTTAGATTGGTGTCTCCATTGCGATGTGCAGCTTTAACCAATGAAGCCACACCTTCCCATTATATTCCATGACCAGATTGTTCACATCGTTCGATCCATACCTTCATCCAGTCAAGATTGTTTGCAATGTATAAATGAATTGCATCCCACTCTCGACCAACTATTTGATGACAATAAAATTAAAATTCAATACAAATGTATAGTAACTTAACAAAGTATATTACACTCTAAATTGATGCAAAATACTGAATATAAAAATAGAATATGTATGATATTATATATACACAAAAATCACCAGTCAAATGTGTTATATTAACTTTCACCTTCCTCGATCTACCTTTCCCCTTCAGGTACTCCCCTTCGAAACTCTTATTGGATTCTGGATCACAAATGCGACGTAAATTGAGCTTTGATGCTAATTTAGGAATATATTCACTAATATACAACATGTTTTGGTATACCATATATCCCTCCATCATAGAACCCTCAACATATGCTCATTGTTTGACCAAACCCTTCATAAATTTCAAGTGCCTCTCAACCATCCACATGGACCTTGAGTGCGTAGGTCCACACAGTTCAATCTCCTCAATTTCGTGTATGAGGTAGTGTTCTTGTGCATTGAAAAATGCCGAAGGTATATGCTTCTGCATTTCACACATGAGACGAGGAATTTCTCTCCTCCAATACTTTATGTCTTCTTTATGGAATTATTTAGATGACAACCATCTACAAGTGTCATGACAACCAAATCAAGACATTAAAGGAAAAAAAACATTATATTACGTAACATGAATTACAGAACGAAAATCAAATATAAGTTCTATGTTGAATTAAACAAACACTCAGCACATGGAAAAAATCACCACTTACCTCATGTATTTCCTGAGACTATATATTATTTGCTTGACATTGTTGTCGAAGTTGTCCGGGATAGAGAGAGGTAGAACATACTGTAACAATAATATACAAATCGTTTCATTTTATCAACAAAGAGTAGACAAACAAAAATATACCAACCATATTCACTGGAATATGAAAAAAATATAATTAAATCCATACCATAATAATTACCTTCATGAAGACATGCCAATCATGAGTTTTCACCCCCGCGAAATCACCTTTCTTTGTTATGATATTCTTCATGTTCGCACAAAATCCGGTGGGAAATTTAATTTTTCGAATGACTTCTTTTACAACATTACTTTGATGGTCCGTTAACATCCATTGAAGTGAGTTTATATTAATTTTCTCTCCATTGCTATGAAATTGAATGACATCTTTCATTGCATGGTTGCTATCTTGAATGTCTTTGCAAATTTTGACAATTTTTTCTTTGTCACTCCTTCCATCCAATATTCACCATAATGTTTCGCTCACATTCTTTCTGATATGCATTGTATCAAATAGATGAGAAATTTGTAGGTGCTCATAGTAGAGAAACCTACTAAATTGTCTAGGATAACTTTTCATTCCTCGTGGAATCCCATTAATGCCTTCATGATCACATGAACGAAAATCATGAAATTACATAAATCAATGTCAATTACAGTAAACAACACAAAATATAAAAAAATACAATATAACATATCATATACGATGATTCATTATACGTACCTTGACGATTTCTATTATATTGCAACTTCCATAGGTGAGGTGTCATTCTCTGCAGTTTTAATGCAGTCTCTTGCTTGCCATTGAACGGATGTTTTTTGGTAGTTCGATACATGTGATTATTAGAGAGGAAGTGCCTATACTCATCAAACACCTCCTTTCCTAAGCTTTTTGAACGACGAGATTTGATCTTAGGACCAGAAACTGGACATGCAAATTTCCCCTTTTTCTGAAGACCTACATAAAGATATGGAATATCTATGTCAATTATAATTATATACAAAATGACTGGATCATTTAAAAAAATATGCGTGCATAGTATATTAACTAGTAGTTCGTATAATTTTTTGCAAATAAAGTGGAACTTATAATTACATACCACAAAAATGGGTTAACCCTGGGGCATCGTGTATTGTCCATACAAGCATTGCATGGAATTGAAATTTCCGTTGTCGTATTGGTCTAGATACATCATACATAGTGATGCCATTCCATAACTTCAGTAGTTTGTCAATAAGAGGTTTGATATATACATTCATATCTTTGACTTGGTACTTACCTGATTGATTTGAACATATAAAAAATATAATTATGAGATGTACCATTTAGATTATATATATTAAACCATATTGCACAATAGAAAAACATTAAATATATATATGACATTATGCGACAAAAATACGACAAATGAGATACCACTACATTAAAAAAAAACTGCAGGGTTCGTACCTGGAACAATCATCGACAACATTATGTGCTCCCTCTTTATTGTCAACCATGGAGGAATGTTGTTTTTGATAACAAAAATAGGCCACACCGAGTAAACGGATCTCATCTTTGCAAATGGATTGACACCATTTGCTGCCAAAGAAATCCTAAGATTACGAGGTTCTTCTTTAAAGTGAGGCCATTTTTCCTCCATATCTCTAAATGCAGACCCATCTGCAGACATCCGAATAATGTAGTCTTGAATTTTGCTCCGTGCATGGTAATCCATAAACTGCACTATGATTTTCACCTGAACAGTCGTTGCAAACATAGAATAATGGGAATATAACGTAGAACCTTGCGAGGCACCTTTTTAGTTACTTGATCTGTGCGATATCTACTGATATGACATTCAGGACATTCTGTTGCAAATTCATGTTGATTGTAATATAGAACATGGTCATCAGGGCATGCATGAATTGTTTCATACTGCATTCCAATTTCTTTCATGATGGCAGATAAATCTCGATATGTGCGAGGTAAAATATTTGACGGTGGTAACAAATATTCAACTATCATGCTACAACAAATTAAAATAAAAATCTAGTTAATATAATATAGAAATAATCTTAATGAAACAAATTTCATCCGTAATAATTTGACTTATATATGAATTAACAATAAAATACACAATCATATACATTTTGTGATGGAATATATTACATACCTTAACATCTGTGTGACTGATATGTTTGAAAGACTATTCATAACCTTCAAGTTCATTATCAACAATATAGCAGAGAGAAGATTTGTCTTGGAGCCCTCATAAAGGGGTTCGTATGCCTTATCAAGAAGAGGTATATCATGAATATCATCAAAATGTTCATCATTTTCATGATCATCATCATCATCATCATCCATTCCAACATTAAATGAATCATGGATCAAAGTATTTGTAACATCATCTTCAACTATGTTATCAGTATGATCATCTTCTTCAATGTGATCATTAACTTGTTCTCCATTAATATTCATAGCTCCATGTTCCTCCGGTAGTTGTTCTGGAAGCACTTCCTCTGGACGATATGCCGTAGGATGTCTTTCCTTTATAATTACATGAAACAATCAATAGATAAAAGTTAATATAAGAAATTCAAACGCAAAATGTAAACATTTATGTGCTGCATTTAAAATGTAACAAATTTTGTACTGTTGGGATGAAAAGAACAACGACCAATTGTACTGTTGGGATGAAAAGAACAACGACCAATTGTACTGTTGGTCAAATAGGTGCATCCAAACTATCCAAGAGACATAATAATTGACCCAATTACTGAGCAAAGCTACTCAAAATTTCTGATACTGTCCACTAAGGTAAGATAAACGATGCTATGGTTTCTATAGAGAAAATATAAGAGAAATTACAACATGCCAACATAGTCGTTATTTCTATTATCATGATGGAAAGTGTCACAAATCTAGAGAGTTAAGTGCTTTCCCCAGTGAGTGGGTTAGTCTCACTAATGAACAAATAAATTAGTTATTCTACTATACCCTAGATTCAACATGCACAAAAGAAAAAAAATTATAATAGATGTTAAATATTAAAATAATATTTATTATCCATGTTAGTCCCCATCTATTGAAACCACGATCAATAGATATATAAGTAAATATAAGAAATATTAAAATAATACATAAATTTACAAAAGCAATCAAAATAAAAACATATATAATGCAAAACTTACAAATGGATGGTATTCATGTCCCCCCTCAGCGTGCCCATGCTCCCTACAATGTTTTGTGGTTGTTGTGATCAAAATTCTTCTCCTCTTAAAGCCCCTGCATTGACTACATGGACAATAGCATTTCCCATTACCCCTTCTTTCAACTCCTTCCCACAATCTAGCAAGCAATTGTCAATTTTGTTCGTCTGGATCAAGAATATTACTAGTTGACATTTTATCATAAAGAGCTTGAATGAAGATTATCAATCTTAGAAAATGAAGCTCCACACTTCGCTCGCTTGAATCACAAAAACAATGGAAATAATGAAAAACAGTCCGTCAAAAAACAGTCCGCCGAATAAAAAAACCTCTGCAAACCGTCGCTTGTATGGCAAACATGTCGGAATGTTTCAATATTTATAGAATTTAAAAGTCATTGGTCCATCGGATATCCGACGACTTGAACCTAGTTACCGTTGGTGAATTGGCGTCGGATATCCGACATCCTCGAGTTTCAAAAGGCATCGGATTTCCGACGACCCAGGGCTTAACATGAGTCGGATATCCACAGAGCCACAAGGCCGTTGGATATTCCAAGGGTCTCATCGGATATCCACATAGTTGTCGGATATTCGACAGATCCTTCCATCAATTTAAAAAAAAATCAAAATTTGTAATTTTTAAGGTGAAATCCAACGACACAATCCTTTTCGTCGGAGGTCGTTGTATTTTCTCGTCGGATTTTGGGTTCAAATATTGTAGTGTGTGGTGGATCTATAGCTTCATTTGGATCTTCCACCTCACGTTCTCCATAATATTATGGATTTACTTCATTCATTGTTGTATCTCGATCCTTGGGTGCTTCTGGTTCTTCAATGTCTTCAACAGGTATCTTCCTGGATCTGTGATATGCTGAGTCTTCGTCAAATGTTACATCTCTGCTGATGTCGATCTTCTTGAACCATGGGAAATATATTATGAAATCCTTTGAGCTTTCACTATATCCCACAAATATACCCTTCTTTCCTGAAGGATCTAACTCTGTCCTCTTCTCTTTCGGAATGTGTATGTACACGGGGAAACCAAATATTCTGAGATGGTTGACTTTTGGTTTCTTGCCGAAGAAAGCTTCTTCTGGTGTTTTGTTGTCAAGTACTCTATGTGGAGTACGATTTTGTACATACACAGCTGTCCTAGAATATTTTTCCCATATATGCATAGGAAGCTCTTGGTCAAGTAGGAAGATCTTGGTCATGCAACATTGCCCTTGCTGCTTCCATAATTGTTCTATTCTTCCATTCTGCAACTCCATTCTGTTGTGGATTATATGGAGTGGTCAACTCCCTCTTAATCCATGAATCTCTACATAATTTCTTGAAGTCTTCTTATGTGAATTCTCCGCCATTGTTTGACCGAAAAGTATTTATTTTCTTCTTTGTTTGGTTCTCGATCAAGGCTTTGAATTCCTTGAACTTACTGAATACTTCATCCTTTTTCTTCAAGAAATATATCCAAGTCTTCCTAGAAAAATCATCAATGAAAAAAACATAATATACATACCCACTCAATGAACTGGGTGACATCAGATCGCATACATCAAAGTGGATGATTTCCAAGATTCCTTTTGCCTTGCTCTCGCTACTTGGAAATGTCTTTGTTGTATTCTTTCCCTTAGCACAACCTTTGCAAATGCCTCCCTCTTTCTCTCCAATCACTACTACATCATTTATGGTCTTTCCCTTTGGCCACATAAGAACTTGGCCATCTATAAATGCAACCCTCATTCCTTTTGCATCTAATGCAGATATGGAGAGAAGGTTCTTCTTTAGTCCTGGTACATACAGGGCATCTTTCATCTTCATAGACTTTCCAGATTCTAATTTATAAGAAGCTTCACCACTTCCTTTTATGGGATACTGGTAGTCATCCCCAAGTTTCACCTTGTGGGGTGACTCATGTTCATATAGGTTCATAAAGGATTCCTTGAATCCTGTCATATGCTTGGAAGCCCCACTATCTATAAGACAATCATTGCTTCCATGTGTAATAGTCCTTGTGAGAGCGGAGATCAGAACATACTCTTCATCACTTGAAGAATCTTCACTTTCTTCTATGGCTCTCTTCCTAGGAGGTTCATCATCCTCTATAGTGTGAGCATGATGTCTTCTTTTGTTGTTCTTCTTCTTGTGAGAGCCACTTTTCTTTCTAGGACAATCCCTAGAGTAGTGTCCCTTCTCATCACGTGTATAGCATCGAACGGTGGATACATCTCTTCAGGATTTAAAGTTACCCCTCTGATTCTGGTCGTGGTGTTTTTCTTTCTTATTGTGGTGGTGTGCCCTCTTGTTATCATTCCTCTTGGAGTGTGTTGTGAGAGCTTGGTCTTCATTACCCATCTTCCCTTCTCGAGCTATGAGTCAAGATTCTTCTTGTGAGCATTCCTCCCACAGCCTACTGAATGTGATGAGCTTCTTTCTAGCACAAATTCCTTGAATGAAGGAATCCCATGACCTAGGGAGACCATTCAAGGTGGTCATCACAATTTCTCCATTCTCTATATTTTCTTCCACGGCTTCAAGTTGTTCCTTGATTTGAGAAACCCTTGTGAAGTAAGACTGGATGGTTTCTGCATTTTGTATCTTCACATTCTTCAATTGGTTTTGCAAAGTCATCTTCTGATTTATATCCTTTCCTTCAAATAGCTTGGTCAAGGAATCAAACATCTCCTTGGGTGTATTTAGAGATGACAAATGTGGTATAAGATGGTCTTTGATAGAATCTGCAATAATCCTCTTGGCCTTGACTAAGTTCTTCTTATGTAAGGCCTTAGCCTCATCTCCCTCTGGAACTGGAACCTCTTCACTTATGTAGGTGTCCGATTCATTCTCTTCTAGGATTAACCCAATCCTATAATTCCATGCTCGGAAGTTATCATCCCCTTCAAGCTTATCCTCAAGCTTGGTGTGGTGAGACATTTTAATGAGTACTTCAAATGGAAATAGAAAAGTTTTAGGTCTTACCACTTGATTGCTGAAACTGGATCTGGAGCTAGCTAGGGTTTGACAGAGAAACCCTAAAAATTCAAACTTGGAATTTGAAACTTCTATCTAGATAGGAAGATGTAATTGAATGAGGCGAGCAAGCTGTTGTGCTTGGATTTTGAAAATTCCAAAAATTGACCCCTCAAAAGTGACCTGCGAATTTTGGGTCTGCGGTTACTGTCAAATTCTGGTTTTCTGGGTTTTCCGGTTTTTCTGGTCCAAAAGTCAAATTAGGGTTTGACTTTCCCGAATATTCACCCAACCAAAAATTACGATCTTGGTCTCTAAATTTTGATTTTGATGGGAGAACAATCATGTGCTGAGATCACTCCAAAATTCCTCTTTTGTGAAAAGCCCTAATTTCCCGAGGCCAAAAATGAAAATGCTCATAATCTAATTCTGTTTCGACAGAAAGATGCGCCTTCCTTAGGTGAGTTATCCTAGCCTCCTTTTGATGATGATATGTGGAGAGAAACCCAAAAATTAAGAATCCCTAGCTTCTGCAGCTGCATAGTGTCTTCTTCTCAGGTTAGCTCTAATACCATGTTAGATTTTCATCATTTAATTCAATATGATCTAGGATCTTATCTGAGAGAATAACAAGCACATCAAATCAAACACAAGAGACAAGAGACACAAAGAGTTTCATCGAAGAAACCATAAAGGAGAAAACCCCGCAACTTCCTCAGAGATAGAATGAGCAACGAATACAAAACCCCAAAACAAAGAGATGGTCTTCAGCAGCTTCCTCCTCCTCCACTCGTGTGAACTTCTCTCTCTCTCACTAATGCGCAATGAGTGAGTGAGTGAATGAACAAATAGAGAGAATGCTCCTCTCTATTTATACTTTACCTTCACTTGAATTTTTACCTTAACTGGGCCAAATTCTCCTAGGAGAGTCTAATAACCCATTACCACTTGACTTTGGGCCAACCCCTATAGGGGAGTCTAATAACCCTATCAAATACAATAATGACTTTCCCGATCAGAGAAATAAAACCTCTCCGTAGGAAGTACAATGGCGTATGAATACAATATAAAATATACAGGTGAATATCATACGAAGTTACAAATACATTAACAAAAAGTACCTCATTATATTATGCACCAACATAGATCTATCTTAAACTCTAAGAAACGAGAGGGATTCAACTTTTTTAGGTGTAAATTTTTTCTTGATGTGTAAAAAATTTAAGATTAAAAATGTTTACACCTCAATAAATTGGATCCCTCGATGCTTAATAGATCTAAATTTAAGATGAATCTATACTGGTGAAAGATGAAGAAGAAGGACGAATTCTTCAATTTACATCTTCAAAAATTCACAACAATTCTTTTTTTTACTTTGATAATGATGTTGATAATTCAGATCAATTGTTTTATAATAAAGATGTTGTTGTCCACAATGGTTATGAAACATATGATATTCTATATCTTGTCCAATAAAGACAATCAAATGGTTGTTATACATATGTTGTTGATGGAGAAATTGATCCAACAACTAGAAAGGCTTGTAGTCCACCCATTTATGACATATATGATGAACATGATGATGTTGATTTCCAACAGCAAGAGGGATATATTTCTTTGTCTTTGTGTGCAAATATCTTGAGTAGTAATCAACCCATATACGATAGTTATGACTCAGATTCAGAGCATGAAACTGGAAACCAAATGTCTGAAGCGCTATCTTCAAATAAATTTGCAACCATTAAGAAAAAGAGTTTCAATAAAAAAATTGATATCTCTGGTTTTTGAAACTACTAATCATGAAGGTTTTGTGACTCGCATTCTTGAATACCAAAGCATCGAAGAAAAATCCAAGAAGCATATGGCAATCAAAATTCTTGAATAAATTGAGCTTGTTGTCGACAAGAAGGTTGTGTTTCATACTTTGCATGATCTTGTAGCAGCCTATTTCCAAGTTTCAAGTGTTTCAAACATTAAGCTCGTCCAAACCTTGAAGGAGTTGGTCACACGGGAAGATGGGTTAAAGGAAAATTCACTGCATCCAAAGCTTTAAGGACCATGTCATGTGGGAAGAAGAGATTAATGGCATAAAATCCATAATTTTCTAAAGGGTGGAACAAAATCTCACCACTAAGATAGGTAATATGGGGAAAATAAGATGTTATTACACGGCTTATGAGGTTACAACTCGGTTGACTTCAATTTTATTGTAACTTATGGTTAAGTTATTGTATATTAGAGATTATAAGTTGTTGTGTGCCACATCTCTCAATCAATGTGGGATTATTTTTTGTATAGAGGGGTTTTTATGTCATAAAAACAATTCCAAGCTACACAAATGTTAGGTATATCCAACTTAGTAATGGGCATTTTTTAGGAAGGCATGTGAAAGGGGTTTCTTGCATTTTTTATTTTACTTTGAAGGAGTATTGGCCACTCTTGAAAACCTTTCCATTGCTATCTTCTTTTCCCTTTTCAACCTTCACCAAAGGCGTATTTGATAATATCTTACTTAGAATCTTACCCATGCCATCATCGTCATTTCCTATCCCATCCAGGCTTCTAGAAATACTATCTTGCAACTCTTCTTCATATCTAGACATCAAGGGATTTTCATCTTCCATGTTTTCATAATGATCTGCAGGGAATTCATATGAGATGCAACAAGGGATTCCCAAACCCCAAATCCACCCAATACATCAACCACAACTAATGCATTATCACTGGCCTTCCCGGAAATTGAGAAAAATGGGTTGTCAAACGTTTTCCTATCAATATCCTACCTATCAATATCCCTTTTCATCACAAGGATGTCTATGGATTTTTTCATAAGAATGCCTAGACAACCATATGTGCACAATATTGTTGAGTCATGGGATTGTCTTCACATGGAAAACGTTTACCTCCATGAAACCAACTACTCAGGAATTTATCATGCACTATGAACCTTGTGAAAAAATTCTCTACTTATTCTAAAGACAAAGAAATGTAGAGTTAAAGAAACAAAAAAACTCAAGAAGGCACACAAGAAGAGAATTTCTTAAAACACATACTTGTACACTTTCTTCATTTATTTTCTTTTATAATGAATAGATATTTCAGGAAATTGTTGTTTATTCCCAAAAGCAAAGAATAAATTTGGCAATTCCCTGTACATTTCATTTACAAATGGAATTTACTACTTTTACATTGTGATTAGTGATTGTGATGCTCTAACACCAGTACATACACGGCTCGTATGTCACATTCCTTTGCAAGGTGGGTTCAATACATTAACTATTGGGAAAGGATTGAGTTGTCTGAATTGTAGGTAGACTCTATTTTTCTCGATATCTAGGTTGCAAGTGGACTCGATGGATCTCTATTGATTATCTGGATCTCTAGGTTGCAGGTGGAATTGGTGGGCCTCTATTTGTTAGGACTCCTTCATAATAATTTTGATACATCGTCGAGAAATCATTGTAATCATTGTGATTGTGGATTTAATTGTTTTACTCTTGATTATTTTCATTTGTTATACTTTATGGTTTTCTTTTCTTCCTATTATTTTTTTCTCAATTCCTCTTCTATTCTTAGTTCCATCTTTTTTTTGGTCTCCTCTTGCATTATGTATTTTTGTGCTTCGTTTGCTATCTTGAGATTTAGCTTTGGCTATGGAATCTTCTTGCGTTTTCTAGTTCTTATCATCTTATTTGCCCTTAACCTCTTATCCATCCAAGTTTTGTTTTTGTTTTTATTTAGCTTTTTTTTAGCCTTTTTTAAAACTTTAGCCTTAGCAAGTTGTCATTGATGTCAAGGGTCTAGTGCCAAGAAAAGGTAAAAGGACAAGAAAGGGATAATTTCAAAGGTCAATCACATCTTTAGTAAGGGAAGCAAATCATCTACAATATGCAACAAATCATCATCCATGTGATAAATAAAGTATGTGCAAGTTTATGGATAGAAATCCCCTCATATGGGTATCAAAGCCCCTCTTCATGTGTACAAAAATCCTTGTTTATTTAGAAGATTTTGTATGAAAGTGGTCCTATATTGGTTAAGGGACATTATGGAGCACATAAATATATGTGAAATTCCCCTGCATTATGTATTTCTCTCACTTCTAGTTTGGCCTCATGAAAAGTTAGACATCTCCTTGCAAGGGTATAAATACACCTTCATTTTACCTCATTTCATCATCAACTCAAACAACTTTCTTATGGGAAATATACAGAAGCTCAAGGACCTTTTTTTGCAAGTTTTTATCAAGGTTTTATAAGGTTATTTTATCTCTCTTGGGTACGCTATCCTTGCATGAGGACTCTCTCTAGAATGCGAAGTTGTAAAGGTAACCTAGACTTAGGGTTTTGGCATGCATAAGATTCACAGCAACTTGCATAACTTTCTCGTACAGTATCAGAATCACACCAGATCCAGATACCTTATCTGGTCCCGGCTAAAAACTTTTTAACTCACCTTCGTCAATTCCTTTCGATCTCATCGCTCACTTTGGATCGGGCTATTTGGTCACCAAAATTCTTATCTTGTTGGAAATATTATTGTAAGTGTTATGTGATACCACACTTAAAAGGAGTATCTCTTTTGTTCTAAGGGTTCGTTATACTATGATAAGGTTTTCTCTCTCTTGTTGAGGTCTTAATCATGACTTAGGGTTTGTGCATGATTTTTGGGAAAAGTACAAATCTTTTGGGATGGATGATTGCACTATACCTTGAAGAGAATTTCGGAATCATAATGTTCATGAGGAGACCCCTTAGACCTGAAATTTCATTATTTTTCTTGGGTTATGTATGACCTATGGTTTCATGACCTAGGGTTTGAGTTTCTGGGCTTGAATTAGGGTTTTACCCTAATCTTTCTACATGAATAATATGGATGATTTGTCCTGGACTTATTGATGACAGTATGGTAGTATGATGATGGTATGATAGTGACAGTGTGTGATTGTTACAGTGATATCTATTGACAGGGACATGGACATGCAATGATTATGACAGGTCTATATTCTCTCATATATATTTATATTCAAGGGGTTGGAGCCTCAGATTCCAGTTGGAGATGGAACATCTAGGGAGTTGTGATCCCTTCAGGTTGGAGCCTAAAATTTAAGGGGTGGGACTCTCCTTCAAGCTTAGCATGTAAATATTGAAACTTTGAAGATAAGTTTCTATGGTTTTGTCCCTGCTGGGTTTCCAGATAAAATCCTTGTGTTATGTGCATTGTTTACTTTTTGTTTATGGTATGTTTATACATGAATGATAAGTAATGATGAATGCTACTAAATGATAATTTAAAGTGAAGGATAAATTGGTTAAAAATTTCCCTATACTGATTCACCCTCCCTCTCAGTATTGGTGATATTTCCAACATAAACCAATATCACTATATATATTAGTTCTCCCTATAACCCCAAACACATGATGTAACTGCCACAATAAAAATTGACCGATAGAAACTGTCTCTAAACCAAGGCTTTTGGAGATGGTTTTTTATAACACTATTAGCTCTGAAAGTTCAATTCTCATTACTTTTAAGGGGGTTTTCAAAACACCACCTTGAAAATAGCTAGGGGTAGTCTTTAAACCCCCGCTAAAGGGGTAAATTGTTGTAGTGAACCCATCCTAGTTCATCGTCAATTTTGTCCTCTTTGAGATCCTTAGGGTTGAGATTTCCCTTGACTAATTCATCCTCCTCTCGCTCAAGTTTTATTAATCCTCAAGTTAATCCTACTCCCAATTTCATTGGAAATAATATGAACACTAATAGAAATCACACACCCAATCTCCCATGCATGGCTACCCTAAATCTCACGGATTTGAATAAGATGACTCACAATCCTATTTAGTGTAACTTTGTTTGGCATCCCATGCCTACCAGGCTTCCTTTAGATATTCCTAAATTTGAAGAATGTGTTGGTGAAGGTCCTTCCAACCATATCATGTATTTTCATCTATGGTGTTCCTAGAATAATAGGCTTGATTATTCAATTCAACCTTTCTTATTTCAAGGCATAGTCACTAAGGAAGCTACAAAATGGTACATAGGTCAATCTGCTAGGTCTTATACATATTTTAATTCTATAGCTAAAGCTTTCCTTGACTTTTTTCAATTATCCATTAGTATGATTAGGGAGTCAAGTTTTTAACTTCTTTTCATCAAAATACTGACACCCATATCACCGACCATATACATGTGTATCATAGTAGGAAAAATTCATGAAATTTAAATTGAATGGTTCCATTATTCTTTATTGGGTTTTTAAATCTCTATTTCTAATTATAGCCAGGGATAATTTTAAGGACCCATACTTATTTAAAAGTGTATAAACCTTGGCGAATCTTACCAATTCTCAAAATGTCAACTATAATATTTGGCGATATTTTTCTAAAATTATTTCAATTCCTAAGGATTTTATATAGTTTATATAATATTTTTTCGATTTTTAGAGTGGAAAACTTTTACCCCATCAAAATTGGGCGAAATGGGGATTCAAAAAATGCAAATTGGTGAATCTTTTTTTGGAAAAAAACATGGAAAAATAGCCCATGGGCTAAATTTCGCCCCTAAATTATCCTTGATTATATCTAAGGACATTTCATAAACCATCTTTCCTTGAACATATGAGGAATTCATATATAATGTGCAACAATTGGATCTGATATACACCCATTCAAACTAATTATACAATGCCATTCATAATGATGCTTAAGTTGATTCTTCTATTCAAGATGAGCCAATCACATCCCATGATGCAGATGGTGTTACTAGTTCTAATGCTCAAACTTCCATTTTGTATGGCCACATGAATTTATCAATGGGTATTATTATGTATCGA
This sequence comes from Larix kaempferi, assembly GCA_027924585.1. Taxonomy (NCBI): domain Eukaryota; kingdom Viridiplantae; phylum Streptophyta; class Pinopsida; order Pinales; family Pinaceae; genus Larix; species Larix kaempferi. The sequence continues at coordinate 413,510 of BSBM01000817.1, read as the reverse complement.
AACCACTATGGTGGATAACTTCCTATGTTTGGCATTCCTTCCTATGGTAAACTTAATATGCTTCACAATCCATATGATATTGCATGCTCATCATTCCATGCTTGTGTAATTACATCATGCTCAAGTCCTTCTTTTGAACCTCTTTCTCATAGCTCTACATGTATTATAATTCCAACATTGTATATGGATCCTTAGCCTCACAACCCATATTATCCATCCCTTAGTCCTACACCAGGTCCCTCGACACTGCAGATTTCATTTTCCCAACCTCAACCAACTTTGGGTTAGATAGTTCTTCCCCAAGAAGGCCACATTTAAGCAGAATAGAATACACCCAACCCTTCAAATGTGTAGAACAATAAAAAGAATAGTTGGAAGAATAATATGCATAACTAGAATTAAGGGGCTAGGGGAAACCTCCCAAATAAAAATGCTAATGCTCGGGTGATCACAATCCCATAAATCTAAATTTGAATCCGAACAACCCACCAAAGGAAGGATAGATTAACCATATGAACACAACATTACCTTGCACAATTTATGGCACATGTGGTTATCATACTCCTCACTTACTTGAAGTGCATTTTTTGCTAGGAATGGTAGCAACCTCTAGTATTGATCCCTCACTGAGGTAGGGGGCACTCAATAGATCCCCCTTACTATTTGTCAATTGACAGTGGTGAAAAATACTTTCACATCATAAGGGTTAGTAACTACCCACCAAGAATTTACCTCCATAATTAACCCTCAAGTGTGTAATCCACCTTCCAACCGGCTTTACTTCACTACTAAGACCTAGTTACCTATACTTACGGGCATTCCTTCCACCTTTCGCGACATGATTTCCATTCGACCTTTTTTTGTAAGGAAATTGGAATATCTTACTCCCCTCCATTGCCTGGCATCACCTTCGATTAAAATAAACACTTCAAAACATGTTTTTCATCCTCCACCCCATTTCAAATACAAGTCATCATTAAGAACTTATTGGTTCATCGATGTGTAGTGGATGAGGATGCCTCTTCGTATACTATAACTCATTCAAACTAGAAACATCTGGCCTCTCCCACTATCATTCCATCAATTACCAAGTTATGATCCTTTCATAAATGACTTTGTCTTACCTTCAAGATCCTACCTAATTTTCCCATTGAATTAGGAAATAAGATCATCTTGGTTGATATCATTGTCATGACTATTTTGGTAGATTAAAATACCCTCCTTGGATGTGATTACATCTATCCCATGAATGTTGTGGTGTCTTCACTCTTTCAACTCATGAAATTCCCTCAAGAATGGTGCAATGTCACCATTTATCAAATTAGATACTATGATCCCCCCTTCATGATTTCAAATGATAAAATATCACCTTTAGCTACTCATATTGTTCCCATGAATTATGTGTACACCCCCACTTGTTATGTAGTGTCCACTCATGTTGAGTGGCAACCCATGCTGTAAAACCATCCCCTCACTGATACAACATAGTGGTTGGGAAAATCCATTCACCCTTGGGGCATAGGCATCTATTCCATCCCCCGTTAATAAAAGGAGTCATGTCTCATCAACTACATTCTTTCTCGATGATGAATAAGTATTTAAGTCCATGGCATCTTTCTCTAGTCACAATGACAACCTCCGGTACGTAGGTCCTCATATAGACTAGTGAAATAGACAAATACTCTTTAGATTTTGTTTCTTATTTACTTCACTGATGCATTGTAATAGTTCACACTAAATCTAGATCCAAAAAATGGGTCCACCATTTCACTTATTAATAAATACATTGAGGTCCTATCATTCATCCACAATCCAAAGTAAAGTTATGCTAATAGAATTCCTCCATTCAGATTTAGCAATACCCAAGCTCTTATTCCTCTACCATCAATAATCCCTTCACTCTTGTACCAATCTTGGAGTTGGGACACACAAGAGTCCAAGGACCCATCCCTAAAGGAACCTTTGTAGCCCATGTAACTACATTAAGTCATCCACAAAGTGTTGTAATTCATCTTTCCATTGGCTAATTAAATATTGATGGTTCTTTTATTCTATCTTGTGCCTTATATGTTAGATTCTAGTTAATGAGTTCATTAATTATTGCTTGTGTCATAATATAGGTCATGGAATTGAATTCACGAGTCAATTGTTTCCTTTACTTTCAGTTTTTTGTTTCTAAGAACAAAGCTACTTAGATTAGGGTTTTTGGCACATTCTTGTCACAAAACCCACCAACATAATGGCAACTCTACTAGGGGAGTTTATCCAAGGTCTCATTCATTAGTTGTGTGTGTGCTTCCCAAGTCCCTTTTGATAGATTATCGTCCTTATTGTTTTGTTTGTTTATATTTGTCATAGCCTTATTTTCATAGGTGACCCTGGCAGGAAAGCCAAGTTTTTGTCATGGCTACAAGGTGCCTTCAACATTTATTTTTCATAGCGTAGGATTTATGCAAAAACCTTTTATATCACACTTTACCATATAAATTCTACACTGTCACATTTTCTTGGCCATTTTCTATAGTGGCCAATGATTTTAAAAAAAATCAACTTAAGTTATGGATTTTTACAGTTTGTGTAATTAGCCCCTTTGACATATTTGATGATTAAATATGTTTGTAGATATTTTCTATAATAAAATTTTAGGTAAAGGAAGAGATTATTAATATTCAGTATCAAATTCCTTCAAGGTTTTTTTTAGTTGCTTGACTTATCTCTTTTTCAACATTTAGTCTATAATTTTCATTTGTTGTTTGATTACTTTATATTTGTGTAAAATAAAAAGAAATATTAAATAAGGAATAAACCTTCTGATTTGGAATTTCAACACTTGTCTTTACAAATATAAGTTATTTTTAAGCTATAGTTCATTTCATTTTTAGCATGCATTCCATTTTTTGTTTCCTCATTTCAATGTTTTTCATTTAGGAAATATTACTTGGAAAATAATGAAAATCCTTAGGTTTTTAGTATTTATCGAAGTTAGTTTGTTTTCCTAAATTTACACTTACATTTTTTTCACTAGTCTACTTCAAGGTTTTTTTTTTTTAACTAGGGGAATCGGCAACTAGGAAGGGGCCGGTACTCGCGTGACACGAGGTCCAGGGATCCAATCCCGTCCGCTACCACTAGGTGCACCCACACAACCCGCAAGCATGGGGCACGAGTAAGCCGGGGTGATTTGAACTCATGACATCCATTTACAACATTTCCTTCATATCAAGCGAGTCGCCGGTTGAGATACACCCCTACGGGCAGTCTACTTCTAGTTTTCATTATGAATTTTATTCATTGATTTTTTGTATTTAGAACTTCAATAAATTGAGGAAAAGTTTCCATTGATAAAATAAAATTATTATTTTTGTTTGTGACATTTTGCTTGTGTTGTTTTTGCTTTGTGGTGGTGTTCATGGCAGTCAGGTGCATGGATTTTTCATAGCTAGAGGATGAGTTGCAAGCCATCATGAATCCTCATGAGGAGGAAGTATGGGAAAAGGTGGCATATTCCAGCCAAACGAGGAACTCAAGTTGTTTGTTTCCTAAATGGAGGTTCCGTTGGTAATGAAGTTTCCACAAGAACATTTTCTAGCGTAACACCAAGTACCTCAATTTCCTATGGAATTGAAGGTTCCTCTATTGTTGGGGTATTCTAGGGAAAAAAATTTGGGGTAGCAGACGATATCTCATCCTCCTGTGGAATTAGAGGTTTCTCTGTTGTTGTGGTTCCCTCTTTTGTGATCGGGGCTTTATGTTTTTTCTTTAGTTGTTTGCTTTGGTATTTTGGTATCTCGACTTTGCCTCTAGTTAGGCTTAGGATAAACTCTATTTATTCGGTTCCACCTTTGATGGTTAATGTAGTGTAACCAGAGGTTGTTGCAATTTTATACTGTTGGCTTTGATGTTTGCTTTGAATTTCTGGTGTTACAATCTTATCCTCGTTAAAATTAGGAGTCGGATATTCCTTTGGAGAAGATGGAAAATTCTCAGTAGTTGCTTATTTTTGCTCTATTTCCCCTCTAAAGTTAGTAGATTCTGTCTCAATAAAAGTCCCCCAATTCCCCTGCGATTGTGATTGTTGGAAATCATCCTTAACTAATAAGAAAATCAAACCATGGTGGGCCAATTGGATTTCCTTACATGCTTGATCTTTCTCCTCCATGCTTGTTAACAAACACAATAGGAAAAATGGAACATTAATATGGAGGCCTCGATGGAGGTGTGATAAGAAACAAAAATGATAACCCATGAATAGTGATGCTCTTCCCTTACAAGTGATGTATTTGATGATGTGATGCAGAACAATATCCCAGAGTCGTAGCAATGTGGTGTGTTTTATCCCCTGCTTGGTTTCTTCCAGTTCTTCGTTAGGTACTATGAATATTCCCTTAGCGCTGGTTGATTCTTCCCTCTCCTTAAACTATAACTTTCCCTCACAAGTGAGTCCCGTGGCTTGTGCAATTGTTTCCTCTGTGAAAAGAACCGACATTCCCTATATGTGGGTTTCCCTGTCCTTAAACATATGGTTGTTTCAAAGAACTACAACCACCCCACTCGATGAAATATCTATGCTACCTCTTCATCCAAAATTTCCTTCGTTGATAGAGGTTCATGCTTGTTCAGATCGCCACCCATTTTTGTTTCTTGAGAAATTGGATTGTTACAAGGATTTGTGTGTCGGAATATAGTTCTGTGGTTTAGTATTTCAAAAGGTGGTGGATTCAATTAATACGGTTGGTCGTGGTAATAATTTTATGGAGTGGCATAAAATCAAGGTCTATCCATGTGTGCTTTCATGATTTAGAAGTGACAGTCATATATGGATGGTTACATTTTGACAATCCTCGCATTTAATGGAAAGATATGAGGCAGGTATGGTGGTTTGGCTAGCTGATTATATATTGGAATGGTTATGATTAGGTCAGCACATCGATTGATTTTGAGGTGTTTGAACGTGGAAACGTTAATGCATCCATATTTAAATGCAAAAATAAATGAATTGCCTCATAATTGAAAGTGTACCAATTTTTTACCAACTATCATGGATTTATACGCTCGTTGCTGACATGGATTCTAGATGAATGGGACATAGGCGTTTGCTTGTTGACGCAGAAAATTGGAAGTCTGGACATGTTGCTGATATGGAATCTATTCCACGAAAACTCTACAGCATCACGGTTGCTTGTTGTTATGGAAATCTATTGCAGGAAAACTTTGCAGCATCATGCTCGCTTGTTGATATGGAAATATGTTGCAGAAAAACGCTTAGTATGTGCAAACAATTATGTAGAATCGAGGCTTTTGGTAGTGGACCATAGTTTTTTTAAGCTCTCACCATCACTGGTTTTCAAGGCTGACTTTTTTTTAAAATAAGAATTGTACCTTCAAACCGACCTTTAAGGTCGTTAATCACATTTATTGATTTGTAGTGTTGTAGACTGGTCAAAAATTCTTCTCTTAAGAGATGTTTCTTGTATAACTTTAGATGGTGTCTATTTTTTAGGAGTGGTAATATTTCATCATCTTTAGTTACAAATCTTACTGCTATGTTCCCAAAAATGGGTTCCATCTTGTAAGTCCCTAGCCATCGGGTACAAATTTTTCCCTTGAAATTGTGATATCGGGAATCATACAGTAGTGCCTAATCACTAGGTTGAAAAGTATTTTCCTTAGTAAAGCGGTCATGCCAACGAGTTCCAACGAGTTCATTGTTGCTGCAAATTTTCTATGTGTTGCAGGGATTGCTGACGAAACTCATCTAATAGGTTCAATTGGGATAGATGATTCTGCTAAGAAATAGAAATGTTTATACCTAGTTCAACTATTATTCAAAGGGTTTTAATTTCAAATTCAATGGGAAGAAGTAAATTTTTTCCATAGACAAGTTCATAAGGAGTGAACCCAATGGTGGTTTTCCTAGTGGTCTGATAGGCCCATACAGTTTCTATGAGTCTATCAAACCAATCTCTGTGGTGGTATTGAACATTAATAGTGAAAATCCCTTCAATTTTCCTATTAGTGACTTTTAATTTCCCATTGTTCTACATATGGTATGGTGTAGTATTTATGTGCTTGATTTTGAATATGTGCCTTAGATATGTGTCCAACTTGTATGTGAGTTGTGCCCCTTGATAAGAAACAATTTCTCTTGGCACTCCAAATCTGGTGAATATGTTGTCATTGAGAAACTTAGCTACCCTTTCTTCATGGATGTTTTTTAAGGTAGTCTGTACATACAAGTATGTATTTAAACTAGTTGGACAATGGATTGATTAGATCAAAAAATTCGATTCCCCATTTTTCAAAAGGTTCCAAGGATACATGCGGCTTCAATGGTATTTCTTCTTATCCTGGTAGGTTGTACCATGCGCTAACAAGCATCACAACAACATACATATTATCTAGTGTCCTTGTGAAGTGTGGGCCAATAATATCCAATAGAAAATATCTTTCTAATGGTTTTTTCAGTAGCAAATTGGCCTCTAGAAGGCTCACCATTCAATAGCGATCGATGAGATATTTCCAATGGCACGTGAATCGCCTCATATAGACGTCGTATGAGGAATATATTCCCTTCTAAATTTTTTATGGAACATGCAAACACTAGGCCATTTGGACCAAATTCCAATGGTATATTTGTCTCCCTTTTGACTTCATACTGTCGGGATAATGACAATTGATGGGTTTCCAAAATGTCGTTTCACATGATGTCTCTCTTCTGACGATAGATTTATTGTCGCAAATGTGATGCGTATTGTAGATGTGTGTCATGCAACATTTGTTTCTTCAAATGCATTAGCCATTGTTGCAAAACCGACGATGTATCCTATGACATTTAGTGTGTCTCTCATGTGACGAAACATATGTCGCAATAGAGACATAATATCCTCAAAATTCTACACACAAGCATCGCTATAGCGATGGACATTCATCCTGACTGCGACATTGAGGTCTTTGAAACTTTCGTCAACCATAAATTTACTCACTTACCATTCCAATCGGTATCGTCGCTAGTGCGACGAACTAGGGTGATTTACTCAGGGGTGTTGCAAGTGCGACGTGTATGCGTCACTATTGCGACTGCGTGGACGTCTCTATTGCGATGATCCTCGTTTCGGTTCCGACGTTTCTGCCATAGCCCTGATGGTTGTATCTATCGTAATGGCGTCGTAAGGACGATGACTATTAAGAGATCTGACATTTGTACCATCGTAATGTGTGTCACAATACCAACGAGTGTAAGTTTTTTTACCAAAACAAACAGATCCGATTCAGAGCCAAAGCATTGCCCTGTGTAAAATACAGTATGTGTAGATAAGATGACTATATAACTACCTAAATATTTTTCTTTACTTTTGCAAAATATAACATGTATTAGTTTGTTCTTTCTCTATAATATTATGCAGCTCTAATAATACTTTCTCAAACAAATTCTAGTAAGTAGTATAAGTTGAGAGACCAGAATCTGCTACATACCAGGATATGATCAATTCCAATGCCAACTTTAGCCTCCTTTTCAGGATGGTGACAAAGACTTTTTTCAATGACTTCATTTCCATATTCTATTTTCAATGGATTTTCATTCTTGTAGCTGTCACAGTACAAAAACATGTCATAGACCTATCTTTCAAGTTTTCAACTAAAGCAACACTCATGGAATCAATTCTTTCATATTTTATTCCAACATGCAAGAAGATGAAAATACACAATTTTGGAGTAATGAGCATTTTTCGTTGATTAAATATCATGGGATTGCAAAAGTTTCGGTTCATTGCACAAATGACCATCATCCAGGGTTTAGCAAAGTGTAACTAGAATTTTAACACATGATACTTCTTGTTAAATTCACTAGTCACTGAAAAGACTGTTGGATGTATCAAAATTCCTAGCATTGCCTTCAAGCAAGTTTTAAAGAACTCTATTTCACTACTATCTTTAGTAAAGAAGGGATTATATTTTAGAATGTCTTTGTAAACACATTACTCTGCAATTCAACTATGTGATATGGAATGTGCAAGTACTGCTCGTAGATAACCATCATCCAGGGTTTGGTGACACATCATTGCAATTTCAACGCATAATACTTCTTGTTCAATGTACCAATCAATGGAAAAACTATTAGAATATATAAAAAAGCATGGAATTTCCTATGGACAAGTTTTAGAAAACTATGTTCCATTAACATCATTACCCAAAGGGATTAATAATTTTAGAATGTCTCTATAAACTCATTACACTAATTAAACAATAGGAAATCAATTTTTCAAGGCTTACTTATCAACACTTCACTCCTTTAACAAATATCTAATGTGTTTTTCAACATGATTTATTTCCCAACTGTCAATGGGGTTAGCTTGGGTGGTTGAGAGCAAGAATTTTTATCCTCTCCACCCAGGTTCAAATTCTTTCATTAACATCATTACCAAAGGGATTATTAAATTTTAGAATGTCTATGTAAACTCATTACATTGATTCAAAAATAGTCAATCAAATTTGCAAGGCTTGCTTTTAAACACAATAACCCCTTAACAAATATATAATGTGTTTCTCAACATGAATTATTTCCAAACTATCAATTGGGTTATCTCAAGTGGTTGAGAGGATGAATTGTTATCCTCTACACCCAGGTTCAAATCCCACTAGTGACATTCTCACTCTTTGTGAGCCTACTGTGGTTGAGGCTCTTCATGAGCCACGAGGAATATCTCACCCTTATGTATATGGGATAGAGGGTGGGGTGCATTGTTAGATGTGACCATTTTTAGCGCTATGTTTCACTAACATCATTAGCATAAGGGATTATTAATATAAGAATGCATGTGTAAATTCATTACATTGCAATTCAACCATAGAAAATCAAATTTGTAAGGATTGCTTATCAACACTACACTCCCTTTGCAAATATCTAATGTGTTTTTTAACATGTATTATTTCCTAACTATCAATCGGGTATATCTTGGGTGTTTCAGAGGAACAATTGTTATCCTCTCCACCCAAGTTCAAATCCCACTAGTAACATGTTCACTCTTTGCGATCCTATTGTAGTTGATGCTCTTCATGAACCCTGAGGAATATCTCACACTTACTTATGGGTTAGAGGGTAGATTGAATCAATGTGTGTGTGTGTGTGTGTGTGTGTGTGTGTGTGTGTGTGTGTGTGTGTGTGTGTGTGTGTGTGTCTCCTAACATTCTGATTTTGGAGAACATTGAGCACACATTTGCCACTTAAAATTACCTTGTTGCTCCAAAAGGAATATATCTACAGGCATATATCGTTGTATTTTTTTCTAAGAACAAGGATTCAAGCTCAAATTTTAAAAGTTGAAACTCATGCACAAAGAAGTATATGAATAGATTTATGTTTTCACCAAAAGAGCTGCAAATTTTATTTCCATTTTGTTAAAACTTGAAACAACAATTTAGCCAAAACATGGAGTTATCAATTGTCGTAGTTTGTTCATGTAAATAGACTATAGTGCATATACTTTATGTGTATAAAAACATTAAAGTACCAATGGAAGGTGTTATTCAATTTTTGGAACTTGATTTAGGCTTGGACATTGCTATTCATACATGCAAAGTTTAAGGAAACAAATTATGTGCATGAATTTGGAAAACAACGTAGTCAATGGCTACCGTGATTTTGAAACCCACTCTTTTGCAAATTTGGCTTTGTAATATGCTTGCACGGGTCAAAAAGAACATATAATTAGCTATCAAAGGTAAGGAACAAGCAAATCATTGATTAGTTATTATGTGCATTGTTTATTAAAAAACTAACACCAGTCTATTTTGTGGTTACTCACGCAATATTTGAAAATACAGTCCAACACAATAATAATGCTCATAAGTTTTCTAGGAAAGCTAGAAATATTTATTTTAGATAAAACAGAAAGCACAATAAATTCCAAAACCCACATAAATAATGATATGCTTATATGCTTCATGTACACATCCTTTGAGAGAAAAAAGTTCAACATAATTCAGACTTCCTTATCTAGTTTTTCAATTTAAATAATATAGGCTAAGGCATTTCTTTCCACACACAAAAATATATTGTGATGAGATTTTCAACATGTTTACCAAATCTCTAGCTCTCTATCTAATTAAAATCCATTTTTATTGTGAGGGTTACTCTATGTTGCAGAAAAGTATGAAGGTTGGAAAGAACAATGCTTGACGATTCTCTAAGCAAATTATGATAAGGGAAACTGATCTTTTTCTCATGAACAAGACATATCAGCTGCTTTGAAGGAAAGTTATATTGGATAATTTGTTGACTTTAAGATAATTCTTAAATTGCGCATGTCTTTCTTGAGGTTCAAAAAGGATGAAACACTTGTTGTTAAGGCCATGGACCCAGATGTGAAGATACATTTTGGTGAGATGCAAGTGTCAGGTTAATTCTAATTCCAGCATTGTATTCTACGTAATCTATATGTTTTCAATAATAATATGAGTAATGGGCATTGTTTATTTCTTTGCGTAGTCGATACATGTACATGAATGCGTTAATGGGTAACTAAGTATTGTGGTATATGATATTGTACTCACTTGGATAATTGAAATGTTGTGGTAGAGAAATTGTTCGTTGTGATAGGGTCTCATAATTGTATTGATCATAAATCCGCTATCCTTTTATTTATTTATGTCATGCTACTACACATAGTTCCATTCGAGTTTGGTGAAACACATGTCGAAACTCTTGTGTTGATAATAATTTGAATGTTGTGATAGATTAACAACGTGTATGTGCATGAGTAACAACGTTCCCATATTAGAGTAACAACATGCTTGGATATGGATGCATTAATTCTTTGTGTATTTGCATCAGTCATCAATGAGCAATCATGCGCCTAAAGGTCGTATAGAGCGGACGCGAGTGTTTGAAGAGTGTGCAGTGGTTTTTATCCTAGATTAATAGGTGGTGATACTATGATCTGAAGTTCCCTTGGGTTATCCTGCAATTAAAATTGTTGATGATACATAGCTTTGTGATTATTGTTTTAGCAAACATACCATTATCTTCTAGTAGATACTCCTTGTTTGGTCTTTGTTCTAAGTCTTATCTTCACACAAGCATACCATTGTAAAAAGTGATATGATGACGGGTGGTGGAAATACCCTTCTACATCAAGTGGTTTCAGAATGAGGTTGCTCTTGGAATGGTTGTATGACTATCCCTGAAAGTGAGTTGGATGATATCCTAATTTTGGTGGTGTATCAGCATTCAGAGTGTTGAAGATAGGTGGTGTATCAGCATCTAAACTGAGGTTGTGGATGGTAGTTATAATTCAAACTACCCAGAGACATGGGAGAACGCCTCCAAGAAGGAGATATTGTGGAGGATGCATTGGAGAAGCAGATCCAATCAAGGAGAAGCATGACGCCAAAGGTTGAAACAAAGTATCAACACATTAACTCAGAGTTGTTGCAACAACATAAACAACCATGTGATAATGGAATGGCGGTTTTCCACTGTGTATTATGAGAGCATATTTAGGCATGATGGTTTTCTGCCATGGCCATAGACTATCGACATGCATATTAACTTATAGATATATACTTTGATCCTACACCATATTGATGACCTAACTATTGTTAGATTTAAAAATCTAATGCATTTCCATGTCAAATGATTTTAGGAGAGCACTGAGTCTTTAGGGTATCAATTAAAGGATCGTAATTACTCCTACAAGGGCTATGCATAACCCCTCAATGGAACTTGTGCCATAGGGGTTGGTGTTGATGCAAATAAAATACCCTCATCAACCACATAGGCTTACTAGATGAAAGAGACCAAATAGAACTTTATTTGTTGAAATAGGTAGAAGGCATATAGCCTATGGATTGTATTTCAAAGTCATGTAGTAGAAACACATACTCACACAACTACAATTAAAATTAAAATGATAGAAATTCACAACCACATTTTTGCATTATTTATTGTAGAAAAGATTATTTTAAAACAACTACAATTTAAATCATTTCATAACAGGGTTTTAAACACCAAAATGCAGTCAAATACATGAGATAACCACAAGCAATTAAATAGTCACTCTAAACTGATATAAAAAAAATACATCTTCAAATTAAATAGTAATTAAAATTGGATAAAATACCTCCCCTAATCGCAACTCATCCATCATTATGTTTGTCTAGTACATGCGGTGCCAAATCATTCAACCTCCATAAATATATACAAAATCAATACAATTCATATTTGTACCATTATTTACTAGTCTAAGATGCATTTTTTATGAGAATGTCAAAACATACCTTTGCAATGGTTCGAAGCACCTTCTAAGCCTTATTTTTGGACAAGCCCCTCATCATCCTATATTGGAACAACATAGGTTTACTCGATGAGAACAAATTGAAAACCCGATAGATATATAAATAAATAACACTTGTGAATAATATCCTCTTAGTTTCAAGAATAATTTATTTGAGCCATTTAATATTGGAGCAAACATCCCTCGATCTGGAGAAGCAACGAAGTAAACATTGACTTTGTTGATGCTCTGTCGGATCGAGGGAGGTTTGCTCCAAGATTAAACAGCTCTAATAAATTATTATTTACTGAACAAGGCCAACCGCGTGAAGGTGGAAGCTCTTATGGCCCCTCCCCCCCCCCCCCCCTCACATCACTCTCAATTCCCCAATACCCAATCTATATTCTACTAGAAAATATGCATTAAAAAGATACATAATTGATAAAATGTGATTGTAAAGCTAAGCAATAAAGTTGAGATAAAATAAGTACAAAGTTGAGATAAATTAAGTACTAACCATCTGTATTTCATATTTTACTATCATGAGTACAAAAACTATAAAATAACTCATTCAGAGGCAATGCCGCAAAAAGTATGCAAGAACTCATTCGAAGCTAGGCATTTGTCAAAAAAAATAGTTTATACATCATCATTTATTTTTAGCCCTCTTCCTAAATTTCTTTAGTAATTCATCTTCATTGATATCGTCTTCATTTTATGGGTGCTCTTCTTAAACTGTTTATGCTTGCAACCTCTCATGCAAAGCATTCCTGGTCTGGTACTCACGGCGTGGAGGCCGCTGTGGCGGGGGATTTTCTATAAAAACAAACAATATTAAATTTATATGGCCAATTTTAAATATCATTGAATTAGTTCAGTAATGTTAAAAAAAACTACAATGTAATTATTTACTTGGTGCACTGGTTGGCATTGTTGGAATCGTTGCACTATGACCCTCTTTAGGTGTAGGACCCTCAAGTACACCATTCTCTGCCATTGAAACCACTAACTTTATAAGGACAATGTATATGAAAAAAAATAGAAGTACAAAATCTATAACTACAAAATTATTAAGTATATGATATATTAATATCCATCCATATTACCGTCGTAGACCTCAGTCATAGCACCATCGATGTGGAGCTGCATAGGATCACCATCTTGTGGCAACACTCCACTATCAACGCACTTCTCTCTAGTACTAATGGGCTCATCGATAGTGTTTCTCCCCTGATTAAAACAACGATGTAACACATTAAATTTATGGACATTATCAAACATGAATGAATTTTTATAAGTGATGAAAGGTTAATGTGGATTGATTTTTGTTTACCTTATCATGCACACTGGATCTTGGGATTTACCCCAAGACTTTCTGTCGTTCAACGAAAACTTGATAGTCGGAACTGTAACCAAGCTTAAGGTATTCCTATGTGGTTGCAATTCTGAAGTCATCGCCATGAATTGCATAAAGAGTATGTATTTTTGATGTTATTGGTTGCAATTACCTGAAAGTTGGAAGGCGATACAAATAATATTGTTAAGGTATTTGGGAAATTACAATTTGTGACTATAACTTCAAGTAACCGCCCTAGCCTAGCTTGTGATGCCCATGTTTGGAAATCCTTTCTTTTGCTACTTTCGAAGTGTCAAGCAAGGCTATCATCAAAAGTTTCAAGTATGTTATGCACCACACTTTTATTTAGATCTAAAGAAAACTAAATCTATTGAATTCAAGATATAATTTATTTTGCGAGACCGGGTGGTTTTTTTTCCTTCTTTTCTAAATTTCTTCTCTTTTGCGTCCTCAATGAGTGCCTTCCACTCCCTCTCTAGAATCATAAGAGGACGCTCGTACCTAGTGTTCATTTCCAAGTGAACCATATAACTGTCGCACATATATTTTAAATGTGTCCAACTGCAGAGGAGACCACAGTTTTAATAAATGTGTCTACCCCAAAGAGACCTTCAAGATAATCCATAGTTCTTTTTTTTAGTTTGGAATTCTGTGAATTCCACCTCGTGTGTATGCTGGGCCCAAAAATCACCAACGCCTTGGTATCCAATTGCTTATCAAAATCGTTGTTTCCTACATACAAAAATATATTATCATTATTTTAAAAATAATAATCGATATGATTTATGTTTGAGATGGACAACATGAAACAGTTAAAATATTAAAAATTCCCCAGTAGGTTTACTTGCTTTAATGGAATTCCATCACCGTTTACCATAAATGTTCCCGAAAGGTTCCCCGTGGAGGTAACATGTATGACTCCAGGAAATGAAACCATATAATCATCCAAATCATCAGCCTCATCTCTAGTGTCAGCACCTCCAATGCTTGGCTGTGTGGATTCTCGGGGGTGTGTGTCATGGCTCCCAACTATTGAGGGAGCCATACATGTTACCAAGGCCATGCATACTAGTGTCAAGGGGTGTGTGGTTGGAAGGTGGAGTATTGAATAGCCTGGTAGATAAGTGAGGGCATATGTCGGGAATATATGGCATTTGTTCAGTCCCACTACTACCAAGGCCATGCATACTAGTGTCAACAGGCTGCAAAAATCTCTGTATAAGAAAGAAAATGTTTTCTTCGTTTAGATAATGTAAAAGTTAAAACAAAATCTTTCATAATTGATCTTATGAAAAGAAAAAAAAATCACTTTAAATTATGGTTATTAAATTATATGTGTTAAGTTGTGCTATTACTTGAAATATCCTTTCTTCAATTTCAAGAGTTTGTTCTGCAATGTCTAACAAGCGTTCAAGTTCCTTGTTCACTTTATTGATATTTTTATGTATCAATTCCATCGGGTCATGGGATGAGTACAAATCCGCTTGGTCGAGCGAATCATGTGCATCATGTCCCACTGAATACATATTTCAACAAAAAAAATATTTCAGTTATGTAAAAAAATAAAATAACCGATTGCCACAAAAATGAAATTATATAAATAAATAAATAATTCATGTTAAATGTAAGTTGAAATTGTTACTCATTTACATGTTCTACGGCTGGCCCTTTTCCACGATCATCCTGCCACATTGTAATTTAATTAGAACCGTGAAATATTTAAAAAATTGTTAAAGATATAAAAAATTGATCACCACACAAATCAAATTATATTAACAAATAATAAAATTCACATAAAACGTAAATCAAAATTGTTAATTGCTAATTGTTTGCCTGTTGTGGGGATATTCCTTTTCCACGATCATCCTGCCACATTATTTCATAATTAGAACATCGAAATATTTTTAAAAAATGTTAAACATAAAAAAAAATGATCGCCGCACAAATAAAATTATATAAACAAATAATAAAATTCACGTAAAATGTAAATCAAACTTGTTAATTGTTTACATGTTCTGAGGCTATTCCTTTTCCACGATCAGCCTGCCACATTACAATAAAATTAGAACCATGAAATATTCCATACATTATCAAAGATAAAAATATATAATGCAATTAGTAGTGGTTGCTTAAATAGGTGTTGCATAAGTACCCGTACACTATTAGTTAATGTATCTACTGGATTCAAATGGTAATCCACCAATAATTCTTCCCCGGAAGCTATATTTTTTATTGCACACACGACTACCCGATTTCTTTCGCCTACCTCATATATGCAATTTGGTTGCTTGTTTGTTGTCCCAGGTTGTGTGTTGTTTACAAACCAGTATTGTTGGAAGCTTGAGGCCTTCCATCAATATAGATAGTCGATCCCTTATTCTTATCGATTTTTATTAGATGTATATAATTTGCGGTAAGTGCATATCTATGCATACTTCGCATGTAGTGGACAAACAACACCAATTGTTGTCATTGTAACACGGTCCGACATAGTCCATCAATTCAATTACAATATTGTATTTTACATTTATTCCATCCATTGAAAAATGCAGGGAGGATGGTACAATGCGATACATCCTATTGTTGACACTGAATTCAATGTCCAATGGAGGCAGTTCCTTAGGTACCCATTGTTTCACCAAATGTTGATACATGGGTGGCACCTCGATGTCTCATATGCTCTCATCATCGTAGCAACACAATCCTCCTTCGGCAAGAAAAAATTCCATACGTCTACAGAATTTTCTTCAGACCTTTTCACCTCTTGTCATTCTTTGCCTATCAGATCTACTGGATGCAGTTGCATTTCCCTCTGTTTGTCCTGAGCTTCCCTCACTCGACGAAGAATGATCTGAAAGGTACCTATTTGGCTGTACCTTCAGTCGATCGAATCAAATATATAGTTAGCTAATATTTCCTGCATGTAAGTACCTCCCTAAAACCCTTTTTCAAGTATGTAATTGTTGTTTTTCTAGTAAACCCTACACTTACTTACAAAAAAGTACACAATACAATCCAAAATAAAATCATTTTTGGTTATACCTTAGGAGGGTTAACTTCTTGGAGTTCAGATCAGACCATTTACTTCCTGGAGTTCATAGCATGACTTGTTGATTTTGGGGGACTTCTAAATGGGTAGCATTTGTTGATGTTGTTCATATTCTCTCCTTGTATGTCCCAGTGTGCTCTAAGCAGCAAGTAGCCTCATATTTCAAGGTTATGATTTCGTCCCTCCTCTTGAATACAAGTTGTAAAGGTTGACCCTGTTGTTGGATGAGTTGAAATGATATTTTAACTTGGAAATAGTTGTGTGATTACTTTTTGTAAAGAAACATGGAATGAATTGGGTGGCTGGCATATCTTAAAGAGAAGGAAATCCATAGAGTGTTGGGAATTCATGTTTCACGGTAATAGTTGCATATGCGTATGTGCATGCACATACACATGGAAATATGTGCATATGAATGAAACTCTGTGTAAAAGGTGCATACTTTGTGTGGATGATTATGTTAATAAATATATTGATGGACCTAGGGTGTTATTCTCTATGGTTGTTTATATGACTGTAAAATATCGTTCCCTCATATTCTTCCATCCAATCCCATATTTCTTGTTGTGGTTGCTCTCCAAAAGGTGGATACTCTGTGTGCATGAGTATGCTAATAAAATATATTGATGGACCTATGTTGTTATACTCTATGGTTGTTTCTATGACTGTAAAATATCCTTCCCTCATATTCTTCCATCATGTCCCATATTTCTTGTTGTGGTTGGTCTCCAAATAAACATAATCATTCGCAACAATTCTCAGAACTACAAACCTTGAAAATGTTTCACTCATTACAAAATCCATGGACACTCTGCACACGTTTATACTCAAGAATTGCAAAACAATGGTCATGGGCAAGAGGTCTGAGGAAAATAAATCCAAATCCATTGAAGATTCCAACCATATTTCTCCTAACCCACAACTTGTTTTTGTGGCATTAAAATATTACCTCCACTTACAAGCAAGCATTTTTCACATAAATCATTGTATTAGCAAAACAACAAGTGAATTGGATGATAATGACAACATAAATAATTTCATTGCATAGAGTTCATCTCATAGAATTTGGTCATTGAAGAGAATGCGGAAAAGGAAGCCATGAAAGTCTCCTAACCTACAAATTTGTTGGTCGCATCAAAATAGTGCCTCCACTAAAAAGAAAACATTGTTCACACATGACAGACATGCAACTTTTGATGCCTACAACACCTACAAACTGAAAAATAATGTAAATACCTTCATCATCACTACTCTAACTAAAAAAATACTCTAATTGGTTTGATGCTTGTGAGACTACTTGGAAGTTTAATACTTGAGAATATATGAAAAGGTGATCAAAGGATGCATGGAACATTCTTAACGTTATTACCATTTGTTTAAATGTGCTCCCATCTATACTTATATCTTAGCGTCCATATCACTAGTGAATTTCACTATGGTAACATCTCATGCAACTTAGCAGGAAGTAGTTTCTACAAAAGACTAACAAATGTTGCAAGCACATGTTTAAATACTATTTTTACATTCATCTCAAGTTAAAAAATGGTCATTAAACAATATATCCTAAGTAGTCCTAACGATGTTAGGTAGTTAACATTTAGTGTTCACTTACTATTTTAAACTAAATTGTCTCAAACTTAGGTCATTATGTTATGATGCTCAAATTCTATGTACATTGTGCACTTTTCATTAGTTATGTAGTTATTAGTGTTTTACGTTTGTTTTTAAATTTTTATGTTATTAGATGTATTTTAGAGCTAAAATAATTTACAACACAATTTGGTAGTATATCCCTAGGGTTCATATCTTTCTGTCAAAAAATAGTAAACATCTTACAAAAAAACATGGTCCATAGTTCATAGTTTTGTAGGAGAATTATGCAGCTAGACATTCATCATGAACCATTCCTTTTTCACCTAAAGTGTTGTGAAATAGGTGATATGTAGCAACATGAATTTTATAGAGTTTAGAATAGATTGTTCACTTGTATTCCTATGATAACAATCTTCTCAACAATTGTTTGGTGATTATGTATTTTATTGCTTGATGATCTACATAAAATTTGGAGCACTACGTCAAAAGGTTTCCTTTTCTCACTGACTATTGGATCGTTTTCATGTACTTGTTTCTTTATAGGAACAGACTGAACTTGGTTTACATTGTTTCTCTCCAAAGGTTGGAGAAATAGACTAGATAAGAACATGAAGAGAGCAAAAAACAAAATTTTGTTATGTAAACTATATCAAAGGGGACCACTTCCCCTAAAATCTCAAATTAAAGTCAGTTTCAATAGAAGAGAGTTCCATTAGCATTCACATTGAAAATTCTTATAAGTGGGTTCAAGGCAAATGGACATACCAGAAAATCATCAGTACCAACTTTCTCTTCGGCCTCCTTCTTTGACCTAATACCCATTTTGATCCCTAACTGAAATATGGCAATGTAAAAGACTATGAACTATCAAACAAATTTATCAATGTCATACTAAAACACCATGAGCTATCCAACAGATAATACTGACATGATAAAAAGGCTATGACCTATCAAACATATCATAATCCCATAAATCATAGCAATGACAAAACAATAATGGAAACAAAATTATCAATGATATGAAAGGATATGTGAAGACAAGGAGATGCATTCAGAGAGTGAATTAAAACTTACATGTGCAAGAAGAGAAAGGAAGAGCACTAACGGAAAAGGGAAACCTTATAAGGAAGGAACCTTATTCCCTTTATAAATATCTTCTCCCTTCAAATGTAATATTTTAGCTCCTGCTACGCTTACGCCTAATAGGTATACATGACTCTGATATCCCTAGGTTTTACCTCCTGACTTTCGAGTTATTCAAGAGCTTGCCACACTAGCGCTTAAACCCTTAAATTAGTAGGTAATGAATATTCGGACTGAAAGTATTTTAATTGTACATATACGCAATTTAGATATTATTGACATCTCCTTGGTTTTTTTGTGCTTGTTATCTCTCTTTTTCTCATGTGTTTGTTGCATCATTTATATGCGAACACTTTGGCTGAATAGTTTAATCATGTTTTTGTTATTTTTATGATTGTTATTTTCTTCTTATCATGTAGGATTCCTTCGAGTATAACACTATGACATTGTTCATATTTTGAGTATATAATTAGTTTTTCCATAAATAACATTGTGTAACATTGTGGTTAATTTACAAGTGACTACCAATTTGGCTCTAACTAGTAACCTACTCTTAGCAAGTATTCAACGGTGTGTTTTTATGATTGTTACATATGAATAAGTCACTTTAACTAACAAATTTCATAAGTTAGAGAGTATTTTATATGGATTTTTGTGATTGGAATCTAATGATACACAAATTTTAAGTTTATATTGATTCAAAACTCTCATCAAAATTTCAATGATTTATACCAATTTAGAATAATGTTTCATTACAATATGCATGAAAATTTGATCCTAAAAGGAGTGTATTATATCTAAAATTTCTACTTTATTTTTATTAAATTTATAATAAATAAATAAAATTGCTATAAGATTCTCAAAAAACTATGTCTAGTGTTGGAGCATATGGCATCAAATTTTGGAAATAGAACTCATGTTAGAGGTATTGAAGGCTTGGTGTACAACCCTCCTAATTGTTTACTACCCATGGTAGATGGGTGTGTAGTCCAATGACTAGGCCTGAGGAAGGCCTATCTGCTTCAAGATAGGATGGTAGGGTTTTGCCTTTTTTGGCTTCTTTTAGTCAACCAATAGTTTCAATTCTCTATAAAACACAAGATGTGAAGGGGGTTCAAAACTGCATCAAGGGAAAAAATACCCTAATGATCTTGCCATCGATCTAGTTAAAGGAGCCAGTTTTATAGGGGTTAATATGGATCTAAGGTCATTATGTGGTGATTTCAAAGGAAAGGACATCGCACTAAACACTTAGGAAGAAATGAAATACAAGAAGAAAATAAAGGTTATCATACGCAAGGATGCGAGGGTCAATATGGTAGTGGTTGAAAACTTAGGGGTTGGACAATTGTTAGAATACATGAGAAAGGCTCTATAGGAAAGTTTTTTCACATCATATCACTTCAAAATATTTAAACTCGTAGATGCACCGGATTTGTAGGCCAATTATAGGGTATGGCTTGGTCTTATATAGCATGCCTTTCCCATACCTAGAGACACCCTTTTCCCATGAGTCCATGGACCATATTTTGTTTATTTCCACAATTTCCTAAACTAGCATTTTGCTCAATAACATGTAGTGCAATTTTTGCATCGGAGGGTAAATTTTTTAATGTTGGAACAATAGAGCATATGGAAATCATAGTCATATCATCCTTTCCCAAGCAAACTTGAAGGAAGTTACAACACTCAATTATGCTACTCGTATTGGATGTTATGCCCTAGGTTGAAATTTTCCAAGTGCCCCTACATGGTATTAGAGGGTAAATTTGGTATTGTTGTGCCAAAGGAGCATGTGGGAAGCTTGGTTATCTCATCCTTTCCCAAACAAACTTGTAGGAGATTATGACACTTGATTTTGCTGCAGAGATTGGATTTTATGCCCCTAGTTGAAATTTGTCAAGTGTCATCAAATGAAATTAGGGAGAGAGTTGAAACTCATCATAAGTTGTTAATTGAGACTCAGATCGATGAACGATTTATTCTGTTGGGATCGTGACATCTGAGTAAACTTAGGAAAACCTCTATCACTTGAGTCCGTGGAACATATGTTGTTTATTTTGACGATTTTCAGAACTAGGGTTTATATGAGTATCATGTAATGCAATATTTGAATCACAAGGTAAATTTTTGAAAATTATGTCAATGGAGTGTGTGGACATCGTAGTCGTTGCGGCCTTGCCCAAACAAAATCAGAGGAGGTTACGACACTCAATTATGTTGCATGGATTGGATGTTATGCCCTCGGTAGAAATTTGCAAAGTGTTCCTGAATGGCTTAAGGAAGTGTTAACAGATAAATCCGTTCGTGAGGACACCAACCGATCTCCCTAGTCTGAATGGTTCGGATATAGAACAAAGCAAAACAAGAATGAAAACATTTCCCTAGATATGTCAAATTACTTGAATACAAAGAGTCTAGTCCGTACCTTATTTACGAAGGTTGTCTTCATGGCTTGGAGCTTTCGCAATCCTGCTTGTTGATGAAGATATTTCCTTCAAAAGACTCAAAAGGACAAGGACAAGAGACTACAAGATAACATGATACATCTAAGCAATTGACCAAGGAGAACTACTATAAATGAAATTACACATCATTTATGGGAAAGGAAGACAATGATGTATTAATTAAAATAGAGGAAAGAATTACAACCAATGAATCCTTGGTGTTGAAGATCCTTTCCAATGGAACCTTGCCTCAATTTTCCAATCATGGAAGAATGTTTTCCTGGCCTAATTTCTCCAGCATTTGGCTGCCCCAATTGCAACCCCCATATCCCATGAAGAGGAGCTTCATTTATAGGCCAAAAGAGATGAGAAGGAGAGGAGAGGATTAGGGAGAAGGAGGAGGTGGGATCCCACTAAGCTAGGAGGCAAGTGAGATCCACCCTATATGGAAGGGATAAGCCTCCACGAGGGTCTCCTTCGAGAGAGTTCTCGAAACTTCTATGTTTTCCCTCCGCACAGGCACCGACGCACTTTGGACACTAGCAACATGCACCAGCAATACACTCTGTAGTGGAGCAAGGTGCGTTGATTAGGAAAGATGCACTTTGCTAGAAGGCAAGGTGCGTCGAGCTCTCTAAATAGGCTTTTTACAAAGGGATAAAACCTCATAACTCATTTTCCAAGGATTTTGGTTAAGTACTTCAGGTATTTAGGCAAGGATAAAGTGTACATAGTTTGTAATCATGATGAGTAAAAAATTTTCGTGTAACATAATGCTCCTCAAATTATGAAGCTAGAGTAACATGATAGGTGAAATACTTTGATGGATAAAGTATTAAGGATCGAGGCAAGGAACCATCGATTGGAAATCTGTCAACAATAACCAAGGATCTTTTGCAGTACAGTAATTTTATCATCCCAATGACTCATGACATGGTTGCCGACCAAAAAATTGCAGATCCATGTTGATATTGACCGAGGATATGGCCACCAAAAGACAACGTCAATCCACATGAGAATGAATGAACACAATCATGGCTACTAAAATACAAGCGTAGATCAATGATGAGATAATAACACAACCACGGCCAATACAAGAGTGGATCGGTGTGACAGTAAATCAATGAGGTCTCCACCATAACATCTGTGTGGGAACCTACTAAAAAAATCTCCATCGCAACCTGGATATAATAGTAAGACATCATAACAACACAGGTTCTTCTACCCATTCCCAAAATGATACGAATCTAACCATGTGATTACAATGCGTTGAAGTCGAACATGGTAGAAACCACTTGATGACCGGTCAATGATGTGAATCGTCAACAAGTACGAGGGAAATCACCAATGATGACAATGATCCCCAAGGTATCTCAATACATCCCAACAAATGAAAATAAATGAGTTGGAGTCGAACATTCGTGGAATCATTTGATCAGAGGTCAATGATGTAAACCTACTGTCGAAAGCGAGGAAACCTGCCATTGAGGCATGCAGCCTCCAACGCACCCACTAGTTTCTAAGTCTAATTCCTGGATGGTGAGTTGATGTCGATAGGAATAGACTCGTCGAAGGAGGGCCATGATGTATCCCACATCATCAACACAAAACAAACACTGGAAATGATATAAGATGCTAGATCAAATGAGTGTGAACGACACAAAGGTGTAATGGTAAAAAGGGATGATTGACACAACGAAAGGTTTAATGATTGCAAAGGTTGATTCCGGCCAAAGACTTCCTTTGAACATTTAACGGCATGACAAGCAACTTGGAAGCAGTTACTCAACATAGCAGAGACCAAGACATAATGCAACAAATGACTAAAGCATTCTTCGGAGTACCCAAAGGAGTAGAATGAATCATGGAATTGGTATGACTCGAAGACAAGTTGACTACCCAACTGTTTGACTAGACTGCAGACAGGTGTCATGCTCAAAGGTTACTTTAAGCTTCCATTAATACAAACTCAAATACATCTTCCCATTCCCATAATTTCCCCATCATGATGGATGAGTGCCTCTTTGATTTGTAACGATCTAGAAGAGGGTAACAAACACTCGATGTAGCTCATCATATGATGAGTCCAATCTCACATGTTTTACGAACCTAAAAAAGGAGGGGTTCGGTCCCAAAAATGGTCATTCTATGTATAATTTTACGAGTTCAAAGAAGGTAAAATCGGTGACGTTTCACATTTAGAGAGTCTGAAACAGTCAAAAGAATACTCCTAATGGTTCCTTTTTGTAAAAGTTAGTCTCCTCGCCCGAGAAAGGATAAAACAACGTGAGAGAGAAATATTCTAATCATGATTGACTAGAGTACTACTTTTTCGTAAATAGTCTAAATAGTCCTAAAAATGGGTAAACTATCACCGAATAGACGTCCTTTCAAATACTTTTACGAGCGTAAAAGAAACAAGTTCACTCGGCAATCTTTTCCTATTTTGGGAGTCTAAAAAGAGCTTAAAGAGGACTCCATGTAAAACTTTGTCATGGGACGGAGTACAACAAAGGAAAAATTAAACTCGTCACAGTTCATTTTCCGTAAGTAGTCTAGCGAGGCCAGATAAAGTGATAACCCTATACTCGTTAGACATACCTTTTAAATCAATTTTTAATGAGCACCGGAATGGTATAAAAAGCACTCGAAATCTTTTTCATGTTTGAACCAGAGCACGAAAAAGTAAAAAGTAAGCTCAAACCACTTTTCATGTTTCAACCAGAGCAAGAAAAAAGTGAAAAGTAAGATCAATACCATCTTATTGTTTTTAACGAGCTCGAGACAAGTGAAAATAATGCTCATGATGTCTGCTTCATTTTTTAATGAGCTTGTAACATAAAATAAACTATGCTCAATATAATGCCCATTGGCATGTTTCTTCTCAACATGATATCCAGATGTTGTAAGTTTTCCCCCAGCATAAGAAGATGACAGATTACCTCTAATATGATATCCATAGGCTGGAGACATGCCCCCCAAGCTTCATTTCGTTCGCCTACTCTTTTTCTTCATCCAATCAAATTCATGGTTACTAATAGGAATATATTCACCAGGGGAGGAAGAAGAAAGAGGATTAAATAGCACAGACAAATGAAATGAAGGTTTAGATATATGGCGAAAAACTCGACTCAAAGGGAGGAGATCTATTTCATTTTTTAACAAGCTTGACACAGGAATAGAACTATGCTCATGGTCATCTGTTTCATTTTTTAATGGGCTTGAAACAGGAATAGAACTCTGATAATGGTCATCTGTTTCATTTTTTACAAGCTTGATACAGGAATAGAATTATGCTTGTGATGATCTGTTTCATTTTTTAACAAGCTGGACATAGGAATAGAACTATGCTCGTGGAGCTGGTTTCATTTTTATGCAAGCTTGAAACCAAAGGTAAACTATGCTTGGGAATGGTTTCATTTTTACACAAGCTCGAAACCAAACGTAAACTATGCTTGGGAATGGTTTCATTTTTACACAAGCTTGAAACTGAGAGTAAACTATGCTTGAGAGGACCTGTTTCATTTTTACAAAAGCTTGAAACAGAAAATAACTATGCTTGAATTTTGTTTCATTTTTTAACGAGATTGAAACAGAACGGGAACCATGCTCAAACCACTTTCATGGATTCCAAGAGGACGTCACTCCAGAAGGAATACATGTCGAAGGATAAGCCTCGATCATGGATTCTATGAGGTCCTCATTGGAAGGAAGATAAACCATGTCAACTCTTGAATCCAAGGTTAAAGAAGACGAGCGATCAAAGAGAATCCCGTGTTCAGCAGAAGTTTTAAGCATGGGATATAATGCCACATAATTTACATGTGACGGGTAAGATACCACGTGTACATAATTCAGATGATCGGTAGTCATACGAGAGTCAACAAACGAAAGTTGGTCGATAGTCACAATGCATCCGTCATGAGGGAAAGACAGCACTCGGAAGAGTGTGGACATGAGAGCTTTCATCGCATCGACATAATCTCATCCGAGGAGCATATTAAAATCCAAAGGACTCAGAACTACCAAAACATCAATAAAGACCATTTTTCCACCTAACAAAATAGGCAACTGAGGAACAAGCCCCATAGGTTGATTGATTCCTCTGTTAAAAGCTAGCAGATTCTAATTAATGGGCACAAGCTATGGGGAACCCATAGCCTGCCAAGCATTTGAGGAAAAAATGCTAACTACAACACCTTCATCAACTATAGTATGAGGTACATTTATATGACCAACCTGCACAATGATTTCGAAAGGAATATAGGAAGGAAGGAGAGGTGCAGAGAGTCCATTCCAATTGATCATAAAAATCGACTGATTTTGAAACACAGGTGAAATATCGTAACCCTCATTACTTGGGGTAGGTCCTGTAATAGAAGGAGTAATTCCCCCCTACATGGTAGACTCTGTATTAACAAGAAGAACCTGAGTGGTATTAGATTCACTCTCTAACGGGAGATTGGGATCGTCCGAGGATAAAACCACATTGATCGCTTGTGTTTGACTCTTCAATGGAAGAGCGGGATCGACCGAGGATGAAAATACATAAAACGCTTGGGTTTCACTCGTCAATCGAAGAGTGGGATCGACCAAGGATGAAACTAGATCGACCACTTGGGTTTCACTCTTCAATGGAAGAGTGGGATCGACTGAGGATGAAACTAGATCGACCACCTGGGTTTCACTCTTTAAGGGAAGAGTGAGATCGAACGAAAATGAAACTAGACCTACCACTTGGGTTTCACTCTTCAATGGAAGAGTGGGATCGATCAAGGATGAAACTAGATCGACCGCTTGGGTTTTACTCTTCAAGGGAAGAGTGGGATCGACCGAGGATGAAACTAGATCGACCGATTGATCAATCGATGGCAAGTCAAGAGGCAATATACTACAACTTGTTGGAGGTTGTAACTGAGACACAGAAATACCTTCCAATAATTGGGAAGCTTCGTCCATGCAAGGACAAAGGTAAGTACGGTGCATGCCCCTACATAATAAGCATGAATTCTTGACTTCACTTTTCTGGGTCTTAACCAAAGAGTCGTTGGTTGACAAGGTATCATCAGTATGATGTCTAGAGGCTGACGATACAGGTCATTCTGGATATTGCAACCATACTTCTAAGACCGTGGGAATACCAGGGCAATCCTTAATAAAATGGGGCCACTCACAAATCCTGCAAGGGAACTTAGGTTTACGAAGATTCGAAACAGGTACATCGATACTCTCAACATGATGATCAGTGGCTGGCAGGTTTCCAACATGATGGGAAGAGGTTGGATATTTGACCTTCTGCTTAGTGTTCTTCTTCTTAGCCTTCATTTTCTTCTTCTTATTATCCCATTGCTTACTAATGTCACAGTTTTCAGCAGATGAAGAGGAATAAAGGGAAGCAAACTCAACATTTGACGAAGAAGGCGAAGGATCAACGTGAGGTTGTTGCTCTTGTGGGGGAGGACTACGATCTGATACAATTGGTGCACTTGGGATAACCAGATTGGAGAATAACCATATTGGTAATCCTATATTCAATCCGGGAAGGCTCAAAGCGGCCATGAAGGGAGAACCAACACCTCCACATGGAGGAAAAACAAAAGACATACCCTGAAAAGGGGTCTCTTAGTTGGTAGTCTTGGAAGAGTCTCCCATATCTAAACTCTCTAAGAACCTCTAAATTACCACACAAACCAAACATTACTCAAATCTAAAAGCAACAAGCAGTTTGTGAAAGGGATGGATAAATAAGCCAGATTCTCACAGGATTGTCAAATTGTCGCAACTCGCAATATATTGTAGGGTCCAACAGTTATATTAGGCCCAATATTTCAAAGCACTAACCAAGGAGGATTAGGACCATACCCCTGACCGTATAACCTGACTACCTAGCACGGTACGTGCGTAGTAATATCCCCGAGTGTTGTTCACAGTGTATTGCAACAATAAGATGGCCAATAGGTTTACTCGGATAGTTCCAAGATGCTAAAGGGGTCTCCCGATATACGCAAGGTACGTGAGATATCAAATATGTAGTAGTGTTGTCTAATGCACAACCGTACGACAAGAGCCTTCCAATATACTGTCGAGTACGTGAAGTACCTTTCTATATACCCAAAGGTACGTGAAAGATCGTTCAATATACCGAATGATACGTGGAAGAACTACAAACCCCAGGGATGCAGTGTAGGCAGATAAAGACAACTCCTACGCTTTAAGACGTCAGAACACATCTCTAACCTATCATTTAAGTTGCTAAAGATTTTAACTTAACTAGTGCTTGATTTTATCTTATGCGGTGAAGTGGATGCATGAAGTGTAGACTTGTAAAATTAAAAAGAATGCACAACTAAGCTAAATGAAGTGCAAATCTTTTGTTTTTCGATGAAGTCCTACTTAAAGAGAGAGTAAGAGGTTCTGTTTCCCAAGTGAACAACCCTATGTAAATTCTATTTTAACTTTTTCAAAAATGGTAGAAACGATCCAATCCACACCAAAGCAAAAATTATTTGGAAACCTTAATATGGGTCAAAGAGATTGTAGGATACACAATTGTAGGGGGGATTTTTTTTCAAAAATGCAATTCATTTTGCTTAAAAATGCAAGCAAAATACTAGTTTTGACTAAAGGGGCCAAACATGGCTCCAAATCTCAAGAAGACCCAACAAAAGAGACAAATCCTTTTGCTTTAACAAATAATAAGAGAGTAGATATTTAATGAAAAGAAGAAGGGATCTAATCATTGTTTCCAAACAAGAAAGAACATTTATAACCCCTAACTACGCAAAAGCTAAAAGTAGTTTTTCTTTTATTTTATAAAACTCAGATCTGAACCAAAACAAGACTAGCTAAAAGCATAACTCCTTTTGGAATTTTCATAAATATTTCAAATATAAGAAAGAAAGCGAAAATAAATCTCTTTCTTTAAACTAAGATGGAAACAAAATATTTTCTTCTCTTCAACTGTAGAAAGCAGAAAACATTCTACCAACCCAGTCACAAACCAACCAATAGGGCATTGAAAGGTCTTGGCAGAAAATCAAGCTAAAAATCAACGGGTCGACGCGGGCTGCAGGTATACACCACAGCGTCAGAACCTTAGTGACGCAGTTTTCTAAAGATCAAAGTGCAACAATGACGCACTCTGTTTGAAGGAAAATCACGTCAGGATTACATCGACGCACTGTACATGAAGATAAAGTGCGTCAGGCGACCCAAAAAATTGAAAAAATAAAGATTTTCAAGCCAATAAACAAACTTCAGGGTGTAAGACCTAAAGGGAATTATACAGTGACATATAGATAGTCAGATCTACCAATTGGATGTGGTCTACCAATTGAAAACTAAGACATATCTAATAAGAAATGAGGCAAGCAAGGAAATATACAACTTAAATAACTCGTTCCCCAGTATGGTCACCAATTTTGTTAACGGATAAATATGTTGGTGTGGACACCAACCGATCTCCCTGGTTTGAATGGTTCGGATCTAGAACAAAGAAAAACAAGAATGAAAACCTTTCCCTAGATCTATCAAATTACTTGAATACAAAGAGGATAGTCCCTACCTTATTTATGAAGGTTTTCTTCGTGGCTTGAAGCTTTCGCAATCCTGCTTGTTGATGAAGATATTACCTGGAAAAGACTCAAAAGGACAATGACACTCAAAAGGACAAAAACAAGAGACTACAATATAACATGATACATCTAATAAATTGACCAAGGAGAACTACTATAAATGAAATTACACATCATTTATGGGAAAGGAAGACATTGATGTATTAATTAAAATAGAGGAAAGAATTACAACCAATGAAGCCTTGGTGTTGAAGATCCTTTCCAATGGAACTTTGCCTCAATTTTCCAATCATGGAAGAATGTTTTCCTGACCTAATTTCTCCATCATTTGGTTTCCCCCATTTCAACCCCCATATCCCATGAAGAGGAGCTTCATTTATAGGCCAAAAGAGATGAGGAGGAGAGGAGAGGATTAGGGAGAAGGAGGAGGTGGGATCCTACTAAGCTGGGAGGAAAGTGAGATCCACCCTATATGGAATGGATAAGCCTCCACGAGGATCTCCTTCGAGAGAGTTCTCGAAACTTTTATTATTTCCCTCCGTACAGGAACCGACGCACTTTAGACACTAGCAACATGCGCCAGCAATGCACTATGTAGTGGAGCAAGGTGCGTTGATCAAGAAAGACGCACTTTGCTAGAAGGAAAGGTGTGTCGAGCTCTCTAAATAGGATTTTTACAAAGGGATAAAGCCTCATAACTCATTTTCCAAGGATTTTGGTCAAGTACTTCAGGTATTTAGGCAAGGATAAAGTGTACATGGTTCGTAATCATGATGAGTACAAAATTCCCGTGTAACAAGAAGCGAGTTGAAACTCACCATGACTTGATAACTGAGACTCAAACTGATGAATCATTAGTTTCGTCAGACTCCTTACATCAAAGTACACCTAGGGACACCCCTTATTGGGTAATCAGAGGGTAAATTTCTTATTGCCAACCAAGCATGTGGACAACATGATCATCTCATACTTGCATAAAAAAATTTGCAAGAAGTTACGGAACTCGATTTTGCTACCAGAATTGGATTGTATTCCCTCAATTCAAATTCATTAAGTGTCCTTCAATGAAAGTAGGAAGCGAGTCGAAAGTCATCATAACAAATACTCTATTTTGTTGCACTCATGACATCGAAGTACACTTAGGAAAACCCCTCTCCCTTGAGTTCATGGAACATATGTTGTTTATTTCGATGATTTACGAAACTAGGATTTCATCGAGTAACATGTAATGCAGATTTTGAATCACACGGTAAATTTTAAAAATTGTGCCAATGGAGCATGTGGACATTGTGGTCATCTCGACCATGCCCAAACAAACTCATTGGAGGTTACGACACTCGATTATGTTGCCTAGATCCCAATAGAAATTCGCAAAGTGTCATTGAATGGATTTAGGAAGCGAGTTCAAACTCGCCATAACTTGATCATCGAGACTCAGATCGATGAACTATTAGTTCCATTGGACTCTTAACATAAGAGTACATACACATGACACTACTTTGTGAATATAGAACTCAGGGTGTTCGTTCCTTTTTGAGGACGGAGGTTTTCGCTCTTGCTAGGGTTTTGATAGGCGATTTCTGAAACTGGTTTTGGCGGCCATGGATCCTTCCATGGCCGCCCTCCTCAACTCTCCCCTGAGTCCGCTATCTGTCTGGTCGACTGAGGGTTTTTCTTCCGCTATGAATCGATTGGTGGCGCGTTAGCGCGGCGACCCATTGGCTGTGAGCCTCGGCTCCCCAGTGGCGGCGGCGGTAGCTTACTCGCAGAGGATCGCAGCTCCTGGTCAGAGCGTTTCTTCGGCAGGCGGCGTCGGCATGATGGGCTATCGAGCTTGGGCTCTATCCCACGGTTCAGACGGCGTTTAGGTCGTGGAGGGCGCGCGACGGGGCTTCCAATCTCCTGGTTTGCTGAGGTTCTTTGATGGCGGCGGCAGAACACGGCGGCTACTGCCTGGGAGCTTTCGTGGGCCGACGTTCCGTCTTCTCGGCAGGCTTGGGGTTTTCTTCAGCAGTTGCTAGTGGCACTGCTTTTTATTCATGGTTTCTGGAACTGTTTTTTTTTCTGCCTCTCTTCTATGGCATTTCTGCTGGCTTCTTGTAGAGCCATTAATGGCTGCCTAGATTTAGGTTTTACCTGTAGGATTTACCTGAGTTTCTCTGTATCTGTTCTTTCATAGATGTAAGTTCAAAGTAGTTTTATTGGTACTGTTCAACAGCATATACACTCTTCACGAGTGAAGATGATTCAATGTAATTTTGTACCCGCAAGATGAAATAAAATTACGCTTTTTTTTCGAGGAAAAAAAAAAAAAGAGTACATACACATAGGGACACCCATTTCCCATCATCCCATGGACCAGATTTTGTTTATTTCCACTTAGAAACAAATACGTGTTACCTAATAATGAGTGGTTGAACGTCAATAGGCATTAAAAAACATGGATTAAAATTAGTATGGACTAGAATCTTAATATGTAGCACATTTTTATATGGGTTGAATAGTTAGAGCAATAAGTTCAGAATATTTCAATCCAATTTTAACCAAAAAAATCGATCTGATTTAGATTTCGAGAGGCAAATAATATCAAAACTGAAAGTGGGATTCAAAGCGCATGCAAGGGATATATAAAAATATGGTCAACAAAGTTTCCTCTAAGAAGTATAAGAGAGAAACCATCCTTCTCATTCATCTCAAAGTGTGTATGGTTCCAAAATTTCTTCTCGGCCCCAATCTTTTCCAAAAAAAAAATATATTCTCAGATGTTGGGGATATCAATGCAAAGTCGTGATATGTGGATGGATATTTTCTATAATTTAAACTATATTGATTATTACATAAGCAACGACTTTATTTTAAGTGCATGGAATATTTACAACGATGAGTGGGTATTAGGGATTTCAATGTCTCTTCCCTATGAATTATATTGATTATTACATAAGCAACGACTTTATTTTAAGTGCATGGAATATTTACAACGATGAGTTGGTATTAGGGATTTCAATGTCTCTTCCCTATGAATTTGAATAGACATAAGAAACAAAAATTCACTCTATTGGTTCAACCGTTAACAAATACAAGAATAACAAAATTAACCAACACACCAAGTGAGGTCCAAGTTCTTAATGATAAATAATATGACCAACATGCTACCTTTAAGTGTATAAGTGTATCTTTAAGATTGTTAGCTTGATGTTCTAAATTGTAAGAGAAAAATATATTCCTTTCCGTGATGCAAAAATTGTTATCAAGTAATTCCTTATTACCATGAAAGTCTTTTAGTTTTACAAACTAAGCAATGCTTTTATGATTGTAAGTATGCTATCAAAATTATATACTTTTATGATTGTAAGTATGCTATCAAAATTATATACTTTTATGATTGTAAGTATGCTATCAAGATTATATATGTGCTTTTATGATTGTAAGTATGCTATCAAAATTATATACTTTTATGATTGTAAGTATGCTATCAAAATTATATACTTTTATGATTGTAAGTATGCTATCAAGATTATATATGTATTTGATGTGATTTTGAACATTTTAATGATGATATTTTATTTTATATACTTTTATGATTGTAAGTATGCTATCAAGATTATATATGTATTTGATGTGCTTTTGAACATTTTAATGATGATATTTTATTTTATATGGGTGGGTTTTTTGGATATATTATTATTTTATTATATCATTTTCTCGTGCATAGATCCATTTTAAATCTAAATCTCTCAAGCATCAGGAGGGATCCAATTTCATGTGTAAAAATCTAGATCTCAATAAATTTGATCTCTCCGAGTGCTTATAGATCTAGTTTAAGATGGACCTATGTTGGTTTTAATTTTTCCATTTTATGAGTTAACTTTAAGCTATGCATCAACATGTTTGTCTATTGCATATATATATCGTTAATGATGGTTTGACCATGGTTAATTATGTTTGACTATCATCAACCATGGTTAGCATACATGACTATCATTCACTATGGTCAAAAATATTTAACCATTGTTGACTATACTTGAACATGTGTGACTATGGGAGACTAGCTTAACAATATTTAATATTATTGACATTGGTTGATCATGTTTGACTATGGTGAAAATCAATTGACTATTGTTGATCATGTTTAAATATTGTTGAATATGGTTTGCCATGGCTATGTTTGACCATGGTTTAATATGGTAAACCAATTTTAGCATGGTTGACAATGGTTCACCATATTGTGCTATGGTTGAGAATTGTTTAACCATGGTTCACTATGTTTCACCAGTGTTAGCCATGGTTCACAAAAATTTCTACATTCATAAACAGTTACATTGCATTATGGTGTTCATTAAGTGTTTTATCTCATTGAGTTTAGTTGACTTTAGTAGTCCATGGTTTATCATGCTTTATAATGATCGAATATAGTTTACCATGTTTAACATGGTTGACTATCCCTCACCATGATTAACTATGGCTAGAAATGGTTTGACCATGGTTGAAAACAGTGACTATGATAGGCTATGGTTTACTAGGACTCACTAGGGTTAATAATGGTTTAGTATGGTGGAATTTATTTGATCAGTTTGACTATGGTTACTGAAGGTTTTCTACATTTGACAATGTTTTGACAATGGTGAACTGTGGATAACAATGTTTGACAATGGTGAATTGTGGATAACAATGTTTGACATGGATGATAATGGTTCACCATTGTTAATTATGGTTAACAATGGTTTGACAATTGTTGATTATGCTTGACCATTGTTAACTATGGTTGAAAAGTTTGATTATAGGTTACTATGGTAGACCATGTTTGACCATTGTTGAGTATCATTAAACATTGGAAACCTAAACCTTAGTTTTATCATAAGAGTATATTGTATTCACATGAAGAGTCATAGGTGAATAGGAAGAGCCATAATGGAGTCTAAGAGACCTATTGGTATATGAAACCAATTGTTTGTCTTGCATATCAATGTATTTATATGTCTATCATGTATTAATGAATGAACACACTCTTAAGATTGTTTATTTAGAGCTTTCCAATAGTGGTATTAGAGCCCCATAGTTCATTAGAGCCCCATAGTTCTTACGGCCTATAGGGAACTATGCTTGATGGGTATCATTTATTAGAGCCTTAGTGTTTTTATAAATCCATGATCATGTTTGTCATGATATAACATATCTCCCTTTATTCTGCTCTAGTCTACTCACTCTACCTATGTACCTAATGTTTCACATAGTTTGTGTGGGTATTTAGTTGTAGAAAGAAACCTTGATCTGTTAGACAATTATCTTAATCTATTACCTGCATACCGTCGTATTCCAAACTTGCATATTGTTACCTCTAGAGCCCTATGTACTATGGTGTTCTATCAAAGGTATTCTTTGACTGGTGAGAACCAATCTGCATTTTATTGCAAGTGTTTCATTCTTCATACCCATGACCTATGCCTTACCTTTGAAGGTTACCTTTTATGGTATATGTACTATCATTTCGGTATTATTATTCTTATATCCATTGATGTTTGTCTACATGGTAGTGCATATTAAATTTGAGCACTATCATGTATGTGTGTGTTGGTATATTTCGCTACTTCCGCATGATATATGTCCGAGAATATGTAGTATCTTGATATATGTCCGAGAATATGTAGTATCTTGTGGTAAGAGGAAAGGATCTATTTTTTTTTTAACACAAACAGATGAGATTTTTTTAATATAAAAAGAGGTAAATAACTAAAGATACACAATGTAAGAGCAGGCCAACAATGAACGACCTTAGCTCTACCTTCATCTTAGTCCATACTTACAAAAAAATCGGCAGTCATAACCCTAGAGGTGTAAACGGAGTGCATAGTCTTCCAGGGAGATTACAGATAGTGGCTTTAAAATGCCGACTACTAAACCAGAAATTACATAGACAACCATAACAACTTACACTAGATAATTAACATCCTAAAGACTGAGAAAAAGAGACCCAAAATTCAAACTGGTACCGATTTGCAAACAGTATTCAAAGCTCTGCTTCCTTGCCGATGTTGTTGTTGTTCACCATTTCCTGCTTCAGTTCCTTGATCTCGTCGCGCATGCAGTCGACCTTCCTTTCAATCCTTTTGGCGATTATACGAACTTCCCTGATATGGGCAATCGAATTGCAGGGACATCCATTTTCCGAATTGCAAGGGCAACCATTTTCCATACTTTCCACTTTCTCCCTGAGCTTCCTATTACATTCGCGGGCCTCCAGACGGGTTTCCTAGTCCAAAGCTGTCATGCGCTGCAAGGCCTTTTTAGTCTCGTAATTTTCAATTTTTAAAACACGTACTTGTGCATCCAAAATTGTCAAGTGATCATCCACCACGCTGAAGGAGACTGATAAACCCTTTAATTCATCAAAACCACCACCAACAAACGTCACTCCCAAAACCTGCTCATTGCTCTGCACGGAAGTCGTGCCTTCTAGACCTCCTGGCATTGTATGAGAATGCTTGATGTAATCCGGGACGACGCCACCACCAATTAACGCAGAACCTAGAGCCTGCTCACTGCTCTATACTGAATTCAAGCCAACCTAACCCCCTATCCACGAAGGGAAAAACTTACGGTAATCTGGTAGAATGCCTCCATGGCTCGGAATAGATTTCATGCATAGGGGATAGTTCAGACCAGAGCCCTCCATCATTGCAAACACAATAAAACTGGATTGTTACAATCCTTCACAACATTCGTCGTGATATATCCTGGAGCCTCGAAGTTCGCCCAATAAGATTGTTTGCATGCTTCCCAGGTGGAAGCCATGTGATTCAATCGTGCGGACATCCTTCACATCAAAGCCCCAATGTGGGTTCCAAACTATAGCATAAATTTCTGGGAAAAGCTTTTGCTGAGAGAAGAAATTTCAAAGACTCCATCCCAAAAAGGAACGATTAACCAAATTTGTTAACATGCTGAAACTAACCTGAGGAGAGGATTAATAGAGACAAGGGATCCAGACCTTGTTTTTCATCTTTTGATTACTAACTAGAACACCACGATCTAGTTCCCTCTGTCGTTTTCCATCGCATCTGCTGCTTGGTTGTTTGTTCTCATGATGTGAAGGAAGCTAATATTTTTGAATTCACTAACAAGGCACTTAAGGAGATTGTGGATTTTGGAAGTAGGGCTCTTTCTATTCATGATCAAATTCCTAGCCTCCCTGATGACCAACATTGAATCTCCATAAACAGCTAATTCGGTGATGCCTTCTTCCCTGGCGATCTCCAGTCCTTTTGTTAGAGCTAACCGATCTGCATTGTTATTTTTTTCTGCCTATTCCCCATGTGTAGTCTTTCTGCTTATTTCCGTCAGAGTCATAGAGGACTCCACCCACACCTGCCAGCCCAGGTAGAGGAAAGGATCTATTATGACTATATTTTGTTGGATTTTCTTCTCCACATTACACCTATGTTGTATGGTATCAACTTTTCGTTGTATCAACATAAATATTTCTCCATGGAAGCTCACCAATTTCACAATAATATTATAATCCTCCACCTTGTACATCTCAACTAGCATTTTCTCCTTTGACCTAATCAATTGGAACATGTCATTTTAAGATCTCAACAACAATGATAGTTTTACATATTTCCTCACCCACTACCTTTTGAGATATAGGTTGCACTACTCCAATCCCTATATATTTAATGAAGCTCTTAATAATGTGATTCAATAGTTGATGAAAAATAAATAAAAATCAGCCATTGAATTTCTTGAGCTCATTTAGAAGAGATATGCTCTCCACGTTACTCGTTTTCACTTCATTTTGTGTTTTGACAAATTATGTCATATTGATAACTTTTTATAAACTAAATCCATGATGGTGTCATGGTGAAAGGGTGCAAACCCTAATTTTCCATGTTGATGAGATGATATTCCATATGCTATCGTGGTATATCTTCCTCTCCTAATATTTCCTTTGGAGAGTGGTGTCATGGAGCATGACATCACAATCACAGACATCTGCATGCTAGTTGTATTTGCAAGATCTTGCCGCATTTTCCAAGTCTCACCAAGAATCATTACATCTACATACTATATTTTTCAAATTTTGTGTTAGTCTATTCGTATATTCTATCAAGCTACATTTATGTACTATATAGTCATGCATAATGGTATAGTGGATTGAGAGTTAGATCAGCAATAGGGATATCGAAAAGAACAAGCTTGTATTCAACCTGTTTCTATTTCCAGAAGAAACAAGCACCTTAATCACTTCCATGAATCTATGTTTATCTTTCTTAGAGATTCTACCCAGGGGGTAGATGAATGGAAGGGGGCATACAAATTTAATTGCTCCCTAATAAAAAAAATATCCTCTATAAAAAAAATTTAAAAAAACTAGATCACCAATAGGGAGATCAACAAGAAAGAGCTTGTATTCAACTTGTTTGTGTTTCCAAAAGAAACAAGCACTTTAATCACTTACATTGAATCTATGTTTCTCTTTCTTAGAGATTGTACCCCAAGAGGTAGATGAATGGGAGGGGGAGTGCAAAGAGTCACTGCTCCCTAATAATATTAAAAAATATGTATAAAAAAACTACGGGTTTAGCCTAGACCGCAAAACTGCGCAACAAAGTCCATTTCCAAAGCTTATGGCGAACTTCAAGTATGGTCCATACTTGATCCTGGAAAGGAATAGTGGTTCTGGAAAGGAATAGAGACCGGTCGTCGCTCTATTTTTCTTAATAGTTTCTTTATTTTATTTTTTTTCAATACAATACAATTTGTAGCAAACATATTTATATAGGCATTTTTTTAAATGCCTTTATTTATCTGTCAGTGACCTACAGGTTAATAGGGAGACAGAGTGCACTAATTAAGGAAACACAATTATTGATAGGCAAGAATATAGAACCATATAGAGATAAACCTGGTTTACCCTTATATATATATAAAGTTTCCTTAAATTAAATGGTGGAGTTGGAATATTACCTTGGCCTGACTGCGTGCTTGGCACAATGGCATGTGTCATAGCAAGGCAATATGAATCAACCAACGTCCCCTGCCCCTTCTCTAAGCATGTTACATTCCACTGGGCATGCAGGTTGCATATTGTCTCTATAATCGCTATAAAACCTTGCTATTTATTTGCTTCTACGTATTCTAAGCATTTTATAACCCTATGAGTTTCAAGGAATGTGGTTTGTTTCCATCCAGTCTAGCGTTCTCTACTTCTTTAGGTAGATAATCACCGTCCATTCTTTGAGAAAGAAATGAACCAAGGTTATACTCCATTTCCATCCTGAGTTGTAGAACCTACTAGCTAGTTTAAAACCAAAGAGTGGGTGTACTTCCCCACCAAATCCTAAATAGTAGGGATTCCCCACGATATATCAATCTCCTGGTTTAGAGCTAAGACTATTCTTTTATTACTATGCACATTCATCCAACACCGGGGAAATAAATTGATTTTGTGGGAGAACACAAAAGCACTAAGTGCCTGAAGAGTTATGTGTGTGCGTTCTTCTCTGCAAGGATACTAATGTTTCCCTTGCAATATGTGAAGCGAATCAATCAAGATCTTTATAACTAATATTACAACGCACTTTGCTTTCACAACAAGTACATGCTAAGCTACTCATTGAATTTCCAAATTAATATTCTATTTCAGTAAATGGGATTACCAAAAGGATCCCCTTTCTTGCCACCCCCATTAAATCTAGTAGATTTCCAAGAACTAAGCACTACCCATTAATACTTGCACTATTATGACTTTATGTACATGCCCAAAGAGTGACGGGTTATGCAAATTTAGGGTCACAAATGCCTCGAGGACAGCTTTCTGAACCAGATCTTAATTCCTCTATGCCCATAGTGGATTTGCTCTATTAACAACTGGATCAATGAGTGAATCCTTTGGGGACGATAAAAGCTTACATTTCATAGAAAAACAAACAAGAACACTAACTCACTAGAGGAACCGAGGGCTTTAGCTCTTCTATCTTCCATTAAAGTAGTCGTGTAAATGGATAATACCCTCATCTCATATTGATGGGCTCTGAATAGCTCCTTGGGATGAGAAACCTCCTAACCGTGTTCTTTGCACCCAAAAACACTCACTAGTCGAGAATATAATAGAGGATTCTATATGGAGTCCGTGGATAAATATTGAGAATGTAGTGCTCTGTGCTTCCGGGCCTTGCTTGCTTCCTTTCACCGAATTTTT
The DNA here is from genome assembly GCA_027924585.1 of Larix kaempferi. Lineage (NCBI taxonomy): Eukaryota > Viridiplantae > Streptophyta > Pinopsida > Pinales > Pinaceae > Larix > Larix kaempferi. The sequence continues at coordinate 373,937 of BSBM01000817.1, read as the reverse complement.
CATATTCCTTGATCCTCGGTCGGTAAACTTCTGTCGTCTAACTTATATAATATCTATAATGCCATTCTTTCAATTAAATTATTGGTCTGTAGGATTTCCATTTATCTCAAAGGGTAGGCTCCAATTCAAAGTGTCAATTCAATCTCGTGAATGATTGCACTAATCTCAGGTCCACTCCTGATCGAAGCCCTTATCTAAAACCTACCCATCTGGTTGGGTTTACTCCCAACTGGCAAGGGCCTTACCGAAGATCAGGACCAGTAATGGACCTTGCCTTACTGATAGCAATATACTTTTATAACATTACATGAATAAAGTGTTGGAATTATCAATGATACTGAGGTGGGCTGAATCAATATCATGCATAAATTTACAAATTATTCACTTTTTAAAACATGCACCAATTTCAATTTAACACCACATCAATAAACCAAATTGTGCCCAAATGTTTGAAGAAACCTTTTGTATATATGTATAAAATATGAATTTACAGAAAAATATGGGAGACACTGATCTCCATTGATGTGAGCGTCGACCCACTTAGACACCCCTTTGATTGGGACACCAATTCCACTGGAAAGCACCAACTCGCATATTGCAAACTTCAACCTATGATTACACCAATCCTTCGTGCAAGCACCAACTTGTTGAACCAAGATCCAACCTATGAGGACACCAATCCTCTACGCAAGCACCAACTTGCAGACTAAAAGCTTCCACCTATGAGGACACCAATCCTTCGCACAAGAACCCAATTACTAAATCGAGATCCAACCTATGAGGACACTAATCCCCTGCGCAAGAACCAACTTGCAGTGTTCAGGAACCACCTGAGTGGAGACACCGATATCCGTTCCTTGCCCAGTCCAACTGCCCTCAGAAGTAGATATTACAGATTCCTGACTTCAGGTCTACTCACACAAAGATTTGCACTCTGCTATATTGACTACGTGCTTCTTCCACTGGTTTAACTTAAACTGTTGTTTCGCTTACACTATATTACACTATTGATTCACTCTACAACAAAGATTCACACACACATATATCCACATGCTTCTTGCACCTTTTCACAAATGCCCAAATATGCGTGTCTGCTCCTTGTGTTTCTACATTTCTTGTTGCCTCACGCACTTCATCAAATCATGTTTCTTCTGATTCCCCTAAGCATTTCATCTGAATGAAGCTTTCCAATTCAAAATATTACTCCATTTGTTCTTCCAAGCTTACCTTTCACTCCTCGGACTCGACTTCACTTCTTATTTATACTCTTCTTTTTCAAACAATGAGTCCACAAGTTGGAGCTTATCTAAATGGTAAAACCCCTTCTTCATTTCCTTTCGGACAAGCTTACCGAGCATCTGCCACATGTCTTAACCCACGCAAATGGGGTACCATGACTTTGTGGGTCCTACACACACTAGTTCATTGACTTAGTGGGACTTGTGCACTTGGGAACCATCACTTGGTGGATAATGTATACTGGAGTACCATTACTTGGTGGGTGTCTTGCACACTTCTGAGACTTGCATAAATATTTTGATATACTTCTTCAAATTGGTAGAATACTATCATGTCCAACCACCTCTTTGACATCAACTTTGGAGTACCACTACTAGGTGGGATTTAGGACTTGCGCACATGATTTTTTGTACTTCTTCAAACTAGCACATAGACACTAAGTCCACTTTGACATCGATGACAACCAAAGCTCAACAATATCCCCCTTTTGTATTGATGTCAACACCTTATGAAGTTGTTCTCCCCCTGATCATGAATTCCTCTATTATGCTTGCAAACAATACAGTGCACTCCCTGGGTTCATGCCAATTTGATCCAGTTTTATCCTTCGCTTTCTTGTGCAACCTTCGATTAGTACTTCTCTGTTGTTTTTCATTTCTTCGTGCTTCCTGCACATCACTTTGTCACCGATACATGCTTCATGGTATCTCTCCCCCATTGACATCAATTGAAAAGGGATACTCCCCCTGTCTTCATGATGTATTCCTTTTCCATTTGTTTTTGTTGTTGTGTCTCTAATTTGCCTTGCAAAATGTGCATATGTCATGGTTTTTGTAGATGTTACAATTGCAGTTACTATAGGTATGCTCCCCCTATGCAATTGCGTGTTTCCTTCCATCTTGATTGTTCTGGTCTTGTATTGATTCAATCTCTTGTATCAATGTTGCATTATATAATTGCATTTTTGTGTTGGTTGCCTCTACACAATTCCTTGTCTTCATGTCGTCCGATCCTTTTTGTGCAAATTATTATATCATTTCTTCTTAGCATTTCTCCTCTGAATTCATTCTATTGTTCTTGTTTTCTATTACCTTTAGCTCAAGTATCTAACTTTATACCTTCATACTTCTATGTTCATCTTTATGTCGCGATATAATGCTCTCCTTACGCAATTTCAAGTTCCTTTTTGAACTTATACTCCGGATTTGCACTATCTTTTATGTTGACTTCTTCCTGCTTTCATTTATTCCTTTTATTGCATCTATTGCACTATGCTAAGTTCCCCATATATCACTATCTTTGTAGTTGTCTCAGTTAAAGATTAGCTCCCCCTACGTGATTGCAAATTTCATTTTTAACCTGCACATTCTTTGTTTGCTTGTCTTTCCACACAAAGTTCTATCTCATCATCTAGGTTTCATGCTTCCCGCTCCTTTGATTTGACTACGCCATAATCCTTTCATGTCAAATATTTGATCCAGCTGCTCCTCTTATGATCTTTTGACATTTCAGCGCGACAAATTTGGCTATCATAAATGTATTGCTACCTCACTTATCACGCTTTTTAAACACTCCTCTATGTAATCCATACTAATTTGAAATTTGACACAACTGAAATGTGCAAAAATGTTTTGGTATGTCATCTATGACTCATGTATGCACGTGATTCACTGGGATTTTCTCCTTGAGCACAATCTTCTTACGAATTGTTAGGCACTTTGCGTTGTCCGCCGTGACCATAATTAAATTCGACGTCTCTTCATTTTTCTTCGAACCATGCAGTCATAAATGCAATTGATTTCATTGTCCCTTCGGTTTGCTTCAAGGTGCGCAAGTTGAAGATATTTCAATCTATATATGGACTACTTGCCATTCACAAAGTGACCAAGCTTTCCTATCTTTGTTCAATGCTTTCTTTCTTATGTCGCAATGGCTATATCCCCTCAACAATTCAATGTAGCTATTGGTAAGCTTTATGAGTTAGTCCAGTCTCAACGACAAGAGCTCACAAACAATTTAGAGAGTCACATATCTCAAATTAATGAGGCACATATAGAGGAGTGGTATTCCCAATCCCAATTTAATAAGAGGAATGCAAATGAGATTGAGGTATTGAAAGGCCGAGTTGGGAATTTGGAGCAACAACAGGACTAAACATTGATTCTTCTACAACAGCTGCAAATGAGTCATAACCAGATTAGTCTTACAAACTAATTCCTACAGAAGCTCAACTTGTAACAACCTCTACAAGCTTCCATTTCCGATCACTCTTCATCGAACCTTGAGCTTCAATTATTTCTATAGCCTTTCAACCATGCCGCGGAGCCAAAATTATCCAACCATCTCGGGGAGCTAGACCTAGAGCTTTGGCTTTGATTTTGATTTTGTAACTGTCATATCTACCTAAGATATAAGGACACATTTTTTATATGCTACATTTTGTAACGGCGCTACCTTTTTACATAATATAAACCAATTTGTGCAACATTCACATGAATATACTTTGAAATACATTCAAATGTACTGTGGTTTTATCCTACCAATGCAACACTTTTGTCTTTATGTGCATATTGTTAGGTGACTCTTCTTGTCATCCTTTTCTTTAACATTAGTGAAACTTCTTATTGTGGCTGTTATGTTTATGCCGAAAACAATCTTTGCCACATGAGACTAATATATCATAGAAATTTTATATATGAACATGATTGTGTGACCTTTGGCTACAAGAAGAGATCCATGTGACAATTTCAATGTTCACCTAAGGGATATTTTCTGCATAATTAAACCAAAGATAATTTCCTCTTTTATTTTCAGTTTGAACAAATATTGATTGAAAAGCACTTTACGAAAAATTTCCGAAATTTGATATCATCTTGTTCTTCATGCTTCAGCATGTATAGGTCCTTAGCATTGAAACCCATTATTTCCTCCCCCGCTTCATGAAAAATCGTGTTCGATGTTAAACCAATATGGTCTTGAGCTTTGGCTTGAAGCAAGTATCTATAGTCACAATCAGGAAAATTGTGATCACGTCTTTCACAATGCCAAGTTCCATCCCCATAAATACTCACCTTCTTGTTTCACTGCCTTTCCCCAACCATAAAATGGAAAGCAATGTAACAAAATTTGTCCACCTTAATAAAAGATATGGTCGCTTTTACTAAATCCAATCAGGTTTATCAAATTTACCAAGCCCCCCATCTTCAATTTGATCCACTGTCTTTTGCATGTCAACTCAACCACCAACAGTTCCCTCTCTAGTTAAGAAATGAGAAGCAGTATTATTTACCTCCCTTTCAAACCAGTACCTCAATCTGTGTGCTTCTTGAAATCCGAGGTTTATAAAAAGTTGACTTCATCAAATTGTCCCCACAGACTTCCCACTAAACTCACTTACATGGCTAGCCTTCACATCCAAAATAGGGAAACCTCCTAAATCACACATCTCTTGAATTTGTTGGCCTTCCTTATTGCAAAAGGTACCACACATTGTTACCTCCACACTGTAGACTGACATGTATTTTAGTTGGAGAATTCTTTTTTGTGTATCCATTCCACTTTTTCGCACTATGGTGTTTGAAAGATTAATTGAGATTACAATATCAATAATATCCACCATAGAATTTTTCTCAATGTGCTCAATTTCACTGATTTGCCCAAAGTAAAAATGTTGCTTTGTTATTGCTATATCCTCTTCCAAGCAAGGATCTACTATTGAAGTGGAGTCCAAAACAATTTCCCAATCGTTGTTTAGCTGGTTAAATTTCTTTTGTGTTAGTTTTGGACTTCCCTTAGAACCCATGTACGCTTTCCCATCCTTTATCCGATCATAAAACTGGTCTCCAATTGAGTTAAATCATGTTACACGTATTTTCCTTCCTTCAGAGTCAAGAAGATCAATACTGAAGACTTTCCCATCTCCTTTTGCATTGTTGTAATGATAAAGATATCCCTTGGCAGTAACTCTAGCCTCGATTGTTCATCGACCCTGGTAAGGATTCAATGTTGTAATACGAGTGATCCTTGTAGGTGCTTCATTTCTTGCTATTGGTCCTCTATTAGAATACATTGGAGGTGGTTGATAGGATGAAGAAACACCTTGGCGACCATAAAATTTTGATTGAGGATTCAATCCTCTGCAATTTGCTACACCAAGTCCAACACTTCACTGAACTTGTCACTGGTTGGGAAGGCTTCACATATGAACCACGTAAAGAAATATTGTGAGGTCAAGTTGTCCCAACACCGGGACTTTTTTTGGATAGACCCGATTGAGCTACCGAATTTGGATTTTCCCCAGCTCTAAACCCTACCCCAACTCTAAACTCGCATTCTTGAATCCAGTTCCGTCCTCATGACATGCTAAACCTCTAAACACGAATTCTTTAATTTTGAATCCATTTTCGTCCTCATGACATGCTAAACCTCTATTTACCTTGATTGCGCCGAAGAGGTGCATTCTACAACCCAGTAGGGGGGATATGTGTAACTCCTTTCGTGCTCATCCTATAATTGACAAGTGTCCTTTATAAAAAATAACATGTAGACTCAAATTAGATTTAAAACATTTATAACGACGTATATATAAAACTACACAGATTGGACGAATTAAAATCATAAACATTGCATTAAACATTTCTTTTAACATTTCCAGTCTAAAAAGAGGTTTGCAACTCTTAGAGATTTGATCCCTATCAGTGCTTGGTAGATCCCCTTTTAGATGGATCTATGTTGGTAGCTTACAAAATCTAGTAGAAACTATAGAACAAGGTTTTTGCCTAATTTTGAAGGGAGAAAGAAAATTTAAGTTGCCTTCTGAAACAAAATATTTTCGAAAATTAACTAGAAAATGAAAATGAATAGTTAAACCCACCATTTTTATTAAAGCGCTTAACATTCTCCAAACTAAAGCCTTGCAAATCTTGGATTTCGCAGTTCAAACAAAATAAAAGAATGAAAAAGACGATTTATAGGTCAAATTTATAAGTCATAGTGACAACAACTACAAATATCTTTCAAAGAAATTAGGAAACAAAAAACATATGGTTGTTTATGCCAAATCTTTAACGAGTTGCAAAATAAAACTTTGAAGATTTTTAGATCATCGCTTCAAGGCTCGATTCAATGGTTAGAGAGTGTCCAGAGAGCATGGTGGAAGCTTCCCATTGATTAAAATATGATGTCAAGACAGTATGGTCATATATATTAGTTCCCCCCTATAACCCCAAACACATGATGTAACTGCCATAGTAAAAACTGACATATATAAACTATCTCTAAAACAAGGCTTTTGGAGATTGTTGTTATAACACTATTAGCTCCAAAATTTCAATTCTCGTTACTTTTAAGGGGGTTTTCAAAACACCGCATTGAAAATAGCTAGGGGTAGTCTTTCTAAATCCCCCCCTAAAATTCATGAGAATTTGACTTATTGTGGCAGTTTTTAACAAACTGCCTCCAAAAGTTAAATTATCATGACTTGTAGGAGGGGTTGTCAAAACACCTCCTTGAAAAATATATTTAGGGCGGTTATTTTAAACCCCCCAAAAAAAATTATGAGAATTGAACTTTTCAAGGTAGTTTTAAAACAACCGCCTACACAAGTTCAATTCTCATGACTTTTGGGAGGGGTTTTAAAAGACTGCATCCAAAGGTTAAATTTTCATGACTTTTTTTGGGGGGAATGAAAAAACCGCCTCCAAAAGATAAATTCACATGACATTTAGGGAGGGTTTGTCCAGAAACCGCCTTCAAATATATATTTAGGGACGGTCTTGTTAAACACCCCCCCCCAAAAAAAAAAAAGGTACGAGAATTGAACTTTTCAAGGTGATTGTTAAAAAAACGTCTCCAAAAGTTAATTTCTCATAGATTTTGTGGGGGGGTTGTCAAAAGACTGTCTTAAAACCCACATTTGGGGGTCGTCGTTTTAAAACCCCCCCCCCCAAAAAAAAAAACCCATAAAAATCAAACTTTTAGAGGTGGTTGTTAAAAAACTGCCTCCAAAAATTAAATTCTTGTGACTTTTAGGGGGGGTTGTAAACAAACCACCTTAAAAACACATTTAGGGGCGATCATTTTAAAACCCCCCTTAAAAGTCATGAGAATTGAACTTTTAGAGGCGGCTATTAAAAAACCACTGCCAAAAGTTCAATTTTCATGACTTTTGGGTAGGGTTTTCAAAAACTCCCCCAAAAGCTCTAAAAATACTTTTAGAGGTGGTTTTGGAAAGACCCCCACAAGCCTAAACCCACGTTAAAGGGGTAAATTGTTGTAGTGAACATCTCCTAGTTCATCATCGATTTTTTCTTTGAGCTCCTTAGGGTTGAGCTCACCCTTGACTAGTTCCTCCTCTAGCTCAAGTTTTATTAATCATCAAGTTAATCCTACTCCCAATTTCATTGGAAAATAATATGAACACTAATAAGAATCACGCACCCAATCTCACATACATGGATACCCTAAATCTCATGGATTTGACTAAGATGACTCACAATCCTATTTAGTGTAACTTTCCTTGGCATCCCATGCTTACCAAGCTTCCTTTATATATTCCTTTATTTGAAGAATGTGTTGGTTAAGGTCCTTCCAACCATATCATGTAATAATAATAATAATCTATTTTTAAGGTCACGGCCAAGCGAGACACCAATTTGGTGTATGAGACCCCCTTGTTTGTGGAACAAGGGACCCCCCTCTGCCCAACTATTTGACTGCTAAAGTCTACAGAGGTGTACATGCCCTACCCCCCTCCGAATTTGAACCTATGACCTCCTGGGAGGGAGCACATATATTTTCATCTATGGTGTTCCTAGAATAATAGGCTTGATGATTCAATTCAACTTTTCTTATTTTAAGGCACGCTCACTAGCGAAGCTGCAAAATGGTACATAGGTCAATATACTAGGTCTTATTCATCTTTAAATTCTGTAGCTAAAGATTTCCTTGCCTTTTTTTCAATTATCCATTAGTATGATTAGGGATTCGAGGTTTTAACTTATTCTCATCAAAATACTGACACCCATATCACTAACCATATGCATGTGTATCATAGTAGGAAAAATTCATGAAATTTAAATTGAATAGTTCCATTATTCTTTATTTGGTTTTTAAATCTCTTCTTCTAATTATAGCTAAGGACGTTGCATTAACCATCTTTCCTTGAACATATGAGGAATTCATATATAAGGTGCAACAATTGGATCTGATATACATCCATTCAAACTATTTATACAATGTCATTCATAATGACCTTTGAGTTGATTCTTCTAATCCAGATGAGCCAGTCCCATCCCATGATGCAGATGGTGTTACTAGTTCTAATGCTCAAACTTCCATTTTGTATGGCCACATGTATTTATCAAAGGGTATTATTATGTATCGAAACCACTATGGTGGAGAAATTCCTATGTTTGGCATTCCTTCCTACAGTAAATTGCATATGCTTCACAATCCATATGATATTGCATGTTCATCATTCCATGTTGGTGTAAGTACATCATGCTCAAGTCCTTCTTTTGAACCTCTTTCTCATATCTCTACATGTAGTATCATTTCAACATTGTATCTGCATCTGTAGCCTCACAACCCATATTATCCATCCCTTAGTCCTACACCAGGTCCCTCGACACCACAGATTTAATTTTTCCAACCTCAACCAACTATGGTTTAGCTAGTTCCTCCCCAACAAGGCCACATTTATGCACAATAGAATATACCCAACCCTTCAAATGTGTAGAAAAACAATAAAAATAATAGATCGAAAATAATACGCATAACTGGAATTAAGCGGCTAGGGGAAACCCGCCAAATAAAAATGCTAATGCTCGGGCAATCCAAATCCCATAAATCCAAATTTTGATCCCAACAACCCACCAAAGGAAGGACTAATAGCAATTCCTTACCTAATAAGGAAATTCCTTCTCTTGTATGATATTTTCTTAGTCCAAGATGAACCTTGTACCAGATAAGCCTTATTGTAGCTACACTTCTATTTTATGAATAAAAGGAAGGAAATTTTATTGAATATCCATTTAATCTGATGTTGTGAAATTGATGGATTGTATATTTTGATAGTGATTTCAATATTTATTCTTATGCTCAAAGCCACATCTAATCATTATTAAATGCATGCATTCTTCTTCCTCGAGAAATAATTATGGTATAAAACATAATAAAATCCATATATTAAACTAGCGAAAATATACCCCCACACCTCACTATATTGAAGTAAGTGACTCAATTTCACTATTAATCTCTTTTTGGATAGGCACTCAATCGATTATAGTCTTTTCAACAACGATTTTTCCCCAGTGTCCTTACTAGCCAAGGATTTTAAAAATAGCCTTGATTTGCATATCAAATGCAGTTTAGATCTAAGATACACCCTAATTCTGGCTTTTTGTAACTCCTTTTTTTTAAATGCCTAAGATTTTCTGTTGACTTAATGTTTAGCACTACCTATGATTTTGCGAACATGGTCTAACAACCTCTCGACAGATCCTTAACTAGGCTGGTAGCAGATTTCCATCAGGTGCACCTTTTGGATCTAACGCCTAGCTCAACTCCCAAAACGTGATATCAGAGCGGGTTCGCAGGTTCAAAACTCACTCGGGTAACACTGATGGGGAGATTGTTGACATAATGTTTAGCGCTTCCCATGAGTTTCCCAACGTGGTCTAACAACCTCTTGGCAGATCCTTAACTGGGATGGTAGCGGATTTCCATCAGGTGCACCTTTTGGATCTATCAGTCAACTCAACTCCCAACATTTTCTACCAAAGGTTTATTTTATTCATCACAAGGGACTTCTTCTAGCAACTAAGAAACATAATCTAACTCCTCCTTATTAGACTTATGGTGCTTATGTTAGACAAGGGAAATCTAGAGGCCATATCCCCAAAGGAAGGCCGCAATATTGGATATAGAATACTCCCACCAAGATATAGACTATCCTTCATCCCGCCAAGTTTGGGAAATAAATTTAGATCTGCTTGATATCGGAAGCAATATAGCTAGGGATTTGGAGATGTGTGAAATTTAAAATGAACGGAGTCGTGTGGAACCTCATTCTTATGCTACCTATGAAATTGAGAACAAAATAGGTTTGGTTATTTAATAGGGTATCCCCCCAATACTTGTTCACGTTGACCATAACAATAAAAATACAAAGGGTTCCATTTAGATAACATGGTTTTGTTGAGCCTCTTCGTAATCTGTTTTGGACCTTTGTAAAAATTGATCCAAGTGAACCATAACTAAACCAAGTCATAGTGACAAAATTTAATAAAGTCATAAAGCCTCGGATTGGATTTTAATGCATACCAAGCATCATCTCCTTGAGGTGCATATATACATGTAGCATGCCTTTCTTTTCCTCCTTGATTTCAACCATATTAAAATCACCACAAACTAGTCAAAGAAACTCTCATAGATCATTGACCATACAACACCTTAGGTCTCTCCTTTCTACCACATAAGTAGAATCATAAATTTTATCCAAGCTAAGGACCCAACCAATCAAATTTTGTAGTGTCCAAACAAGTTTATGAGAGGGGTTTGTTCCCCACTCAATATTATAGACGTTAAATAAGGGGATATTAGGGTTGTAACCCCTTCCTTTCCTTCAACAATATTATGAGAAAACAAATAAGCATCATTTAACCAAATAACACTCAAAATTCACAAAGTGATATTTGAATTCAATGGACCATATTTTTTATATTAGGGTTTGAGAAGCCTCGGACATTACAAGAGGCAACCTTCATTAGGAAATTGGTGAGGATGATTTCCATTTCCTGCTTATTATCTCTAAACCCGTGTAAGACGTTAGAAGGATTTGAAGTTTCAAGGCCTTTCATTGTTGTGTGGCATTGATTTAAAGTGGAGGCTTTGGGTCTCTTTAGAATGACATTAGTTGCATCTTTAGTCGATGAGTGGATTAAGGAACGTTAGAAGAGTGACCTTCAACCAATTCCCTCGTGACAAAGTTTCCACGCCACCAATGTATCTAAGGCTAGGCATCGTGGATTTATTTCGCTAAAGCCTCTAGCCACATGGAATTAATTAATAAATAGAAGCCTTTAAATCTTTTGTCTTGTGTTTTTTACAAGCAACGTGGATCCAACTTTCATCGTTATCATTATTGGCTTCCAAGACAATACATTATATCTTGTGCTGTTGTACATTAGATTTAATTATATGTAAACTAATATAATCATAATACAAAAATATATATAGCTCATATATATGACTAGAAATTACCCTTATTGTTGCAAAGGTATGTCGTAGCAAAAGTGATTTAGTGCATCAAGTCTCACATCTAGAATGGAAAGGTGGAAAGGTGATTAAATACAGGACAAAAGTAAATTGGTGGATCAAACCTCACATTTAGAATGGGAAGGTGGAAAGGATATTAAGTCTATGTCATATTCGACACTTCTCCTATACGTTCATCCAATTAAATTGAAATGACTTTAAACAATTTCAAACCGAACCAAATGGATTATGATATTATGCATCATTTTTTATAAAGCCACACTGATTGATTGAGATGGATTATTAAACCATTTTCATCCATAACCAAATTGATTATAGTATCATGCATCATTTCATTTTGGCAAGGTCATAACTAAATTGATTATTGTCATGCATCATTTCATTTTAGCAAGGTCACATTATCACAGAGGTCAAATTGATTATAGTATCATGCATCATTTCATTTTGGCAAGATCACATTGGCACAACCTTGTATTACTTCTTTTTATAAAAACCTATGTGGTATTTATTTCTCCCACAACTTGAATTAATATCAAAGATTAAATGTTGAAAAGTACATTTTGGATTTTTTGTACTTCTTGGACTTTGTTTATATTCCTTAACATGCTCGCAATAACAGTTCACAAAATTCCATTGAATTACTCAAATGGTGGGGAAATGTGCAAATTGAATTAAAATAATTGTCAAATAATCACATATATGATAAATTCGTCCAAAGGTTTGCATCAATTTATGAGGAGCGAGTAGTTTTTTATTAGCCGGCAAGGTTCAGTTTTAATTAGGGAAAGGATTGCTCTCGAAGCTATGGGTCACCTTAAGGTAGTGGTCGAACATGTGGTTGCACCCAAATAAGTAATATTAAAAGCTCTTGAGACCCAAGTACACATAAGTGGATCAAGGCTGTTGGCGGGAATAATACCCTACAGGCGGGGAAAGGAGACTGTCAACATACAAATATACAAGGTGGATAGATATAGTTCTGCAGGAACATATTTGTAAGCAAATGAGATAAAGGTGAGAAAGTGGCGCACCTGATTACCGAAGTATGATCCTAGCTTTCTCCTCTTTCGCTCCTTGATGTGTCAAACTGCAAAACAAACTTTATACCTTCCTCAAGCCTATTTGATTATATAAAATACATTGACATTTAAGATTGCATAAACCATCAATGAATAATCAAAATTCACAACATACATAACACAAGTAATGTTGGGAAGGAAAGATATCCACTTTATTGATCAGCAAATGAAGCAAGTACAGCAATACCTGACTTCAGTCTGAGGCACTTTCGTAACCGAGACCTGGATTCCTACTCCTCACAGTGACTTAGAAATTCCTCCAGCATGACATTAGCATCTTCTTCTCTAGTCCCCTACCTCATGGCTTCCTCTTGTATTTATGGGACAAGGAAGGAAGTTAGATTCAATAGGTGGTTGAATTAGGAGGTTGGGGAAGTTGCAGAACTACCTCCAACTAATCTCAATTCGTAATTTTAATTATTTTTTCCATTTCATCTTAAGCTATGCGCAGGTATCATATAAGTGAACCAGCGCACAATGCGCAGCTTTTCTTCTAAACATCAGTCGCACACAACATTTTAAAGGAGTGCGTTGGTTGTCTTAATGTAGACCATCGTTCAGAACGTTGGATGTTTGTAGCAGAAGTAGCGCACACATCATGAAATATATTTCTAGCTGAAAGAGGTGTAAACTCAACAATAACTCATCCAAGGTCATTCCAACTCTTCCATCCATAGTGTCATTTTGTGTGATCAACAGGGCTATGTGATCACGGATGGAGAAGTGCAGATTTGACCTATAACAGATGCCCCCTAATGTGTGAGGTCAGAGGGAAACGATGGCCGAAATACATTATAATTCCATGTCTAAGGAGGAGCGAAAAACCACAGGACGAAGTCACAAAAATACCTGAAACATCAATCAAGGTCAGCAAACAATTACAATCTTGACATCATATAGATGTGCAGTGTGATACAATATGATCTCTGATACATAATTGAGAGATGTATATATAGCATGGCCACTGAAATACAAGCGTGGATCCATGTCAAAGATGAGAGATCATAGCCATAACAACAAGCTGGATCTATGTCTCATAAAGAGCCAAAAATGAGTGCGGCTCAGTCTTGCACAACTTGGGTAATAACACAAATTTGGAAGTGCTATCACAATCCCAAGGTCTTCATCCAAAAAATCCCAAGGTATGAACCCTATCCATGTGAATAAATGCGCTGAAATTCGAACATGGGGGGTACCGTTTGATTACCAGTCATTGATGTATACCGTTAACAAACGCGAGGGATTCCACCGATAATGATAATGGGGCCCAAGGTACCTAGTACGTTCCAACAAGTGTAAATAAGTGGACTTGAAGTCGAACACCTGAGGAACCCGTCGAATAAGAGACATTGATGTATTCTCATTATTCAACAACAAGGGAAACTGCCACTGATGACTGCAATCCCCAAGGTACTAACTGAAACTCTAAACTTCATTCCCAGAGCATAATGAGTTGAAGTCGATGGGAAGAAGTCCGCTAGAAGGGAATCCTTAAGGCATCCTCCATCATCTAACACGAGGAACACTCAAAAGTTTGAGGTGATTTGGAGTAGGACGATCACAATATGAAACAAACTGACACCAAGATGGCCGACACACGAGGTCAAGGTAACTACAGAATGGCCGACATCGGTTTTATCCTTGAACAGTGAGCACGACACAAAAGCAACTTAGGCATCTTTCAACATAAGGGGAATGTGATATAAACCTGCAATGTAGGAGACATTAGCAGATTCTCCATATGACTGGAAGAATAACCAATCGGAGGAGTAACAAACTCTGAGATCGGGCTTTCCCCACAGGTCAAAAACTGAAACCCAATTGATTGATAGACTCAAATAGGTGATGTGTTCAAGGACATAATTGACTTAGCTGCCTTTGAAACTGACAAAGATGTAGATATCCTTCCCTTCCCTTTATTCTTTTTGGTAAAAGAATGTCCTTCTTATTGTTTTAAGGAGTCCAAGAAAGAAAACTCAATAGGTCCAACCATGTAAACAATTAATGAGCCCATGGGAGGAAGACTCAGGACCTTTTTCATTTTTACAGAGTTTGAAGAAGAGATAGACGAATACTCTATAACACTGATCCATGGATTTTAATATCGAGCCTGGATCGGTTTATGCTTGTCGGTGTTTTCTTGTTTAAGGAGTCAAAAAAACTTAAACAATCCTCCATACACTTACTCGTGGAGTTTAATATCGAGCCCGAGTTAGTATGTGCTCGCCGGTGTTTTCTTGTTTAAAGAGTTAGAAAAATTAAACCATCCTCTATATACCCTCTCGTGGATTTCACATCGAGCCCGAGTAGGTGAATGCTCGTTGGTGTTTTCATGTTTCGAGAGCCTGAAAACCCTAAAGAAGGCTCCAAAGGTCCTTTTTCGTACAGTTAGTCTCCTCCCCCGAAAAAGTGTAAAACAATGGAAGAAGAACTCTTCTAGCCACAAGTGACTAGAGTATACATTTTTCGTAGTTAATCCACAAAAGTCCAGAAAATGGGTAAACTTATACTTAAGTGGATGTTCCTTCAATTACTTTAACGAGTCTGAAGGGAACAAGTACGCTCGGCAATCTTGTTGGTTTTTTGAAAAGTCAAAACAAGAGCTTAAAACGACTTAAAACAGCTTCTAGGATCGTAAGTTCATGACCTGCTAGACGGTAGAATCTCAACAACCGTGTTAGTAACTATTGACAAATTCTCTAAATGGCATAATAATAAAACAATATGGTACCTATATTGATCTGTCGTTTGAAGAAAACAAGTCATATCCAGTTTAATGCATTTAACTTATAGTGAAAATTTGAAATATATAGTTAATTTAATTCACCAAAATTTGTAAATATCGGTGATTAAACATAACATTTTAAAAACAAAATGAAACTATACACTTTTGAGAAAAGTGGGTAAAAATCAAAGTCAATTTTTTATAAATAGTTTCAAATTTAGAAATCAAATATCACAATTGAAGTTTTTAGGGTAAAGTGGAGCAAAACCTTGATCTTATTCCGTTCATTGCAACCAAACCGGGCTACTAATCAATCTTCTACTTCCACCAAGTAAGTTATTTCCTCCTGCACTTGCATTTTCATATAAGTTTTGTAAATTTTAGTGGTCAAAATCGTTTTTTAACAAGGTTTCAAATGCGTTTGCGCGTGCGCTGCTCTGTTTGAGTGAAACTAGCGCATTTGACCCAAATGCGCTAGTTCACTTCAAACACGGCAGCGTTCGGGCGTGACTGTGTATTAAGAACAGTAGCACACACCGCCAAAAGTAAGGTAAAAAACAAGAATGACCAACGTTTGACTGTTTGCTTGGCAGGATGGTACTTGTATGGCGTGAAAGGGAACATGAGGAGATCGATAGGAATGCATTAGATGATCCATTGACTCTCCATGTGCTTCGAAGATGTGGCTTGTTGAAATTTTATAGAACGGTCAACATGCGGGCACAAATCCGATTGCTTGAGAGGCTTGTACAATACTGGGATGCCAATGCATTGGTGTTCGATATCCAAGGAGAAATATTGGAACTTACCATAAATGACATCTATTTCATCACGAGTCTCTCTCGGAGAGGAGATGTGGTGAACTTGAAAGGTTCCTCTCACAATGTGGGTGCCTTGTCCGTGCAGGACTACGTCAATGCCTACTGCCTACCGGGAACTGAAAAATCCGGTAGTCAAATCCTTATCTCGACTATTGCAAGCTTCCCCCTCAAGGTCATCGTGAGTATTCTTAACCGAATGGGAGGGAGTGTTACGCAACATCTTGCTTCGAAACATTACATGCATATAGGCACTAAATGCTTGCAAGGGAAAGTATATGACTGGTGTTCGAGTCTTCTAGCGAACATGAAGCTTCAACTTTCCGGGTGTAAGACCGGGAGGATGAAGAATTTTGGGTACTGAAGCATACTTTGCACCTTTTTCTTTGAAAGGGTGCCTGCTATGAGTCTGGGGATGACCTTTCCCCCATTCAACCCTCGTGAGCCAATGTTGGCTCGTTGGGGTGAGATTTTCCAACGCCAGGGTGGTGGCGAGAGCAACTTCTGTTACAGCGAGGATGATTTCTGGGGATGGTGGGACCAACAGGTACCAGCTTTTGAGCAGTTTCCATATGCGGGCATAGACTTCCGCCATGATCCTGAGCTAATCCTTCCACCAAGAGCAGCCTGGGGAGAGATAGGTATGTTTATGCTTTATTTTCATTTTATATATATGATTTTTATGATGAGTTTGAGATACTAAGTAAACTACCTTTTGCAGATATGGACCAATGTGTCCTGAGGGACATCCTCGTACTTTCGTACGTCCAGCCATAGTGGGTGCAGCAGATGCCATGTTGGAAAGCATTGAGGGGAAGATGAGTCGTTTGACTCATGACATTCCTACATACAAGATCGAGCGAATGCCGCTCGCAATGCAGGAGGATGTGGTGGGTGTGCCCCCAGCATGGATCCGGCTACTTAGAAAAGTAGCTAGGTTAGTCATCTGCTACAGGGAGGTTGTGGCCGAGATGGCAGAGGAGGCAGAGGCCCCTCCTTCTCCATAGAGAGGAGGCCATACATAATTTTTTTTTTGAGGTCGTTGAGGCCTTTTTGTATTATGACATGACACTTGTGACAGACTTATGACTCAAACTCATATTATTTTTTGATACGGATATATATATAGTATTGGTTATATTTACATGTGTGTGCTTATCTTTATGTGTGAAAATGCTTATTATGAATGTGTATGATGTAAATGCCAATCTAAAACATAATTTGCATATGAATCAACTAGTGCATTTAAATTTCTTGGAATATGTTGATATGTGATGTAATCAAACTGTCTCTCAAGTAACTTAACTCGCAAAAACTGATGTAGCAAAATAGGATCCCTAATATGATAAACACCCATTAACTGAAACACAACCAGTTGTGAATCAAGCCTTACCTCCAAGTGCGAAATACCATGAAAAAGGGCATCTCTGAGTGGTTCTATGATCGCACTGTACTCAGCCACATTATTCGTTGCGGGACCCAAAGAGGCCCCTCCCGAAGAAACCAGTTGGCCAGTTAGTGAGTAAATAACCCAAGCTGCTGCAGCCAACTGACAGGTGTGGTGACTGGCGCCATCAACAAATCCTAAAAAGTGTTCAGTCTACATCTGAAACACAAAGCAAAAGACACATAAGACCTATTGACAATCACAAGAAAAGCTAACTCTACAAAATGTACAGTTATAATACATGAAAAATCACAGCAGCCTAAGCATAGTACTTCTTCAAGTAGAGCCCATTTCTAGGCTCCGACAACTTATTACCTTCATAATCTATTAACTCGTATGCACCCTTCTTCAAGACCTTAGAAACTATGTAAGGACCGAGCCACATGGAATTAAACTTGCCTACCCCTAAAGGTTCCTTGTCTTGGTTGTAAAGCAAAATAAGGTCTCATTCAAGAAAAACCCTAGGTTTAATAGACTTATCGTATTGGCCCTTGACTTGATTCTTATGAACCTCGTTTTCTGTGAGCACGTCGCGGCGTTGTTCATCCAAATGTTCTAAATGCAGCAAACGTTCTTCCAATACTGAAGTGTCAGGTAGTAGTTGGACAGCCAACTTCAAAGAAGAGATCTTACACTCAACCGGAACAACTGCCTCTATCCCATGAACCAATTGGAAGGGAGAGAACACGGTAGCAGTCTTCACATTCGCTCGATATGCCCAAAGAGCAGGATACAGCATGATGTGCCAGTTAGTTCGACTGGCATTAACGGTCCTTTGTAAAATTGTTTTCAAAGTTTTATTAACCGCTTTGACCTGACTATTCGCCTGTGGATAGAATGAAGACGAATGTTCCTGATGAAAACCTAACATGGTGTATAGATCGATCATCATGATGTTCTGAAAATGACGACTGTGATCAGTCACGATCTCTTTGGGTATACTAAATCTTGCAATGATATGGTTGAATAGGAAATAAGCAGTCGTTTCTCCGTCTGCTTTAACAATAGGCATTGCCTCGGCCCACTTGGTGAAGTAGTCGACGGCAACAATGATATGTTGATGGCCTCCAGCCGAAACTGGATTGCAATTCATATAATCAATCCCCCACTTAGTGAAGGGACCTGCTGTGATCACAGGATGAAGAGGAGCTGGGTGTGCTCTCATTTTCCTGGTGAAAAACTGACATGGATGACAACGTTTCACAACTTCCACACAATCTTTAAAGATTGTGGGCCAAAAATAACCGGCACGCAATATTTTCTGGGCTGTTGCCAACCCAGAGAGATGACCCCCACAAGCTCCACTATGAGCATCATTCAATACTGACTATGCTTCCTCCAAAGTCAAACAACGTCGTAAGATAGAGTCTATCCCACGTCGATACAAAGTGTTAGAAATGATGAGTAGTTTTTCGCATGACTCTTAAGTTTGCGTCGTTCGTCCCTAGAGAAAGTGGTGGGACACCTCAAAGTCTGGAGATACACTAAAATATCCCCGTACCATGGGTCAGAGGATGCGATGAGAAATATGTGTTCATCCGGGAATGATGACTCTTCCTCCACCTGTACTATGTCACTCGGAAATTCTGAAATCAGTTCGGCGAACACCAGTGACTTCTTCGACTTAGCGGACTGAAAAACCAAGTCGAATTCCTGCAAGGTTACAATCCACTTATTAAATTTCCCACCGATGATACGTCGAGTGAGAACATATTGAAAGGGATTGACTTCCGCAATCACAATAGTAGTTCGCAATAAAATGTAGTGACGTAGCCTCTATACCGCATAGACAGTAGCCAATGCCAACTTCTCCATGTGAGAATACTTAATCTCAGGAGCTATCAAGGCGCGCAACAGATAATAAATGACATGCTCTTGGAGCGTGTCATCCTCTTGAACAAGTACTATGCCAATTGTGTATACTGATGCAACCAGATATAGGAGGAAATCCTTCGTATAGTCTAGCGGGCTTAACAAGGGCGTTGATAACAACGCCTTTTTCAAGGCCTCAAATGATGCTTGAGCAGCCTCATCCCACAAAAAGTAGGTGTCTTGTTTAAGCAGTCTCATGAAACCTTTGGTAATTTTGGCATAGTTGATGATGAAGCATCGTAAGAAGTTAGACATGCCTTGCAGACTTTGAAGTTGTCTCAAGGTGCGAGGAGGAGGCATATTTACAATTGCCTCGACTTTTAATGGGTCAACCATTATGACACGACTGGATACTATGAAACCCAGTAAACGTCTAGATTCGACGCAGAATACACATTTGTTGGGATTCAATCGAATCTTGTAGTATCTACACCGCTCAAACACTAGCCTCAAATGATCTGGATGGTCCCGTCTCTTGCGAGATCGCGTCAGAAGATCATCCAGATAGGGTTCTACTACGTGTTTGATGTCGTGACAAGCAAAGTTCATTGCCCGTTGAAAGGTAGCTCCAGCATTCTTCAAGCCAAACGGCATCTTCCGATAGGAAAAGGTTCCCCAAGGACAAATGAAAGTTGTCTTGTGCTGGTCTTTGGGTTTGATTTGTATTTGATTGTATCCCGAAAAACCATCCATGAAAGAAAACATTTCGTGTCCCGCACACGCATCTATGATCTGATCAATAAACGGCGTGGGGTAGTTATCTTTAGGACAAGCTTTATTGAGGTCTCGGAATTCAGTACAGACTCTAATGGTTCCTTGCTTTTTGTCAACTGGAACAGGGTTTAAAACCCATTCCGTCATAGCGATCGGATAGATGAATCCGGCTATGAGGGTTTGGCAGTCGCTTTTCGAGGGTTAACTGGATGGAGCTTTTGTGTCACAGGTTTAGCGTTGGGGTATGTTGTGATGACATGCTCAACAATGGCAGGGTCGATGCCTGGCATCTCCTCGTAAGACCAGGCAAAAACATCGCGGAATTCTTTAAAGAGATTGGTATACAAAATGATCTCCTCAGTCTGCTCCAATAAAAATATTTTCCACGACCCCAGGTTTGATGGAAATGTTGATCAGAATAGTTCTCGATATATTTTCCATATTCCCTTCGGCATAAACAACTTTTGAAGTAGAAGGGTAGCGGACAAATCAACATTCCCACCGGGTCTCATAGAAAACTCACCTCTCTCTATCATGTCTAGATCAGGAAGAAAATAAGACCTGTGGTGCATATGTTCCCAAGGATGATCCAGGCCCATCATTGCCTCCAAAATGGCTTCATCAGAAGGCAAAACAATGTCTAGACAGTCAAAAGAGTGGGTTGAGTCTAGCGACCATGCAAGTGCATAGTCCATATCTGACTCAGCAGAGACCAACGGAGTCATGATATGTTCTGTTGCAGCATGTTGTGCTTCCAAGTATGCTACTTTTGCAACAGATAAGGGCACTGTTGGTTTTGATTCAGTAGGGAGAATCCAAGGGTCTGTCGTTGGACAAACCGTGAGGATCTCAGAAGATGAACACTCTTCAGAACCCATAAAATGAACAGGAGCAGGCAAGTCAAAAGTGCCCATTAATGACCCATAAAGTCCTACTCCTAAACTCTCACAAGCTGGGTGAGACTGATCAACCAATGGAATTGTCGAATCCGACGAAGTCTGGTTGTTTCTCCGAGAGAACGAAAGTTGATCGACTGTGACGATCTTTCCTTCGTGAGGGAACATTACAACTCGGAAAACGGCCGATGGAATGGCTTGCATTGCATACGTCCAGCTCCTGCATAACAACATGTTGTAGTCAAGCGGAGCATCCAGAACTTCAACCTCTACAGCTACTGTCTTACCGGCAAGTTCGACGTCAAATGATGGTAAAACTCTGTGTGGTCGGAAGGTTCTGCCATCAAAAGCAATAAGCAGTGTGTTTGAGGGGGCTAACTCGGGTGATCCCAAGGCTTTCCAACAAGAAATGGACATTATGCACGTAGACGCGCCCTCATCTACAACAGCTCGTCCAATAGTCTTAGGACCATGAACTACCTCTATCTGGAGAGCGACGTGATATGGCAACTAGTATTTGATATCAGTCCTATCAAATCAAGCAGTCATGTTGGACGATTCCATGCTCCCAACTGCTGAAAGAAGTGCATTGCGTTTGGACAACTTTGCAAGACTTCCAAAGTGGACATGGCACAGGGGGTTTGGGCTAAATCTTCAACAACATTGTAGTTGGAAGCAGCCCGTGCGTTGGGGTTGTGCATAGCCCATTTGAAGACAGCATTCGGGATCTTCGGCAACGGATCCACCGGTCTCTCGATGTGGAGAGGGGTAGAAGACTCAGGAACATCCTTATCCTTGTGCTGCGAATCCGGAGTATAGTTTCTTGCACGCGTTTGTAAAAGTGCATCCGAATTAACCATATTAATAAAAGATTGATCAGCTGAGGCACGGGAGGTGCCCCCAGCGTTGGAGGTGCCAAAAGCTAAGCCTTGTCCTTGGGGAAATGGATCCTTTAGGACGGCTGGTTTCTTATCTCGAAGCAGCTTCTGGGCTTCTTCTATCAGTGGGCATTGATGACTAAGATGGTCCTCCTTGCAAAGCTTACAAGGGAACTTAACTTTCTTTTTCTCTCTTTTACCCTCCTCGGCATTTTCCGTGTTTTTGGTCTTTTAGTGGTTCCCCTCTCCTTTCTTGCCCTTCTTTTTATTGTTGGGCCGCCGAGGGCCCTTTTGGTTGGTCTGAACTTGTTGCACAGACTCTGTTGTAGAAGGAGAGGTCGTGGCCGAAGTCACTTCTGCAGCAGATTGTTTGACAGATAAGGCATGGGCCTGTTTGGTCAAAGCTTCAAATGCTGCAGAATCAACTGATCCCACGATGCCATCAACATGTGGTCCAGGTTTAGGTTTACCTAGATCCGTATTGGATCGCGGTGCATCAGAAATGATCTCGTACAGGAGCCCAGACTGAGCATAAACCAAGTCAATTTGTTGGGTCATGAGGATAGCTTCTTCCTCCGAGGACACCCCAGAAGTAGCCACTTCCTTAGAAATGTAAGGAAAGAGTGATTTTAGATACCACTCTAATAGAAATTATGGAGGGATATTGGCTTTAATGAGCCTCTTCCGTCTTCGCCACTCCTGAATATGATCAGATAAATGAGTGGCTTTATTCTATCTAAAAGTTGATAGAAGGTCTGTACCGGCATCGTACCGAACAGGAAGTTGGAAGTGGTTCACAAAAATTGTAGCGAGATCCCGAAAATTATAGAAAGCGGCTGCAGGTAGTTCGGTGACCATTTGGCTGCAGCGCCAGTCAAGGTTCTCTGAAAGAGTCTCAACCTGACGGAATCATCGTTCAACGAATTTGAAGAGCACCAGAGATGGAAAGTGGTAACATGATCACCAAGATCTTCACCAGTCTTACCTTCAAACTTTTTAATGTCTGAAGCCAGCTTGGTTGGGACTGGTGGCCACGTAGGGTTGTGACACACCGGATCATTAGCTAGTTTGGACAAGTCTGGCAAATTCAAAGTTGCCAGAAACGGTAAACGAGGTATAGCCAATGGCATCTGATAAGCTTGAGCCATGTAGGGGATACCTCCCATAGCCTGGCTCATGAACTGTTGGTTGGGTTGCCCCTAGCCATCTGTTGTGATGTGAAAGTGTTATTAAAATTGCCCCACCCAAATGAAAGAGGATTAACTCCCTGTGTGTTCGTCCATTGTGGTTGGACGTTAGCCCCGTCGTATTGCCGGTTAAACATGTTACCCCCTCCTCCAGCAAACAAAGAGAAAGGGATACTCCCTACAAGTATATTGGATGGATTCACATTGTAACCTGCATAGGGGTTGAAACCAGGTGTAGTTGTAATGGACGGTGCAGTCATGGTACCCATGACAGGCATAGATGCAGCAAGGATCGATCCTACTGAGGTCGTGGAAGGGACAGTCTATGGAATGCCCTGGAGTTGTTGGGTGAATCGAGGAACATTAAAGATCACTGTGGGTATCCCTATCAAAGCTGACCCAGCATTAGGGTTGACAACAAAAACTGATGTTGAAGCTTGGAAGCTTGGCATGCCTAAAGTACCAGCGTTAAAGGAAAAAGATGGGCTCGAGGCAAAAGCACTCTGCGAAGAGCTAGGTGTGGCAGTGTTAGCAAAGGAAGGAGAGAGGACTCTCGAAACCATTGCTGCAATGGGAGTTTGGGGAACTCTTGTTTGATCTTCGGGATCAGCCATAGAATGACCAGGGGTAAACCTATATGCACTAAACTCGGGTTGGTCTAAAGGAGCTACACGTACAACTACAGGATCGCTAAGACGGGTTAAGGGAGGGTTCAAAGGAGTGTTAAACTCTTGCGAAGTTAAATCCTCAACCTCTACAGTATCAAAGTCTTGTTGGCCCTGGGTTATCAGGTGCGGCTCTCTAGGTGTTTCCCTATCACCCGTAAGTTCGTAAGAACCACGGGAATTAGTCCTCCGGCGTCTTGGTGGCAGTGGAGGCTCCACTGTGTGTGGTGGAAGGTTTTGTAACCTTCGTGACCTACGCAAGTGTTGGTTCTCCACAATGATATCAAAAATGAAAAACTAAGTATAAAACCTAGTGGCCACTACTCGACTATGGAGCAAACAGCATACCACTGCAAAAAAGTCCTAAGGTGATCAAGACCAAGCAAACAAGATAAATACTCTCAGAAGTCAATCTGGGATGATGAGAGCCTAGAACAAACCAATAGAGTACTGACGGTCAGTTATACGGCGTCCAATGGAGGTCTTCTGGGTGCAAGCATTTGAATCACCAAACCGCCTTCCCGGGATTAGTGCCAAAGGGTTACCTTCCGCGCCTGTCCGAGGTGAAGTGGAAATATCCTTCCACTCTACCTGTGAAAAATCCTAGATGGTCGAGATACTAAGGCTACCATTAGTATGAAAATTCTTGGGGGGACAGTCGTCGGTCTAGCCGTAACGCATGGGCAGGATAACAAAGCCCGAAGTCCAAAAAGACCCCCGTACGCGAGACAGCTCTGGTTTATGCTGGAAAGGAAAGTGAGGAGTTATCCTCAGCAATTCCAATCTCACACAACCTCGTGCTTAGCTCTAGTTTCAGTGGAGTTTCCCAAGATATTTTGATACAAATGGATTTACCTATAGAATGTCTTACTACGATTATTGAGTAATGAAAAATGATTCCGGATAGTTTAAGTGTGTTCTGATCCGAAACCCTAGCCTAAGCTAGTTGGTGAAGTGATAACCCTAAAAAGAAAAAGTTGATAATAAATTTTATTAAGTATTTTTTTTAAAGGTTGTTTTTACTCAAAGGTTGTAGTGAAGTGTGTGGCGTGGTTGTGACTGAAAAGAAAAGTGGATAAAAAAAATAAACCAACTTTCACAAAACTTTCTCATTCATTGTTTTCCAAAACTAAATATAAGCAAACCTAAAGTGTTTTTTATTTTTCTTTTAAATTTTCAAAGCAAGACAAAATTTATGCTACCTTGAAAAGAAATGATAAATCTTACAATGATGCTACCCATTTTCAATTTTTATCTTTTCTTCTTTTTCAAAGAAACTGAATCAGAAAACGGAACAAGTAAGATCTAACACCGGTGCAGGTAAAGATAAGAGACTAATCGCTTCAACAATCAAAGCAGAAATTGAGAAAGACTCGACCTACCGACTTGTTTCGAAACGAAAAAACTCTAGACTTGGAACTGAATGTAAAAAAGAAAAGGGAAAAAAATGCGTGTAACGGAAAGACAAACCAATAAGGCTGCTCATAAGCATCAAAACCCAGCAAAAACATCAGCCAAACAAACAGAGTAGGCAAGCAAACCAGAAATCACTTTACCACTACACCGATTGAAAAGAAAAGCTAAGAAGGCTTCAAGCAAATCACACTGACCTAAACAGAAGTTCAGAAGGCATCAAATCATCAAAACTTTCCAAAAACACCCAAGAGACTTCAAACTGGGGTCAAACCCTAGCAAAAAATCCAAACACAGTAAATGTGCGCAAGTATTGCAACAAACAACATGCGTTCTGTGCGCAGATCTACATAAGTGTAACACGCGTCTAGGGCACAAAGTGCGTTGCTGTAACTAGCAGGGAGTAGCGCACAGGTTCAAAAAGGCTTAAACAAGCAGAAAGACACCTAAAAAGTACTTGAAGCAAACTAAAGGGACTTCAGAGAGGTAAACAAGACCCAAGAAAGACAAATGTGTCTCAGTAATTAGCCAAAAAAGCAAGGCAAAAAGCTAGAAGTAGACTCCCAAACTTGGAAACCAAACCCTAGTAGAAGGCTTGAACCTACAGGAAACGTGCCCTACTGTGTGGTATGAGAACCAGCGCCTGTCACAAGAAATGCACACCTGTGTTTCAGAGAAACCAATGCACAAGACAGAAATGCGCTACTGTATGCACAGTATACCAGCACCTAGTGACTTAAAGCAATCAAAGAACTTTGCTCAGGCAAGTTGAAATGAATCTAAGTAGTAGGAAAGACAGAATGACATACAAAACCTCCCATAAAATAACGAAATTGTAAAAGCTGAAAGAAAGACTAGCAAAGGTCCCCAGAGCAGAAAACTAAAAAAGGGTTCCCCAGCGAAGTCGTCGGTTCTGTTGGCGGGAATAATACCCTACAGGCGGGGAAAGGAGACTGTCAACATACAAATATACAGGGTGGATAGATATAGTTCTGCAGGCACATATTTGTAAGCAAATGAGATGAAGGTGAGAAAGTGGCATACCTGATTACTGAAGTCTGATCCTAGCTTTCTCCTCTTTCGCTCCTTGATGTGTCAAACTGCAAAACAAACTTTATACCTTCCTCAAGCCTATTTGATTATATAAAATACATTGACATTTAAGATTGCATAAACCATCAATGAATAATCAAAATGCACAACATACATAACACAAGTAATGTTGGGAAGGAAAGATATCCACTTTATTGATCAGCAAATGAAGCAAGGACAGCAATACCTGACTTCAGTCTGAGGCACTTTCTTAACTGAGACCTGGATTCCTGGTCCTCACAGTGACTTAGAAATTCCTCCAACATGACATTAGCATCTTCTTCTCTAGTCCCCTACCTCATGGCTTTCCCTTGTATTTATGGGACAAAGAAGGAGGTTAGATTCGATAGGTGGTTGAATTGGGAGCTTGGGGAAGTTGCAGAACCACCTCCAACTAATCTCAATTCGTAATTTTAATTATTTTTTCCATTTCATCTTAAGCTGTGCGCAGGTGTCATATAAGTGAACCAGCGCACAGTGCGCAGCTTTTCTTCTGAACATCAGGCGCACACAACATTTTCAAGGAGTGCGTTGGTCGTCTTAATGTAGACCAGTGTTCAGAACGTTGGATGTCTTTAGCATAAGTAGCGCACACATCATGAAATATATTTTTAGCTGAAAGAGGTGTAAACTCAACAATAACTCATCCAAGGTCAATCTGGCTCTTCCATCCATAGTGTCCTTTTGTGTGATCAACAAGACTATGTGATCACGGACGAAGAAGTGCAGATTTGACCTATAACAAAGGCCTAGACTCATATCCTTGAGATGTAATTCAATTGGGTCTAGCTCAGGTAGCTCAGTTGCACTAAAACAAATACGAGAATGTATACAAATAGGGGGGTGGGGAAATGGAAACAAAAAAAATTCAAAAAATATTAGCAGGATACAGCAAAAAATGGAAACACACATACACACAAATATATATTCTAAAACACCACGAGACATACATAATTCAAATTAACTTTCATCAATTAGATTTAGAGACAAACTCAAATATTATTGCACCGAGAGTAGCGAGGTGCTCTACAACTCAATATGGGGGAGACGTTATCACGTAACGTAGCATTATGTACCAAAAATAAAAGATAATTAAAAAAATCATAAAAAATCATATTGGATCATAAAATAAAATAAAAATTAAAACCTAATAAAAAGTATTTAAAAATCCATGTCGACTCATAAAATAAAAATTTATAACCAAATAAAAAGTTATTAAAAAAATCCAATTTAAGAATAAAACAAAATTACACCTCAAGGAATTGGATCCCTCTCGGTGCTTGATAGTTCCGCGTTTAAGATGGATCTATGTTGGTCATAGACAATATTCTTCTATCATGAGTACCATAGATAATCCAACCACTACTAAACATTTCATCAAGAACATGTCAACTAATTCTAAACATCGGTTTCAAACCTAAATTTACTCGAAGGCTAAATCCAATCATTAGAATAACAAAAGAATACATCGACTACACCTCTAGAAGAAGTGCTGAAATTTGTGATTAAACACAATATTGGAGTAAGTCAATGACACAATTGAGGTGTATTTGGGTTGGTCCATTGACTAATTGACTAGGCATTATGAGGGTAGGTCTACTAACCAATCAACATATAGAAAGTCTAAATTCGAATAGGTAGAGAATGGCACCTATTTGGGACCAATTTGGATGATCAAAATTGACTTAGCTAGTCTTGTTTTTGGGACCAACTTGGATGATCAAAATTGACTTGGCTAGTCTTGTTTTAAGGAACAAATAGGCACTCGAGTATAAAAAATTCATTCGTTGAGTAATATGATAAAAGGCGTAATGACCTACAATATTGCACTCTATCTTATAACACTATATCTAGAAACCTTGACTTCTCTTGGATATATTGTTTACCTTTTATTGTTTATAATGATAAAAATGTTTGAAATATGATTAAACTTATCCCATGGATATCATATGGAGAATTTGCTAAATGTGGTATCATCATAATTTTCTCTAGAAATGGAGTAAATAAGGTCATTTGATTCAAAAAAGGAAAAGGAAAAGGAAAAACCTGAAGCTTACTGGAAGATTATTGGAAAAATGGAGTAAATAAGGTCATTTGATTCAAAAAAGGAAAAACCTGAAGTTTACTGGAAGATTATTGGAAAAAGATGTTGGTCCATGTAACCCTTCATGAATGCAATCTATTGTTTCGTAAGGCTGAAAATAACACGTTGATTTATCACATATGCAGGTCATTGGGGTTTATCTGCAACAAAGTTTAGGAATTGGCACAAAAGTAGGGAAAAAAGACAGTAAAACACATTCTTTGTACTTCTACACTACGTTATAACACTAACGTTATATAACCCCAAGAGTTAGCTCAATCGGTCGAGCACCGTAGTTAGGCCTCCCAGCATGTGAGGTCGCGGGATCCATTCTCCTCGACACTCTTGGGGTTAGGTACGCAAAATGTGTCGAGGGTGTGATGGCCCCTTCGGGTGGGCCCGCCAGAAATTATTCCGTGGACGTAGCGATGCCGGTCAACCGATACGTGAACCACATTGAAAAAAAAAAAAAAACACTTAACGTTATATAACACTATAGCGGACAAGAATGTGATGTAATAAAATGTGAATAGATCAGTGGTGTTTTGAACCAAAAGTAAGCCTTGATCTTCTTCTTTTTTTAAAAATACAATGAGAAAAAAGTCATGAAACATAAAAATCCAGATTACCATTCATCAATTTAGGATGAAGGTTTAGGTCTTGATTGATAAGGATTAAGGTTTAGGTCTTGATTGATAATCTTTAAGTCTCAATTTACGGTTAGGGTTTTATAGTTACTTTTCTTTTCATGTAAAAATATCACCATTTCAGACTGGAAACTCGCCTTGTAGAAGTAATGTTTCAAAAAATCAGGAAACGATTGGAAATGGTTGGAAACGACTTGGATACGGCTTGGAAACAATTCAGTTTTCTTAATACAACTTGGAAAAAAATAATGAAACGGTTGGAAATAAATAGAAATGACTTGGAAACGTTTCATTTTTTATATGACAAAAACATTTCCAAGCCATATCCGCTCTGTTTCAGTTTCCAGAATGGAGAATGGCGTATCATGCTCTCTTCCCAGACATTTTCGGTAATTTTGCCTGCTAGTTAGGAAAGAGAAATAGTATCCTTAAAATCTTGGTTCAAATACAACTTGTCACATCTACATATAATTCATTAGACATAACTTCAAAGATTTGGGCAATTCTCCTCACGTAACCAAATCACTTTTTCCACAAGGCACCTTTACAACACCAATGGCAATTGCTAGTACACATTCAAAAACCTTCAACATAATAATTAATGCATATGGTGAATATCTACAATTCTATACAATGAAAAGGCATTCTTGTAATATTAAATGAGTTATATATATGCTAGAGTATCTTGGGAACATATCGGCAAAGTAAATGCACCATTGTTTGAACTTAAGGGGTACTTTTGAAAATGCAACTTAACAAATCAATTTAAAAAGAAAAATTTTGAAAACCAATTTTCTTCTTATCAAACTTTGGAATACACCTCCATCAAAATTATTTTCAGTAAACTAGTCAAGTTTGATGCTTGCATGTTTGTTGGCCAGTTTTCCTTTCCAAACTTTGTTTAAAAAATCTCCTCACATAATTAAACCATGGTGTTCAACAATTAATAGATGGATTTTTGACACTTATAATTCAAAATTGAAGAAAAAGGAAAAAGAAATACCAAAATTGTGCCTATTCTATTCTTAATCCATCCTAATTTAATTTAGAATCATGTCAAAAGAAATCAAAGAAAAAAAAATTATCATTACATTTCTTACATAAATCACTGAACAAGTATAAAGGCTTGCATACACTTAAAGAGGCAGAGGAATACAAAATGAAAATAGGGTGTAGTAGTGAATTGCACACAATAACAAAGATATAATAATGTACTTCGTTATTAAAGCATCCTAATTTAATTTAGAATTATGTCAAAATAAATTTAAAAAAATAGCATATTACATTTCTTACATAAATCACTGAAATTGAAAGTATAAAGGCTTGCATACACTTAAAGAGAAGCAGAGGAGGAATACAAAATGAAATAAGGGTGTAGTTGTGAATTGCGCATGATAACAAAGATAAAATAATGAACTCAATGGTCTCTAAATACAAAATACTTGTCTTAAATGACAGTTACGTTCTATATATTTTCAATTTCTCCAAAGAAGAGATCAAGGATTTCTACAAAAGGCGGCCTAGAAACCAACCATAACTTGAAAACTAGCTTCAAGGAATCAAGGAAAGTGTCTTGATAGCGAGATTGAGCTTCTCTTGTAAAAGCACCACACAGAGTAACGTGATTTCCCCAGCGTCACAACCTGTCCTCTACAAAACAATGGATTAGGCCCCACTCAGACCACTTTCCTCCACACTCAGTTACCGTGTGTTGATTATATTATAGAACCTAAGAAATCACTATTGCAATTTGGGATACAATAATAAATCATAGTAATTTAAATGTCATCTTATTTGCAGCACCTAATAAGAGCCTTTCTAAAGTTAACCTCACACACAAGGGGCATCTACCCATAATGTTGTAAGACTCAAACTTGGTATATAGATAGCTCTATTGAGGAAACCTAATGGTACAGACACGATGCTTAAACTGTGGTTGTATCAACTGATATTTCCTCGTGTTAGCATCATTGTTCATCATCAGAGAACTTGAACTTCTTAGGGACAGGTGGAAGGCCATCAGTCTGCAACAGATACAGCATTCATTCATATATTTTAGAACTCAATGCCATCCTCACGTAATATGGAAATAATGATTTTTTTCTATAAATATCATCCTTACAATGGCTGGATAGTCGTATTCAATACCAGCAGCTTCAATCTTCTTGCGACGCTTTGCATCCTTTTTCAGTGTTGCTTTCATCAGACGAGCTTGCTCTTCTGCTGTTCTCTCCTGAGATTACAAGCACGCACAAAATATGGATACACGGTATATAGGAAGTTATACAGTTGAAAAAAGCAACATCCCTAATGCTACTTAGTTATATAACTCTACTGAATGTGGTTTGATGCCGAAATAAATAAATCAATTTAATCTCATAAAGAAAGAATAAAATCTCTTCTCCAATACTACCACACTAAGCAGAAAAATACATACCCGATTATGTTGTTTCATTTGAATCCTCTGCCATTTTAATGGCTGAAAATTAAGCTTTGAACCATTCCATCTAAAATGAAAATGAAATAATCTTAGAAAGTGAGTGAGAGGTATAAACACATTTGCTTCTCAGATCGACTCTTCATGACAAAACGACCATTTTACATACTTGGAGAGACTACTGTTCAGAATCTTCCGATAAATTGTATAGATAATTCCTGACATAATGCAGTAAGAAGAAAACATACAAAAAACCATCTGCTTCAAAATCATATAACTGCATCTGGTACAATAAATACAAAATTCCAAAAATGTCAATTAAGTGTTTCTCATTTTGAAGAGTTTTACTTCCTGCCAGTAAACATCAACTTTGAAGCTGTCCGCTGATTTAGCTGTTTAACCTAAATAACATGAAAAGGATACACGTAGCAAGAAAAGTTTAAAGATGACCTTCAAAAAATGCTTATAAGTTATAAATAAAGTGATGATATTGGGCGAAATATTTCTGTTATCAAAAAAAACTTTTACAGCTACAAGAGAAAAATGCAAATTTAGAAGAACAAGTTGCTTCTAGCTACTCTGATGTTAGATCCTTTGATAGATCAAATTCAAAACCTCTTATTGCAAGTGAATGCAATTAAGGATTTCAAAGAGAAGACAACATAAGCTTTAGTAATCGATCTAGAGCACGTACAGCAGTTGGAAATCATAGTGTGGAACTTAAAGAATTAAATAACAACTTGATGCTCGATAAAGCAACAATGGAAGAAAAGCATCAAGCAATATCTGAATAGATTGAAGCTTGTCAGCAGATGATTAAAGGGCTATAGGAAGAAAACATCGACTGATCAGAGAAACAACCTTGTTTCAAAACTTGCAAGAAACGGTGCATGCATTTCTAATCTTGAAGAAGAGCTTTTACACTTAAAATTGGCAGGTTTGATGAGTAGAGCGTCTACCGACAAGAAAAGAGATTAGCTATACTCCTTCAGAGGAAGTAGTTATTGGTTGACCTTTAAAAAGAAAGATGATATCAGCACAGCTGCCATCTTTACCGACAAGCAAACAAAGAAGGAGAAGCTATTTTGAACATTTACTTTCTTCTTTTACCTTGAAAAAGTAAAGAGATCTATCCACCTTCCTAGGCATATCTTCTTCCACCGCTTGACGACGCTAATCAACTAGGGCATCATAAAACAAGGCATTCAGCAACTACATCAACCTGTCAATCAAGCCTTGTGATGAAAAATCATAACTGTGGGACCTCATATAATATATAGAGTATCGATACTTACATGTAATTCTGAGAGCTCAGAGCATGGTGCAAGACAGAGTTGGCACGAGACATGGAGCACATCAGCCTTCTGCACTATTTCTTGGGTTTAGAGATTTGACAGAGTCTAGGTAAGGTCTTCCTTGGACATGATAAGTATGCAATGGAGATTCTAAAGAGATTTCAGATGATAGATTGTAAGCCCCTGGCTACTCCTATGATACCAAATCAAGCTGTCAGCAGATTCAGATTCAGTTTGGTATATCCATCTATGTATGGACAATTGACAGGTTTCCTTTTGTATCTTGTGAATACCAGACCTGATATTTGTTTTGGGTAAACACTTTGAGGCTATATATGGTTGAGCCATGGCAGAGACACTGGATTGCTGCAAAACATGAGCTCCGATACTTTAAGGGGATATTACAGTATGGTCTGAGGTATGTTGGAGATGGTGAGTTGATGTTGCATGGTCTTGGGGAATGAAGATGGAGGTAGCAAGAAGAGTACTTCAGGGTTCTGCTTCAGCTTGGGTTCATGTATTGATATACAGGTTCAACATGAAGCAAGCAGCTGTGGCACTTCGTTCAGCAGAGGTATAATAAATGCCAGCCAATGCTACTAGTTGTGAATTTATGTCTTCACAAGTTGGTTGTGTTAATTTTTTTAACATAGATCTGATTTGATAGTAGTAACAGTATCCTTTTTTTAAAATTAGCAGACTTCTAGCATTAATTCTGAGATTATAAAACAGCAGTAAATGAAACAGTCATCCACAAGAACCATACACAAGAACACAAAGAATTTTACCCTGGGGAAACCTTTTCAGGAATAAAACCCCAGCAAAGAATATCTTCCTTAATATGAGATGACTGAATTTACATGAGCAGATTTGGAGCAGACCGTTACATCAAAAATAAACTTGCCTCTAGGGAAAATATACCAAGAGAACTTGAAGGAGAATATTCCAAGCTGATGTAAGCCCTGGTAGATGATGCCAGCCTTGATCTAGGACTATTTATGGCTGCTGTCAACTTGTAGCAGCCACTTCTAGCCTGTAGCAGCCCCTTTGATTCACAGTAGCCCTGATCAAGTCACTAGCAGACCTCGGCAGCTCTGTTTAGTGCATCAGCTGTCACAGCAGCCCTTTCTAGGACTCCAACAAATCTCAGCAGCCTCATGATAGCCCTTTCTAGGGCTTCAAACTGTCATGGCTGTCTCTCTAGCACTGTAGCAGATTTCCGGCAACCCCACTGAAACCCTAGGCACCCTGATGAGGCTGATTCTGAGCGACGGAAGCCCTATATAGGGCCAGATCTGTCCACGGCTGCCCTTTCTAGGGCTAAAGCTGTCCACGGTTTCCCTGTATAAGACCTCATCACAACTTGGAAGCCCTTCAAGGGCCTCAGTATGACTCAGCAGCCCTCCTGAGGGCAGTAACAGACCTCGGCACCCTCAAAGGAAAAGATATAAGCCTGTAGATGAAGACGTCAGCCCTCCTTCGGGCTTGAGACAGAATTTGGCAGCCACAAGAATAGAAGACAGCTCTGAAGATTAACCAAAAACCCTTTCAAAAAAAAAGGCAGATGAACAGCTGCTGCAATTACCCAACGAATTCCTTGGACAGAGATGAGGGATTAATTTTTTATGATGATTTTCAATTGAGAGGGTTCTTTTATATCTCATCATTGGGTAACTTACTCAAGTCAAGGGATCCAAAATAATAATATAAAATTCATTGGTTAAGTCCCTTTTAATCTTACTGTGGGGCTTTTAACACTTTGGTACATTAGTTGTGGTTCTTTGTGGGCTTTTGACCTTTTAACAATTTAGTTGGGGTTCATTGTAGGCTTTTGACCCACCCTCTTTGGGTAAGTCACCCTTATACAAATCCTTAGCACCTTCTCTTGGTATCCATGGTCCACATGTGCCAATTCAAGTACATCGTCATATCTAAGGAAGATATTCTTGTTCTCCTCGCTGACACCAAGATCATGTGCTAAGTACTTCAACAAGGGGTGGTCAGTCCCTTGAGAAGGTCCCATAGCCCATTGACCAAGTAGAGGAGTACATCACTTGCCTAGACCCATTATAGGGCTTCTAGTGATGACCCGGTAACTGACCAGGTGCCTCAGACCCAGGATGCATCAAGTTGACCTGGTAACTAACCAAGTGCCTCAGTCCCAAACTGCATTGTGTTGATCCTCAATCTGAGACTGAGTTAGGATGATCAACTTCCTGGTAACTGTCCAAGTGCCTCCATTCTCCCAAAGAATGACTCTCAGCCCCAAGCTGAGCTTCCGTCCCAGACTGAATCAGATTCTTGGTAACTGACCAGGTGCCTCCATTCTCCCAGAGAATGGCTCTCAATGCTGCTCAAAAATCATTCTCTGCAATACCAAGCTTATCTCGAAAGTACTCAAACTTCGTCAATGATAGAGGCTTGGTCACCACATCGACAATTTGCTCATCTGTACAAATGTATTGAAGTCCCATGGCACCTCTCTAGACCATGTCTCTAATGAAGTGATACTTCATCTCAATGTGTTTCGATCTATCATGAAACATTGCATTCTCTGAAAGCTTCATGCAACTCTGGTTATCACAATGGATAATGGTTGGTTCAAGCTTTTCACCAAACAAATCAGCAAGTAGCTTCCTAAGCCACACTACTTCTCGACAGGCATCACTGGCAGCTATATATTATGCTTATGCTATGCTTTGGGCTATAGAGCCTTGCTTCCTGCTGGACCAAGAGATCATGGTTGATCCCATACTAAAGCAATACCTAGATGTGCTTTTTCGGTCCACTACAATGCCTGCCCAATCAGAGTCAGCATAACCAAGTAACATCACTCCACTACTGGCAGTGTATCCGAGCCCATAAGCAATAGTGCCCCGTAGGTATCTAAGCACATGCTTCGCAGCTACCCAATGTATGTGCTTAGGCTCAGACATAAACTAACTCAATGCACTCAGAACATAACATATATCTGGTCTAGTATGTACTAGGTACATCAATGATCCAATAAGCTGACGATATAAGGTAGGAATCAGGATCCACTATTGAACAAGAAGATGACTCATGTAGCTTCTTCAAGTTTGACACCATAGGTGTGCTTTGTAGTCTTGCATTCCAAATCTTCGTAATATATCAACTGCATACTTCCCTTGTGAAAGGAAGATCCCATTTGGCTTTTCCCAGACCTCTAGACCAAGAAAAATAATGCATAAGACCCAGATCCTTCATCTCAAATTCTGAAGTGAGCTTCTCTTACACCGAGCTATCAATTGTTCCTCTCCAGTAAGGAACAGGTCATCAACATATAAAACCAAGATCAAGGGATGATTCTGAACAACCTTGAAATATAGGTGGGAGTCAACAGCACTCTTGGAGAAACCCAAGCTATGAAGGTAACTGTCAATTCTTGCATACCAAACCCTTGGAGCCTATTTAAGCCCATACAAGGATTTCTTCAGCTTGCAGATATGGGATTCCTTCCCATGGATCACAAAACCTTCAGGTTGCTCTAAGTAGACTTCTTCCTCAACTTTTCCATTGAGAAAAGTCGCCTTCACATCCATCTGGTGAAGTTTCTATCTGAGAACTGCAGCGAGGGAGATAATCATTTTGATGGAAGTGTATCTAGCAACTAGAGCAAAGGTTTCATCATAATCTATACCTTCCTTTTGAGAGAAACTAGGAGCCACAAACCTTGCTTTATATTTTTCAATACTTCCATCAGCAGCATGTTTAATTTTGTAAATCCATTGAGAAGTTACTACAGACTTCCCTTTTGGTCTTGGGACTACTTCCCATACATTATTTTTCATAATGGAATTGTATTCTTCTGTCATTGCATCTTTCCATACATGCTGACAAGCTGCCTCCTCATAAGTGGAAGGTTCTTCATCAACGAGGTGGCCCAACTGAGTTATAAGACCAGAGTACTTCTG
This sequence comes from Larix kaempferi, assembly GCA_027924585.1. Lineage (NCBI taxonomy): Eukaryota > Viridiplantae > Streptophyta > Pinopsida > Pinales > Pinaceae > Larix > Larix kaempferi. Next base: position 337,237 of record BSBM01000817.1, on the reverse strand, counting down.
AGGCTTCTTGCTTTCTCTGAAAGTTCCTGAAGGAGCTTTATGCTTTTCTACTTCTTGCAGAGTTTCACGAAACCAAGCAGGTCTTCTTTTGGAAGGAGGAGCGTCAAGCAATTCTTCGATAGGCTTCTCTCATTCTATGGAAGCATCTAGAATTGAGGGCTCATCATCCTCCACCCTCTGATCAATTGAACGAGAGGAATCTGGAACTTCTGAAGGACGAGATTGTTGGCAATATGGCAGGTGGCTTTGTTGGCATTGATGTCAATATATGAGATGATGGAGATTTGGTGAACTAATGATTGTGGACAGACACATCCAAGTGATGTTCATTGATGGCAAAATAAGATGAGAGGCATGCCCTTGTTGACAGAACCATGGATGAGGCTGAAAGCTCTGTCAGAGCAAATGGTAAAACTATGGTATAAGAGGTTTTGGCCTGACAAGAGGAACTATAATAACCTATGTTCACTTATACATACTGACAGTTCTGAAGAAGGCTCAAGTTAAATTTATGATTGCAGAGATGTTGACATTTTGGTGACTAATGACAAATAGCAGAGAGGAAGTTAGCAATGATACAGAGGAAAATGAAACAAATAATAGTTATCCATACGAAGTTATCCATATTGGCACCAGTAACCCTTCAGAGGAATTAGTGAATAGCAATCCTAATAAAGAAGAGGAAGATGAAACTAAGAGCAGTGATACAGAAGATGGAGACTGTCGGTGTGCTCTGAAATTACATATGAGATTGTGCTGTTAGTATTTGCAGGTTGAGCACAAGGGATCGAAGAACTCAGAGTTTGATTGTAGATGAAGATTCTCTTCATATTTTAATCCAGATCACAAACTGAATTTGTGCAAATCGTAGTTTTCCCTCTTGCTTATTAACCGAGATAGTAATTGTATCTCTGCATGTGGATTTTAGGGCATATTCAAGTTGAACCTAATCTCATCTGTAGCCAGCTCCTCTCTGTGAGAAAATGTGCATTAGTGTGTTGGTACCCGTGACTTAAAAGGACATGTGGAACGAATGTTTACCAAAGATTGTAGAGAGAGACGAATTGAAGATCGTGAGCGACATAGAAGTCATGATTATGACAGGCACAGAGATCATGATCGTGACAGAGAGAGAAGGCACAGGCACAGATCACACTCTCCTTCAAGGGGTAAATCAAGGCATCACTCGAAGTCTCGTTCACGCTCATGCTCTAGAAGCAAAAGGACAAGTGGTTTTGACATGGCACCCCCTGGTGCTGCCATGATAGTTGGGGCAACTGTAGCAGGTCAAACCACAGGAATAACACAGGCAATGCCGGGAATGTTTCCTAACATGTTTCCCTTTGGGAATGCACAGTTTGGAGGTCTTCCAAGTCATGCACGACGTGTATATGTCGGTGGTCTTCCTCCAATGGCTAATGAGCAGACAATTGCGACATATTTTAGTCGTGTTATGGCTGCTATAGGAGGAAATACTGCTGGGCCAGGTGATGCTGTTGTTAATGTCTATATTAGTCATGAAAAGAAGTTTGCATTTGTGGAGATGCGCACAGTTGAAGAGGCCAGCAATGCAATGGCTCTTGATGGTATCATGTTTGAGGGGGATTCTGTGAGAGTAAGGAGACCAAGTGATTACAATCCGTCATTGGCAGCAACACTTGGCCCAAGCCAGCCCAGTCCCTTAATTTAGCTGCTATTGGTCTCACACCAAGCCATAGCAGCAGTGTTGTTGGAGGAGCCAAGGGACCTGATCGAATATTTGTTGGTGGCTTACCATATTACTTCACAAAAGCACAGATAAAAAGAATCTGCTACAAGAATGAATGACTGTATGTTAAATATTAAGACAGAGTTAATAAGTGCGTTTTGGTGAAAGAACATGGCTGTTAAATGTTAAAAAGAGTTTATTAAAGAACATAAACAAATTCAGCATTTAAGATGTGTCTAAAACAAAGATTCGAAGGGGTGTGATGATAAAAGGTATGAAGTCTGTTTTGAAAAGGTGTGATGGTTTGAACAGAGATATGAAGAGTCACAAAGATGAAAGGCCGTGAGCATGGTGTGAAGAGATGTTTGAAGACATATATAATCAAAAGGTCAAAGCATATGAAGTGTGTCTCTATGCAATATATGAAGTAGATCTAAAGTACAAAGAACCTAGAAAATGAAGGACAGAGCATGAAGGTGAAAATCCTTATAAAGCAAAAGACCGAGAAAAGAGAGTAAGAAGACAAAATTTGAAGAAAACAGGGAATAGGATATCCCATCAGTTAGAACTGATGAAACCTAGGGTGGTAGGGTGGTGCTAGGGCAGGCTTCATGCCTGCAAGGGGGTCTTAAGCCTCCTTCCAGTAGTGACTGGAAAATCAGGGTATTGGTGTATCCTTGTCTGTAGGTGCAAACAGAAACTAGGGTGTAGGTGCATCCTTCAGTGGTGGCTGAGAAACTTGGGGATCGGTGTCTCCAGCAAGTTGTTGCTTGCCAAAGTTATTGTAAATATAATTTTGCAGTATAGAAAGTGTTGGTGGTTTACCCAATTGGGGTTCCACGATAAAATCTTGTGTTCTTAAGAGTTTGTTGTTCATCATTGCTAAATTGAATAATTAATGTATGTGCTTAATATCAATTGGAATTTAAAAAAAAAAAAAAGTAGGCAATACTGATTCACCCCCCCCCCTCTCAGTATTGCTGGATATTCCATCAGAGATTCTGAATCATTTGGAAGTTCTCTAGATCGACAGAAAGCAACTTCTTCATGAAATATCACATCTCTACTGACCTCAATGTATCTCTAACCAGGAACATAGATACGATAAGCTTTTGAGCTTTCACTATAACAAACAAACGTACTTTTCTTTCCAGAAGGTTTTAATTTTTTTCTCTTTTTTGGCACATGGATATATACTGGAGTGCCAAAAATACTCATGTAATCAATTGTTGGTTTCTTACCTGTAAATACTTTCGATGGGGTCTTTTCCCCCAAAATAGCATGAGGACTTCTGTTTTGAATGTATACAACAGTACTGGCAGCCTCAGCCCATAGAGATAGAGGAATATCCAGATCACATATAATGGCTTTGGCAGCTTCGCATATTGTCCTATTCATTCTTTCTGCAACCCCATTCTGTTGAGGGTTGTAAGGCACAGTTAGCTGCCTCTTGATCCTTGTTTCTCGGCAAAGATCATCAAATAGATTCAAACTCACCCCCATTATCTGACCTCAAGATACGGATGTGTCTTCCTGTCTGGTTTTCAACCAATGCCTTGAATTCTTTGAACTTATCAACAGTTTCATTCTTAGTCTTTAGAAAATAGATCTAAGATTTGCGAGAGCAATCATCTATGAAAATCACATAATATAAACAACCACTCATAGAAGGTGAAGTCATTGGTCCACATATATCTGAATGAATCAAGTCCAAGATCCTTTTAGATCTACTACTATTGTTAGGAAAATATTTCTTGGCATTCTTTCCAAGAGCACAACCTTTAGAAACACCATCATGCTTAGAAGAAAACTTGGGCATACCTGTTACCATCTTTTGTAGACCAGAAAGAGCTCTGTAATGAAGTTGTCCAAACCTTCAATGCCATAACTCACAGGGGTTGATTGTGTCGTGGACAAATGCCTGAATGGAATGCCTAAATGACTTGTAGAGGCCTCCCTCTCGAACTGCAATCATCATGGTTGAACTCATCTCTTCATTCTTTGGCCACAAGAGGGCCTTTCTATCGATGAAGATTACATTGTAACCCTTATCTTCTAAACGTGCAACTGAGAGGAGATTCTTCTTTAAGCCAGGAACATATAATATCTCTTCGATATGCAAGGTAATCCCTGAGTCAAGCTGAAAGGATGTTGAACCGATTCCTTCAATGTCATAAGTGGTATCATCTCCAAGTTCCACCTGAGCAGTAAACTTCTTCTTTCTGATGTTTGTAACAACTCATCGGAAACCTGTCATATGTCTGGAAGCTCCACTATCTACCAACCAGGACTTAGCACTATTGGTAATGGATCCTGAGAGAGTTGAAACCAAGTAGTACTCTCTTCTTGGTTCTTGATCCTTGGAAGACTTGTTGTTTTTCTTCTTCTTCTACAGCAGATACCTGAAATTTCCCTCTAAACTTTCTCTTTGGCTTCTTACAATCTCTGGCATAATGTCCCATCTTGTGACAATTGAAGCATTCAATCTTTGATAAATCAATGTGCTTACCTTGAGGCTTCTTACCCTTGTTCTTTTGAAGGAAGAATTTCTTCCCTTCCTTTGTCTTGGTAGCAAGGGCAAGATTCCCTTCCTTATGACCACCATTTCTACTTTGCATTCTTCCTTCCCATTCTAAGCAATCGTGCCACAATCTTTCAAAATCTAGCTGGACTTCACGACCATTTACAGCAGATAGAAAAGTTTCCCAAGAACTAGGGAGACCATCAACAACAGTTTGAACAAGATCATCATCATCTACTTTAACACCAACAGCCAAGAGTTGATCCCTTACCTAAGAGATCTTTGAGAAAACTGAAGCCACACCTTCATCCTTTTCCATCTACAAAGTTCGGAGCTTGTTCTTCAGGACCCTCGTCTGAATGGGAGCTTTTCTTTCATACAAATTTGTCAAGGTATCAAAGCATTCTTTGGCGGTCTTCAACAGAGTTATGACAAGCATTAAATTTTCTTTGACTTAATCATAGATGATTCTTCTTGCCTTGGCTTACTTCCTCTTGAAAGCTGCTCTACCTGCACTTGTTGTAGGTTCCTCTACAACATTGATGACTAAGTCATCAAGATCATTTTCTTCTAGGGTAGCCATGATCCTAGCTTTCCAAGAGTTGAAATTGGAGGACCCATCAAGTCTCTCTTTCGGTTTGAAGGAAATTGAAGCCATTTTCTGCTAAATAAGTTCTGCTGCAAACCTATCAAATCTGTAACAAGATTATACAAATTTGTCAAGGTATCAAAGCATTCTTTGGCAGTCTTCAACGGAGTTATGACAGGCATTGAATTTTCTTTGACTTAATAATAGATGATTCTTCTTGCCTTGGCTTACTTCCCCTTGAAAGTTGCTCTACCTGCACTTGTTGTAGGTTCCTCTACAACATTGATGACTAAGTCATCAAGATCATTTTCTTCTAGGGTAGCCATGATCCTAGCTTTCCAAGAGTTGAAATTGGAAGACCCATCAAGTCTATCTTCCGGTTTGAAGGAAATTGAAGCCATTTTCTGCTAAATAAGTTCTGTTGCAAACCTCTCAGACCTGTACCAAGATCATGTAGGCAACAGTAAGTTGCTCAAAAACTGTGCTCTTCACATCCTTTGCTATGATACCATGTTAAATTTTTTAACATAGATCTGATTTGATAGTAGTAACAATCCTTTTTTTTTAAATTAGCAGACTTCTAGCATTAATTCTGAGATTATAAAACAATAGTAAATGAAAGTGTCATCCACAAGAACCATACAAAAGAACACAAAGAATTTTACCCTGGGAAACCTTTTCAGGAATAAAACCCCAGCAAAGAATATCTTCCTTAATATGCGATGATTGAATTTACATGAGCAGATTTGGAGCAGACTTTTACATCAAAAAATAACTTGCCTCTAGGGCAAATATACCAAGAGAACTTCAAGGAGAATATTCCAAGTTGATGTAAGCCATGGTAGATGATGTCAGCCTTGATCTAGGACTATTTATGCCTGTTGTCAACTTGTAGCATCCCCTTCTAGCCTGTAGCCACTCCTTAGGGCTTGTAGCAATCCTGTAGCAGCCCCTTCTAGCCTGTAGCAGCCCCTTAAAGCTTGTAACAGTCATGTAGCAGCCCCTTCTAGCTTGTAGCAGCCCCTTGGGGCTTGTAGCAATCTTGTAGCAGCCCCTTTGATTCACGGTAGCCCTGATGAAGTCACTAGCATACCTCAGCAGCTCTACTAGTGCATCAGCTGTCACGGCAGCCCTTTCTAGAACTCCAATAAATCTCAACAGCCTCAAGATAGCCCTTTCTAGGGCTTCAAATTGTCACGGCTATCTTTCTAGGACTGTGGCAGACTTCTAGAAACCCCACTGAAACCCTCGACACCCTAATGAGGCTAATTCTGAGCCACGGAAGCCCTATATAGGGCAAGATCTGTCCACGGCTACCCTTTCTAGGGCTTTTGTTATCCACGGCTGCCCTGTATAAGCCCTGAGCACAACTCGGCATCCCTTCTAGGGCCTCAGTATGACACGGCAGCCCTCCTGAGGGCAGTAACAGACCTTGGCAACCTCAAAGGAAAAGATATAAGCCTGTAGATGAAGACGTCAGCCCTCCTTCGGGCTTGAGACAGAATTTGGCAGCCACGAGAATAGAAGACAACTCTGAAGATGCACCAAAAACCCTTAAAAAAATAAAGAAGTTGAACAGTTGTTGCAATTACCCAACGAATTTCTTGGACAGAGATGAGGGATTAATTTTTAATGATGATTTTCACTTGAGAGGGTTCTTCTTTTATATCTCATCATTGGGTGACTTCCGCAATTCAAGGGATCCAAAATAATAATATATAATTCATTGTTAAGTCCCTTTTGATCTTATTGTGGACTTTTAACACATTGGTACATTAGTTGTGGTTCATTGTGGGCTTTTGACCTTTTAACACTTTAGTTGGGGTTCATTGTGGGCTTTTGACCCACCCTCTTTGGGTGAGTCACCCTTATACAAATCCTTAGCCCCTTCTCTTGGTATCCATGGTCCACATGTGCCAATTCAAGTACATCGTCATATATAAGGAAGATATGCTTGTTCTCCTCGCTGACACCAAGATCATGTGCTAAGTACTTCAACAAGGGGTGGCCAGTCCCTTGAGAAGGTCCCATAGCCCACTGACCAAGTAGAGGAGTACATCAATTGCCTAGACCCATTATAGGACTTCTAGCGATGACCTGTTGATTGACTAGGTGCCTCAGCCCAGGCTGCATCAAGTGGACCAATGCCAACTACTTGGTAACTTACCAAGTGCGTCAGTCCCAGACTGCATTGTGTTGATCCTCAGTCCCAGACTGAGTCAAGATGATCAAGTTCCTAGTAACTGAACAGGTGCTTCCATTCTCCCATAGAATGGCTCTCAGCCTCAGGCTGAGCTTCAGTCCCAGACTGAATCAAATTCCAGTAACTAACTAGGTGCCTCCATTCTCCTAGAGAATGGCTCTCGATGGTTCTCAAAAATAAACTGGTTGCATAATTGATAGATTAGATGTTGGAGACTACTATGGTACACAATGACAACACATACGTTTTTCAGACTCTTATGAAAATCTAATGTTTCATGATTGCTCCAAGCACATAAAGTGAAAGTTTGAGATGCTCGGGGAAAGGCTCGATTTGGTGGAGAACACTTTTCTTGCAAAGAGGGAATGTAAGATTTTGTACCTATTGCTCAGCTAATGATTCTTTCAATGATGGCAAATCTCCCAGTGATGGCACAAGGGAGAATACAATAGAGATGACACCCTCATCATTTCCTAACAACAGTGATGAACAAGTTGAATGAGGGCACAGGGGGCAATGATATAGACTGCAATTTGCTAGAGTTCAGTTAATTCCATTTTGGATATTGTTCCAAATTCTGCTATTCCACTATAGATATAGTTTGTTTATTATCAGAGTTTGCTTTTGTTAATCTTAGCATGCATCATCTACTGTTAGTAGGTTGGGTCCAAAGCCCTAGACAGTTGGTGCACTCATGCATGAGTAGTTATAAATTTTAGGTATAGAGCACAGATCTCAAAGAGGAGATGCATGCTTGCATTCTCCAACTCATCTACCAGTTGAGGCACACTACACTTGGCACACTTATATCCATGCAAGGAGGGCGCACCAGTTGATGTGATTTAACTTAGGGGCGTTATTAACTTATTTGCATGTGTCCAAATTCATTCTAATGCTTTCTTACTCCTCAGTCTACAAATGATAAGGGGTGCACCACTATGTTAGCAAATTTTTGTTTAGAGCTTATGTCTTGTGTATTTCTTCTTTGTAGTAATAGAATACATATGCAGATTTGAGTGATCCTGTAACGTCCCCATCTTGACCCTATTGCATTAAATGTAAATGATGTAATATTGTTATAAAATCATGGTGAGGAGCTCAAGGCCAAGGCCCCACCATCGATTTATTGATACATATGGTTCGCGTGCTAACCAGGCACATTGGAATTTCAAACATCATGTAAATATGCATTTTAACAAAATACCCACAACTAGCTATGCAATGCAACAAGAGATGGGGACATGATTTTACAAGGAATTGGGAGGGAAATATTCAAACCCTTGGAGCCAATCAGGTCAAGCCAAATGTCAATGAGATAACCCATCAAACCCTCAACTACCCATATTGACTTTTGTACCCAATCATTCATCCTCCCAAGAGTTGGTTGAGGTAGCTAATGCCTTGGGAATGGAGAGGTATGGCTGTCCAAATTCGAGTATGGGCAAGCCACCCTGCATGGAAAAATCGTGTTTGGCTTCCTTGGCAAGAAAAGAGCCATGAATTGCTCCCCAAGCCATTATCCATTAACCAGTTTGTCTCTCTCACGAGTTGGGAGCTGGCTGGGCGTTTTTCCCCATCAAAATTATGTGTTTTCCTTCATTCTCAGTTGGGAGAAGGGCGTTTTTGTGTTGTATACCAGTGGGGAAGAAGGGGAAATGAATCTGGGTTCCATAGAGAGCGTTTTGGCTGTTGAATGCTTAGTTAGTTGGGAGAGAATTCGTTTTCCTCCCTGGGAATGTTTTCCCCATCCCACAATCCATTTTTGGCTGGAAATGATTTGGGGAAATCCCATGGCCATCCTGTTTATAAATCCCATTGTTAAAACGTGTGTATCCATGCCCAATGACTGTGTTTTGTTGTGTGTGTAAAGAGTATGTTGGGGTATGGATATGGGTGTCCATTGGTTTGGCTTGAGCTTGAGTGCAAGCATCCAGGGTTCAGATGTAGCCCGATAAACCCAGCTATGGACTGGCTTGGCTCAGATGAAACGATTAATTGGCTGTGTATGAGCTGACTGTCCCCTTTTCCTTGTAAGAATCATGCCCAGCTCGGGGGTGGCAGTTGTGTTGAGAGATTGATGAACACAACTGGCCTATGGTTGGGTGGAACGTTGCAACGACATAGCTAGTTGTCTAGAACAATTGCACAATGAAGATAAGTGTTTCTCTGTCTATGTATTTACTTCTACAATGTTTAAATTGATGACTGTTTTGATATGCTGTATGAATATGATATGTGTGTGGATAAGTTTCAATTCCGCTGTGCATATTGCTTAATTTGCATCTACACACCTTTGAATTTATGTGTATGAATCTAATGAATTGGCTGAGTAATTATGAAAAGCCCCATAGATTGTTAGCACGTTCCCTTCCTCGAATTGGGTCCGCAGGAGGGTACGTTACAGATCGTATCTAGCATATTCCCATTGTTCTTATTTTCAGCTGTATGTATTAGCATATTAAAGTAGTTCAGATCCATCATTTTGAATTTTGTTTTAAAATTTTAATCTACCTAGTAGTTAGGGTTTCATTTCTAAGTGCAGAATCTGCATACCATGCTTTGAAATTAACAGATTAAGTAGCTTTCCCAAGGACATATGGGTGCCAACTAAGGCCTAATCTCCAAAGCAATATGGGCAATACATGGAATAAGTCTCACTAACTACCTGGAGGTTCCTCCAAGATTAAGAGGGATAACGACAGGATAAGATAAGAATAATTCTATGAATAGTACTAGAGAGATCAGATAGAGTAAGATACTATTTTGGAGAAGATAAAAATGTTAATCTAGAAAGAAAAAAGGGAAGATAAGAAATCTGAAATAGAGGATAGCTCAACTAGTTGTCGCCAATGTTGTTGGGCATTTGGCTAGTTCTATGCTGGCGGAAACCCGGTTTGAATCCCTGGGTGAGACACACTAGTCTACACCAACGGGTTTACTGGGGATGCCATACATGAATGTGAGGAAGCATCCCTTGGGTTTTCCCATTTTTCTTGGAAAAAAAAATGTAAAATAGAGAAGGTAATATTATCATAAGAGGATAAGAAATTTAAAATAGTATACTTTGCTATGAAAGATCATGCTTGCACATGTATTACAAGAAGCATCTTCTGAGTTTGAATTAAGTTATTAACTCATTTTTTTTGGCAACACAACACATGCTGCCAATGCAAGTCATCCATCTATGATATATGATAACCTTGATCATGACAACCATCATAAGGATCTCTTTTCTCAAAGTTTGACACATTTAATTTTCTTAGAAGTTGTTACGTGGTACCAGTACCAGCGCACCTTCAGATGTTTGCCCAAGGAGAGGGGTCGTACTTTTCTTCAAGGTCGTGATGGGGTATTATCAGTACTTTCTGAGAGGTGGTTATGGCCGGACCCTTTGGTCCTTCCTTTAGGAGTACTATGGCTTAGTGGCATTGTTGACTACCTTATTCTCGGGCTTGTATCCCTGAGGTTGGTGTACAGGTCTCCTAGGGGTGGGTCACTGGATCACATGACCCCCTGCTTGTTTCCTAAACCGATGACAGTATTCTAGCTCTGAGGCTCTTGCCTCCTGTTCCAATCACCTTATAAACCCATCCTGCTCCCTTTCCAGCAAAGTGCCCTCTCTCCTTGGTGCAGTTTCTTTGATGACGTCATCCTTGGTCACTAGGCCCATAGGCTTGTAGAGGGGTGATGTTGAGGGTTTTTGAGCATTATTGGAGTTAGATGTGGCATGATGATCCCCCCTACTAATTCCACCTTCCGGAGTGAAGCCTTTTGTTCAGGTTTAGTCATTTTTAGCAGTTTTTAGGCACCTAGGGGGAAAATACCCCAAGTAGCCATCTTTTGGCCATTGTTAGACTATTTTATATTATTTCATGTTATATTTTTACATTGACATTTATTTGGCCTGTCGACCTAGTTATTTTGTAAAAGTGAGTTGAGAACACTATAAATACAACTCCTCACCTCATTTGTAAATCATAACTCATGGGATAAAACACTATTATGTTTCTCTTTTACCCTATATAGCTCTCTTGGATGTGATGTGCACCTCTTGAAGTAGGCTCTTCTTTGCCTTGTGGATGAAATTGGATGATTGTCTAGGGTTTTGCTCATGCTTGGTGGATGCTAGGAATTGTTGGAACAACACAAGCTCAAGTAAAACTCTAGTTTTTTAGCATTGTTTGGTGAAGGTAGGTGAATTCTTGCTTCTTGAATGATTGAATCATGGCCATAGAGCTGCATTTTTTCTAAATAAAGCCTTGTGTCTACCTTCTATCTTCTTTGCATGGTAGAAAACGCTCCCTAGAGGAGGTTTTCTCAAGTTTGGCCTTGGATCTCCAATTTTTCCCTAGATTAGGCCCCTATAACGAACCCTAGAAGTTGTTATATGAAGCCCTAGTTTAGTAGAAAAGGAGAAATTACTCCAAGAGGGAGGCTGGTCACCTCTCCTCTAGGGCTAGGGTTAAGGGTCTCATCCATAAAAACACTAGTTATCAATCGTTTACCAAATATTTCTTGCATGTGCATGTGTAAATATTGCATTTTATGTAGATTTAGGTCATTTAGGTAGGTCCGCAAATTTATTTACTATTTTAATTAGTTTTCTTATTTATGTTTAAACATCATAAAAACCCTAAAAATATGAAATTCAAAAACCCTAAAAAAAAGTCCTAAACCCTAGTTGCTCCTCTTCTTCCTAGCCCTCATGGCCCTTGTAATGTTCCATTTTGATAAGCCCGAAACAACTAACATGCAGAGCATGCGAGCCATAACTCAATAGCATGCATCAATTAAGTTGCATGCATGCAAAAAGTGACTTGCATGCAACCTCAACTTAATAAAAGAAAGAAAAGCAAGTCAGGGCATGCAATCTCAACATGATAAAAGAAGGAAAAAGTGAGTTGCTCATCATTCATTGTTGAGATTTGGTCTGAGAGCTCTGAGAGCTGATTTAGGGTTGAGGGAGAATTGCCCTAACCAACATTGGTTTCAATGGTGAAATCTATCTGTCCTAGTCAATTTTAAGGGAGCGATCATCCAGATATCTCACTAGGTTTGATTGCAGATTAAGAAGAGTTCATGGGCGAGCAGATTCAAGGAGTTTCATTGAAGATTTAGCAGAGATTTAGGGTTAAAGAAGAGGGGCACATTCCATTTAGGAAGTTCTGCTGCAAAGAAGGGGCGCACTTTACTACTGCCAATTGCCATTGTAGAAGGGCATAATTGCAAAGGAGTCTGCTCTATCATATCTGGGGGGCACGAATTGCCTTACTGCTGGTGGAGAGGGCACACCACTAAGAACCTCATACTCAGAGTTCGCATTGCTCTTTGCTAGCAAGAAAGGAAGGACGCTACGGGGGTAACAGCAGTCCATTGTTATTGTTTCTCATTGTGTTATCTATCTACAGTTCACACATTCCAGATCTGAGTCCTAGAAGGAAAGCGCTGCCAACAAGAGAACAGTTCCGTGTGAGCAAGAGTCCAAATCGTGGGAATAAGGGGAGTTTCCTTGTCTTCTGTGTGTGGTGAGTAGGGAGACTACTCTCATATGTTGCATCCCCTTTTCTCTATAGCAGTGCTACAGCACTTTACCATCAAATCGCAGTCAGCAAAAGAGGTTCTTTCAGGCTGTGGGCGCACTTGGGAGAGAGGACAATTGATAGTAAATAATCCAGACCATACTCAGTGACATAAAGGGTATTGGAAGTCAGCCTTCCTTGGTATTTGCTGCTGTCAAGAATTTATCATTGTAACAACCATCTACAGCTGTTTAAAGTAAGCTCCTCATCTGCAATTTTGCGTGGATCATAGGCACCTTTAATTCTGAAGTCTCCTGTGCATTGAAATAATTATAGGTTGTGGAAAAAACAGTCATCTACAGGACTGTATAGACCAGATCTAGATTCTGATTTATATGTCTTTTATTTAGTCATTCTTGTCCAAAGTGTTGAGGAAGTTTTGTTATTTGGAGTCAATATTAATATCTAAATTTGTGCCAAACTATATGGTGAAGATCTTCCAAATGAATCCATAAGTAGGAATGGGATGAGCATCTAATTGTTGACAGTGATTGGAAGTACCTGACATTATTATACTTGCACAGAAGTTCTATATTCTCTATTTGGTGTTTCAAGCTTGAATTCATGGGGAATTATGATGTTTGTCTACTGTAAGGTGGTATGGAATTAATTGTTGAACAAAAAAACCTTCATGCAAACCACGCATACAACGGACAAGGAACTAAACTAGCAGCTACCTAAACCGAGTGAAAGAAAACATAGTACAAAAGGCAGAATCCCCTACTTGGTATCTTACAGCCCTCTCTTCTCCTCCCAAAAGACCTCGCCCTCTCCATCAATGAGCTTAGCCTCTCTTCCCTTGACTCCCTACACCCTCCGCCTTCCTTCCTAAACCATCGGGTCTGACCTCACACCCTCGGCCTCCTCATCTCAGACCTTGGCCCTCCTTTTAGACCCTCGCTATCCCTCTCCTGGGCCTCCTTCCCTTCTTGGATACCCTTTTAGGGTTTCGGCCTGCCCAAGCAAGCCTCTTTCTGCCCCTTGCAGCCTCTTGAACTCTCTTCTGAGGTCTGTTACTATAGCAGGCTGTCATACATCTTTGGCAGCCCTAAAACATGGAATAAAGGAGACATCAAGCAAACCAACAAAGGGTTAATAAGCACAACTTAAATAGACTGAAAATAAAGCTAAAAAGGGTTGTTGAAATTACTTTGACTACTGTTTACTCACAAAACTGAATTTGACATTGTTTTGCATGCCTTAAAGGAGATATATCAGATCTGTACAATTTGTTTAAGTTTTGCGACAAGTATCTCTACTAGTTGAATTTGGTGAAGCACTTGTTGCATATTAAAATCGCTTACTGACTACTGAACTACCTACTGCTGAAAAATACTGTCATGAAATGACTGTTGAACACTGTTAGATATCTTGGATTACCATTATTACAGCAGTACTCATACTTGGTTTGTTCACTAAATGAATGATCATATCTACAATGAATTATATGTGAATATTGCCTTGATAGTGACATTGATACACTTGTCTTACGTCAACAACATTTATATTTCAATAGTATGTTTTCTTCATTCTCTAGTTAAAGGCACTGATCACTAATATAATTGTGTAGAAGATATAATCGGTTTGCCTAAGTGTCTTGCAGAATAGCTAAAAGGGCTCTCCCCTTGGAGGTTACCACACTCCGAAGTAGTTAGAAGTGTGGCTGAGGTGACATTGGGTTACACTATCCTCACATTTGTCTATTGGACACTAGCCCTGCTAGTTTGTCCGGTAAGTTGGTAACAGAAGCTACAATCTTGAAATTAGGAAACAAACTATATGGTCCAAAGGCTTCTTTGTATCCATTATTTTATTTCAAACTATGAATTCTCAGAGTAGAATATTTTCCTTTCCTTTCTTTCTACACACTCAGATATCTATCATTTCTCACTTCTTGTTTCAGGGAGCTTTCTCCAATACTCTGTAATCTAACCATGTAAATCAAAAACAACTTCTACAATAGAAATGGAACTGCTTGAAGATAATCTTACAGCTGCGGGTGAATCTTTTCAGGTGGAACGAGTTGAACTTGTAGTATGCGTTCAAATAAAAGGTAGTTATGCATGCAATCAGCAACAATTTGAGTAACCTGCAGAACAGGGCATCACAATTACATACCATGAAACAAAGAGATATGGGAAGTACATGTCGATCCACAATGTGAAGCTTATGTCTTAAGCCAGGTGAATCACTTACCGCAGGTGACTCAAACTCAATGAAGCCATAGTGCTTTGCCTTCCCAGTCTATGACATGTACACAACCCAAAGTTAGTTGAATTTTGCAAAGGAATTGGTTGATAAGAACAACAAACAAGAATCTGGGACTTGGCAATGTAATATTACTATAATCCCATAGAGAAACTGTGCTTATAGGAAATCGTAGTTTCCTAATAAACCATGATTATGACTTTGACTTCCCACCTGAAGAAAACCCCTCTTCAAAATTACATAAAAAAAGCGAGCTATTCAACAAGCTTCTTCAGATTCAATCTTCTTACAAATCAATTGAATAATTGATTGTTGGCATCCTTCTAAATGCATCTATTCAAGATTAAAATAATGCTACGAATAAATGGGTGTGCTAAACAATTAAGAAAACACTTCAGAATTACCAAACACCCTATGACTGGAACAAGGCACCACTTCAACATTTCCAAAATCATTACAGAAATCTTCACTATTAATAATTTAAAAGCCAAGGGTAACAGAGTCATTTGCAAATATGGCATAGTATATTCTTAAAAAATACAGAAAATTTTGAAAGACGGCACACCTAAAGTTATTGTGAAACAAAAGCTTTTCTCTATAACAACCTAGATACATAATTTGTTCCCACACATATTCACAATATTGAAAGCAAAAGTGAAGAATAGGTTGGTCAACACTTTGAAATTGAATAAAGAGAATGTGATGATGGAGGAGCTTCAATGGCAGTTTAGGGATTTGGCAGTGTTTTGGGATTGCTGAAGTGGAGATAGCCTATTCCCTAGACCCACTGGAAGGGCTGCTCGTGTTAGCAATGGGAGGTCTCAAGGTACCTATGAAGGTTGAAGATTCTAGGTATGGGTATCAAGATTAGGTAGGGGGCACATCATTTAGCAATGGGAGGTCTCAAGGTACCTATGAAGGTTGAAGATTCTAGGTATGGGTATCAAGATTAGGTAGGGGGCACATCATTGATTAGCTCGAAGGCGAAGCTTAGGTCTACATTGGGAAAGGTTGGTGATATGTCAAATGGAGTAGGCATTGAAAGCTTTGTCACTAGGACAGGCCTAGCCTTAAATAAATCACCGAGACCGGTAGTTGATATGACAGGAGAACGGAATAAGTCTGTCATCCCTCCATGTTGCTAATCAAAAGAGAGCACATCTTTAGCAGTGGCAGTTGTGTCGAGTTTCTAGAGTTTTCATTGGCAAAGGTGCGAGATGGGGAGTTGAAGGGGAATGAAAAAGACAGTCAGTCTCCTTTTGGTTTGAGCAATATTCCAGTGAACAAGAAAGGCCTTCCAACACTATTGATAGGCTCTGAAGAAGTTAGGAGGAATGATCGTAACTTGCAGTGTTATCAGAACCGAACCCGTTCAGGAAAAACTGACCAGTCCAACCAGTTTATAAGGGTTTCTGGTCCAAACCAACGTCTCAAACTGAAAATGGCCAGTTCCGCACTAAACCAACCAGTTTTGTACCTGAACCAACCAGTTCCGTACGGAACTGGCCTTAAATGCCTGAATTGTCTGGTTTGGTACAAGGCAGTATGCCATGGTTTAGAACATGGAATTTAAAAAGAATATTAAATTCCTAAAGTAAAAGTGACATTCTACTTATCTTTCATTTTCTATCTTTTCACTTAAATTAAAAGTGGCATTCTCCTAATCTTTCACTTTCTATCATTTTACTTAAAATCTTAACATTACCATGAATTGTTTCAGGATATTTGAGAGTGGTTCCAATCTCATCGGAATATCTCATTCTTAATTCAACAGACTTCAGGATTTCAGGATTGCAACGTTTCCACTGGATTCTATAATATATGAGGGTATGGGATTGGCATTTAATCAAGCACATCAAGCCCTCTATGTACCTTGATGTTGGTGGTGTTAATTTTTGACATAGATCTGAGATTAACAGTAGCAGCAGTCTTCTTTTAATTTTGACTTCAAATTTAAATTTAGCAGCAGAAGGATATCAACAGTAAATCAAATAGACAAACATACATCCACAAGAACACAGATGTTTACCCTGGGGAAAACCTTGTAAGGTATAAAAACCCCAGCAAATAATATCTTCCTTAAATATGAGATGTCTGAATTTTACATAAGAGACAAACTTTTACAATGACTTTGCCTTTTAGGGCATACAAACAGAGGTGACTACAGTTACCATGCCAACTGCTGAGATGAAATTTGACCAAGGAGAAAACATCCCAAACTTCTGTTGACTGACCTTGATTATTCTGAGTCTGAGCTTACTGTTGACTGTAGAATCGTAGATGCCTGATTTTATGAGCTGCAGGTCGATGTAGCCTTAACAGAGCTGGTTTGAAGATAATAAGCCCATACTACGGCTCAGCTGCAAGAGAAAAAGACTGGCTGCATCAGACAGGCCTCAAACTGCCCCTTCCTCACTGTCGTGAATTTCGGCCTGCCTCTATTCCACTGAAACAAACCTGCGGCTAGGGTAAGGAACCCTTAACAGAGGTTCGATCCTCTTCACAAACAGAAATTGGATGTTGGATAAATGCCTTCACCAATTCGGCTGTCCAAAAGATGAGAGAACAGACTTCAAAAGAACATAAAAGATATTTCTGCTGTAGCTGCCGAGTTCTTGAAGAGAGAGATAGCCCCACGACCTTTTCTTTTTTTGGATCAGAGTTGATTAAATTGGATTATGTTCTAATGATGGTGCCACTTTATTTATAGAGTATCAAAGGAACATGTCCTTAGAATTAGGAATAAATAAAAGATTAAAAAATTAAATTAAAAATTAATTTTAACTTTTAATTTTTATCTTTTAATTAAAAGATTAAAAATCAAATTAAAAAATTAATTTTAACTTTTTAATTTTTATCCTTTAAATAAAAGATTAAAAATTAAATTAAAAAATTAATTTTAACTTTTTAATTTTTTATCTTTTAACTTTATCTTTTAACCTTTGACCCCTTAGCTTTTGATTTTCAACAAGAGAGCTCTTGGACCTTAAAAGGGTCTCTTAGTTACCCATTGGGGTTCTTGGACCATCAATGGGTCTCTTAGTTATCCATTCAAGTACATCATCATATATAGGGAAGATATTCTTTGTTTCTCTTGCTCTCCTTACTGAACCAAGGTCATGTGCTAGGTACATCAACAAGGGATGGCCAATCCTTTGAGAAGATCCCGTAGCTCTATTGAGCAAGGAGAAGAAGTGCAACACTTGCCTAGATCCAATCTAGGACTTCACGTTGATTAAATCAACGTCCTGGTCCCAGACCAAGTCCTGGTCCCTGACCAGGTTCTTCAGCCTTAGGCTGAAGGTTGACTAAGGTCAACAACTTGGTAACTGACCAAGTGCCTCCATTCTTGAAGAATGGCTCTCAGCCCCAGGATGAGTTTCAGTCTCAGACTGAACATGTTGATCAATCCCCTGGTCCTTGACCAAGTCCCCCATTCTCTAGGAATGGTCCTCAGCCCCAGGCTAAGCTTCAGTCCCAGACTAAACATATTGATCAACCCTGGTAACTGACTAGGTGCTTCCATTCTCTTGGAGAATGGCTCTCGATGCTGCTCAAAAATCAACAGGTAGTGCTGATTGTTGAACTCCTCTGTCTTGCATGGACTTGGACCCACTTCCACAGCCAGAGGATGCGAACATTGGTGTTGGACAAGTGCCTCCAAGCCCATGGGGATCAATCCAGACCCGAGATCCCTATTTTCAGTCTACTTTTTTTGAGGACATAGATGATGACTCTGACTCTGAGCATGAAGATTCAGATGATTCTGTTATATGATTAGATTGTAGAGTCTAGAGTTTAGACTATAATTATATGCTTATATTTTGACAACAGAGGCCATTTACAGCCTATTTATTGATGTACTCTAGTTTAGATATGGATCGCACTCAATGCTATTTCGGTTGTATGCACTCCTACTTGCTATATACATAAGAAACTTTGCATATTTGTGTATAATGGTTTGAATTCTCATGTTGATTTTTTGAGCAGCATCAAGAGCCATTCTCTGGGGGAATGGAGGCACCTGGTCAGTTACCAGGAATATCATTCAGCCTGGGGCTGAGATACCTGATCAGTTACCAGGAAGATGATTCAATCTGGGACTGAGGCACTTGGTTTGTTACCAAGATGATTGACTTTGGTCAATTTGATTCAACTTGCGGCTTAGGGACATGGTCAATTACCAAGCCTACACAAAAGCCCTAGACTGGGTCTAGGCAGTTGATGTACTCCTCTCCTTGGTCATTGGGTTATGGGACCTCCTCAAAGGACTCGCCAACCCTTGTTGGAGTAACTAGCATATGACCTTGGTGTTAGTGGGGAGAACAAAACGTACAGAGAAAAGCTTCCTTGTATATGATGATGTACTTCATATGGGAAACTAAGTCACCTGGTTCGAGTTCGTGTTCGAATTCGAAGACCTTGAAATTCGACAAAAAATCGACAATGGAAAATTTGGTGATAAAATTCGACATTAAATCCGAATGACTATCAAATTTAAAAATTAAAATATATTTAAACTATTTAGCATCCCAACAGAAAAAACTTATATTCGTACCAAATCACATAACATCATTTTATCTTTGAATGTAAAAATTAACATAGATTATTAAATTACATTGTACTCAACTAACAAAAAAAATAATATCATATAAATAATATTAATAAACTAAAATATATGATCATTAATTTTTTATTATATTTTAAAAAAAAATTAAAAAAAGATTTAGACAAAATAAAAAATATATATTTATTTAGACTTAGTGATCATGCTAATATAATCTAAAAACATATTGAACTAACTATCTCTAACTTTAAAAAAGCATTAATTCTCGCTTTATTCTATATCTTCGTAAGCCTTAATCTAAGGTGAGAAACATATCTCTATAAGTCTTTATTACCACCGGCATTGCTGCGCCTACTTCAAAGTTCAATTGTAAGTAAACGTTGTCTGTCCCTCGGGGCCTCAACAATTGCAGACTCAAGGCTCGGCCCTCAACGACGCATGGCTTGCCTGTCCCTCGGGGCCTCAACAATTGCAAACTCGAGGCTCAACCCTCTGCGACTCACAACTCATCGAACGACGGCTCCACACTTCAGACGACGGCCTCCACACTTCAGTCTCCACTCACGGAATTTTTCAAGACGGCGGCTCACTCGCAGATTCACATAATGAGCAATGAGTTAACACGGAGGTAGTTTAGGTCGTCAATTAGGGTTTACCCGGGGGCCGCATCGGTTAACTACCTTTATAATCGCCGAATTTCAACGAACTAGTTCCCCAGGCATAGAAAATTGGCGATTTCTGAATTTTATGGCCAAAAATAGCTGAATCCGGTGACTTTGGTGGGCACATGTGGACCATGAAGACCAAGAGAAGAGCTAAGACTTTGCCTAAAGATGACTTGCCTAAGAAGATTTGATTAATTGCCCTAATGAAGTGTTAAAATCCCAACATGAAATTATAAGGACATAACTTATGTTGCACAAGTTTTCGGAACGCGGGAACGTAGGGAACGTGGGTACGAGTATTGGATACATCCAGAAGTTTCCCCCAAATTTGCAAGAAACGGCAGTTTGGGAACGACAATAATATATATATTAAAAAATATAAAAAAAAATAATTAAAAAACATGAGAACCAAATGACTTAGCATAAACCAAATGACTTAGCGTATTCCTTATATTACGGTTGTAACTAGAACCTCCTAGCAGATGGAAATGGGAATAATATCAAGATTACCATCCACTTCATTGATTATATAAGGTAGACTCTTTCTAAAGTGGAAACTTTTAGAAGTTATAGTCCCTATATTTGTGGCTATATGTATAGAGTAAGTTTTCAGTTTTATGTCAACTATGATTAAAATGTATTAGAATATTATATGTTTACAAGACATTCTATGCTAGCATATTTGCAAAGGTGTATAAATAATCAAGTTCAAATTATTATAAAATAAAAATCAAGATAATTTTTATTTAAAATTTTAAATGTAATATATGAATTTAGTTTTAAAGTAAGATTTAAAACTATTTCCAATTATTTAAAAGTTTATTTTTTTATTCATAACCTAAATAATAAAATATATAAATTTACTTTCTTTTTATTTAATATATAAAAAGTCATAATAGATTTACATTTATTATTTATTAGCGGTAAATGCAATTCAGCGTAGGGACAAGTGAATACTCTAGCACGGGTGGTAGACAGAGATCAGTGCACCAACTCAACAAGGTAGCACGAAATAGACTTTTACTACAACTTAGTTTTCTAGAATGTCGTTAACAACCTACATGGCGATCATGAATGCGTGGAAGCTCACAGTGAAGGAAAAGCGCAAGAAAAAGTCCCCAAGTTCTCGATTTTTTAGGGTAAAAGTTCCCAATAAGTTCCCAACCATCCGGAACAGTTCCCGTTGGATTGGGAAAGTTTCCTACAAGTTCCCAAGCTCCCTGGAACGTCGAAACTTCAGGAACGAGTTTCCTAAAAGCCGAGAGCGGTTCCCGTGCTACATAAAGTATCTTAAGTTATTTTTAATTATTAAATTAAAAATCACTAAATTGTTTTTTGGGTTAGTGGATTCCTTGACCCATGGTATTTACCCCTTGTATTGCTCAATGATGAATTATAGATAAGGAGCACTCTCAAGAGATCAAACACATCATTCTATCATCATTATCTCTGTCCAAAAAATTCTAATGGGGTATTTTGAGCTATTGCTTGTCTTCTTCATCTTAGCATTGAGTGTTTGGAGCAACTAAAACAGCCTCACAGATCTGTTGATTAGGCCCTAGAAGGTTGTCGTCACCTCCATCAGGGTTGCATCCCCTCCTTAGGCTATCATCATCATCGTAAGGGTTGATCTAAGGCATGTGGTCACTGTTACAGGGCTACAGTCTTCTTTTTCTGGGCTGGCATCTTCACTAGCAGGTGGTCGCAACCCTAACAGGCCTCCACTTGGAAAATTATGGCATGATTGCTTGCAAGAGGAAGGAAGAATGCAAAGCAGAAATGGTGGCTCCAAGGAAGGGAATCTTGTTCTTGCTGCCAAGAGAAGGAAAGGCAAGAAGTTCTTTCATCAAAAGAACAAGGACAAAAAGGCACAAGGTAAGCACATCGATTGGTCAAAGATAAGATGATTCAATTGTCAAAAGATAGGGCATTATGCAAGAGATTGTAAAGGAAAAAGAAACAACACAAGGGTAGATTTCAAGCATCTGCTGCTGCAGAAGAAGAGCCTAAGAAAAAGAAAATCAAAGGATCTACAAATTATCAAAATCTAAGGAGAGAGTGTTATCTTGTTTCAGCTCTCTCTGGTTCCATCATCAATAGCGTTGAGTCTTGGATGATAGACAATGGAGCTTCCAGACATATGACAAGATTTCGAGGAGCTCTTACAGACTTCAGGAAAAAGAAGTTTTATGCTCAAGTGGAACTTGGAGAACAAAATGTTGCTATTTCTAAATGTTCCTATGACATCTGTGTTCCTATTTCTAAATGTTGCTAATAAATTGTAGAACAACTAGAACTTGTTGATTGGGGCCCAATGAAAGGTAACTTGCCTCATTGGAAGGGGTTTATGTGAGAAGTATTTCCTCTAAATTCCCTTTGTTTCTTATTGATTATATTACATTGCTCCTATCATCTTTATAAAGTTATTGCTTGTAATACTTCATTGTATAAGTCACAGCCTAGTTAGCAATGTTTTGATGTGGCAGCATTCTTGGGTCCTAGCAGACTCCTACATTAATTTTTCAGCATGTTAAGGTTTATTTGTGGCAAGTGAATGCAGCCCTAAGTTTATTTGTGGCATGTGAATGCAGCCCCAATTTCCCTAAGCCTTCATGAACTCGCCCCTTTCCTAGACTAGCTTCCCTTGACTCCATTTTCCCTGTTGGACTAGCACTAGTCTCCATGGTCCTCCCATCGCCCCCTTTTATATACTATACTATAACAACAAAATTGTTTCGCTAAGCTTTCTATCCAAATCACTTTGATCATTCATTGTCATAGCCTAGCAATCCTATCCTAGGGAAGCCCCCCTCGAGTTGGAAAAGAGCCAACCTAAACTGTAGAGAGGTGGTTACTAAGGTAACAACAAGTAACACCTCTAAGTTGCAGTTGGGCTAGCATTGTTCTTTTGGAATTTAATTACACATGCTAGTTTGAGCCGTAACACGGCCTTTGAATGGATTAGTATTGAGCTTGCATATTATTTAGCCATTCGCTGTCAACCTTTTTGCCATTAGAGCTGTTATAGACTAAATAGAGGATAAAGGCTTTATAGTTGAAGGAATGTTTTTTGGAAAACAATGTGAAGGTAGATAGTACGAGTGCTTGCCATACCCAAGGGATGTAGGTTTTATTTTACAAAAGTGTTGAGAAACACATCTACAGAATGTAAACTTTTATATCTAATAAAAGGTTACAAAATTTCTCTAGGAAAAAAAAAGGTGAAGAATAGGCCACAAACTTTTAAGGAAAAAGATAACACTCGTCAATTGTTCCTACAAAATATTTAGAAGGTCAAAAGAGCTGGGTACATGTCTAAAGATATATTTTAATAAAAGCTAATGCTCAGAATCTATAGTGTTGAAATTTTGTACCTAGGAAGTTGTTCCCCTAGGTGTTTTTGCCTTAGTCACCAAAAAGGGGAAATAAAGTGACCCTTGCATTAAATGACTTGAGATGAGCATTTAAATTTCACTTTAGTGATTAAAGTGATTTTTTGATAAATTTAAGTGAGGTGAGTGAATTTATTTTTTATGAGAATTAAATGTCCATTTATTCTCATCCACACATCTGATTCAATCTGGGCCCTTGGATTAGATGTCTTTTCATTCACCCTAATCTTTCATTCAAAAAGGCAAGGGAAGGCATTTTCGTCTTCACCTTTTGGAGAAGAAGAGAAGAGAGAGCAAGAAGAGGGCACAAATTTCGAGACAATCGTACAGGGCATTTATTGCACAGCACAAATCCTGAGGCAGCGAGAAAGTACAGTGGGCACAAATCTCGAGGCCGTACAGCATGAGTTCTAGGGCACAGATTTCGAGGCAAAAATTATGGGCATGAATCCCGAGGCAGTGGGCACAAATTTCAAGGCAATACTGGGCATGAATTTCGAGAAGATTACAGTCACAGATTTTGAGGATTGTACAGTCCGTACGCTGTCCTTTCAGCCACAAGTTTCGAGGTTTTGAATCTGCACAAAAATTGAGGCAGCTACAGCACAATTTTCAAGGCAACTTATTGGGTGAAGTTTTGGTTGAGATAAGTTTTATTCTTGACTGTAAATTTGTTGTACTGAATCTCTCTAAAGAAATAAAATCATCCTCACTCACTCTAACAGGTTTTCCCGTTTTGGCTTTTGCCTGGGCAGATTTGCCAAAAATCCTTGAGTCTGAAATTTATGGTGTGCATTTGATTTTTTAATTTCTGCTTGTAACTATGAGTTTCAATTGTGTTTTTTAAAGTCTGAGAATTTCTAAGTTAAATTCCAGCTCTTAAACTAAACTGGGTTGGGCATTAAACTTGTATGAAAAGACTTGAAACCGAGTTGGGTTGATTCTCAGAAAACTTTCATGGTATCAGAGCTTGGGGGAAGAAAATAGAAGTTATTTTAAGACTGTCAGTAAATCTTTTGTCAATGGACAGCACCTTGTTGAGTTGGCATTGAAATGGCTACAGGATTTAGGTTGGAAGATAGGCTAGATGGAGCAGGGAATTTTGTTCCATGGAAGGCTAGGATAGTGCTTATTTTGGAGGAAAATGAACTTTGGCATGAAGTGGTAAACAGTACAACAGCAAATCCAATTGTAGTTCCTGCATCCACCGATGCACAAGCACTAGCAGCATTCAACAAAAAGGACATTAAGGCTAGAAGAATCATTCTAGATGCAGTTAAGGACCATGTTATTCCACATATTACAGGCAAGGACCGTGCATTTAAAATGTGGGATGCTTTGACCAGTTTATACCAAAGCTCAAATGAGAACCGGAAGATGGTCTTGAGAGAGAAGCTAAAAAGTGTAAAGATGAACAAAGCAAAGGGAGTAACATCCTACCTTACTAGGATATCTCAGGTTAGAGATGAGCTTGCAGCAGTTGGGGAGGTAGTTTCTGGCACTAAGCTAGTGCGGACAGTAGTGAATGGTGTGACCAAACCATGGGTTGTTTTTGTGGAGGCTATAGTTGGTAGGGAAAACTTACCTTCCTGGGATAGACTCTGGGATGACTTTGTACAGGAGGATACCCGAAGAGGTCTTCTACAGGGGAGCTCTTCACAGAGTAGGGAGGATGAAGAAAATGTGGCTTTGACTGCAAAAGGGAAGAAGAAATACAAGGGTCCCAAGTAGGGTGGGGCTAAGCAGCAGCAGCAGCAGGGTGGACAGAAGAAGGATTTGAGCAAAGTCAAGTGCTTTGCTTGTCAAGGGTTTGGGCACTATGCTTCACAATGTCCAAAGAAGAACAAGAAGCAACAGACAGCAGCCTCAGCTAAGATTGATGATTTTGGAGCGATGTTTGAGAGAGCGTTTTCTCTTTGTGTTGGACATGTTGAGAGAGAGAGAGAGAGCTTCTATCATCACCAGCACTGATTTAGATATTGAGAGGGGGCATTCTTTGTTGACTGGCCATCAGATGGGTGCATCTACCACCAGCACTTGGTATATTGAGAGTGGAGCTTCGAGTCACATGACAGGTGCACGAGAGATGTTCTCTGAGCTTTCACAAACGAGCATGGATGTGGAGGTTGTATTGGGAGATGACACAGTTGTCAGAGTTGTTGGTCGTGGGACCATTACTTTTCAAGGGGGGTCCATGAGTCCTATGATTTTGAGGGATGTGTTGTTTGTCCCTGGGTTGAAGAAGAACTTGGTATCAGTTTCCACTATTGATGATAGAGGACTTGGGGTTTGTTTCCTGGATTGACATGTGCGTATTTTCACCAAGACTGCAGGACCATCTACCTCTTTTGTCATTGGGGTTAGATGTGGGAAACTATACAAACTCTTATTTCAGCCCCAGCATGCTTTGGCACATAGCAGCAGCAGTGAGCTTTGCGAGCTTTGGCATCGGAGGATGGCTCATTTGCATCATCCAGCTCTGAGATTGTTGAGGAGTATGGTTACAAGTTTGCCAGAGTTTAGCACGGAGCACAGTGATGTTTGCAGAGAATGTGCTTTGGGAAAGTACACCAAGACTGCTTTTCCTAGCAGTGACAACAGATCAGCAGGTGTGCTTGATTTGATTCATTCAGATTTATGTGGTCCTATGTCATCTATTTCCTTGAGAGGATTTGAGTATTATGTGACATTCATCGATGACTATTCCAGGAAAACCTGGATCTACTTCTTGAGGAGCAAGAAGTAAGTTGATGTCTTGCAGATCTTCCAAGAGTTCAAAGCTCTTGTGGAGAATCAGGCAGGGAGGAGGATTCGGGCCTTGAGATCAAACAATGGGGGTGAGTATACCTCCAATGAGTTCGATGAGTTTTGCAGACAGGAGGGCATACAGAGACAGTTGACAGTACCATATACTCCTGAGCAGAATGGAGTAGCTGAAAGGAAGAACAGGCCTATTGTGGGAGCAGCGAGAGCTATGCTTCATGATCAGAGTCTTCCTTTCTTTCTTTGTGCCGAGGCTTGTAGTAAAGTTGTTTACCTTCAGAAGAGGAGTCCCCACCGTGCCTTGGGAAGAAAGACTCCTGAGGAGATTTTCACAGGCAAGAAGCCTGAGGTTGGCCATTTTCGCATATTTGGTTGCTTGACTTACTCTCATGTCCCTTCAGAGCAGAGGACAAAGTTGCAGCCCACTGCAGAGGAGGGCATTTTCGTGGGTTATGATGAGACTTCGAAGGCTTTTCATATTTATCTTCCTGCACAAAGGAAGGTTGTTGTGAGGCAAGAAGTGAGATTTGAGGAGGAGAGAGCCTTCAGGAAGTCTAAAGGGTTGGAGCATGAGGAGCCACTGGCTTCCACACCTCAGGTGACAAGGGTATCTTCAGTTCAGAGTATTGGATCACAGGTTTCTGGAGTGACTGGGCCACAGGTTACAGGCACAGGTTCTACAGTTACAATGGTACAGCCAACAGGTATTTCGGGAACAGGTTCTGGATCTCAGGTCACAGGTTCACCAGTTGCAACTTCTGGATCACTGAATTCACCAATGGCTAGTTCACCAGCTACTGGTTCACGGGTTTCTGGGCCATCTACTTCTGGCAGTTCTTCAGAGGATGAGTGACCAGTTTGGGAGCCACCTTCGGGGAAGAGGAAGCCTAAGTGGCTTTGTGACACCTTGAAGGAAGCAGAGTCACTTGGTAGGCCCCAGGAGCCAGTTAGGACAGTTGTGATGCCTGACAGATTGGGTATGGCATTAGTTGCTAGTCTTCGTGAGTCGGAGCCTTCTACATTTGAGGAGGCCTTTCAGCATCAGGTTTGGGGAGATGCCATGATGGAAGAGGACCATTCCATCATGAAGAATGATGTATGGGAGATTGTAGCAAGACCAGAAGGGAAGTCAGTGGTGACTTCCAAGTGGATTTACAAGGTGAAGCATGCTACAGATGGCAATGTGGAGAAGTTCAAGGCTCGTTTTGTGGCACGGGGGTTTTCACAGATAGAGAGAGTGGATTATGATGAGACCTTTTCGCCAGTTGCTCGATATTCTTCCATTAGAGCAATGATTTCCATGGCAGCAAAGATGGGTTGGAAGATCCACCAAATGGATGTGAAGACCGCATTTCTCAATGGTCTTCTGCAGGAGGAGGTTTATTTGGAGCAGCCTCGGGGATTTGAGATTCATGGGAGAGATTCTCATGTGTGCAAGCTGAAGAAGGCCTTGTATGGTCTGAAGCAAGCTCCTCGAGCTTGGTATTCCAGGATTGATGCATATCTGATGTCGATGGGATTTCATAAGAGTGAGGCCGATCCCAATCTTTACTTCATTATGATTGATGGTGATCCACTCATTCTTTTGTTGTACGTTGATGATTTGTTTATCACGGGGGAGGAGCGTCTCATTGCAGCTTGCAAGAGAGATCTTGCTTCAGAGTATGAGATGACAGATATTGGGCTAATGCATTATTATTTGGGGATGGAGTTTTGGCAGGAGCCTGGTCATATTTTCCTGGGACAAGGAGAGTATGCTGCAGATATTCTGAGGAGATTTCGGATGGAGGATTGCAGGCCCATGGCCACGCCTATGATTACCAACTGGAAGAAACTTCATGCTTCAGAGGGAGAGTTGGTAGATCCTACACTATATCGTCAACTCATTGGTTCATTGATGTATCTGGTCAACACCAGACCAGACTTATGTTTTGCGGTGAACACTCTCAGTCAGTTCATGGTGGAGCCTAGGAGAGTGCACTAGGCTGCCGCGAAACATGTATTGAGATATCTTGCAGGGACAGTGGATTATGGTTTGGACTATAGGAGTTTGGATGGAGTTAGTTTGGTTGGCTTCACAGATTCAGATTGGGCAGGTAGTGTGGCAGACCAGAAAAGCACTTCCGGATGTTGTTTCAGTTTGGGCTCCGCAGTAGTGTTGTGGTTCAGTTGGAAGCAAAAGTCCGTTGCTCTGAGTTCTATTGAGGCCTACGCTGTTGGGAGTGGGAGCAAAGCGAGGAGCGGGGAGCGGGAGCGGGAGCGAAAAGCGAAATTTTCAAAAGCTTCCGTTTCAGGAGCGTTTCGGGAGCGTTTTTTATATAATATATATTTTAATATATTTTGATGCATATAAATTTAAAAAAACATGTATTATGCCAAATTAGCTATAGAAAACATCAAAACATAGATATTCATATAACCATTTAGTACACATTGATATAACATCAATCATCTAGGACATCTCAGAAGATTTTCTGGAATGACATAGCTATGGCAATGACCATTTGCAAGTGATGTCTTTAAATCCAATATCAAACTTGCAAAGATATTAAGTTATTGTTAAGATTTACTTTATAAAACAAACTCTATGATTGAATTTTTGTAACAGAAGTTGAATTTTTGTAAGGGAAGTACAAATGTGTAGCTGATGGCATCAACTTTAAGACAATGCTGCATGTATTTGACCCTCATATGTCAATACCATTTTTCTCATATAACCAAACTATATTAATTAGAATTTGATTAAAATTAACATGCAGACTGTTTTCTATTTTATCAAATATCATTAGTATGTTTCTTCATATTAATGACATCCATACTTCCAATTTTTTTTTGGATATGGATTCTTCCAACAAGGCTTTTTCAAAATTGCATGGAATCTGAATCCAAATCCGAGTTCATATATGCTAACTATGATTGTAATTGTTCTTGAGACCAGCTGTCTGAATATTCTTGACAGTCTAAAAGTTCCATGTAAGTGATCGACAGTATTACTTGTAAGTTGTAACTAACCTGCAATATTCTCCTTGTAATTGTCCAGCAAAATCCTCGATGCCTACTCTTTTTTTGGCATTGTCGTACTCTATTAACTTCTAATGGAAGAGTGTATAGCAATGTAGAGTATCGACAATTCTCTATTCTCGCCTTGGTTGTCTCTCTTTTTTGTTTGTGTGTCTCTTTCTTTGCCTCATTGTATGCCATTTGTATGTTCACATGTTTTGTATGTGCCTTTCTTTGAATCACCACATTCGATTGTGTATGCCCACATCAGTGAAAGAGGTCACTGGTGAATAAGGTGAAATGCACTGTACCATTCACACCATCAATAATTGTAGATTCCAAAGTAGCATGGCAATTGCAACATCTTACATGATAAACTAAAGAATGTAAGGGCCCAGTATAAAAGTAGAGCTATTTTTAATTCTGGAACATTTGGTTGTAGTGAAAAGAATAAATGATTTGGCTGCATGGTTGATGTCATATACCTTTGTATAGCTCATGTATGTATCTTGCGAGTAAGATCAAGGATTCATTTCATTAGGCTCCACCAAAATTGTCATTGGAAGTTAATCTCACTTCATACCAAGGATTATTTTATGAATTAGGCAGTGCATCAAATGAACTTTTTTTTTGGTACTAGTGTTTGGGGAAACCATTATAATGCTCAAATTAAATGAAAAATGGTGAACAATTTCAATGCTTGTTGAATAATAGACAAAGCTTTCACATAGAAGACAAGCAACCGGGGCTTCTTTCATAGGAAGAAACTAGGTGATGAGTAAGAGCTTAAAAGATATTCTAAAGATAGTGATGTCAATGGTGTTGGGAAAGGAAGCCAAAAAGAGAAGGAAGCAAAAATACATGCAGCAACAACAAATGTTAGGTAATCCTTGAGAAGTATTACAGTTACTCAAAGAACTACAACTCTTTCTACTGTAAATTTTGAAACACCAGCACTTCAGTAGATATCAGCAGAATACTGTCATCCAACTATTCATTTGTTTAGAGCAAAAGATATTATGTAACAAACACTTGGGAGCTTTATGTATATAGATGATGAATAACGTACATGATTTGAGCTTTATGCTTCATTGTAGGACTCCTAATGTGTCACCTGAGCTTCCAAGCAACACCGCCAACCACCAAACCTATTGATTTATATTCTATGTCTCAGTCCATGGGAAGAATTTTATATAGATATATCGTCACTGTATTCACGTATTTCATATATCTGCCGCTCTTGGATATCAATGGACATTGATTATTTTTCTTCCTTTCCATCCATACACTCCCAAGCTGTGGCTTTTCATGTCCTGATACTTCACTGAGATTCTGCAAACTTTCATTCCCAGGGAAGTATAGATGATGACTTTTCCATCTCATTTGGTTCCAGAATCTGAAAATATCTTCTAAAGGAAGTTTCTCTGGAAGGTGCAACATAAAGTCTACATGCACAAGCAGGGATTTTCAGCTTAAATACAAGAAAATCAGAGTCTTAAAAATGGAAAGAGGCTTACCACTGAGGGCATAGAATGAGTCCAAATGGAGTCCAATAGACTTTATTTGACCAAATTAACCCTAGCCAATCCAGAAAGATTAAAAAAAAAAAATTAAGGAATCGCTCAGGAAGCGTTTTTAGAGCGATTTTTTTGCCCGGGATCGCTCAGGAATCGATTCGGAAGCGTAGATTCCGGATCGATTCCTAAAATTCCAGGGAGCGTTTTTTTCTCCAAGGAAGCGCGAATTACGAAATCGATTCCGGAAGGAATCGATGAGGAATCGGGATTCCATAATCGATTCCTCACCGATTCCTTCCCAAGCGCGATTCGGGATCGATTCATGGGGGGGGGGGGGTCGATTCCCAGCAGCTCTGGCTGAGGCTAAGTACATGGCAGCTAGTCAAGCTAGTTGCGAAGCACTGTGGATTCGCAAGTTATTGGTGGACTTGTTTGATGTTGAGGTTAGGCCTACAGTGATTCATTGTGATAATCAGAGTTGCATTCAGCTCTCTGAGAATCCAATATTCCATGACAGGTCCAAGCACATTGAGATCAGGTACCACTTCATCTGAGAATATGTTCAGAGAGGAGTTGTGGAGTTACAGTACATTTCCACTAATGAGCAGGTAGCAGGCATTCTAACAAAATCCTTGGGGTGGGGTAAGTTTGTCTTCTTCAGGGACAAGTTGGGGGTGGTGCAAAACACCTTCCTCAGTAAAAGGGAGTGTTGAAATTTTGTACCTAGGAAGTTGTTCCCCTAGGTGATTTTGCCTTAGTCACCAAAAAAGGGAAATAAAGTGACCCTTGCATTAAATGACTTGATGAGCATTTAAAATTCACTTTAGTGATTAAAGTGACTTTTTGATCAATTTAAGTGGGGTGAGTGAATTTATTTTTTATGAGAATTAAATGTCCATTTATTCTCATCCACACATCTGATTCAATTTGGGCACTTGGATTAGATGTCTTCTCAATCATCCTAATCTTTCATTCAAAAAGGCAAGGGAAGGCATTTTCTTCTTCACCTTTTGGAGAACAAGAGAAGAGAGAGCAAGAAGAGGGCACAAATTTCGAGACAATCGTATAGGGCATTTATTGCACAGCATGAATCCCGAGGCAACAAGTACATTGGGCACAAATCCCGAGGCCGTACAACATGAGTTCTGGGACACCAATTTCGAGGCAAAAATTCTAGGCGTGAATCCCGAGGCAGTGGGCATGAATTTCAAGGCAGTACTGGGCATGAATTTCGAGGACCGTATAGTCCATACAATGTCCTTTCTAGCACGATTTTCAAGGTTCTGAAACTGCACAAAAATCGAGGCAGCTACAACACGATTTTCAAGGCAGCTTACTGGGTGAAGTTTTGGTTGAGATAATTTTCATTCTTGACTGTAAATTTGCTATACTGAAACTCTTTGAAGAAATAAAATCATCCTCGTGTCATTTTTTAATTCAAGCAGCAATACATGTCAAAATAAAATGCACAAATTCATTCCACATGTATACAGTAATTTTATCCTACAGAAAACCCTTAGAAGGGAGAAAAAACTCCATCCAGACAATCTTTCTTATATAAGATATCAGGTTCAGATTACATCATCATCATAAACTTCACCTTTGTTGTGCTAGGACAAAGTTGAATAGCAAAAGTAACAACTTACATCAGAATTGAATGACAACCTTGAACTCTGCTCACTACATCCTTTGTCTACTGCAAGTATTATCCGATGTCTGCTGCAAGTATTATCCTGTGTTTTGCTGCTGCACATACTACTCCTCTAATGCAATTATTATCTTTTGTTCACTGTTGCACATGCTATTCTTCTAGTGCAATGAACAGACCTCACATCAACTTCAAGAGCAGACCTCACATCGACTTCAAGAGGATACAAAAAATATATGAATGAAATAATGGGGAGGGGGGGCTCCTATTTATAGTTTGGGTTTGTTGCCCCAAGCAACTCCCTAAAAGTATGACACTTGTCACTTGGCATGTGAAGCAACGCCCCTATATATGACACATGTCACTTGGCATGCAAATCAACCCCCTATATATGACACCTATCATTTAGCATGCAAATCAGCCCCCTATATATGACACATGTCATTTAGCATGCAAAGCAGTCCCCTATATATGACACTTGTCATTCAGTATGCAAAGCAGGTTATGAGAGGACACACAGCAGCTTCTGTAGATGACACTTGGCAAGAGAAAATGAGGGCATGTGACAAGAGAAAGTGAAGACACATAACAGAAGTTATGATCTGTAATAGCTTTCGAAGTTATAAATTTAACACTCCCTCTTAGCAAGAAAGTTATTAAATTATTAACTGATATTTTATATAAGGAAGATTGTTTGTTTCTAACTCATAAGAATTGTATGTTCTTCCTAACTTTTGCTAGATACCTTGACTTTTGCTAAATGCTCACAAGGCTGCCTGTCTTGACTTTTGACATGACTCACAAGGCTTGTCCTTTTGCCTTGACTATTGTCATAATCTCACAAGATTTTAAAGGCCTTATCACTTTTATTCTGACTTTTGTCTTGGCTCACAAAGTTTTTATATTCACTTAGACTTTTCCCATGACTCACAGAACTGATTAATCTCCAAGTCTCCCTGGCTAGCTTCAGGGTGGTCACTTATGACCTCAGACCTTGGAGTATGCCTTTTTTATCATTCTCTTTCTCAAAAATGGAGGCATTCTCTGCAACTCCAAGTTTGTCTCTGAAGTGAGCAAACTTCACCAACTGCAGTGGTTTTGTCAGGATATCAGCTACCTGATCATCTGTTGCAACATACTTCAGCTTGATCACATTTCATTGTACCATATCTCTGATATAATGGTACTTTAGATCAATATGCTTTGATCTATCATGAAATATCGGATTTTCTATGAGCTTCATGCAGCTTTGATTATCACAGTGAATAATCGTAGTCTCAAGCTTTTCATTTAACAACCCAGAAATGAGTTTTCTGAGCCATACTGCTTCTTTGCTGGCATTACTTGCAGCAATATATTCAGCTTCAGTCGTGCTCTGAGCAATAGATTCCTGCTTCCGACTGGACCAGGAGATCATGGTTGATCCCAAACTGAAGCAATAACCAGAGGTACTCTTTCTGTCTACTGGACTTCCTGCCCAGTCTGAATTTGTATAACCATGTTGCATCACACCACCACTGGATGTGAACTATAGCCCATAGGCTATGGTACCTCTAAGATATCTCAGAATATGCTTACCTGCTACCCAGTGTCATTCTCTTGGCTCAGCCATAAATTGGCTCAATGCGCTTACTGCAAACTGCATATCTAGTCTAGTATGAATCAGATACATTAAAGACCCAACAACTTGCCTATACATGGTGGAATCCACCAAATCTTCTCCTGAGCTTGAGTCATGTAACTTCTTTAAATTTGCAACCATAGGAGTTGACACACTCCTGCAATTCATCATACCAAACCTTTTCAATATGTCTACTGCATATTTTCCTTGAGATAGAAAAATCTCGTTTGGTTTATGCCAAACTTCTAATCCTAGGAAATAGTGCATCATTCCTAGATCTTTCATTTCAAATTCAGCGGTGAGTCTCTCTTTGCTTTTGGCAATCTGCTTTTCTTCTCCTGCAAGGAAAAGATCATCTACATATAACACCAAAATCAGACGTTGATTTTCAACAACTTTAAAATAGAGGTTAGATTCTACGGTACTTTTACTGAACCCTAATCCCTGCAAAAAGCCATCAATTCTGTTATACCAAACTCTGGGTGCTTGTTTAAGACCATACAGGGCCTGTTTTAACTTACATACATGAGTTTCCTTTTCATGCATTGCAAAGCCATCAGGTTGTTCTACATATACTTCCTGCTCTATTTCAACATTAAGGAAAGCAGTCTTTACATCCATATGATGTAATTTCCAACCAAGTATAGAAGTAAGAGAGATAATTGTGCGGATAGTAGTATACCTGGCTCCTGGTGCAAATATCTCATCATAGTCTATACCTTCCTTTTGGGAGAAGCCTTTAGCAACAAATCTTGCTTTGTACTTTTCAACACTCCCATCAGCTGCATGTTTTATCTTATATAGCCATTTGGATGAGACAACTGACTTATTTTTGGGCCTGGGAACTATGTCCCATACATTATTCTTCATGATGGACTTGTATTCCTCCAACATGGCATCTTTCCAAACCTGCAATTTGTTAGCTTCATTAAACAAAGAAGGTTCAACATCACTAATGTTAGCAACATAACCTGTAAATCTTTGAGGCCTTTTGCTCTCTCTAAAGGTTCCTGAAGGGGCTATATGTTTCTCTGCTTCTTGCAAAGTTTCTTTGAACCAAGCAGGTCTTCTCTTGATAGGAGGTTCTTCAAGAGACCTTTCTAACACCTCAGCAGGTTCCAGCACGGAATCTTGATCCATTGGATCATCATGACTTTCCTCCCTCTGAATCTCAGAACCAGAAGTCTCGGCTGGAGGAGAATCTGGCTCAACATTGATCTGAAGCTCTCTAGATCGTTTAAAAACAACTTCCTCATGGAAAGTTACATCTCGGCTAACCTCGATCTGTTTCTGACATGGGATATAGATTCTGTAAGCTTTAGAAGATTCGCTATATCCGACAAAGATCCCTTTCTTTCCTGAGGGTTCCATCTTTGTTCTCTTCTCTTTAGGCACATAGATGTAAACTGGGCACCCGAATACTCTTAAGTGATCTACATTTGGTTTCTTACCAGAGACAGCTTCTTCAGGAGTTTTATCTTCAAGGATAGCATGTGGACATCTATTATGAATGTATACAGCTATGGCTGTAGCTTCTACCCAAAGAGAATTGGGCAAATCTTGATCAAACATCATAGCTTTTGCAGCCTCACAAATAGTTCTGTTCTTTCTTTCAGCCGCGCCATTTTGTTGAGGATTATATGGAACAATTAACTGACGTTTGATACCAGCTTCCTTACAAAAAATTTCGAACTCACAAGATTCATATTCCCCTCCATTATCAGATCTGAGAATCTGAATGTGTTTTCCCGTCTGGTTTTCTACTAAAGCTTTGAATTCTTTAAATTTGGAAAAAACTTCACTTTTCAACTTCAAAAAATAAATCCAACATTTTCTAGAAAGATCATCAATAAATATGACACAATACAGAAAACCATTTGGGGAAGGAGAAGACATTGGTCCACAAGTATAAGAATGAATAAGCTCTAAGATCTTTTCAGTTTTTCTACTACTGTGAGGAAAAGACTTCTTTGCATTTTTTCCAAATAAACAACCTTTGCATACCAACTTTATCAGAAGAAATAGAGGGCATACCACTTACCATAGATTGAAGTCCGGGAAGAGCTTTGAAGTGAAGGTGACCAAACCTTCTGTGCCACAACTCGTTGGGACTAACTGTAGAATGAACAAGAGCACGAGCAGAATGATTCGTTACCTTGTAGAGACCTTCTCGAATTCCAATAACTTCAGCTGAACTTAGCTGACCACTTTTCGGTCAGAGAACTGCTTTGCCATCCATGAAGGCCACCTTGTAGCTTTTATCTTCAAGTGTAGAGACTGACAGCAAGTTCTTCTTCATGCCAGGAACAAATAAGACCTCATCAATATGAATGATGGATCCGGACTTTAACTGAAGAGAGATGGAACCGACCCCTTTGATATCATAACATGAGTTGTCACCCAGCTGAACCTGCACTGAGCAAGACTTCTTCCTGTAATCTGAAATAATATTTTTGTAACCAGTCATATGTTTTGAAGCTCCACTATCAACCAACCAAGTGTTCTGATCAGTAGTTAGATGACCAGAAAGAGCAGACACTAGGTAGTATTCTTTTATGTTCTCCTGTCTCTCAGGAGATTCACTTGCCTTCTTACATGATCCTCTTTCTTCAGCAGTAGATGCATGATGCTTCCTTTTATGAAAAACTTTCTTCTTGGATCTGCAGTCTTTAGCAAAATGTCTTATCTTGTTACAACTATAGCATGTAATCTTAGACATATCAAAATTTTTACCCTTGAAGTTTCCTTTGAGCTTGTTTTCCTGGAAATGCCTTTTAACGAAAGGTTTCTTTCCTCTTCTTGTTTTTGCAACCAAAGCAACACTGTCATCATTAGCAACATGATTTCTTGAAGTCATGCGACTTTCCTCCTAAAGACAGTCATGCCATAAACGCTCAAAGGTGGGTTGAATCTCTCTACCATTCACACTGGAAAGGAAAGTACTCCATGAAGATGGAAGACCATCAAATATGGTTTGAACAAGATCGTCATCATCAACAGTTACCCCTGTGACAAGTAACTGATCACGAATCTGAGCAATTTTAAAACAAAAAGATGCAACAGACTCACCTTTCTCCATCTGTAAAAACTTCAATTTGTTCTTCATATTTCTCTTCTAACTGGGTGTAGTCTTCTCATACAACTTCACAAGAGTATCATAACAGTCTTTAGCTGTCATTAGAGAAGTTAGCACAGGCATGATACTATCTTTTACAGAATCAAAAATAACTCTCTTTACCCTAGCTTATTCCTCCTGAAGGCTGCCCTACCAGAGTTAGAAACTGGTTCTTCCACCACTGTAGTCACAAAATGATCTAGTTCTAACTCTTGGAGAATATTCATAATCCTGAGCTTCCAAACATTAAAGTTTGAAGCTCCCTCTAGCCTATCTTTAGGCCGAACAGAAATAGAAGAAGACATGCTTGAACAGTAAACTTTAGGACTGTGCTTTATAAAACTTAAATCCTAGGACCTGTGTAAGCTCATGAACTACAGAACTGAGCTCTGTTCACACCCAAAGCTCTGATACCATGTCATTTTTTAATTCAAGCAACAATACATGTCAAAATAAAATGCACAAATTCATTCCTCATGTACACAGTAATTTTATCCTGGAGAAAACCCTTAGAAGGGAGAAAAAACTCCATCAAAACAATCTTTCTTATATAAGATATCAGGTTCAGATTACATCATCATCATAAACTTCACCTTTGCTGTGCTAGGACAAAGTTTAATAGCAGAAGTAACAACTTACATCAGAATTGAATGACAACCTTGAACTCTGCTCACTACATCCTTTGTCTGCTGCAAGTATTATCCTGTGTTTTGCTGCTGCACATACTACTCCTCTATTGCAATTATTATCTTTTGTTCACTGCTGCACATGCTATTCTTCTAGTGCAATGGACAGACCTCACATCAACTTCAACAGCAAACCTCACATCAACTTCAACAGCAGACCTCACATCGACTTCAAGAGGATACAAAAAATTTAAAATATATGAATGAAATAATGGGGAGGGGTGGCTCCTATTTATAGTTTGGGTTTGCTGCCCCAAGCAGCCTCCTAAAAGTATGACACTTGTCACTTGGCATGTGAAGCAGCCCCCCTATATATGACACGTCACTTAGCATGCAAAGCAGCCCCCTATATATGACACCTGTCATTTAGCATGCAAAGCAGCCCCCTATATATGACACTTGTCATTTAGCATGCAAAGCAGGTTATGAGAGGACACACAGCAGCTTCTGTAGATGACACTTGGCAAGAGAAAATGAGGACATGTGACAGGAGAAAGTGAAGACACATAGCAGAAGTTATGATCTGTAATAGCTTATGAAGCTATAAATTTAACACCTCACTCTCTCTAACAGGTTTTCCCATTCTGGGTTTTGCCTGGGAAGATTTGCAAAAAATTCCTGAGTCTGAAATTTATGGTGTGCATTTGATTTTTTAATTTCTGCCTGTAACTATGAGTTTCAATTGTGTTTTTCAAAGTCTGAGAATTTCTAAGTTAATTTCCAGCTCTTAAACTAAACTCGGTTGGGCATTAAACTTGTATGAAAAGACTTGAAACCGGGTTGGGTTGATTCTCAGAAAACTTTCATATAGCTCGAACTTACAATTTCCCTCTTCTCTGCCACTGACAAGACCTAAAATTATGCTACATGTGAGAAACAAATTCCTCTGTAATATTCAAGCAAGGCATGCTGCATAACTGTCATCATGACCCAGCAGATTTTCATTAGAAAAAAGTAACTAGATATCTAGGGCCTAGGCAACAATGCTGATAACCTATGGACATCATCAACGTGATCAGTTAGCCTTTCATTGAATATAAAGTATACCACAACATATCAATTGGGTCTAGCCTGAGAGGTTGAGAGGAGTCTTACCCTCCCCACAAAGGATCAATTCCCTCAAGTAACATGTCTTAATGAGGCCTTGAGTTGTTAAGAGCCTAGTTCACTCTCGGTACCATCCTCAGAATGAGGGGAAATGTCCAGTGGG
Source organism: Larix kaempferi (assembly GCA_027924585.1). Lineage (NCBI taxonomy): Eukaryota > Viridiplantae > Streptophyta > Pinopsida > Pinales > Pinaceae > Larix > Larix kaempferi. The sequence continues at coordinate 298,245 of BSBM01000817.1, read as the reverse complement.
TTTCCCCAGAATATGTATTTGATGAAGAAGAAAAAAAGTATACCACAACATATACCAAATCGATTAATGATAACTAACAATGATAAATACCATAGATTATGATTTATAATCTAGAACAGTTGCATAAATGAAGCCTTTAAAATATCATCTTGAGAAGTCTTGCATAATATGTCAATGCATATAAAATCTGTTTAATAACAATTGAAGTCGTTAAAAAGGAATTTCATGACAAACCTTTTTATTCCGGGAAATCCTAAGTCGTTTGATTGCCCCAAACTGGCTAAAAAAACCTGATGGACAAATTGATGACAATGTGTCAACAAAGAAAATATCCTTTTTGGTAAGAAAATGAAAACAAATACTGTTGTCCTGAAGAAAAACTGAATGAAATAAGTTTGCCAAACTGGAAGATCAGCAATAAGTTGGATTGTACTGTTTGGGATATTGGCAAAACCTACATATAATATATATATAATTTATTTCCAAACTAATATCAATGCTCTAAATTTATAAAAAACAACTTAAAACAAAACAATTCTTACCTCTCATTTGGTCCTCGAAAAATCCATGAGGTATGTGCCCAATATACAGAACAGTAGGTTTCCTTTTATCACTGACTATTGGATCTATTTCCTGTGCTTGTTTCTTTATAGGAACAGACTGAACTTGGTTTACATTGTTTCCCTCCAAAGGCTGGAGAAATAGAGTAGAAAAGAACATGATGACAACAAAATACAAAAATTTGTTATGTATACTATATCAAAGCGGACCAATTCCCCTAAATCTCAAATTAAAGTCAGTGCCAATAGCAGAGAGTTCCATTAGCATTCACATTGCAACTTCTTATAAGTGGGTTCAAGGCAAATGGACATACCAGAAAATCATCAGTACCAACTTTCTCTTCGGCCTTCTTCTTTGCCCTAATACCCATTTTGAGCTCTAACTGAAATATGGCAATGTAAAAGACATGAGCTATCAAACAGATTTATCAACCTCATAGTAAAATACCATGAGCTATCCAACAGATAATTATGACATGATAAAAAGTCTATGACCTATCTAACAGATCGTAATCCCATAAATCATAGCAATGACAAAACAATAATGGAAACAAAATTATGAATGATATGAAAGGATATGTGAAGACAAGGAACAAGAAAGCCCTCGAAGTAATACAAACTAAGCAATGAAAGTCTTATTAGTAATGCCATGAAAGTCTTTTAGTAATACAAACTAAGCAATGCTTTTATGATTGTAAGTATGCTATCAAAATTATATACTTTTATGATTGTAAGTATGCTATCAAATTATATATGTATATGGTGTGCTTTTTGAACATTTTAAAGATGATATTTTTTATTTATATATGGGTGGGTTTTTCTGGATATATATTAATATATATATATATATATATATATATATATATCATTTTCTCGTGTATAGATCCATTTTATATCTTAAACTATCAAGCATGAAGAGGGATCCAATTTCATGTGTAAAAATCTAGATCTCAATAAATTTGATCCCTCCTGATGCTTATAGATCTTGTTCAAAATGGATCTATGTTGGTTTTAATTTTTCTATTTTATGAGTGACAATTTATTCTTTTGTGATGTCAACTATATTGCCACATCATATGTAGTAACTTTAAGCTATGATCACCATGTTTGTCTACTGCAAATCTATCGTTAATGATGGTTTGACCATGGTTAATTATGTTTGACTATCATCAACCATGGTTGGCATACATGACTATCATTCATTATGGTCAACAATCTTTAACCATTGTTGATTGTACTTGAACATGTGTGACTATGGGAGACTAGCTTGACAGAATATTGACATTGGTTGATCGTGTTTGACTATGGTTAAATTCAATTGACTATGGTTGATCATGTTTGAATATTGTTGAATATGGTTGGTCATGGCCATGTTTGACCACGATTTAATATGGTAAACCAATTTTAGCATGGTTGACAATGGTTTACCATATTGTGCTATGGTTGAGATTCGAGAATTGTTTGACCATGGTTAATTACGTTTCACCATTGTTAGACATGGTTCACAAAAATTTCTACGTTCATCAACAGTTACATTGCATTGCAGTGTTCATTAAGTGTTTTATCTCATTGAATTTAGTTGACTTTAGTAGGCCATGGTTTATCATGCTTGAGAATGATCGAATATAGTTTACCATGTTTAACATGGTTGACTATCCCTCACCATGATTAACTATGGTTAGAAATGGTTTGACCACGGTTGACAACAGTGACTATGATAGGCTATGGTTTACTAGGACTCACTATGGTTAATAATGGCTTAATATGGTGGACTTTATTTGATCATTTTGACTATGTTTGAATATGGATGACCATGATTGACTATAGTTAATGAAGGTTGGCTACATTTGACAATGTTTGACAATGGTGAACCGTGGTCAACAATGTTTGATATGGATGATAATGGTTCACCATGGTAAGTTATGGTTAACAATGGTTTGACAATATTTTTTTTATGCTTGACCATTGTTAACTATGGTTGCAAAGTTTGACTATAGGTTACTATGGTCGACCATGTTTTGACCATTGTTTTGTATCATTAAACATTGGAAACCTAAACCTTAGTGTTATAGTAAGAGTATACTATATTCACATGAAGAGTCATGGGTGAATATAAAGAGTCATAATGGAATCCAAGAGACCTATTGGTATATGAAACCAATTGTTTGTCTCGCATATCAATGTATTTATATGTGTATCATGTATTAATGAATGAACATGCTCTAAATATTCTTTATTTAGGGATTTCCAATAGTGGTATTAAAGCCCTATAGTTCTTACAACCTATAGGGAACTATGCTTGATCGGTGTCATTTTTTAGAGCCTTGGTGTTTTTATAAATCCATGATCATGTTTGGCATGATACAACATATCTCCCTTTATTCTACTCCAATCTACTCACTCTACCTATGTACCTAATATTTCACATAGTTTGTGTGGGTACTTAGACTTAGAAAGAAACCCTAACCCTAATATGTTAAACAATTAACTGAATCTATTACCTGCATACCGTGGAATACCAAACTTGCATATTGTTACCTCTAGAGCCCTATGTACTTAGGTGTTCTGTCAAAGGTATTATTTGACTGGTGAGAACCAATCTGCATTTTATTGCAAGTGTTTCATTATTCATACCTCATGACCTATGCCTTACCATTGAATGTTACCTTTTATGGTATATGTACTATCATTCTGGTGTTATTAATCTTATATTCATTGATGTTTATCTACATGGTAGTGCATATTACCTTTGAGTGCTATCATCTATGTGTGTGTTGGTATATTTTGCTACATGTGCATGATATATGTCCAAGAATATGTAGTATATTGTGGTAAGAGGAAGGGATCTATTATGACTATATTGTATTGGATTTTCTTCTTCACTTTAAACCTAAGTTACCAAGATACGGATCTGGATACGGATTCGCCGTATTTTTTAAAACCCAGGATCCGGATACGGATTCGCCGTATTTTTTAAAACCCAGGATCCGGATACGGATTCGCCGTATTTTTTTAAAACCCAGGATCCGGATACTGCGGGGAAACGGCAAGTACAAAAAAATATTAAAAAAATTATATAATAAATAAAAATATAGAGTGAAGAATCAAAACTATTCATGAAACACAAGAGTAGAACTATAAGTTATTGCTAAAAAAGAGAGTTCATGTACCATAACTGATAATTTGATGAGTTGTAACCATGATTGATATTGATAACTTTAAAATCCATTTCAGCATGAACTTGAAGCAGGTCATGGTAGTGTTTTTGTGTGCCACATCCACATGCCCCTATCAGTAGGGAATAAAGTGGGTTTCTTGAAGGCTATGGCAAGACTACATAACAATGTAGGTGAAGTGAGCAACAACATAGCACATAAAGCTAGATCAGCCTTTGACAGCAAACCTTGATAGTAAAGATAAATCAAATAAAAACATTGAGAGCAGAACTTGATATTGATATATCAGAGTTCAAGAGCAGATCTTGACATAAGGTTAGTTCAGACCTTGAGCAGGAATGGATTTTACACTTTTAGCGATTAGTTGTTTAGGGTTTTTAAAGTTTTTCATTAAAAAACAATTTTTTGGGGGGGATTAGTGGGTCATAGAAGCACTGGAAGTTTTAGGATCCGTTTGAAAATTTCAGGAATTGTTTGATTATCCAAAGGATCCTTTTCATAGGACCAGGATACGTTTCCTTCTACAGGGGAACCGTTTCCATGAAGGATCCTAGGCGAATCCAATCTGGATACGTATCGGATCCTACACACTGGGGGTGGCGGATCCAGTAACATAGCATTAAACTTGTGTTGTATGGTATCAACTTTGGATTGTATCAACTGAAATATTTTTCCACTGAAGCTCACCAATTTCACAATATTATTACAATCCTCCACCTTGTACATCTCAACTAGCCTTTGCTCGTTTGACCTAATCAACTGGAACATGTCATTTTGAGATCTCAACAACAATGATAGTTTTACATATTTCCTCACCCACTGCCTTTTGAGATACAGGTTGCACTACTCCAATCCCTATAGATTTAATGAAGGTCTTGGTAATGTGATTCAACAGTTGATGACCAAAATAAAAAATAAAATAGATAGGCCATCAATTTCTTGAGCCTAGAAGAGATATATGCTCTCCACATTACTCATTTTCACATCATTTTGTGTTTTGACAAATTATGTCATATTGATCACTTTTTACAAACTAAATCCACGATGGTGTGATGGTTAAAGGGTGCAAACCCTAATTTTCCATGTTCATGAGATGAGACACCATATGCTATCGTGGTATATCTACCTCTCCATATCTTTCATTTGGAGTGTGGTGTCATGGAGCATACAGTCACAGACATCCGCATGCTAGTGGTATTTGCATGGTCTCGCCGCATTTGCCAAGTCTCGCCAAGAATCATTACATCTACATGCTATTTTTCAAAGTGAAAGTGACATTGTCTATATTTAAGGATTGTTGGAATAGATGACTTGTCATTTAGGATTCCACTTAAATATTATAGGGTAAATTCTATCTTAAATAAGCTATAAAAGTAGAATAAATGCGTTAAATGGTAATAAGTGAGAATGTTCATGTTCCCCCAAGTTTCTGGGACGGGGAGCGTGGGAGGCGGGGAAACGCACATTGAGGACGTGTGGAGACAAATATATATATATAATTTAAAATTATAAGTGATAAATTATTAGATCCTAACAATGTAAACTAATTCTAATTTCTAACAAATTACTAATACAATTCAAGTTTTCAACATTGAGCAATGTAAATAAAACACTAATGTAATTCAACATTTAAAATTTTAATTAAATCAGAAACTAATTGTGCAATATAAATAAAAATAAACTTAAACAGCTAAAATTTTTAAAAAAAATTAAAAAAAAACCTACCTTAATCCTCAACAGCAGCCACGTCTGCGTAGAGAGCTTTACCGGGCTGAACTAAGCTGGAGTATATTGCTGCAGCACTTGCAGTCTTCAACCGCAACTCTCAGCACTTCAACCGCAACCACCGGCTCTCCTGGCGGGCTTCCTCTGCAGACTTCAACGGTTCAACCGCAGCCAAGGGCTCTCCTCGTGGGCTCTCCTCGCGGCCTCTCCTCGCGCTCGTTGGCTCTCCTCGCGGCCTCCCTTGCGGGCTTCCTCTGCAGACTTCAACCGCAGCCACTCCTCGCGGGCCTCTCCTCGCGGGATTCCTCTGCACAAGGCGTGGGCTGTCCAACGCTCAACACAACAGTCAATCCACGGGCTTCCTCTGCACAAGGCGAGGGCTGTCCAACGCTCAACACAACAGTCAATCCGCTCAGCGGACTTCACAATCCACAGCGCGGCGGGAAGAGGAGCTCACGGTTGGCGGGGTGTCAACTAAACAAAATGAATGAATGCAATGGTTTAGGTAAACGTAGGTTTAGGTTTTATTTTTAAATTTTAGTTTTGTTTTATTTTGTTTTTGTTTTGTTTTGTTTTGTTTTTTTGTTTTTTAAGCCATTTAGGCAAAATAGCGGGGGGTGTCTAGAAGCCCTCCACGTGAGGGAAGGAGCGCCCACGCGTTCCCCACGTTCGGAGCGAGTGTCAGCGAGCAAGGGCACGCTTCCCTATGCGTTTCGATGAGTTTCCTTTTTTGGGGGTGCATATAAACGTTTTGAAGGAAGCCTCCAGTGCGTGGGGAACGAGGGGGCGAGTCCCTGTGGAACACTATTATAATAAATAAATAAATAAATTTATTTACCAGACAGATAGAATCAAATAGTCTTATAAGGGGAGTGAAATTTTAGGGCAATATGTCTAATTAATTCATGAGGTGTGAGCTTGTATTTAGACTAATTTATTAAAAGATTTAATGTTGACTTACTCATGTTTGAGTGTGCATCAATTTGTTGAGTAATTTGTGAGCAATTGTTGAGCGAGAATAGCAGTTGGTATAATTAATGAAATAATTGCTTTCGCCGCCTTATAAGTAGGTAACCTTTTGGTTGAGCTAAAGATTAACAAGGAGAGATCCATGTGACAATTTCAATGTTCACCTAAGGGATATTTTCTTCATGATTAAACCAAAAATAACTTCCCCTTTTACTTTCATTTTCAACAAATACTGATTAAAAAGCAGCTTACGAAAAATTTCCCCAAATTTGATATCATCTTGTTCTTCATGCTTCAACATGTATAGGTCCTTGGCATTAACACCCATTATTTCCTCCCCCGCTTTTTGAAAAGTCATGTTCCATGTTAAACCAATATGGTCTTGAACTTTGGCTTGAAGCAAGTATCTATAGTCACAATCAGGAAAATTACAATCATGTCATTCACAATGCCAAGTTCCATCCCCATAACTACTCACCTTCTTGTTGCACTGCCTTTCCCCAACCATCAAATGGCAAGCAATGTAACAAAAGTTGTCCACCTTAATAAAAGATATGGTCGCTTTTACTTAATCCAATTAGGTTTAATTGTCAGATTTACCAAGCCCCTTGTCTTTAATTTGAGCCATTGTTTTTTGCATGTCAACTCAACCACCAACAATTCCCTCTCTAGTTAAGGAATGAGAAGCAGTAATTCTTTCCCTCCCTTTCAAACTAGTACCTCGATCTGTGTGCTTCTTGAAATTCGAGGCTTATAAAAAGTTGACTTGATTAGATTGTCCACAAAGATTACCCACTAAATTCACTTACATGGCCAGCCTTCGCAGCCAACATCGGGAAGCCTCCTAAATCACTTATCTCTTGATGTTGTTGGCCTTCCTTACTATAGAAGGCACCCCACATTGTTACCTCCGCATTGCAGACTGAAATGTCTTCCAGCTGAAGAAATTTTTTTGTGTCTCCATTCCACTTTTCCGCATTATGGTGTTTGAAGGATTAATCGAGATTGCAATACCAATAATATCCACCATTGAATTTGTCTCCATGTGCTCAATGTCACTGATTGGCCTTAAGTTAAAATGTTGCTTTAGTATTGAGATATCCTCTTCTAAGCAAGGCTCTACTCTTGAAGTGGAGTCCAAAACAATTTCCCAAGCACTGTTTAGAGGTTAAAGTTCTTTTGTGCTAGTTTTAGACTTCCCTTGGAAACCATGTACACTTTCCCATCCTCTATCCAATCATAAAACTAGTTTGCAATTGAGTTAAAGCATGTTACACATATTTCCCCTCCTTCAAAGTCAAGAAGATCAATATTGAAGACTTTCCCGTCTCCTTTTGCATTGTTGTAATGACAAAGATATCCCTTGGCAGTAACTCTAGCCTCAATTGTTCACCGTCCCTGGTAAGGATTCAATGCTATAATACGAGTGATCCTTACAGGTGCTTCATTTCTTGTTATTGGTCCTCTTTTAGAATATAATGGCGGTGGTTGATAGAATGGAGCAACACATTGGCGACCATACAAATTTAATTGAGGATTCAATCCTCTACCAACTACTACACCAAGTCTAACACTTGAAGAGTTATGCATTGAACTTGCAACTAGTTGGGAAGGCTTTGCATATGAGCAAGTTATAGAAATATTGGGAGGTCTGGTTGTCCCAACACCAGGACCATTTTTTGGATAGACCCAATTGAGCTACCGAATTTGGATTTTCCCCAGCTCTAAACTTGCATTCTTGAATCTAGTTTCGTCCTCATTGTTAAGTTTAGCCTAATTTCACAAGCAAGATCACTGAAAGAAACACAATCACAAGATAGACAAAGATTTACCTTGAGAAACCCTCGTGGGGCAGAAAACCCAGTAAAGCTTTCCTCAATATAGATAATCAACCCAATACAAGATGTAGTCCTCAACAAGAGCTCCTTCTCCTCCTATGCAGATCTCTCTCTCTCCTATGCGCCAATCACAAGTGAGTGAATGAATGGTATAAATGAGGAACACACCTCCTCCATTTATACTTGTGTTCTAATTGACTTTTCGGCCGACCTCTCCTAAGAGAGTCTAATAACCCCTAAACAACTAACTCAGGGCCGACCTCACATGGGAGATCTAATAACCCTAGTTACCACACTCTCTCGGAGGAATAAACATCTCCGGATATACAATAGGGTCTCCACGGAGAAATGGAACATCTCCGGAATAATAAAGTAGAAATATAATATTCTTAGAAGTTACAATATTTCAACACTCCCCCTTAACGAGAAGGATATTATAACAACATCTGCAGGAGCAAGGAGTCATCGACTACATGATACATGATACATCTATAAATCATTGGAAGCTTTCTTTATACATCATCATCAGTAACTCATTCAGTTACTGGAACATAATCAATACTGGAACATTAGCATCGTCAGTATTGAGTCTTCATCTTCTGCAGCACTTGATCAACTACAGCATCATCATCATCATCTGGATCACCCAATCAACAGCCTCATCGTCTGGATCTACCGATCAACATCATCGTCATCTAGATCATCACGATCAGCAAAAATTTCCTTCTTCCCAGAAGGATCTAGCTTGGTCCTCTTTTCTTTTGGAATATGAATGTATACTGGGCATCCAAATATCTTGAGGTGACTTACCTCAGGTCTCTTTCCTGTGAACGCTTCTTCTGGGGTTTTGAAATCAAGATCACTATGAGATAGTCTATTTTGCACATAGACTGTTGCCCTAGCTGCTTCATCCCATAAATACATAGGTAGGTCTTGATCATGTATCATTGTTTTTACAGCTTCCATGATGGTTATATTCTTTCTCTCCGCAACACCATTTTGTTGAGGATTGTAGGGAGTGGTTAATTCCCTCTTGATTCCAGCTTCTTTACAAAAGTCTTCAAAGTCCTTTGAAGTATATTCTCCGCCATTATCTGTCCTGAGTATTTTGATTTTCTTTTCTGAATGATTTTCTATCAAGGCTTTGAACTCCTTGAAATTTTCGAAGACTTCATTCTTTCCTTTTAGAAAGTATATCCAAGTCTTGCTTGAATAGTCATCAATAAATGTAAGATAGTATTCATATCCACTCAAATATGTGGAGGGCATTGTTCCACATACATCTAAATGAATTAATTCCAAAGTACTCTTAGTTTTTGTTTCACTCTTTGGAAATGGGTTCTTGATATTCTTCCCTTTTGCACATCCTTTACATGTGCCATCATGATCAATCTTTAAGTCTGGTAGTCCTATAACTACCTTGCTCACATGAGGTAGTGCTTTGTAGTTAATGTGAACAAGCCTCCTATGCCATAGCTCATTTGGGCTAGTGGCTTTATGTACAAGGGAAGCTTCTGGATGGCCCTTGAGTTTGTATAGACCTCCTTCCTCTTCACCAATAACAATTGCATCCTCAATTGATTTTCCTTTGGGCCACATGAGTACTTGCCCATCTATGAATGCAACCCTATAGCCTTTCTTATCTAAAGCTGAGATAAAGAGTAAGTTCTTCTTCAAACCTGGTACATATAAGATCTCCTTCATCTTCAATGGGGTTCCAGAATCAAGCTTGTAACTTGCTTCACTAACTCCCTTGATGGGATATTGATAGTCATCTTCTAGGGAAACCTTTTGTGGAGAGGTCTTCTCTTCAAGTTTTGAAAGAGTCTTCTTTTGTCCTGTAATGTGCTTTGAAGCATCACTATCAATGAGCCATGTATCTTCTCCAGGTGTTACTGCCCCAGAGAGTGCAGAGAATAGAACATACTCTTCTGCATCTTCTTCTTCCTCTACTTTAGATCTTTTCTTTTGAGGCCTTTACTCCTCTTCTTCTTCACTATCATCTTCTGCTAGATGAGCTTGATGTCTTTTGTGGTGAAAACCCTTTTTCTTCTTTAGAGGACAATCCTTAGCAATGTGTCCTATTTTGTGACAAGTAAAACATTGAAATGAGGAGTAATCTCTTCTTTGATTAGCTCCTCTCTTCTTTTGAAATATGTGTGGAGGTTGAGACTCTTTGTGACTATCCTTCTTGAAGTAGGATTGATTCCTTCTTCTCTTGGTGTGGGTGGCCAAAGCTTGGTCATCTTCCTTGAGCAAGGCTTCTCTGTTGGCAACCATAGCTTCTTCTTGAATGCAATCCTCCCATACCACATCAAACTTCATACTTTCTTTTCTGGCACACATAGTTTGGATGAAGGACTCCCAAGATCTAGTGAGACCATTCAGAGCAGTCATAACTAGTTCATCTTCATCAAGGGTATCTCTAATAGCATCTAGTTGTTCCTTGAACTGGGAAACCCTTGAGAAATAGTCTTGAACAGATTCTCCTTTATTCATCTTGGTGCTCTTCAATTGAGCTCTCAGGTTATTCTTCCTATTGATGTTCTTTCCCTCATACATTCTGGAAAGGGCATCATACATTTCCTTTGGAGTCTTTTTGGATGCCACTTGGGGAATCAAGTGGTCTTTGATAGAATTAACAATGATTCTCTTTGCCCTAATCAAGTCCTTCCTATGCTTCTCTGTGGCTTCATCTTCCTCAGGTTCTGCAACCTCGTCTTTGATATATTAGGCAAGATCATTCTCTTCAAGAATGAGACCAATCCTATATTTCCATGCCCGAAAATTCTCTATACCCTCTAACTTGTCTTCAAGCTTAGTGCTTGGAGCCATCTTATCCAGGGGGGTCACAGAGATTGAAGTTTCTCAAGAGATAGAATAACACTTACCAGGAGACGTGCTTGATTGAATTGAGAATACTGGTGTGTTCTGCTTCTGGAAACTTCAACTTTTCACCTTCCGGATCTGCAACAGAATTTCTGGTTTTTTGGTCTTCACTTTTTTGGTTCACTAATGCACAGGTTCGCAACTTTTCTGGTTCACTAGTGCACAGATGCGCACTTTTCCGGTTTACTGGTTTTTTTGGTTTTTTGGTTTTCTGGTCCAAAACCCAAACTAGGGTTTGACTTTCTCGGAGTTCTACCCACTCGAAAAGTTCGATCTAGGGCTCAAAACTTCGATTTTGAGGAGGGTTATCCAACCATGCAATCAAAATCCAAAAATTCCAACTTTTGCAGAAACCCTAATTTTCACCAGAGGAGGAGAGAGAGGTATTTTCACCTTGTGAAAGATGTCCTATTCAGGCTATCTCTGATACCATGTTAAGTTTAGCCTAATTTAACAAGCAAGATCACTGAAAGAAACACAATCACAAGATAGACAAAGATTTACCCTGGGAAACCTCATGGGTTAGAAAACCCAGCAAATCTTTCCTCAATATAGATAATCAACCCAATACAAGATGTAGTCCTCAACAAGAGCTCCTTCTCCTCCTATGCAGATCTCTCTCTCTCCTATGCGCCAATCACAAGTGAGTGAATGAATGGTATAAATGAGGAACACACCTCCTCTATTTATACTTGTGTTCTAACTGACTTTTCACCCTAATGGGGCCGACCTCTCATAAGAGAGTCTAATAACCCTTAAACAACTAACTCAGGGCCGACCTCACATGGGAGATCTAATAACCCTAGTTACCACACTCTCTTGGAGGAATAAACATTTCCGGATATACAATAGGGTCTCCACAGAGGAATGGAACATCTCCGGATATACAATAGGGTCTCCACAGAGGAATGGAACATCTTCGGAATAATAAAGTACAAATATAATATTCTTAGAAGTTACAATATTTCAACACTCATGACATGCTAAACCTTTAAACGTGAATTCTTTAATTTTGAATCCATTTCCATCTCGATGGTGTGCTAAACCTCTATTTACCTTGTTAACTAACAAAATCTAGTAGAAATTGTAGAACAAGGTTTTTGCCTAATTTTGAAGGGAGAAAATAAATTTAAGTTGCCTTCTGAAACAAAATATTTTCGAAAATTAACCAAAAAATGAAAAGGAATAGGAAAACCCATCATTTTGAATAAAGCACTTAACATTCTCCAAACTAAAGCCTTGCAAACCTTGCATTTCGTAGTCCAAACAAAATAAAAAAAATAAAAAAGACAATTTACAAGTTGGATTTACAGGTTGTAGTGACGACAACTACAAAGATCTTTCAACGAAACTAGGAAACAAAACAACTTCAAGTTGTTTATGCCAAATCTTTAACAAGTTGAAAAATAAAACTTTGAAGAATTGGAGATTACTGCTTCAACGCCCGATTCAATGGTTAGAGAATGTCCAAAGAGCACGACAGAAGCTTCGCATTGTTAAAAAGATGATGTCCAGAGAGCGCAGCAGAAGCTTCGCATTGATAAAAATATGATTTCCAAAGAGCACGACAAAAGTTGATAAAAAGATGATCATAATGAATTTTGTCGCAACAAATAATAATCCATTTAGCTCTCCAATGAGTTCCACGGTGCGAGGTTTTGAAGTGGATGATGTCACCATATCCTTAAACTTCAACTTCAACTTGACATTTCATCCATTCCCTCCAATTAGCATCGATAGAGTAGACGCTTTATGTCATGCTTCACCTGGATGCAACACCTAAGACAACAAAATTTGAACATTGTTTTAACTAGCAATTTGCTTATACCTCATTATATTATGCACCAATCTTTTAATTAGTAGTTGATTTTAAGGGGGTAAAAAGTACCTCGTTATATTATGCACCAACATAGATCTATCTAAACTCTAAGAAACGAGAGGGATTCAACTTTTTTAGGTGTAAATTTTTTCTTGATGTGTAAAAAAATTAAGATTAAAAATGCTTACACCTCAAGAATTTGGATTCCTCTCGATGCTTAATAAATCCAGATTTAAGATGAATCTATGGTCATGAAAGCTGAAGAAGAAGGACGAATTCTTGAATTTACATCTTCATAAATTTACAACAGTTCATTGCTTTATGATGATAATGATGTTGATAATTCAGAACAATTGTTTTATAATAAAGATGTTGTCCACAATGGCTATGAAACATATGATATTCAAGATCTTGTCCAAGAAAGACAAGCAAATGGTTGATATACCTATGTTGTTGATGAAGAAATTGATCCAACAGTTAGAAAGGCTTGTAGACCACCCATTTATGATGAATATGATGAACATGATGATGTTGATTTTCAACAGCAAGAGGGACATATTTCTTTGTCTTTGTGTGCAATGATCTTGAGTAGTAATCAACCCATATATGATAGTTATGACTTAGAGTGAGAGCATGAATTTGGAAATCAAATTTTTGAAACCATGAAGAAAAAGAGTTTCAATAACAAAATCGATATCTCAAGTTTTTGAAACTACAAATCATGAAGGTTTTCTGACTCGCATTCTTGAAGACCAAAGCATCGGAGAAAAATCCACGAAGCATATGCCAATCAAAATTCTTGAAGACACTAAGCTTGGTGTCGACGAGAAGGTTGTCTTTCATACTTTGTATGATCCTGTAGCAGCCTATTTCGAAGTTGTTTCAAACATTAAGCTTGTCCAGACCTCAAAGGAGTTGGTCACACGAGAAGAGGGGTTAAAGGCACATTCACTGCATCCAAAGCTTTAAGGACCATCTCATGCATGAAGAAGAGCTTAATGGCATAAAATCCATAATTTTCTTAAGGGTGGAACGAAATCTCACCACTAAGATAGGTAATATGGGGATAATAAGATTTTATTACATGGCTTATGAGGTTATAACTTAGTTGACTTGAATTTGATTGTAAGTTATGGTTAAGCTATGGTATATTAGAGATTATAAGTTGTTGCGTGTCACATATCTCAACCAATGTGGGATTATTATTTTTATATAGAGAGGTATTTATGTCATTAAAACAATTCAAAGCCACAAAAATGTTAGGTGTATCTGACTTAGTAATGGGAATTTTTTAGGAAGGCATGTGAAAGGGGTTTCTTGCATTGTTGATTTTACTTTAAAGGAGTCTTGGCCACTCTTGAAAACCTTTCCATTGCCCTCTTCTTTGCCCTTTTCAACCTTCACCAAAGGATTCTTCGATAATATCTTCCTTGGAATCTTACCCATGCCATCATCTTCGATAATATCTTCCTTGGAATCTTACCCGTTCCATCATCATCGTCATCATCATTTCCTATCCCATCCAGGCTTCCAGAAACACCATCTTCCAACTCTTCTTCATATCTAGCCATCAAGGGCTCTTCATCTTCCATGTTTTCATAGTGCTCTGCAGGGGATTTCATATGAGATGCAACAAGGGATTCCCAGACCCCAAATCCACCCAATACATCAATCACAGCTAATGCATTATCACTAGGCTTCCAGGAAATTTAACAAAATGGACTTTCAAACCTTTGCCTATCAATATCCCTTTTCATCACAAAGATGTCTATGTATTTTTTCATAAGAATGACTAGAGAACCATATGTGCACAATATTGTTGAGTCATGGGATTGTCTTCACATGGAAAAAGTTTACCTCCCTGAAACCGACTACTCAAGAATTTATCATGCCCCATGAACCTTGTGAAAAACTTCCCTAGTTAATCTAGATACAAAGAAATGTAGAGTTAAAGAAACAAAAAAACTCAAGAAGACACACAACAAGAGAATTTCTTAGAACACATACTTGTACACTTTATTCATTTATTTTCTTTTATAATGAATAAATATTTCAGGCAATTGTTGTTTATTCCCAAAACCAAAGAATAAATTTGGCAATTTCGTGTACATTTCATTTTGCAAATGGAATTTACTACTTTTACATTGTGAAAAGTGATTGTGATGCTTTTACACCGATACATATAGGGCTTGTCTGTCACATTCCTTTACAAGGTGGATCCAACACATTAACTATTGGGAAAGTGTCAAAGCCCAAAAATTTCAAAAAATTTAAAATTTTTAAGATAGCAATAAATGTTATTAGACACCGTCATTTAACTGTCTGCTTAACTTATGTGATTGTAAATGTGTTTGAATGATCTTTGTTGAACTTAAATATTATTATGAGTTTCTTAATTGTTGCTGATTGTTTTCTGTTTTTCAACCGCAAGGGGAGTTGCCATGCAGACTGGGCTTACTTAGCTTTCGAGCTAACACATCAATCTGTCCTTTTTCTACAGGTATACAGGTAAAGTACGGATCGTTGCAAATAACTTTTAAAGCATTATAATTCATTTAACCGTACCATATTGTTCAATAAAGGTCTAAAACATGCTAGACAGGTTGTCAAGTGTTAAAGGTAGAAACCCCTCCCTGAATATTCATGTATTCTTACTTGATAGAGAGTTGACCATTTACATGAGAATGTGATAGCTATTGTTCTTGATTAAAAAGATTTAAGCATCCCTATGGAGTATTGTTTCTTTGATATTATCTTTGTGCTGTAACAATATCTCTTATTTAGCACTGTATAAGGTCACTGGAATATGGAAATCGGATCCTTTTTGCTTATCTGTTGTTATTGGGTGATTTACGATTACACTTATAAAGATCTGGATAATTTTCAACGTATAATTAGCTTATTACTAGCACTGTATAATATTCTGTCAGTTCATATTCTTCAGGTGGTATTCCTTTAGGGTTTACTTTTAATTGCACCACTATTCCTATTTCTAGAAATATTAATGAACAGAAGAACAAGTCTAACAGCTATTTCAAGCGACGCTAGTATAGTAGGATTGCACCACTATTCCTATTACTTGTTTTCATCCTATTTAAATGTAGATTTAAAAATCTGATGTACCCCTTGCCGGTTCTCAAGAGGCTAGGGTTGAGACATAATTAGTGTTATGTCGTTCTACACCATGTAAAAAATAACATTACTTCCTCACCTACTCACTTTTGTAATGGAAAAAGCTTTCTCCAAGTCTAGAGCACTTCATGACTGGGTTTTTGGAACAACGTTCATATGGTATGAAGTAATATGTCAAAGTTAAAATATATAACATGCAAGATTTACATGTATTGCACTAATGTTTTGATTTTAAAAGAATGATTTATGAATTCTCCATTATGAAGAATTATATAATACTATGATTTATGCATATTATGGGTTTCTATTTAGCATTAATGATAAGATTATTGTTGATATCTTGCACATTAATGTCATTAACATGACGGTAATGAATGTAAGTTAAAACAAATCATGGTTCTCCCATACAACAATAGAAAACATGTGTTAACAAGGAAGTTGGATAAGTTTGGACTATGGTTTGTTATCGGATCTGAATATTCTTGTTATAATTTTAATCGATTGGCAATAATTGGAAATGAGACTATAGAGTCTCGACCCACCGTAGGAAAATATTTAAAATGCTACGTGGTTGTTTGATAGCCAAGTGCTTGGCGATATAAAACATGAGCCCTAACTTTACCTCGTCATTATCCTTCGCCTTCGGGCTCGGGTCTGTCTGCAACAGCTCCGGGTCTGGTCTTTGTTACGGTGGTCTTTGTTACATTGCTATTGATTCGGCTTCCAATTATTTACAGTTTCCTTTGCTTAATGTTTAACGTCTGGAGATCTTTAGGAGTGACTGTTGATAGCTATGAGAGTGTTAATAAGCCTAGGATTTATCCTTTGAGTTCATTTAATGGTATGGTTGCCAATGTTACCGTGTGCTTAGCAGCTCGCATGCTACCTCATCCTTCGCATTGTCCATAGCTTCGTCTGAGCGACATTGTATTTGTTGTTAGCAAATGTAGCTGGTCAATAGTCTAGGGTTTCGTAAATTTTTGTTGACTGTGGAGTCCCTGTCACGGCGTGAGTGTTTCAGTTTACCCGGTGTGTGTTTAAAACCTCCATTGAAGAAGAAACCCTTGTTTGCTGTCAGCTTATTCGTACTGGTGGAAAGAAGGGAATTCACCCTTCTGCTGCTCGTGGCTATCAACTATTTCTGGTTTGCATCTGTGTTCAACACCCTCCGGTAAGCTACAGGGTTTCAAAAGAAAATTGTTATTAATCGTTACATAAACTTGTTTAAGCCTCCAAGCAACGTATAGAAGGTTTACCAACTGGTTCTTTCATTTCAGGTTCGAGTTCCACCTATCTGATGGATGGCACAGGCTGCGACATCTGGAAAACCCGGGTAAGCCTGGTTCTACCATGGCAAGTCCTCCTTGTGGTTTGTTTGCATTGTAGGGTTTTGGTTTTGGAAGCATGGCTTCAATCGTTGTTGTGGCTGTTGGAACTCCTTTCGGCACTTAGGTTGTTTGATACCGAATAGTTGTGATGAAAATTTGTTTTTAAAAGAGAACAGAGGCTTGTAAGCCTGTTCTATAAGGGAGGTTACGACCTCGGTGTTTAAGTTTTGTTACAACCCTTTTTAAAAAGGTTTGGGATAACTTCCAGGGTTTTTCGAAATATAACTTAATATAGTTATGCCTGTACATAGGCTTGTATAATGCTTGTTCTGTCTTCATTCTGAACTGTGCAATGAGCTGGGAATGGAATGCGTTATAAGATTTCTATATTTATCTACTGTTTCTATTTAATAAAATAGGGCTACGGCCATAGGTGAATCGTTGTAATTATTCTTACTATTTCTTTTATATGTAAAGTCAGAGAGGATGGAAATAAATCTAGAAACTACGACGATGATTTGTTTTTAATAATTGATTTTATCGTTATGGTTTTCTTCTGTTGATAATTGTGAAACAAACGAAAGATAATGTAATGATAAGGGAGCTCGACGATGAGCAAAAGCACTGTGATGTTTGTTTTAGTTTTGTTGTGGATTTAAATACCATGTTTGCCTCTACTGGAACTTCTTATTATTAAAAACTTGGGATAATGTGGTTCGAGTGAACACACCTTCGTAATTTGTTTTAGTTACTTGTTTGGTTGTTTTGAAAATAAACTATGTCCAGCTGGGGTTCTCACCCAGGTTGGATTATTATAACATAAGAAATGGTATTCTTGCTCCGTCGGTTGTTGTAAAGCATACCTGGATAGATTCTATGTTTAACATTCTATTAAGTAGTGGAAATGAGCTACGGCTGTGGGTGAGTCGTTGTAAAAACTCTTCAATGTTTACATGCCTGTAACTTCTTGCATACCAGGGTCTAATCCGAAAGCACAGTAATGAATTTAGTTATATTATGGTTCTGTAGTTATAATGTTTTACTGTTGGTAGTTAGGGAAACAAAAGAAAGATTTTATAATGGAACTCGATAGTGAGCTGGAAACTGTTCTGTCGGTTTTGTTTTTGTGTGTGGAATTAACAGCTAGGTTTTTATCTGATGAAAAACTCTTAATGTTGAGAACTGGAGTAATAGGGTCCATTGAATCCTACAGTTGTAATGTCTTTCTGTTACTTTGGTCTCAACTCTGTTTTTGCTTGAATGTAAAAAGAAAAAGAATTATGATAACTTCCTACTGTGGTGCTCGATAGATGAATTAGACTCCTGTTCTGTTGTTGCTTTGGTTGTAAAAACCGTAACTAAGTTCTATGATTAAGATTTGGTTGATAAACAAAAGACCAGTGAGTGATGATATGACAATGTTTCAGCTCGACAACAGGGTTCTGTTTTATTTATTTTGTTTCAAGATCCTAACTATAATATCTAACAATGAACGATTCTTCGTAATACTTCCTGCTAGGGTTTGTGTTTAACAATTATAAACCAACTAGGTTATGATTACAGCTTATAAACTTTTGCATAAAGTATGAATGGTTTTCTATATAATTTATAAATGCATTAATAATAGTAAACAGAGATATTAAATCATACTAACCATACAGAAAATCACAGTAACTTTTAACAACCTTACTATTGATATTCTGAGATATTCAATCTACTAACTAATTAATTACCACTTAATCATATTAACAATATACACAACATGCATTAATTCATCCTTAATAAACATATAGGAGTAAGTAGCAGAACCTGTTTCAAACCGTGGACAACAACAGCAATGGGAGGTTGTTCCTCCCTACCAACTCCTGGAGAGTGCCCAGAAAGCACTTCTCAAGACCCCCGAGCTTGCTTTGATCTCCCTGGCTGGAACTAGGTGCAGAAAAACAATTCACTCAGCCCAAGCAGCTAAACTGGAACCAAGTTACTGCAGCATCCCTCTCAAACCACTTCCTTACTGTTTATCCCACTTCCTCAATGGGACTCCTGAATAGCATTCACCTGAATGTATTCTCCCTCCAGAACTATTCAACCCCCAGCTTAGTTCATTGAGTACTATTTAAAAGATTGCCTAGGTCTTTGTTGGGTTAACTGTCATTAATGAGCCACCTGCTCATATTCCACTTTCTTGGGGAATCATGACCCCAAAATATAGGGAAGTTGCCACCTGCAAATTAGGAAGTGTTTGAGGATGTTGCCACTTGTCTTTTGCCTTTCCACCTAGTTCCCTCCACCAGTTAGACCAGTAACCTCTTTTAACAGCTCTCCCATGCTGTTGTCTCCATAATTTATTTATTAATAATAAAATATGCAGAATTACATTCCATTTTTGGTGACTCTGCTGAGTCATCAATTCCTACTTAGCACAAATTTTAACATAATGTCTCAGGAATATAATAAAATAATTACATTATTTTGCAAAAATTGGGGTATGTGACATACACACCCCCTTAAATGTAACATCGTCCTCGATGTTACTTATTCCTCATCCTTAGCCACCTGCTGGAATAGATTTGGGTATGCTTCCCGCATCTTACTTTCCAGTTCCCAGGTAGCTTCTTCAGGACTAAGGTGCTTCCATTGCACCTTCAGCTGTCCAATGGTGCGGTTCCGCAGAGTAATTTCCCTCCTCCCGATGATACAATCCGGTTCCACCAGAACTTCCCCTTCTGGTTCTACCTGTACAATGTTCCAATCAATAACATGAGTAGCATCATGGACTTACTTTTTTAGAACAGAAATATGAAAAACATTGTGCACTTTTAAATTAGGTGGTAATGCTAGATGATAAGCAACTTGACCAATCCTAGATAAGATTTCAAATGGACCACAGTAACGTGGCGCTAATTTTGCACAACTTCCCAGTCTTAGGGAGCTCTTCTTTGGCCTTACCTTGATGAACACATGTTCACCTACTTGGAACTCTTTAGGAGTTCTTTTCAAATCTGCTTGACTTTTTTGCTGATCCTGGGCAATCTTCAAATTTACCTGCACTTGTTTCACAATCTGTTCCATCTCTTTTAATAAATCAGGTCCTAACACTAATCTATCTACTGGATTACTCCAAGAGATAGGAGTATTACATTTACGTCCATACATAATTTCAAAAGGACTAAACTTAGCTGACGATTGATAACTGTTATTGTATGCAAATTCTGCTAAATGTAAATGATCCTCCCACTTACCTGGTTGATCTTTAACATACATTCTTAGCAGATCTTCCAATACCTGATTAACTCTTTCAGTTTGTCCGTCCGTCTGAGGATGGAAGGAAGTGCTGAAATTCAGTGTGGTGTTTAATCCTTTAAACAAGGATTTCCAGAAATTCCCTGTGAATTTAGGATCCCTGTCTGAAATAATAACTTTTGGAACACCATGTAACCGAAAAATCTGTTTCAAAAAAATATCAGCTATGTTTGCAGCCTTGTAAGTGGTTTTAACAGGAATAAAGTGTGTTGATTTACTTAATTTATCTACTACCACCATTATTGAATCATTCTGATGCTGATTTTTGGGTAACCCCGTAATGAAATCTAAGCTGATTATTTCCCACTTCCAGTTGGGAATAGGTAAAGGTTGCAGCAACCCAGCCGGATGTTGGTGTTCTGTTTTCACTTGTTGGCAGTCCAAACATCTAGCTATATACTCAGCTGTTTCAGATTTCATATTAGGCCAAAAATATTCTTTTCTCAACATGGTGACAGTCTTCTGGTAGCCTGGATGCCCTGAGTAAGGGGTTTTATGAACTTCGTCCAGAATTAATAGTTTAACTTTAGGTACATTTGGAACATACAGCCTGTCCTTAAATAATAAAAATCCCTCTTTGTTTAGGCTATAACCCTTTATTAAACTTTCTGTAGGTTCATCTTTAGCTGTAACTTGTAACTTTTGATAAACTTCATCTGGTTTTATCCCTTCAGCCAACTGTTCATTCAAATCAGAGGTATAAGTGCTGCTAGCTGATACAAAATTCAGCCTTACATTTCTGCTCAAAGCATCATCTACCTTATTTTCCTTTCCTTTTATGTGCTGAATTTCGAAATCATATTCACTTAAGAAGGCAAACCACCTGGCTTGTCTTGCATTTAAATTAGGTTGATCTAAAAGGTATTTCAGACCTTTATTATCATTCATTAAAGTAAATTTTCTGCCTATTAAGTGGTGTCGCCACATTTTAAAGCATGGATAACAACAACCAATTCCAAATCATAAGTGGCATAATTCTTTTCGTGAACCTTCAGCTTCCTGGACTCATAGGCAATGACATGCCCATCCTGAGTCAATACTCCGCCTAAACCATCATTACAAGCGTCGGTGCAGACTACAAAATCCTTATTAGGATCTGCTATTCTTAAAATAGGCGCGGTTGTTAATAAAGTCTTCAGTTTCCTAAAGCTTTCTTCACACTTCATGTTCCAATCGAACTTCTTGCCTTTCTTTTGCAAGGAAGTGATTGGGTTGGCTATTTTTGAAAAGCCTTCAATGAATCTCCGGTAGTAACCGGTAATTCCCATGAAGGACCTAACATCTGTTACGTCTTTTGGTACTGGCCAATCCTCAATTTCCCGAATCTTTTCAGGATCAACTGAAATCCCTTCCATGGTGACTACATGTCCTATGGACTGGATTTCATCTTTGAAGAAGTCACACTTACTGAACTTCGCAAAGAGCTGCTGCTCTCGTAGTTCTTGTAAGACTATCCGTAAATGTTCTTTATGCTCCTCTTCATTCTTAGAATAAACAAAAATGTCATCAATGAATACGACAACAAATTTATCTAAATACTTATGCATTATGTTATTCATTAGACACATAAAGACGGCTGGGGCATTAGTAATCCCGAATGGCATTACGACAAATTCGTAATGTCCATATCTCGTTCTGAAAGCTGTCTTAAATATATCCTCTTCTTTAATCCTCACTTGATGATAACCCGATCTCAGGTCTATCTTAGAGAACACCGTAGCTCCACGTAGCTGATCAAACAGATCATCTATGCGAGGTAACGGATATCTGTTTTTAATCGTCATCTTGTTCAGTTGACGGTAATCTATGCAAAGTCGCATAGTTCCGTCCTTCTTTTTAACAAAAATTACTGGTGCTCCCCAAGGGGACACACTGGGTCGAATGTAATTCTTATCTATTAACTCCTTTAACTGAGTTTTTAATTCATTAAGCTCCAAAAAGTTCATACGATACAGAGCTTTTGAACTGGGTATAGCACCTGGCACTAGTTCAATTGTAAAATCCAGTTCTCTCTTGGGAGGTAATCCTGGGATTTCTTCCGGAAAAACATCAATAAATTCATTTACCACAGGGATATCCTCTACGGTTATCTTGCTGCCTTCAGACTTATCTGTCTCGTCTGTAATAGTTACAACATAGGCTTTGCACCCTTTTCTGACTGCCCTTTTAAGTTGTAAGGCATAAATTTGCCTGACTACTGTTTTCCTAGGAATACCCCTAACAGTTACAGGCTGTCCATTATTGTTTACACACCTAAAAGTTTTGTCAAAACAGTTTAAAACTACCCTATGCTGTTCTAACCAGTCCATCCCGATAAGTATGTCATAAGAGCCAAGTGGCAGAATATTTAATTGAACAGCACTTTGAAAATCATTCATATCTAAAGTACATTCTTTAACATAACAATTCACCTTCCTTTTTGCTTCAGTGGCTAGTTGTGCTGACCAAGAGTTATCAAATCTTTCAACGGTCAGATTACATTTTTCTACTATATGTCGTGAAATATAACTAAGGCTAGCACCTGGATCTATTAAAATAGTTACAGGGGTTTTGTTAATCATAGCTCCTACTTCCACCATGGAAGTTTGATAGTCAGCTTGGCGGTTCTCCAACGCTGCATTGATTCGGGGCATAGTCCCTGCAAAGTGTCCAACAGTCATTTCATCTTGTATAGTATGAATATTGCTGATTTGTTTCTTTCGATTTGGGCAAACTGATGCATAATGTGGGCCATTACACTCCCAGCACTTAACAAGATCCTTCCGTTCAAAATTCTTAGTGTAATTTCCGTGATTGTTAGGAACCTCCTTGCTGCCCTTGAAGTTACTGGAATTATTAGCAACTCCATTTTTGCTTCCCTGGAAGTTTTTACCATTAAACAGGGTTCTGTTCTTGTTATTTTTGAAACTTTTCTGGGGTACAAACTCTTTTTTCCTGTACTCAGGTTGATTGCTGTTCTTTTTAGCTTTCCAGCTGGCTATCCCTTCTTTCTTTTTATTCTGTTCATAACAGAAATTAGCCTTTCGCATAGCCTCTTCCAGCGTTTTGGGGTTATCATATTCAATTTTGTCCTTGATATGATATGGCAGGCAGCTAAGGAACCGCTGTATTTTAGGTTTCTCTTCAACAAAATACGGTACATATCTCAACAGACTTAAGAACTTACTGTTTAAGTCCTTCATGGTCATAGATCCTAGCTTTAATTCATAAAATTCCTTGGCCCTCTCCTCATAATACTGTTCGGACATAAATTTCTTTTTGAAGTACCTTTTAAAGGTACTCCAATTGACTTCTTTTTCTTTAATCCCTTTAACCCTTTTCAGGTCTTGCCACCATATATATGCCTTTCCAGAAAGGTTATATATGGCCATTCTTGCCTTCAGCTGATTTGAATAATTGTAGATCTGAAAATATTTTCTCATCCCGGATAACCAGGATTCTGCCTCTTCTCCCGTCTCAGATTCTCCATTGAAAGTTGGGGGTTTTATTTTCTTAAACTCCCCGGAAATCTCTTCATAAGGTCTGTACTTTTTCCTTCTATTATGCAGCTCAGCTTCACTGCTGTCACTAGTAGTGCGATAACTGTGTTGTTCCTTTCTTTCTTCAGATGATGAACAGCTGTCAGATTTAGCTGGTTTCATCCTTTTAGACCCTCTTTGATGACTAGCTTCTTCAGATTCAGCTCTTTTGCTTCTTCCTTCTGTCTGAAATTTTTCTATCAATAATTGATTTAATTGCTCTTGAGTTTTCAGAATCCTTTCATTGTCTTTCTTGACTGTTTCAATCTCTGTCTTTAAACCTTTTATGGTCTGCATCAGTTCTGAGGAGTGAGCAATTACCTCCTCTGTCACAGGTTCTCTTGACATCTATCTTGTCGTAGGGTTTGGAGATTCCTCCTCAGCGTATTCTCCTAACTTTTCCATACCTGCCTGTTAGATTCAGAAAAAGGAAATTTTTTTTCTGCTCTGTTTCTATAAAACAGAAAATACAAGTTAGTACATGATATTTATATATATAAATTTTTCTTTTCATGACACTGTTCTGCGGAAACTAGTGGAGCCATTTTAAGGCCTAGTGTATGAACCATGCTCTGATACCACATGTCAAAGCCCAAAAATTTCAAAAAAATTTAAAATTTTTAAGATAGCAATAAATGTTATTAGACACCGTCATTTAACTGTCTGCTTAACTTATGTGATTGTAAATGTGTCTGAATGATCTTTATTGAACTTAAATATTATTATGAGTTTCTTAATTGTTGCTGATTGTTTTCTGTTTTTCAACCGCAAGGGGAGTTGCCATGCAGACTGGGCTTACTTAGCTTTCGAGCTAACGCATCAATCTGTCCTTTTTCTACAGGTATACAGGTAAAGTACGGATCGTTGCAAATAACTTTTAAAGCATTATAATTCATTTAACCGTACCATATTGTTCAATAAAGGTCTAAAACATGCTAGACAGGTTGTCAAGTGTTAAAGGTAGAAACAGCTCCCTGAATATTCATGTATTCTTACTTCATAGAGAGTTGACCATTTACATGAGAATGTGATAGCTATTGTTCTTGATTAAAAAGATTTAAGCATCCCTATGGAGTATTGTTTCTTTGATATTATTTTTGTGCTGTAACAATATCTCTTATTTAGCACTGTATAAGGTCACTGGAATATGGAAATCGGATCCTTTTTGCTTATCTGTTGTTACTGGGTGATTTACGATTACACTTATAAAGATCTGGATAATTTTCAACGTATAGTTAGCTTATTACTAGCACTGTATAATATTCTGTCAGTTCATATTCTTCAGGTGGTATTCCTTTAGGGTTTACTTTTAATTGCACCACTATTCCTATTTCTAGAAATATTAATGAACAGAAGAACAAGTCTAACAGCTATTTCAAGCGACGCTAGTATAGTAGGATTGTAAATCCTATTACTTGTTTTCATCCTATTTAAATGTAGATTTAAAAATCTAATGTACCCCTTGCCGGTTCTCAAGAGGCTAGGGTTGAGACATAATTAGTGTTATGTCGTTCTACACCATGTAAAAAATTACATTACTTCCTCACCTACTCACTTTTGTAATGGAAAAAGCTTTCTCCAAGTCTAGAGCACCTCATGACTGGGTTTTTGGAACAACGTTCATATGGTATGAAGTAATATGTCAAAGTTAAAATATATAACATGCAAGATTTACATGTATTGCACTAATGTTTTGATTTTAAAAGAATGATTTATGAATTCTCCATTATGAAGAATTATATAATACTATGATTTATGCATATTATGGGTTTCTATTTAGCATTAATGATAAGATTATTGTTGATATCTTGCACATTAATGTCATTAACATGACGGTAATGAATGTAAGTTAAAACAAATCATGGTTCTCCCATACAACAATAGAAAACATGTGTTAACAAGGAAGTTGGATAAGTTTGGACTATGGTTTGTTATCGGATCTGAATATTCTTGTTATAATTTTAATCGATTGGCAATAATTGGAAATGAGACTATAGAGTCTCGACCCACCGTAGGAAAATATTTAAAATGCTACGTGGTTGTTTGATAGCCAAGTGCTTGGCGATATAAAACATGAGCCCTAACTTTACCTCGTCATTATCCTTCGCCTTCGGGCTCGGGTCTGTCTGCAACAGCTCCGAGTCTGGTCTTTGTTACAGTGGTCTTTGTTACAGTGCTATTAATTCGGCTTCCAATTATTTACAGTTTCCTTTGCTTAATGTTTATCCTCTGGAGATCTTTAGGAGTGACTGTTGATAGCTATGAGAGTGTTAATAAGCCTAGGGTTTATCCTTTGAGTTCATTTAATGGTATGGTTTCCAATGTTACCGTGTGCTTAGCAGCTCGCATGCTACCTCATCCTTCGCATTGTCCATAGCTTCGTCTGAGCGGCATTGTATTTGTTGTTAGCAAATGTAGCTGGTCAATAGTATAGGGTTTCGTAAATTTTTGTTGATTGTGGAGTCCCTATCACGGCGTGAGTGTTTCAGCTTACTCGGTGTGTGTTTAAAACCTCCATTGAAGAAGAAACCCTTGTTTGCTGTCAGCTTATTCGTACTTGTGGAAAGAAGGGAATTCACCCTTCTGCTGCTCGTGGCTATCAACTATTTCTGGTTTGCATCTGCGTTCAACACCCTCCGGTAAGCTACAGGGTTTCAAAAGAAAATTGTTATTAATCGTTACATAAATTTGTTTAAGCCTCCAAGCAACGTATAGAAGGTTTACCAACTGGTTCTTTCATTTCAGGTTCGAGTTCCACCTATCTGATGGATGGCACAGGCTGCGACATCTGGCAAACCCGGGTAAGCCTGGTTCTACCATGGCAAGTTCTCCTTGTGGGTTGTTTGCATTGTAGGGTTTTGGTTTTGGAAGCATGGCTTCAATCGTTGTTGTGGCTGTTGGAACTCCTTTCGGCACTTAGGTTGTTTGATACCGAATAGTTGTGATGAAAATTTGTTTTTAAAAGAGAACAGAGGCTTGTAAGCCTGTTCTATAAGGGAGGTTACGACCTTGGTGTTTAAGTTTTGTTACAACCCTTTTTAAAAAGGTTTGGGATAACTTCCAGGGTTTTTCGAAATATAACTTAATATAGTTCTGCCTGTACACATGCTTGTATAATGCTTGTTCTGTCTTCGTTCTGAACTGTGCAATGAGCTGGGAATGGAATGTGTTATAAGATTTCTATATTTATCTACTGTTTCTATTTAATAAAATAGGGCTACGGCCATAGGTGAATCGTTGTAATTATTCTTACTATTTCTTTTATATGTAAAGTCAGAGATGATGGAAATAAATCTAGAAACTACGGCGATGATTTGTTTTTAATAGTTGATTTTATCGTTATGGTTTTCTTCTGTTGATAATTGTGAAACAAACGAAAGATAATGTAATGATAAGGGAGCTCGACGATGAGCAAAAGCACTGTGATGTTTGTTTTAGTTTTATTGTGGATTTAAATACGATGTTTGCCTCTACTGGAACTTCTTATTATTAAAAACTTGGGATAATGTGGTTCGAGTGAACACACCTTCGTAATTTGTTTGGTTGTTTTGAAAATAAACTCTGTCCAGCTGGGGTTCTCACCCAGGTTGGATTATTATAACCTAAGAAATGGTATTCTTGCTCCGTCGGTTGTTGTAAAGCATACCTGGATAGATTCTATGTTTAACATTCTATTAAGTAGTGGAAATGAGCTACGGCTGTGGGTGAGTCGTTGTAAAAACTCTTCAATGTTTACATGCCTGTAACTTCTTGCATACCAGGGTCTAATCCGAAAGCACAGTAATGAATTTAGTTATATTATGGTTCTGTAGTTATAATGTTTTACTGTTGGTAGTTAGGGAAACGAAAGAAAGATTTTATAATGGAACTCGATAGTGAGCTGGAAACTGTTCTGTCGGTTTTGTTTTTGTGTGTGGAATTAACAGCTAGGTTTTTATCTGATGAAAAACTCTTAATGTTGAGAACTGGAGTAATAGGGTCCATTGAATCCTACAGTTGTAATGTCTTTCTGTTACTTTGGTCTCAACTCTGTTTTTGCTTGAATGTAAAAAGAAAAAGAATTATGATAACTTCCTACTGTGGTGCTCGATAGATGAATTAGACTCCTGTTCTGTTGTTGCTTTGGTTGTAAAAACCGTAACTAAGTTCTATGATTAAGATTTGGTTGATAAACAAAAGACCAGTGAGTGACGATATGACAATGTTTCAGCTCGACAGCAGGGTTCTGTTTTATTTATTTTGTTTCAAGATCCTAACTATAATATCTAACAATGAACGATTCTTCGTAATACTTCCTGCTAGGGTTTGTGTTTAACAATTATAAACCAACTAGGTTATGATTACAGCTTATAAACTATTGCATAAAGTATGAATGGTTTTCTATATAATTTATAAATGCATTAATAATAGTAAACAGACATATTAAATCATACTAACCATACAGAAAATCACAGTAACTTTTAACAACCTTACTACTGATATTCTGAGATATTCAATCTACTAACTAATTAATTACCACTTAATCATATTAACAATATACACAACATGCATTAATTCATCCTTAATAAACATATAGGAGTAAGTAGCAGAACCTGTTTCAAACTGTGGACAACAACAACAATGGGAGGTTGTTCCTACCTACCAACTCCTGGAGAGTGCCCAGACAGCACTTCTCAGGACCCCCGAGCTTGCTCTGATCTCCCTTGCTGGAACTAGGTGCAGCAAAACAATTCACTCAGCCCAAGCAGCTAAACTGGAACCAAGTTACTGCAACATCCCTCTCAAACCACTTCCTTACTGTTTATCCCACTTCCTCAATGGGACTCCTGAATAGCATTCACCTGAATGTATTCTCCCTCCAGAACTATTCAACTCCCAGCTTAGTTCATTGAGTACTATTTAAAAGATTGCCTAGGTCTTTGTTGGGTTAACTGTCATTAATGAGCCACCTGCTCAGATTCCACTTTCTTGGGGAATCATGACCCCAAAATATAGGGAAGTTTCCACCTGCAACTTAGGAAGTGTTTGAGGATGTTGCCACTTGTCTTTTGCCTTTCCACCTAGTTCCCTCCACCAGTTAGACCAGTAACCTCTTTTAACAGCTCTCCCATGATGTTGTCTCCATAATTTATTTATTAATAATAAAATATTCAGAATTACATTCCATTTCTGGTGACTCTGCTGAGTCATCAATTCCTACTTAGCACAAATTTTAACATAATGTCTCAGGAATATAATAAAATAATTACATTATTTTTTCAAAAATTGGGGTATGTGACATACACACCCCCTTAAATGTAACATCGTCCTCGATGTTACTTATTCCTCATCCTCAGCCACCTGTTGGAATAGATTTGGGTATGCTTCCCGCATCTTACTTTCCAGTTCCCAGGTAGCTTCTTCAGGACTAAGGTGCTTCCATTGCACCTTCAGCTGTCCAATGGTGCGGTTCCGCAGAGTAATTTCCCTCCTCCCGAGGATACAATCCGGTTCCACCAGAACTTCCCCTTCTGGTTCTACCTGTACAATGTTCCAATCAATAACATGAGTAGCATCATGAACTTACTTTTTTAGAACAGAAATATGAAAAACATTGTGCACTTTTAAATTAGGTGGTAATGCTAGCTGATAAGCAACTTGACCAATCCTAGATAAGATTTCAAATGGACCACAGTAACGTGGCGCTAATTTTGCACAACTTCCCAGTCTTAGGGAGCTCTTCTTTGGCCTTACCTTGATGAACACATGTTCACCTACTTGGAACTCTTTAGGAGTTCTTTTCAAATCTGCTTGACTTTTTTGCTGATCCTGGGCAATCTTCAAATTTACCTGCACTTGTTTCACAATCTGTTCCATCTCTTTTAATAAATCAGGTCCTAACACTAATCTATCTACTGGATTACTCCAAGAGATAGGAGTATTACATTTACGTCCATACATAATTTCAAAAGGACTAAACTTAGCTGACGATTGATAACTGTTATTGTATGCAAATTCTGCTAAATGTAAATGATCCTCCCACTTACCTGGTTGATCTTTAACATACATTCTTAGCAGATCTTCCAATACCTGATTAACTCTTTCAGTTTGTCCGTCCGTCTGAGGATGGAAGGAAGTGCTTAAATTCAGTGTGGTGTTTAATCCTTTAAACAAGGATTTCCAGAAATTCCGTGTGAATTTAGGATCCCTGTCTTAAATAATAACTTTTGGAACACCATGTAACCGAAAAATCTGTTTCAGAAAAATATCAGCTATGTTTGCAGCCTTGTAAGTGGTTTTAACAGGAATAAAGTGTGCAGATTTACTTAATTTATCTACTACCACCATTATTGAATCATTGTGATGCTGATTTTTGGGTAACCCCATAATGAAATCTAAGCTGATTATTTCCCACTTCCAGTTGGGAATAGGTAAAGGTTGCAACAACCCAGCCGGATGTTGGTGTTCTGTTTTCACTTGTTGGCAGTCCAAACATCTAGCTATATACTCAGGTGTTTCAGATTTCATATTAGGCCAAAAATATTCTTTTCTCAACATGGTGACAGTCTTCTGGTAGCCTGGATGCCCTGAGTAAGGGGTTTTATGAACTTCGTCCAGAATTAACAGTTTAACTTTAGGTACATTTGGAACATACAGCCTGTCCTTAAATAATAAAATCCCTCTTTGTTTAGGCTATAACCCTTTATTAAACTTTCTGTAGGTTCATCTTTAGCTGTAACTTGTAACTTTTGATAAACTTCATCTGGTTTTATCCCTTCAGCCAATTGTTCATTCAAATCAGAGGTATAAGTGCTGCTAGCTGATACAAAATTCAACCTTGCATTTCTACTCAAAGCATCAGCCACCTTATTTTCCTTTCCTTTTATGTGCTGAATTTCGAAATCATATTCACTTAAGAAGGCCAACCACCTGGCTTGTCTTGCATTTAAATTAGGTTGATCTAAAAGGTATTGCAGACCTTTATTATCAGTCATTAAAGTAAATTTTATGCCTATTAAGTGGTGTCGCCACATCTTTAAGGCATGGATAACAACAGCCAATTCCAAATCATAAGTGGCATAATTCTTTTCGTGAACCTTCAGATTCCTGGACTCATAGGCAATGACATGCCCATCCTGAGTCAATACTCCGCCTAAACCATCATTACAAGCGTCGGTGCAGACTACAAAATCCTTATTAGGATCTGCTATTCTTAAAATAAGCGCGGTTGTTAATAAAGTCTTCAGTTTCCTAAAGCTTTCTTCACACTTCATGTTCCAATCGAACTTCTTGCCTTTCTTTTGCAAGGAAGTGATTGGGTTGGCTATTTTTGAAAAGCCTTCAATGAATCTCCGGTAGTAACCGGTAATTCCCATGAAGGACCTAACATCTGTTACGTCTTTTGGTACTGGCCAATCCTCAATTGCCCGAATCTTTTCAGGATCAACTGAAATCCCTTCCATGGTGACTACATGTCCTAAGTACTGGATTTAATCTTTGAAGAAGTCACACTTACTGAACTTCGCAAAGAGCTGCTGCTCTCATAGTTCTTGTAAGACTATCCGTAAATGTTCTTTATGCTCCTCTTCATTCTTAGAATAAACAAAAATGTCATCAATGAATACGACAACAAATTTATCTAAATACTTATGCATTATGTTATTCATTAGACACATAAAGACGGCTGGGGCATTAGTAATCCCGAATGGCATTACGACAAATTCGTAATGTCCATATCTCGTTCTGAAAGCTGTCTTAAATATATCCTCTTCTTTAATCCTCACTTGATGATAACCCGATCTCAGGTCTATCTTAGAGAACACTGTAGCCCCACGTAGCTGATCAAACAGATCATCTATGCGAGGTAACGGATATCTGTTTTTAATCTTCATCTTGTTCAGTTGATGGTAATCTATGCAAAGTCGCATAGTTCCGTTCTTCTTTTTAACAAAAATTACTGGTGCTCCCCAAGGGGACACACTGGGTCGAATGTAATTCTTATCTATTAACTCCTTTAACTGAGTTTTTAATTCATTAAGCTCCAAAATGTTCATACGATACAGAGCTTTTGAACTGGGTATAGCACCTGGTACTAGTTCAATTGTAAAATCCAGTTCTCTCTTGGGAGGTAATCCTGGGATTTCTTCCGGAAAAACATCAATAAATTCATTTACCACAGGGATATCCTCTACGGTTATCTTGCTGCCTTCAGACTTATCTGTCTCGTCTGTAATAGTTACAGCATAGGCTTTGCACCCTTTTCTGACTGCCCTTTTAAGTTGTAAGGCAGAAATCTGCCTGACTACTGTTTTCCTAGGAATACCCCTAACAGTTACAGGCTGTCCATTATTGTTTACACACCTAAAAGTTTTGTCAAAAACAGTTTAAAACTACCCTATGCTATTTAAGTCCTTCATCGTCATATCTCAACAGACTTAAGAACTTACTGTTTAAGTCCTTCATCGTCATAGATCCTAGCTTTAATTCATAAAATTCCTTGGCCCTCTCCTCATAATATTGTTCGGACATAAATTTCTTTTTGAAGTACCTTTTAAAGGTACTCCAATTGACTTCTTTTTTCTTTAATCCCTTTAACCCTTTTCAGGTCTTGCCTCCATATATCTGTCTTTCCAGAAAGGTTATATATGGCCATTCTTGCCTTCAGCTGATTTGAATAATTGTAGATCTGAAAATATTTTCTCATCCCGGATAACCGGGATTCTGCCTCTTCTCCCGTCTCAGATTCTCCATTGAAAGTTGGGGGTTTTATTTTCTTAAACTCCCCGGAAATCTCTTCATAAGGTCTGTACTTTTTCCTTCTATTATGCAGCTCAGCTTCACTGCTGTCACTAGTAGTGCGATAACTGTGTTGTTCCTTTCTTTCTTCAGATGATGAACTGCTGTCAGATTTAGCTGGTTTCATCCTTTTAGACCCTCTTTGATGACTAGCTTCTTCAGATTCAGCTCTTTTGCTTCTTCCTTCTGTCTGAAATTTTTCTATCAATAATTGATTTAACTGCTCTTGAGTTTTCAGAATCCTTTCATTGTCTTTCTTGACTGTTTCAATCTCTGTCTTTAAACCTTTTATGGTCTGCATCAGTTTTGAGGAGTGAGAAATTACCTCCTCTGTCACAGGTTCTCTTGACATCTATCTTGTCATAGGGTTTGGAGATTCCTCCTCAGCGTATTCTCCTAACTTTTCCATACCTGCCTGTTAGATTCAGAAAAAGGAAAATTTTTTTTCTGCTCTGTTTCTATAAAACAAAAAATACAAGTTAGTACATGATATTTATATATATAAATTTTTCTTTTCATGACATTGTTCTGCGGAAACTAGTGGAGCCATTTTAAGGCCTAGTGTATGAACCATGCTCTGATACCACATGTCAAAGCCCAAAAATTTCAAAAAAAATTAAAATTTGTAAGATAGCAATAAATGTTATTAGACACCGTCATTTAACTGTCTGCTTAACTTATGTGATTGTAAATGTGTCTGAATGATCTTTGTTGAACTTAAATATTATTATGAGTTTCTTAATTGTTGCTGATTGTTTTCTGTTTTTCAACCGCAAGGGGAGTTTCCACGCAGACTGGGCTTACTTAGCTTTCGAGCTAACGCATCAATCTGTCCTTTTTCTACAGGTATACAGGTAAAGTACGGATCGTTGCAAATAACTTTTAAAGAATTATAATTCATTTAACCGTACCATATTGTTCAATAAAGGTCTAAAACATGCTAGACAGGTTGTCAAGTGTTAAAGGTAGAAACCCCTCCCTGAATATTCATGTATTCTTACTTGATAGAGAGTTGACCATTTACATGAGAATGTGATAGCTATTGTTCTTGATTAAAAAGATTTAAGCATCCCTATGGAGTATTGTTTCTTTGATATTATTTTTGTGCTGTAACAATATCTCTTATTTAGCACTGTATAAGGTCACTGGAATATGGAAATCGGATCCTTTTTGCTTATCTGTTGTTACTGGGTGATTTACGATTACACTTATAAAGATCTGGATAATTTTCAACGTATAATTAGCTTATTTCTAGCACTTTATAATATTCTGTCAGTTCATATTCTTCAGGTGGTATTCCTTTAGGGTTTACTTTTAATTGCACCACTATTCCTATTTCTAGAAATATTAATGAACAGAAGAACAAGTCTAACAGCTATTTCAAGCGACGCTAGTATAGTAGGATTGTAAATCCTATTACTTGTTTTCATCCTATTTAAATGTAGATTTAAAAATCTGATGTACCCCTTGCCGGTTCTCAAGAGGCTAGGGTTGAGACATAGTTAGTGTTATGTCGTTCTACACCATGTAAAAAATTACATTACTTCCTCACCTACTCACTTTTGTAATGGAAAAAGCTTTCTCCAAGTCTAGAGCACCTCATGACTGGGTTTTTGGAACAACGTTCATATGGTATGAAGTAATATGTCAAAGTTAAAATATATAACATGCAAGATTTACATGTATTGCACTAATGTTTTGATTTTAAAAGAATGATTTATGAATTCTCCATTATGAAGAATTATATAATACTATGATTTATGCATATTATGGGTTTCTATTTAGCATTAATGATAAGATTATTGTTGATATCTTGCACATTAATGTCATTAACATGACGGTAATGAACGTGAGTTAAAACAAATCATGGTTCTCCCATACAACAATAGAAAACATGTGTTAACAAGGAAGTTGGATAAGTTTGGACTATGGTTTGTTATCGGATCTGAATATTCTTGTTATAATTTTAATCGATTGGCAATAATTGGAAATGAGACTATAGAGTCTCGACCCACCGCAGGAAAATATTTAAAATGCTACGTGGTTGTTTGATAGCCAAGTGCTTGGCGATATAAAACATGAGCCCTAACTTTACCTCGTCATTATCCTTCGCCTTCGGGCTCGGGTCTATCTGCAACAGCTCCAGGTCTGGTCTTTGTTACAGTCCTATTGATTCGGCTTCCAATTATTTACAGTTTCCTTTGCTTAATGTTTATCGTCTGGAGTTCTTTAGGAGTGACTGTCGATAGCTATGAGAGTGTTAATAAGCCTAGGGTTTATCCTTTGAGTTCATTTAATGGTATGGTTGCCAATGTTACTGTGTGCTTAGCAGCTCGCATGCTACCTCATCCTTCGCATTGTCCATAGCTTCTTCTGAGCGGTATTGTATTTGTTGTTAGCAAATGTAGCTGGTCAATAGTCTAGGGTTTCGTAAATTTTTGTTGACTGTGGAGTCCCTGTCACGGCGTGAGTGTTTCAACTTACCCGGTGTGTGTTTAAAACCTCCATTGAAGAAGAAACCCTTGTTTGCTGTCAGCTTATTCGTACTGGTGGAAAGAAGGGAATTCACCCTTCTGCTGCTCGTGGCTATCAACTATTTCTGGTTTGCATCTGCGTTCAACACCCTCCGGTAAGCTACAGGGTTTCAAAAGAAAATTGTTATTAATCGTTACATAAATTTGTTTAAGCCTCCAAGCAACGTATAGAAGGTTTACCAACTGGTTCTTTCATTTCAGGTTCGAGTTCCACCTATCTGATGGATGGCACAGGCTGCGACATCTGGCAAACCCGGGTAAGCCTGGTTCTACCATGGCAAGTCCTCCTTGTGGGTTGTTTGCATTGTAGGGTTTTGGTTTTGGAAGCATGGCTTCAATCGTTGTTGTGGCTGTTGGAACTCCTTTCGGCACTTAGGTTGTTTGATACCGAATAGTTGTGATGAAAATTTGTTTTTAAAGGAGAACAGAGGCTTGTAAGCCTGTTCTATAAGGGAGGTTATGACCTTGGTGTTTAAGTTTTGTTACAACCCTTTTTAAAAAGGTTTGGGATAACTTCCAGGGTTTTTCGAAATATAACTTAATATAGTTCTGCATGTACACAGGCTTGTATAATGCTTGTTCTGTCTTCGTTTTGAACTGTGCAATGAGCTGGGAATGGAATGCGTTATAAGATTTCTATATTTATCTATTGTTTCTATTTAATAAAATAGGGCTACGGCCATAGGTGAATCGTTGTAATTATTCTTACTATTTCTTTTATATGTAAAGTCAGAGAGGATGGAAATAAATCTAGAAACTACGGCGATGATTTGTTTTTAATAGTTGATTTTATCGTTATGGTTTTCTTCTGTTGATAATTGTGAAACAAACGAAAGATAATGTAATGATAAGGGAGCTTGACGATGAGCAAAAGCACTGTGATGTTTGTTTTAGTTTTGTTGTGGATTTAAATACCATGTTTGCCTCTACTAGAACTTCTTATTATTAAAAACTTGGGATAATGTGGTTCGAGTGAACACACCTTCGTAATTTGTTTTAGTTACTTGTTTGGTTGTTTTGAAAATAAACTTTGTCCAGCTGGGGTTCTCACCCAGGTTGGATTATTATAACATAAGAAATGGTATTCTTGCTCCGTCGGTTGTTGTAAAGCATACCTGGATAGATTCTATGTTTAACATTCTATTAAGTAGTGGAAATGAGCTACGGCTGTGGGTGAGTCGTTGTAAAAACTCTTCAATGTTTACATGCCTGTAACTTCTTGCATACTAGGGTCTAATCCGAAAGCACAGTAATGAATTTAGTTATATTATGGTTCTGTAGTTATAATGTTTTACTGTTGGTAGTTAAGGAAACAAAAGAAAGATTTTATAATGGAACTCGATAGTGAGCTGGAAACTGTTCTGTCGGTTTCGTTTTTGTGTGTGGAATTAACAGCTAGGTTTTTATCTGATGAAAAACTCTTAATGTTGAGAACTGGAGTAATAGGGTCCATTGAATCCTACAGTTGTAATGTCTTTCTGTTACTTTGGTCTCAACTCTGTTTTTGATTGAATGTAAAAAGAAAAAGAATTATGATAACTTCCTACTGTGGTGCTCAATAGATGAATTAGACTTCTGTTCTGTTGTTGCTTTGGTTGTAAAAACCGTAACTATGTTCTATGATTAAGATTTGGTTGATAAACAAAAGACCAGTGAGTGATGATATGACAATGTTTCAGTTCGACAGCAGGGTTCTGTTTTATTTATTTTGGTTCAAGATCCTAACTATAATATCTAACAATGAACGATTCTTCGTAATACTTCCTGCTAGGGTTTGTGTTTAACAATTATAAACCAACTAGGTTATGATTACAGCTTATAAACTATTGCATAAAGTATGAATGGTTTTCTATATAATTTATAAATGCATTAATAATAGTAAACAGAGATATTAAATCATACTAACCATACAGAAAATCACAGTAACTTTTAACAACCTTACTACTGATATTCTGAGATATTCAATCTACTAACTAATTAATTACCACTTAATCATATTAACAATCTACACAACATGCATTAATTCATCCTTAATAAACATATAGGAGTAAGTAGCAGAACCTGTTTCAAACTGTGGACAACAACAACAATGGGAGGTTGTTCTTCCCTACCAACTCCTGGAGAGTGCCCAGACAACACTTCTCAGGACCCCCGAGCTTGCTCTGATCTCCCTGGATGGAACTAGGTGCAGCAAAACAATTCACTCAGCCCAGGCAGCTAAACTGGAACCAAGTTACTGCAGCATCCCTCTCAAACCACTTCCTTACTGTTTATCCCACTTCCTCAATGGGACTCCTGAATAGCATTCACCTGAATGTATTCTCCCTCCAGAACTATTCAATCCCCAGCTCAGTTCATTGAGTACTATTTAAAAGATTTCCTATGTCTTTGTTGTGTTAACTGTCATTAATGAGCCACCTGCTCAGATTCCACTTTCTTGGGGAATCATGACCCCAAAATATATGGAAGTTGCCACCTGCAACTTAGGAAGTGTTTGAGGATGCTGCCACTTGTCTTTTGCCTTTCCACCTAGTTCCCTCCACCAGTTAGACCAGTAACCTCTTTTAACAGCTCTCCCATGCTGTTGTATCCATAATTTATTTATTAATAATAAAATATTCAGAATTACATTCCATTTCTGGTGACTCTGCTGAGTCATCAATTCCTACTTAGCACAAATTTTAACATAATGTCTCACGAATATAATAAAATAATTACATTATTTTTGCAAAAATTTGGGTATGTGACAGAAAGGATCAAGTCGTCTGAATTGCAGGTAGACTCTATTTGTTTGGATCTCCATGTTGTAGGTGGACTCGGTGGATCTCTATTAATTGTCTAGATCTCTGGGTTGCAAGTGGACTTGGTGGGCTTCTATTTGTTAGGACTCCTTCACAATAATTTTTATTACATCACTGAGAAATCATTGTAATCAGTGTTATTATGGATTTAATTGTTTTGCTCCTAAGTTGCACTGAAACGAATACGAAAACAGGGGTGGGGGACATATACTTATAAAATCTAACTAAAATTTGACTTAATATATAAATTTTAAAGTTTTTTTAATGTAATAAATTTATAATATATATATAATATATATATATAGTAATATACGACACACACTATATAGTATACACTTGTAACAATAAATAAATAATTTAAGTTAATAATATATAAGTTATGAATTTTAACTTATATATAGTATAGGACTTAATATTATTAACTTATTGATTAACACTTGTATAGCTCGGCCCCTGCACAGTCGCACAATATAGCGGACGCCGAACTCGTGCTTCCGACCACTACCACAACGGTTCTGGAATATGCCCCGAACTCGGGCTTCCGACCATGACGGTTCTAACTTCTAGTCATGACCACGACGGTTCTAGAATATGCCCCAAACTCGGGACCTGAGGTTGAAGCCCGCCTATATTTTATGTATGTCTTGCCGTACAAATTTACCGTAGTGCCAGACTGTTCTAGCTTCTGCTCACGACAACGACAACTCTAGAGTCTGCCCACGACCATGACGACTTAAAACCCCAATCCGTTCCAGAAAACCCTGATCCGTTTCAAAAAAACCCTGATCCGTATCCCTTTTGTCTGATCCGTTTCCGGTATTTACGGATCCGTATCCACGCCGTATCTATGTCGTATCCTATCTGAATCTATATTGGAAGCGGCGAACGACATTTCGGGAAGGCTGGATGGTCGTTTCCGGTAACTTAGTTTTTCTTTTGATGATTTGCATTTGTTGTACTTTATAGTTGTCTTTTCTTCCTCTTATTTCTTTCTCAATTCCTCTTCTCTTCTTAGTTCCATCATATTTTTCTCTTTTTCTGGTCTCCTCTTGCATTCTATATTTTTGTGCTTCCTTTGCTAGCTTGAGCTTTAGCTTTGCCAATGGACTCTTCTTGTGTTTTCTAGTTCTTCTCATCTTCTTTGGCCTTAACCTCTTATCCATCCTTTTGTTTTTATTTTTCTTTAGCCTTTTTTAACTTTAGTCTTAGCAAGTTGTCATTGATGTCAAGGGTACCAAGCAAAGGTCAAAGGACAAGAAAGGAGTCAATCGCATCTTCAGCAAGGCCAGCAAACCATCTACAATATGCAGCAAATTATCATCCATGTGACAAAGAAAGTATGTGCAAGTTTATGGATAGAAAGCATTACCATATCCCAATAAAAATACAAATAATGGTTCAACAAAGAACAAACTAAGCATCCAAATCCAGCAAGTTAAAATTGCATCCTTCCGCAAGCCGAGATTAACAAACTAAATAGCAATAAACATGTGAACAAATAAAGCTATGTATCAAAGTATGTACCAAACTCCATCTACAAAAAGTAATATCACCCACATGACCAAAAAACAATGAAATGTTCAAGAGAATCCTATCGATGACTAGTTATACCATATAGGTGACTAGATGTACCTTAAGTTACCAATCCAACTTTAAAAAAACATTGTAATTTGAACTTGACATATATAACAAGTGATTGGTTTCCAAGCAAGAACAATTTCACATCAAAATGAGCCTTAATTGAAAATGCCATATACAATTCATGCATTACACTTTAATTAGTTAAATCCTAGGATCTTGACACAACTCATCGCAAGCATGTTGGCAACAACATTTCCAAAGGGAATACATGTTAGGGACAAACTAATCACTAATTTTTAAAGTGCCCCATATCTATGATAATTTACGAGCACTGGAAACATGCTTCTTCTCTAATTAAGTCTATGTGCCTATACATGAAGGTCCCTCTACATATAGAGATGAAAAGAAATATCAAAGCATATCCATCTACACTATGTACTCATATGTAAATTAATATAATAAACAAATAATAAACCGAACACATACACACCGATATCAATGTCGTTTAGCTTTATAAAAGTAAACTTAGAAAGTAGGTAATATAATAAGAAAGGCCTTACATCCTAAGAAATAACTAGATAATAATGAACATCGTATTTATGTTTACCATTTTAGCTTCCTATAAAGTGCTAAAACCTATTCTCGACATAACCAAATCTCAAAATTAAACAAAAATTGTTAACAAAAACCCATTCAGACATATCGTGTTTTAAAAGAAATGAGTAATGGTAAAGAAGTGCTTACCTAATGTTGTAAATATGGAGGCATTCCACCCAAAGAACTGTTGCCCGACTGCAATGTTATAGGCAATGGAGATTTCCCAAGTTGTGAATTATGGTATGCATTCAAGCCTTGTAGAGCAGTTGCCAAAGAACCCTAAACCCCAAGAACATCGGGATTAACACTGCCAACACCACCATGCTGAGACCCATAACCGCCTAAGCTCAGGGGCACTCCATACGACACTACTGATCCAGGCGAGCTTTGAACATATGGCGAAACTCAATACAAAAGGCGAATTGCACATGACTACATGCACTATATAGTCATCCTAAAAGCTTGTCAAATTGTAAAACAAGCCTTTTTAACTGCACCGAGAATGCCTCCAACATTTAGGCTGATATTGAAACTAAGCAGATGAATTGAAAATGCATTATATATCAAGTGCGTTCTCTGCACCGAGAATGCCTCCAAAATTTAGGCTGATATTGAAACTAAGAAGATGAACTGAAAATGCATTATATATCAAGTGCATTCTTACAAAGGTTCATTCAACTGCGCTACTGGTCCTGAGCATCAAACGGCCAACTAAAACATGCCATGTGGTGCCCCTTTAGTAGGCCCAATAGAAGTGACCAACATGCATAATGAAATGGTATCATGCACTAGAAGTCCTTTAAATAGTGACCCCAACAACAAATGAATCCTGACAATCAAAACATCAAGATGTTTCTCTTTTGTGGCAAGGTATTCTGAACATCCCTTGGGCTTTGTGCTTGGGGTTTGTGGGGTCATTTTCTAAACCTCTTCGTGCGTATAAATGTAATTTTTTCCTACAATACTACAAAACTCTTGTCGTGGAACATCTCCAACCAACATCATATCTCCAGTCTGTGTTGCATGGGTACCCGTACAAAGGGGTCGGGTACACAAACCCGTACCGAGTACGCGTACCAGGTACTTGGGTACTTCAATGGTACGTACCCAGCCGTACCAAAATCCAACCTCATGTACCGGGTACTTCATTTATGAAAATAGGGTACTTGCATGGATTTCGGTACGCGGGAGGTACGGTCGTTGGGAAATTTACCTTAGCTCGCCGGTCGAGAGGGGTCAATTTGGAATGTTTGAAGTTAAAAATTTTAAAAATTAAAAATTAAAACACTGAAACACATGTTATGTGGACACTTACCCCTTACCTAAACCTGTGCGACACTCCATTTCTCACTGCTAGTGCTCTGTGCTCACTACTCCAATGATGCCTATCTAGAGGCTTGCTGACAGAGGAACTTAGTGATGTTGATGACATTGATCCTGAGGATGTTGATGACATGGCTTGAGGAAGTCAAATCAACTATCTTTTTCATTGTTTTGAACTTTCTTTTTCATGTTTGGAAATGCCATTCAGTCTTCTGGGATTCCACTTGATATCTACTATGAGTCTATGTCATATGATTTATCAAATTTATTATTTTATGTTTCAAATTTTCAATGTGAATGTTCATATGAATCATTGAATTTAGAAATATCAAATATACATGTATGATGTGACTGTGACATGTTTTATTTTTATAAATTAAAAAAATAAATAAATATATATATATATATATGTGTGTGTGTGTGTGTGTGTGTGTGTGTGTATATATATATATATACACACACACATATATATACATATATATAAATATATATATATATATATATATATATATATATATATATATATACACTGACATATTAGGAATTGAAACATGTATATCCTCTCCAGCTAGCAGCTGCTAAGCTTATGATTGTTGATGGAGTCAGTTCACCCACAACTGAATTTTCAATCAAGTGAAAACCAAACAACTTGCAATCTGCAAATCATGTAGCAGATAATACTCCCTTCTCTTCCAATGTTTCCCAAGATGGGAGAGTAGGCTACTACGGAGGCATTACCAGGTTGTCGGTTCCAATGCTTCTAGTAGGATTCCTTCCCATCTTTTTGGGTGCATGTGTTCCAGAAAAATCTGCTTGAGATGGTGAGATTAATGGCACACACCAGTTTCCTTGTGATTATTTCGATCCGACGTCAGAAAGAAGTGGGGGAGGATCCAGACCACTCCATTTTACCAATGCTTCCTACTTATGAGATGGATTAGATGTCACAAAAAGATTCAAATCAGACTTGGTCAATCCATGTCGATTGTCAAAAGGCATGATTGACCATGGACTTGAGTGTTGTAGTTTAGTTATTGACCATTTGTGCACTACAACCAAAACCAGACAACCACTCAATAAAGGGAAGACTCTATACACGACCACCTTATAGAAACATTTTTTTCCTTTCAATTAATTTTAAAGACTCTAACCTCAGGTTTAGGTTGAGTTTGTTGGGCACTGTAATAATAAGCACACAGTTTTCCATGGTAGCGGTCACCTCCACCTTCGTGTTTTCTGGTAGGCAAGAACGCTGAATAAAATTCCCATGAGAGCCCTCCTGGCCATGAGCCAATGATTTCCAGCCAGAACGCGCAGGAGAGGGGTAGGTTGAAATTGAGGGCAAAGGGCTGCAGAGGTGTACAGATGCCATCGCTCTTTTGGGGAAATGGCTGCCTACGTAGAGGGTGTACTAATAACTTCATGATAACCTGTGTTTTTAAATTTTGGAGATCTATTTTTGATTGAGTTACACCAGCATAGATCCATCTTAAACCCGGGGGCCGGATCTATCAAGCACCCAAAGGGATCCAATTTCTTGAGGTGTAATTTTTTTATATATCTTAAACTTGAGAAATTTGATCCCTCTCATGCTTGATAGATCTGTGTTTAAGTTTTAATTTTTTATTTTATAGGTCAATATGGATTTTTTTAATTACTTTTCATAAATTTTTATTTTATAAGCGAACATTAATTTATTTTGGGTAATGTAACGTTATGTTATGTTACATTACCTTACGTGACAACATCTCCCCCATACTGGGCTATAGAGCACCTCGCTCCTCTCAGTGCAATCATCGTTCAACAAAGAACTTAGAGAAATAACTTTAACCTTAAACTTTCAATTCAGTTTTCGTGGGATACAATATAATCAAGAGATTTATGATCCCGAATGATTTTTCCAATTGGGTGTGAGAATTCATGATTTTTGTGAAGAGTGAAAGAAAAAAAAGTACATGGGTGGAAAAGTAACGAATTGCATTAGCCCCGTTTCCTCTCCAAAAGAACTTAGGACCCTCCTCTCGCATCACTTGGACCAAAGCAATGCCCAATCCCATTATAGGGGCGAGCAAGGAGACCCCTCTTCAACAACTCACAATGGTTTTATTAATTCATTGCACAGAAGATGTAGGATCTATTCATGCATATGTTCTAGAAGTTATAACCTTTGTCGATGCTAACTGAGTCACACTCAACTTCAACTCTGTCGAATTTTAATTGTATGTTCTCATTTTTAGGTAGACCGTGTCTCTTTTATTATATAACTATCTGGGTACGCTGCAAGCTCAGCCCTTACTCATCGCTTGGTGCTTTGATGTATTTCTTGGAATGAACTTTTAAATCGATAACGAATATTGTTATTTCCACCATTATCCTTGCATGCAAATATAGTCAAACTGCTAGTGGGTTTAACATATATTGTTTACTCCCTACATGTTAAATTGTTAAAGCAATAAGCTTGTTTTCAAGTCTACTTGTCCCTGCTCCTAGTAAGAGAATGTTTGATTGTTGAATATTTTTTTATCTATATTTTCGGCCTCCATGCCATGGGTTCAAGTTCTGCTCAATTCACTCGCCTTCAAATTTAGCATATACGCTCCCGGGAAACAACAGAAGTTGGGGGGGACTTTCGCTTATGCACCTACGCACATGTGGCTAAAGATACCAATGTTTCCATTGATGGCGGAGTTGGCTTCTGGGCCTCCTTTTACAAACCAAGTAGAAAACAATATATATGGTTGCAAGAAGCTACAACACCAAGTTGTTTACTGCATACAAGTAATG
Source organism: Larix kaempferi (assembly GCA_027924585.1). Taxonomy (NCBI): domain Eukaryota; kingdom Viridiplantae; phylum Streptophyta; class Pinopsida; order Pinales; family Pinaceae; genus Larix; species Larix kaempferi. The sequence goes on along the minus strand of BSBM01000817.1, from coordinate 253,593 downwards.
CTTGAACTATCACCTTTGGTAAAACTAAACACAATGATTATGAAATAACATAACACAAGTTACTACAAAAAGTACAGGCTATGAGTTGTATTCACCACTCCTTATTAAATATCACTATGTTCGTAATTATGCCATTATAATTCTAAACAGTTATCTAAGTCAGTTATGGATGCAGTTTTGTAAAACCCCGAATTGCATCCGCAACTGAAGAGTTAAGTTCTAGCTCGTTTTCATCAGGTTGTTTCTCTCACAGGTACAGACGGGGTTTCATATTTATCAGATCTAGCTACATATTAAGTCTCGACAGATTCTGAATCACCTAGCTGCATAGGAGGCAGTAGATTTATATCCAGAAGTGGATGCTAATTGAGTTGTACCCGTTCCAAAGCCTGTTGTTGACCTTGAGGTAGCAATTTATTGGTTGCAGGGCATATGTACGAAGTTCCCGACGACATGCTGAAGAGGAAGCCCATTTGTATTATTGCCAAGCAATATTGAAGGCTCATCTTTCATACTCAGAAGTTCGTACTTTTGATGGCCCAACCTTAGCAGTCGGATGCTTGGTTCATCTCAGCCGGAAAGAGAAGAATATAGAAGTACCGACCCACTAAGCGATTAATTAAGCAAGTGTATAGGGATAACAAGTATAGGTACTTTGGCGGGTAAAGAGGGGTAGCTGGTAGAATAGTTCTACCAACCAGGTAGAAAACAAAATATACATATATATAACAACAAACAAAAAAAGAAGAAAGAAGAAGAAAATAACTACTCTACTCATAGAAAAAGTAGAAAGCCTTAACCACCAGCCCAAAGGCCTTGGCTGCTCTTGCCGCATTACACAGTGAGTAGTTGGTCTCTGTGTGTGAATACATCGCCTATCAAGGCCATACACTATGCCCGAAGCCCACGCAAGGGCCAGCCGACCATAACTAGCTAGAGAAAGCCCTACTGCGAGCGGAAGGAGCTGGCGCAGAGGTCGTCGCTCCATAACGAAATGACACAGTTGTTTTGTTTGGAAATAAATAAGACGTGTAGGCTGTGGTGACCTCGCAAACAACCATAAATCTAAATACCTTTAGAAAAACCCTAAACAAACAAAATGAAAATATATACACCCATGAAAACCCTTACCAGAATATACCTGAACATACCTTAGCTAAATTGTAGAGTGTTGAAGCTGATCCAACCTGGGTTGTGGATTCGGAGAGTTGAGCCCGAGCTGAGTTGAGTTGCAGAGCTCACCTTCAAAAAAAAGTTTAGAGAAAGAAGAATGTTGTAGAGCTCACCTTCAAACAAATATTAGAACAAGAAGAATGGAGGGTAAGGTTTACCCACTTTAATGTTTTTTTTATAATATTTCTTCTTACCGTGGGATGAGGGGGAGATGGCCCGTGCCCCTCATGCAATGCCCCCCTCGACCCGATTATTGAATTATAAGGTTTAATCAAGTGCTTTTAAATAAAATTCAATGTCTAACGTTAAGAACATTGTAACAAATTTTATATTAAATTTCAATTTTAATTAATTTAATATATATTAGTTTTTGAGATTTAAAATTTAAGTTTAAATATTTAATTAATCTTGATAAGAACATTGCAAAATAATGTAAAATAATCCATATTTTTTATTAATTATTTAATAGTAATTAGATAGTTAAGATGAAGTTCTGAGCATCAAAAAAAAAGGGGGTGAATGGACATCATAGAGACCGAGGCCGCTTCGAGTGGCTACCTAAGTATGAAAGCAAGGCAGCTCAGACACTGTGAATAGGGGAGAAGGTGCATCTACATAAAACTAAATGGTGACGTAGAGAAAAAATAATAGTAAAAAAATTGTATTCCATGACTTAATGAACTAGCCTTAAAGGACTTTCTTTCTTCGGTTCTCACCAATTAATGGTGATTGACCCTTTAGATTTAAGTAGGGTTTTAAATAAAAAGGAATTTCGTTGGACTATGCACAACGTCAATGTTAGACCTATTATGAAAGACCTAGATCTAGTAAAAGAGACTAAAGTTGTGAGGTCGATATTATGAAAGACCTATGCTCAAAAGACAATGCAAAGACATACAACTTTCCATGTGCATGGCCCAAATAATGCAAAGGATAATGCACCCCAACTATAAATAACATGTATCGTATAATATTGTTGCGAAGGATGTGTCCTACTAGGTGATGTGAGTATAGGCACAATATTCAAGATCAAGTATGAGATCGCAACTCTTAAATATTTTATCCTCAAGCAGTCATTCATGACTAAGTACAAGCCCATATTCCAAGGGTTTCCTTGCAAAACTTGTTTGAATTGGAGAGTGGTTTGAAATATGTGGGACTTAGGTGATGAATATTAAAGCTTATCCTATGCCGATTTACAGTAGTAAATCATGTTATTTGAATAACTAAAATACAAAAGTGAGTTTTATGCATGTCCTAAAAGCTACAAATGTCCAATATAAGTTACGGTGCATGTTTTTGTAAACAAGATAGTGGCTAAAGGATTAGCCTTGTATAACCATTATGAGATAGAGCATGAAATCCAAAACTCAAGTGCAGACTATATATTTAACTCATTTTAACCATGCAAGTGTAGTCTGATATGTATTAAGGTTTTGGTGACACAATGAAATAAATATATAGCTAGGAAGTAAATGGTTGGCACACGGAATGGTGCATGGCATATAACTTAGGGGTAGTTCCGCAATTAGTAAAAAGGTGGGAGAACATGAGTGACTAACCTAATCATCAGAGGAAAAGTTCATTGTAGGTATATCTGGCATAGATAATAAATGAGCATCGAGCCAAATATGTTGAGTATAGTTGTGAACCTAGTGAGGAGATGACCTTAGCCATACTAAGAGTGAAGCATGTGTCATCTTGGTGAGAAATGATTGAAAAAATTGGAAAGAGGAAAATAATTATCTTTGTCACCTTTTTAGTCAATAGCCCGATGGTTAAGTTAAAATTTACTTGATGTAACACCCCGTTTTGGACATTACTACTTGAACTACTATTATATGTTGTATTTGTTTGACTATGAGACCTCGTCGGTTGACGACACTGTGGACATATGGTTCTATTATTTTTCCGGTATATATATGTGTGTGTATGATGATAGTATTATGATCGGTAGTCATGTTTAGATATGTATCATGTGTTAATTATGTCAAATAAATGGAATTTACTGAATGATGGGCACGTGGATACCGTTACAGTTATATGTTGAAATAATGAATGTTATGCCAGGTGTATGGCGAATGAATGAGTTTATTGTTGTTATGTTATGATGAAATATATGTGTGTACATATCGAGGATTTATGCACGATATTCTATATTGTATGTCGAGGACTGACTTACAGGTTGAAACGGCTAAGTGATAGCTGGATCCTACGAGGTGGGAGGGCCTCGGGGACACAGACTTCGAAAGATAAAATGGTATGCGAGTGATGCATTATTTACTTTCGTATGGTTATTATGCTGTTTATTATGATGTATGTTATGACATGGGTGGGGTAGGGTTTCAGGAAACTCAACTGCCCAGATCGGTTATACGATGATAGACCGAGTACAAGTGCAACGCTGTTGTTATGTCGGGTGGACATAGTCCCTTGTTCCATTAGGGGGGGTGGAGGCTTTACCCACCGTTTATCCCCGAAACCCAGAGTCATGGGAGGGCTGTGCTACGGCGCGCTCCCCAAGGTGTGTGATGATGACTGGTGGTTGCCTGCTGGGGAAGCTTGGTCGATGTAGTCGACACTTCCGCTTACGGGTTCTAGCTGGAACCGATCATGACTTGACATTCCAGGGTAGTCCAGCAGAGGACAGGATAGGATGTGGAAGTTAGTGATGATGTAGGTAGATAGGTGTAGCGTGAGGTAGGGGCGAAAACAAGATCTAACTGTAGGTGTGTAAAACCCTTGATTAGTATGTGTCAAAATCAGTGATGTATGAATTGTCGTAACTTGAGTTTCAGTAAGCTAATGGAATGTACCTTGCAAACTACGTTAAAACATGTGTCGGTAAAAAATAAGTTCCTTGATTACGATTGATGTATGTGAATTATTACTTTTAGTGTACTTACGTGAGGAATGTAAGCAGTAGCTACGCTTACATAACTCGCCTACATATTATGAATTACATGAAATATTGTTGGGTAATAATGTCAATTAGTGTCGCTTAATATTAATTACTGTCATTTAGTAATTAACTACAGTTAATCAATGTTAATAATGTCGATTAAATTTAACAATGATGATTAGGGTTAATAATGTTGATTAATGGTCAATTATTGTCCATTAATAATTAATTATTGTTGATTAGTAAACAAAGCTATGATTAACCTAGGTAGTGACTAATGCAATTGATTAGAATGCTTGATTAATTATTAATGAGTTTAATTAGCCAGGACTAAGGGTCGAAATGTAATTATAAGGCTAAATAAGTTGATAATAACTTGATCCCTTAAATTAATTACGTGTTAATGATGTTAATTAATTTTAACAAGACTATGCTTATCTTTAGTAATGATTGTTAATTAGCTAATTACAAACTAAGGTGTAATTAAAATGGAAACAGGTATATGAGTCAATTAAATCTTAGTGAATTTTATTTAATTAATATAATTACACATTGATAATGTTATGATTTACATTGATAGGATTATTGTTCATAATTGATAAATTGAATTAGTGAATTTATAATTAAAGAGAATTTACATATTATAAACATTAGAGACCATTAATTAAATGATTAGGTTAATAATAGTTAATCAATTGACCATTATTGTTAATTAATTGAAATATAGGGATGAGGTTTAGTTTATATATATATTACTAATTTCTTATAAGTATGTCGTAGTTGTTTATAACCAGGATGCCAATTACGAACACTGCCATATACCATTATGTAACAAGTTATAAAATGTGCTTGGATTAATTAATTAAAAGATTAATTAAATGGTTAAATATTGGAATATGAGTAAGGAAATGATTTAAGTTATTATATGAAATAAAAGGATTAAATTTAATTGAATGGGAAGTTACGGTTGAGAAGTGACCCCAACCAACCCCTTTTAAATATTAATTTAAATTATTCCAATACCTTTTAATATTAATTTAATATTTAAAAAGTCCAAGTCCAAGTTGAGGGCTCGAGGACTTACATGGTAGATGAAGGGGTTGGATGAAATTTAAGTTAGGGATAGGGGTAGTAATGAGGGGGAGAGTCGGAAAGTGAAGGGGATAAAAGGGAGAAGGGAGGAAGGAGTAGGGAGCTTTACCTTATGATCTTTTACCTTGGAAATTTTTGGGAGCAGAAATTGGAGGGCAGAATTGGGAGAGCAGAAAAGGAGAGTTCTTGTTGGAGTTTTGGAAGGGATACAGCAGCTTGGGCTTGTACTCGGTTTGGGCTCGGGGGTCCAAAGGGGTACCTTTGGAGCTGGGTGGTCGGCGAGACCTCGCCAGTTGGCAGGGTGGAAAAACTGGTTGGGCTGTTTGAGTTTCAGAACTGTGGGGAAGGCTGGGATAAAAGGGAGAAGGGAGGAAGGAGTAGGGAGCTTTACCTTATGATCTTTTACCTAGGAAATTTTTGGGACCAGAAATTGGAGGGCAGAATTGGGAGAGCAGAAAAGGAGAGTTCTTGTTGGAGTTTTGGAAGGGATACAACAGCTTGGGCTTGTACTCGGTTTGGGCTCGGGGGTCCAAAGGGGTACCTTTGGAGCTGGGTGGTCGGCGAGACCTCGCTAGTTGGCAGGGTGGCAAAACTGGTTGGGTTGGTTGAGTTTCAGAACTGTGGGGAAGGCTTTTGACTGCAAGGAAAAAGGCAAGGAGAAACGGCAAACGGGGACAGCAACAAAGGGGATCTGCAAGCTACCTACAGGTATTTTCCAGCAGGTATGTTTTATCATTCTACCTTGTCAAATTCAGTTGTAAGTTAATTAAAAATGGTTATATGCTGTAATTATAATCTGCTACCCCGCACAAACAGAATTGGTAAATTACATGCTTATATGTTTGCTGCTGAGAATGAAAACCTGTAGTTGATGTTAGAACAATAGCTAGAAAACATATATATATATATATATTGAAACTGTAAATACTGTTTTTACAGCCAATAGGAACAACAAAAATTAGCAAACATAAATTTAAAACAAAACGTAAACCGTAGAAGGCAGATTTTTTATTGAGAGTTGTAAAACAAACAAAGGACCCAAGTTGGGGTCTTACACATGGTATCAGAGCCATGGTTCCAAATCTGGAACCAGAGGGCTCATTACAGAAGCTGTAAAAGCTTGTTTAAGACCTGTATGAAACATGAAATAAAAACAGAAATTCAAAACTGTGTGAAAACAAAGAAAGCCTTAAGAAATTACTGCAAGTATAGTTATATACTGTGGCAGAAGCTTTAAACCTGCACAGCAAAAGGGAAAAGAGTTAGCAAATAACAGTAAATATCATAAAGATTTGAATACTAATACTCATATTATCTTATTGCTGCAATGTAAAATTAGTCACAGCAGATCTAATGAACAAGTAAATCAATCACAACAGATGAACATAGAAAATATGGTGCAAAACTGTGCAAAACATGCAGCAGTGCTCTCTATCCCAGAAAGGGTGAATGAATTACAATACAATCCAATGACTGAGCAATTCGAATTGACTAAGTAGGCCATTCGAATCACTGAATGGAGTAGCTTGACTCTATCTAGAAGTCCTCATCAAGCATCGGTGGTGCTCATCAATCACAACAACCAGTCATCCAGGTGTCAATCTGAGTCTAACTGAGTGTAATAAGTGTAACTGAAGTGTGTAGCACTGATTTAGGATCTGGAGGCTCAGTGGGGGCGCATGGGAGGCTAACTGAAGTCAGAACAAGTCACCTAATCAAACTGGAGGTCAAACGGAAGTGATACAGTCAGTCGGGAGTGAAACTAGCCTCAAATCAGGGAGAATCGGAGCTAACTGAATGTAACTGAAGTGGAACTGTAGTGGTAGGTGAACAAGTGCGCCCTTCTCTGGAAGTAGGTGAGAAGTGGGCGCCTTTCAGCTTAGGAGGGCTAAAACTCTGTGGTAAGTGGCTCCCGGGTGCTAGAAGAAGGTGGATAAGGTGCTGGAGGCATCAAACTGGTGACTGGGATGCATGCCTGTGCATGCAAAACCCTAGATTCTGCATATCCTGAAATAGATCATGCAGGATCCGGAAATAGATGATGTATCCCGAAATAGATGATGTGGATATCCGAACACCCCCCCTCTAGCTAGACTATGATGTGCCAATAAAAATAATGTGGGGCCCTGGTAACTAAGACCAAAGGTCACCCCAATACTATAATCCAAAAACTAATAACAGTCAATAAACCGAGGAAATGGGGAAAACCTCATGGGAAAAATACCCCCCCTCAAAATAGACTGTAGTACACCAAAAGATTTAACTGCTCCAAAATCAAGTAGATATGTCTGGAGGTATCTTACTCTTGGGAGTAAATGGATCATGCTCCAAAAACATGTGCTTGAATTCTCCATCAGTGGATGCAAGCGAATGTGGAGACTTTAAGAACTTGCTCTTCATACCGAAAAAGGTGAGAACAAATCTGAAAATATGAGGATGATCCTGGAACCTGTGATTCGAACCAAGTGAGGTAGGAATAGCTCCAATCGGATCAAATAGATCTTGAAACTTGAACTTCTTATCAATAGAAGTTAAATCAGCTCCAAAAATAGATGAATGGTTTCTTGAGATCTCCTTTGAACCAACAAGGGTGAGATCAAAACCAAAATCAGCAAAAAGTGCATGAGAATTGAACTCAAGCGAATGGTAGTGCTCTTCATCTTCATTAAAACTCTGAGAAACTGTGCAAATGATAGAACATAAGTTTATAGAAGGCATGCAATCAAGGAGGGCGAATGCTTCACCTTCAAAATCAGATTTTACCTCCAAAACTTCAAGTAGATCATTATTCTGCATGCCGGCAAACTCATGTGAAAGAGAGGATTCAAGAACCTCTTCGGAATCTAGAGTGTGAGCTGGTTTATCTTGCTCAGAATTCGAAATAGAAGACTTTGAGAGAGTGAGTTTTGAATCTACAGTTTCTTCTTCATCTTGAACAATTGTTGAGGCCAACACATGATCGGAAGCAACACATAAGGAGATCTCACTGGGCTTGTTCTCCAAAAGGATAGCATGATCCTCTTCTTCCTGCTTTCCAAATTCTCTGTCAAGTTGGAGCCATAGATCACTTGGATTTTCAGCAGTCTTACTGAGGTAGCGCATACAAGGAGACATAGCAAGACATATTGCTCCAAAAGCTCTATCACAATCATTGAGCCAATCATTCTCCTCTTCATCGGAATCAAAATCTCTTGTATTACCAATGCACATATCAAAAAGACATTGTCTCTTCAAGAATGCAATCATCTTTGGTTTCCATTCATCATAGTTGAATGGAGTAAGAATATTTTGTGAAGAAGAAGTCTCCATCTTTGCATTAGCGAATGCACATGGAGGAAGTAAGAAACCTGCAAATCACACACAAACAAACACTATGTTTTCAGCCTTGCATGCACATGAGCGAATGCACATGAGATTTTGCATGTTGCTGCTGAAATATATTGGTGAGCAAAGATTGCTCTCTCTTCATGTAGAACACCTGTAGAAAAGAAATCTTGTCCCTGTCATGGCTCTGATACCATGTAAAATTAGTCACAGCAGATCTAATGAACAAGTAAATCAATCACAACAGATGAACATAGAAAATATGGTGCAAAACTGTGCAAAACATGCAGCAGTGCTCTCTATCCCAGAAAGGGTGAATGAATTACAATACAATCCAATGACTGAGCAATTCGAATTGACTAAGTAGGCCATTCGAATCACTGAATGGAGTAGCTTGACTCTATCTAGAAGTCCTCATCAAGCATCGGTGGTGCTCATCAATCACAACAACCAGTCATCCAGGTGTCAATCTGAGTCTAACTGAGTGTAATAAGTGTAACTGAAGTGTGTAGCAGTGATTTAGGATCTGGAGGCTCAGTGGGGGCGCATGGGAGGCTAACTGAAGTCAGAACAAGTCACCTAATCAAACTGGAGGTCAAACGGAAGTGATACAGTCAGTCGGGAGTGAAACTAGCCTCAAATCAGGGAGAATCGGAGCTAACTGAATGTAACTGAAGTGGAACTGCAGTGGTAGGTGAACAAGTGCGCCCTTCTCTGGAAGTAGGTGAGAAGTGGGCGCCTTTCAGCTTAGGAGGGCTAAAACTCTGTGGTAAGTGGCTCCCGGGTGCTAGAAGAAGGTGGATAAGGTGCTGGAGGCATCAAACTGGTGACTGGGATGCATGCCTGTGCATGCAAAACCCTAGATTATGCATATCCTGAAATAGATCATGCAGGATCCGGAAATAGATGATGTATCCCGAAATAGATGATGTGGATATCCGAACATGCAATTTATAAAAATATATATATAACGAGAAAATTTTAAGCCAAAAATTTCTTTATATATGAAAAAATATATATATATATAAATAAAGGTCTACTAAGTAAATTTTTTTATTTACGATCAGAAGGAACATATAGCTATTTTTTTATTATATATATAAACATATAAAAAAAAAAGAGAAAAAATTTCCTAAATAATGTTGCATAACAAATATATATATAACATTTAAACAGAGAAAATACTTGACAGAAAAACATATATATCTATATATGAATTTTTAAAAAAAAATTGAAAACAATTTTTTTTTTTTATAAATAAAATAGAAGGATTTAATTTTTTTTATATATATTGAACAAAAAATATGGAACAAAAATAAATAAATAAATAAAAAAAACAACAAAACAAATATATATATATATATATATATATATATATATATATATATATATATATATATATATATATATATATGTAATACATAGTTCAAAGGATTATATAATAAATAAATAAATAAAATATAATAAAAATAACAAAAAAAAAAAAACACAACCTACGGGCTCGCACCGAGCCAGCCCCAGGGCGCGGCCCCAAGGCGCAGCCCACAGGGCGCGGCCCTAGGGCACAACCCAAGGGCGCAGCCCACAGGGTGCGGCCCCAGGGCGCAACCCACAGGGCGCGCGCAGCCCCAGTGCGCGCTCAGCCGCAGGGCGCAGCCACAGCCTGGGCATGCAGCTCGGCGACATGGGTGGCCTGAGCGCAGCCTGGGCGTGCAGGAGGGAAACAAATCAAACAAAAAAAAAACTTATTGATAGATAAATCAAATTTCGAGAACCGACTGTAAATCTCTCTTAACTGAGAAAAACATGGGGTCGGCCGAACAACGTGACAGTTGCGGCCATGGTAGCCCGGGTACGACCGGCCAGCAGTGGAGCTGCTGCAGCCAAGAGAGGGCCGACCTGTGAGAGGGAAAAGGCCATTGGCTGCCTGTGCATGAGAACGAGAGAGATCCCACCAGCCCGAGCGCGAGAGAGAAAAGCCACCTCTGCGCAGGGAGAGAGACACGACCTGCGGGAGGGATATCCCAGCGGATCTGTGCAACAGAAGAGGAGCTAGACGCCCTCTGCAAGCCTTGGGTTTTTTTTATTTCCATAAACTGATATTATGCAAAGGGTTTTGATATACCTTAATCGGCCGGTGGCGTTTACAGAACTTCGGTCATGATGGAGTGGCAGGGCTCCTCCATTGCTGAGAAGAGCTCGCTCTAGGCTCATGGATTCCATAGCTCCTTCCGAGCACCCTTGCAGAGTCGAGCTCGCCAAAACCCATAGGGGAAATGAGGCCGAGCGGGAAGGTTATGCCCTTTTGAGGGTTGAGCGAATATTTTCTTAATGGTTTTAATTGCATACCGGACGCGTGGCCACATGCAACCCCGCGTGGATGGAGTCCTAGGGTTAGGGTTATAGTTTTGATAAATTATTGTAAGCCATTTTAAGTTAATTAAAATTTCGTTACATTATTAGTTACGGTCGAAGACAATAATATATAAGGATTTTTTTTATATATTTTTTCTTTTATATATTTTGATATATATAAATAAATGTTTATTCAATTACATATATATATACATATGGAATTATTAAATTCATATATATATAATTTATTATGTTCAATAATTTAAAATATATAAAAAAAAACTTGTTTAAACACAAGGAACCTTAGAAAGTATACAGTATTAAATTATATATATAAATTATTATATACTTATAAGTTGTTATTATTTGATTAAAGTTAATTAGAAGTGATCTTATAATTAAGTATAATTAAGACAACTTAGTTGACAAGATTATAATAAGATGAGTAATTATGTGGGGTATAAATTGTTAATATTAATTAAGACAACTTAAGCAATAACTGAGTTTTATGATTAAATAAGCAATTAATTTAGGAAAATTATGGTTTAAAATTAATTATTATATTAAATTAATATGTCTATATGTGATAAATAAAAGTTGAAAATTTATTCATAGTATGTGTAAAATTATAAAGAAAAAAAAAATTATATATATATGTATAAATAATATATATATATAGTTAAATTTTTTTTTTTACTCAGCTATGTAACTCATTTAAATTTTCGTGAAGTTTAAATGGTAAGCATTTTATTTATGATGTTAAGTGTTATAATGATAAATGATAATTAATCATTAGGAAATTGTTTTATTTTATTTATGATTGACATAATAATTAATGTAATAATTATTTTACATTGTTTTATGTAATCTAATTATTAAAATTGTTAAGTAGATAAATTAGTTAATTTAGATGATAGGTTGATTAATATGCATGACCATTGGATAACATTAATGGTAAGTTAAAATTTATATCATTTGGCTTATTTTTTTTCTCTTGAAAATGCTCCTTGCCGAAACTTCGACGTATAGTCGAAGGGGCAAGACGGACATAGAAATTCGAAAACGAGACACCATAGAAACCAGCATGGTGAGCTGATCGCCAGGACACCGATTACACTCCATGACAAAATGTTTGATAAACACGACGCTAGACTTAAAACTTAGGTTATGTTATTATTAAATTATTAATTATTAATGAAAACGAGGCAATAAACATTAATTGAATGTCTGGAAGAGTTGACTGCGATGTAAGGAGGATTGTGTGGAATCCAATACCTAAACCTACGTGGAACTACTGCAGTATATCTAGTACCGGGTGGCCTCAAGATGGCCTGATCGAAACGTCCTGAACTATAGCTCTTAGAGTAAGGCGCTCGTAAATTAGTCATGATGCACTTTTGAATTAACTATTGAATTTAATGGTAAATGATTCATGATGTCATCGTATGCTAATTATCCTATTATTCCATGTTAGAGGGTTAAACATGGTAAGAATGCGAGCAGGTCGGGGGCAAGGTCCGACGACGGCATTACCTGAGTTGAATGTGCCAGCACCATCGCCAGAGACCGTCCTTATACTGCGCTCGTTGGAAGCTATAAATGAAACACTCAGGGGACTAGCACAGAGAGGAAGTGCTACCTCGGAGGTAGAGGTGGATGCCCCTCCACTAAGGGAGGAAGTTCCTGTGGTAGAAGCGAATACGGTACCAAGAACTCTGCATCAGGATATCAAAAGGGAGCTTCAGAAGATAAGGCTTCCAGAATTTTTTGGGGGGTCAATTTGGGATACGAGCAGAGTCGTGGTTGGAAGAGATGACTAGGTGCTTGACCTTGCAGGAGTACACCTCCATGTCCAAGTCCAAACTAGCCATATTTCAACTAAAGGGGGCCGCTTTGAACTGGTGGGGAAACCAAGAAAGGCAGCTACACCTTACACCAGACACAGTTCCATGGGAACTGTTTGTTGAAAAGTTCAAAGGGAAGTATCTACCCGCATCCTACCAAGAAGAACAGGCAGGGGCTCTTCATGCCTTGGTACAAAGGCATCTATCAGTGGAGGAGTATGAAGAGAGGTTCATGGAGTTAGTGAAGTATGTCCCTTACTTGGACAATGGCGAACGCCAGGTTGAGCGCTTCGTGTATGGGCTCAATGCCAAGATCAGGGCTCAGGTACGGATGTGGAAACCAACTTCGGTCGCCGAAGCAGTAGATTGTGCCCGTTACACTGAGGAGATGTTGGGTGCAAAGCCCATCAGGCCCTTCAACTCTCAGCAGTCAGGGTTTGTGGGGAAGGCCCCTCGAAGCTACCCTCGGGGAGGATATGCGAGGCCACCTCCCTACGAGAACAGGAGCACACCAACAGTCGCAGCGGTAGACAGATCAGTGGCAACTAGGGCGGTGCCCCAGTCAGCCACAGGGACTCACTAGGGTGCGAGGAATTTCAGAGGAACAACCGATAGAGGAAGGGGTCCTAGGGGGAGGAACCCCTCTCAGAGGTCTGAGCAGGTTATCTCGCCCGCTCCATTACAGGTTGCTTATTGGGGATGTGGAGGTCCACATTACCAGCGTGACTGTCCCGAATTACGATCCGGTACAGTGCAGCGAGAAGGAAAAGCTCCAATGGGGAGTGGGGGTAGTAGGCATCAGATCTCGGCTGCAGTAAACAACCATCAAGCAGAGCACCAATCCACTGTGGTCGAATCATCAGGTATGGTCAATAATGTCAAGCTTAGAATATTGTTTGATCCTGGTGCTACTGATAGTTTCATTTCTCCATATGCATTAGACAAATGTGGGTTGGCAGCCTACGAGCATGATGATTTTAGCTTAGTCGAAATGGCTTCAGGGGTAAAGCAAGCAGTAGGACCTAGTGTCGATAAGTGTGTAGTGGATCTCGGGGTGTGTGTTACACAAGTCAAAGTGTACGTCACCACCCTCGGAACTTATGATCTCATCATAGGTATGAATTGGCTTAAGGAACATCGAGCTTTCTTGGACTGTTATGGGAAGAAAGTTCTTTGCATTAATGACAACGGAGAGGCCATCAAGATCCAGGGTATCAAACGGAAGGTGTCCCTATGTTTCATATCAATGATGAACGTAAAGCGATGTATGTGACAAGGATGCCAGTTGTACATTGTTGAAGCGGTAAACAGTGAGAAGGGACCCTCCTTTCATGACTATCCAGTGTTAGCTGAGTTCAGTGATGTATTCCCAAAGGAATTACCTGGGTTACCTCCTAAGAGGGAACTTGAACTTACCATTGAGGTAAAACCCGGTTCAGAGCCAACATCGAAGACACCTTACAGGATGACGGCCCCAGAACTTTGTGAGTTGCAAATGCAGTTGAAGGAATTGTTAGATCTAGGGTTCATCAGACCAAGTATTTCACCGTGGGGTGCGCCAGTAATATTTGTGAAGAAGAAGGATGGTTCCTTGCATCTTTGCATAGATTACCGAGATTTGAATAGAGACACCGTGAAGAATAGGTACCCGATACCTCGAATTGATGACCTCTTTGATCAAATGAAGGGGGCGACAGTCTTCTCAAAGATCGACTTACGATCAGGTTACCACCAGCTACGGATTAAGGAAGGTGATATACCTAAGACTACTTTTCGAACAAGGTTTGGGCACTATGAGTTTGTGGTGGTACCCTTCGGTTTGACCAATGCCCCAACCATATTCACGAGTCTCATGAATAGTGTGTTTCGAAAATACTTAGACCAGTTTGTGCAAGTCTTCTTGGACGACATCCTTATTTACTCCAAGAATGAACAGGAGCACGAGGAACACTTGCGAATAGTGTTGTCATGCTTAAGGGAGCATCAGTTGTATGGTAAGTTGTCCAAATGTTCGTTCTATCAGAAGGAGATCCATTACCTAGGGCATATAATTTCCGGTGAGGGAATTTCTGTGGACCCTAAGAAGGTGAAGGCCATAATGGATTGGCCCGTGCCCAAGAATGCGCATGAAGTAAGGAGCTTCATGGGGTTAGCCGGGTATTATAGAAGGTTTGTTGAGGGCTTCTAAAAAATCGCAAAGCCCATAACTACCCTACAACGTAAGGGCACTAGGTACGAAAGGACAGATGAGTGTGATGCCGCATTCGTCGAGCTGAAAAGACTATTGACGAGTGCACCAATTCTATGGGTTCCAGATATGGAGAAGGAATTCACAGTTTGCACCGATGCTTCAAGACAAGGTTTGGGTGCAGTGTTGATGCAAGAAGGTGGGGTAATAGCTTATGTGTCGAGAAAGCTAAAAACAAATGAAGAGAATTACCCTACTCATGACCTAGAGTTAGCTGCAGTGATGTTAGATTTGAAGCTTTGGAGACATTACCTTGTTGGACGAAGCTTTGAACTCAAGTCTGATCACCAAAGCTTAAGGTATATCTTCACTCAGAGAGACCTAAGTGCTAGGTAAAGGCGATGGAGTGAATTCATGAGCGAGTATGATTTTGGGATTTCCTACATCAAGGGGAAGGAGAATGTGGTAGCGGATGCCTTAAGCAGAAAACCAAGACTTTTCTCTCTTATACCTTTGAAGGTGGATTTGAGGGAAAGAATTTTAGGGCAGCTACTCAGGGATAGTTGGTACCTAAAGGTCACAGCGGCACTCCAGAATGGGAAACCGGTGGGACCAAAGTTTGAAGGCTATGAGCTGGAAGCCGATGGTTTGTTACGGTATCAAGGGAGGATGTATATTCCCGAGGAGGGAGATATTAGGGAGACTATCCTTAAGGAGGCCCACAGAGCAGTGTATTGTGCACACCTAGGTGTAAAGAAGATGTATGCAGACATGAAGCAACTCTTCTTTTGGGCAGAGATGAAAAGCGACGTGGTCAAATTCGTCGCTAGGTGCCTTGAGTGTCAGCAGGTAAAATCTGATCATCACCACCCGGCAGGTCTGTTGCAGCCACATGACATTCCTATGTCGAAGTGGGAGGTTATCTCCATGGACTTCGTGGTGGGATTGCCTCTTACCTCTCATAGGCATGATGCCATTATGGTCATTGTTGACAAACTGACCAAAACTGCTCACTTCATTCCAGTTAAGGAGACCTATGATGTCACGGATGTGACACGTGTATTCATAAATGAAGTTGTTCGTCTCCATGGGTTTCCCAAGAAGATTATATCGGATAGAGATTCCCGGTTTACATCTAGGTTTTGGACGAGTTTGCAGTCAGCGTTGGGTACTCAGTTGAACCTAAGCACTGCTTACCATCCAGAGACAGATGGGCAAACAGAAAGAGTGAATCAGGTGATGGAGGACATGCTTAGAATGTATGTCATGGATCAACAAACTCAATGGGAAAAGCACTTACCTTTGGTAGAGTTTGCTTACAACAACAGTTATCATAGCTTAATTGGGATGCCTCCATATGAAGCTTTATATGGAAGGCCATGCAGGACACCATTGAGTTGGGAAAGGTTAGAGGATCGAGTAATTATAGGACCTGAGTTGATTCAGGAGATGGAAGAACAGGTTGTTCAGATTAGGCAGCGGTTAAAGGAAGCACAGGATAGACAGAAGAGTTATGCCGATGCGCATAGGGTTGACCGAAGCTATAAGGTTGGTGATGCAGTGTTCGTCCGCATCAGGCCTAGCAAAAGTACCATCAGGTTTGGGAAAGGGACAAAGTTGTCACCACGATTTATAGGACCCTTTGAAATTTTAGAAAAGGTTGGACCCGTCGCGTATCGTCTTGCGCTGCCACCCCATTTGCACAAAAATCATAATGTTTTTCATGTATCTATTTTACGACATTATGTAGCTGATGAGTCACATAAAATAAATTGGAAGGAACTGCAGGTTTCGAACGAGGGAACCATCAGGGTCGAACCATTATTTATATTGGATCGCAGGGCTAAACAGTTGAGGCACCGTTTGGTGGACCAAGCTAAGGTCCAGTGGGACCGATATAGCCCGGGGTCTGCTACCTGGGAGGACGCAGAGACTATGCGTCGTGATTATCCCACATTATTTTGATCATAACTTCGGGACGAAGTTTCCTGAAGGGTGGGTGTATGTAACACCCCGTTTTGGACATTACTACCTGAACTACTATTATATGTTGTATTTGTTTGACTATGAGACCTCGTCGGTTGACGACACTGTGGACATATGGTTCTATTATTTTTCCGGTATATATATGTGTGTGTATGATGATAGTATTATGATCGGTAGTCATGTTTAGATATGTATCATGTGTTAATTATGTCAAATATATGGAATTTACTGAATGATGGGTACGTGGATACCGTTACAGTTATATGTTGAAATAATGAATGTTATGCTAGGTGCATGGCGAATCAATGAGTTTATTGTTGTTATGTTATGATGAAATATATGTGTGTACATATCGAGGATTTATGCACAATATTCTATATTGTATGTCGAGGACTGACTTACAGGTTGAAACGGCTAAGTGATAGCTGGATCCTACGAGGTGGGAGGGCCTCAGGGACACAGACTTCGAAAGATAAAATGGTATGCGAGTGATGCATTATTTACTTTCGTATGGTTATTATGCTGTTTATTATGATGTATGTTATGACATGGGTGGGGTAGGGTTTTAGGAAACTCAACCGCCCAGATTGGTTATACGATGACAGACTGAGTACAAGTGCAACGCTGTTGTTATGTCGGGTGGACATAGTCCCTTGTTCCATTAGGGGGGGGTGGAGGCTTTACCCACCGTTTATCCCCGAAACCCAGAGTCATGGGAGGGCTGTGCTACGACGCGCTCCCCAAGGTGTGTGATGATGACTGGTGGTTGCCTGCTGGGGAAGCTTGGTCGATGTAGTCGACACTTCCGCTTACGGGTTCTAGCTGGAACCGATCATGACTTGACATTCCAGGGTAGTCCAGCAGAGGACAGGATAGGATGTGGAAGTTAGTGATGATGTAGGTAGATAGGTGTAGCGTGAGGTAGGGGTGAAAACAAGATCTAACTGTAGGTGTGTAAAACCCTTGATTAGTATGTGTCAAAATCAGTGATGTATGAATTGTCGTAACTTGAGTTTCAGTAAGCTAATGGAATGTACCTTGCAAACTACGTTAAAACATGTGTCGGTAAAAAATAAGTTCCTTGATTACGATTGATGTATGTGAATTATTACTTTTAGTGTACTTACGTGAGGAATGTAAGCAGTAGCTACGCTTACATAACTCGCCTACATATTATGAATTACATGAAATATTGTTGGGTAATAATGTCAATTAGTGTCACTTAATATTAATTACTGTCGTTTAGTAATTAACTACGGTTAATCAATGTTAATAATGTCGATTAAAGTTAACAATGATGATTAGGGTTAATAATGTTGATTAATGGTCAATTATTGTCCATTAATAATTAATTATTGTTGATTAGTAAACAAAGCTATGATTAACCTAGGTAGTGACTAATGCAATTGATTAGAATGCTTGATTAATTAGCCAGGACTAAGGGTCGAAATGTAATTATAAGGCTAAATAAGTTGATAATAACTTGATCCCTTAAATTAATTACGTGTTAATGATGTTAATTAATTTTAACAAGACTATGCTTATCTTTAGTAATGATTGTTAATTAGCTAATTACAAACTAAGGTGTAATTAAAATGGAAACAGGTATATGAGTCGATTAAATCTTAGTGAATTTTATTTAATTAATATAATTACACATTGATAATGTTATGATTTACATTGATAGGATTATTGTTCATAATTGATAAATTGAATTAGTGAATTTATAATTAAAGAGAATTTACATATTATAAACATTAGAGACCATTGATTAAATGATTAGGTTAATAATAGTTAATCAATTGACCATTATTGTTAATTAATTGAAATATAGGGATGAGGTTTAGTTTATATATATATTACTAATTTCTTATAAGTATGTTGTAGTTGTTTATAACCAGGATGTCAATTACGAACACTGCCATATACCATTATGTAACAAGTTATAAAATGTGCTTGGATTAATTAATTAAAAGATTAATTAAATGGTTAAATATTGGAGTATGAGTAAGGAAATGATTTAAGTTATTATATGAAATAAAAGGATTAAATTTAATTGAATGGGAAGTTACGGTTGAGAAGTGACCCCAACCAACCCCTTTTAAATATTAATTTAAATTATTCCAATACCTTTTAATATTAATTTAATATTTAAAAAGTCCAAGTCCAAGTTGAGGGCTCGAGGACTTACATGGTAGATGAAGGGGTTGGATGAAATTTAAGTTAGGGATAGGGGTAGTAATGAGGGGGAGAGTCGGCAAGTGAAGGGGATAAAAGGGAGAAGGGAGGAAGGAGTAGGGATCTTTACCTTATGATCTTTTACCTTGGAAATTTTTGGGAGCAGAAATTGGAGGGCAGAATTGGGAGAGCAGAAAAGGAGAGTTCTTGTTGGAGTTTTGGAAGGGATACAACAGCTTGGGCTTGTACTCGGTTTGGGCTCGAGGGTCCAAAGGGGTACCTTTGGAGCTGGGTGGTCGGCGAGACCTCGCCAGTTGGCAGGGTGGCAAAACTGGTTGGGGTGGTTGAGTTTCAGAACTGTGGGGAAGGCTTTTGACTACAGGGAAAAAGGTAAGGAGAAACGGAAAACGGGGACAGCAACAAAGGGGATCTGCAAGCTACCTACAGGTATTTTCCAGCAGGTAAATTTATCATTTCTACTCTATCAATTATTATTTACGGTTATACGTTATATGTTATTTCACCTGCACATGAGAAGTAAATGTTAGAAGTTAAATGTAAACTCGATATAATTTACATGCATAGAAATAGACATAAGTTAGAAAATTCAAAATAGAAATTTTGAACAGAATTGAAATATCTGTCTGTATATTAAAGTTAAAGGAGACCCAAGTTGGGGGTCTCACACTTGAAGAATCCACATAAGTATTAGAATGCTTACCCAAGGGAAGTTGTATATTGAGCTTGGGATAAATCATTGGTGTTAGATGAAGCTAGTGTTTAAATCTAATGGCAAGTATGGGGTGTGTTTGCCCCAATATTGCACTCTTTTGTAAAGGAAAAACTTAGTAGGAATAAAGAGTGCAAGGGAGCTTAGGAAATGGCACAAAGGGCTAGAGGCCATTATGGTTAGTAGGATGAAAGTATAATGTATAACTAACCGTTATAAAGCATAATATCACAAGTAGTGTGAGGGTAAATTATTATTATTATTATTATTTTGGGCATTAACGAATAGTTACAACATAATAAGTTGAAGCAATTTAATAACATATATTGATATATGAGAGACAAGAGTTGTAACGAAGGTAGAAAATGCAACTATTGCCACATCAATGGATAAGCTTATGTAAGGAAAGTACACAAAATGGTGGAGGCAAGGAGTTGGTAAAATACGAGTGATTCGTCCCAGGAAAGTTTTAGTTCTAACCTACCAAAATAACATTAAACACCTGACCGACCCAAGAGCGTGCGCCACCATGACCAATCTAAGAATTGAACCTGCGTCGTGAATAAGTGCAAGTCATTAGGGTCCAAAGGTCTGGTAATAAGGGCATGTGTGTTCCTTTGTTTGTTACCATCTGCTTTCCACCTGCAATACATGAACTAGCCATCTACATTTTTATTCGGCTCCTCCAAAGCCTTCTTTAGCACCTTCAACATTTTTTTAAATAAAAAGCACAATGTCTCTAGAATTCCCCGTCTATTTATCAAACCCTAGGGGCCCTTGATCAACTTCACCGTGTTTCATAAAAAAAGTGAGCAATTTTCCAGCCTGAATATCGGGCGAGATGTTCCTGGCATAGATTTTATGCCCCGTAGTCTCAATGGGCGAATGAGCCAACACCGGGCTAGCGGATGCCATCTGGAAAGTGGTCATCCTATTGCCAATTTTCTTGCTCGGCTCCTTCAAGTCTTTCTGCACGCTTCCCATTTGCTTGAAGGTCGCAAAGTCGTAACCCTTGGATTTTTCGGTTCCCTTGTCCATGATCACTGTGCATTCTTCCAACTCACCGTATTGAGAGAAAGCATATTCCAAAGCCTCCAACGTAGTGTCCTAGCCGAGGGCATGGTCAAATTTTTTTTTGTGCACAGGATCCTTGTGGGTGAGTTTTTGAACTCTTTCTAGAAGTTGTAGATCTTTCTTAGAGGATGGCACCTAACCCCAATTGGAATAAACAACCGATTTAAATAACATTTAGATTAACGAACTTTATTTATTTTCCCTCTCAATTTCTTTTTTTAATTTACCTATTTTCCCATTTATTCTCTTTTTCCTATTTTTCCCTCTTTTTATTTATTTTCCCTCTTGTTTATTCTCTCTCTTTTTAATTTATTAATATTAATACATTACCTATCACAATTATATTATATTAATATTACATAATGATTACATAGTATATTAATATATTAATATATTAACTATATAATATATTATTGTGTAAATCGAGACCACACCAAGCACATCATGTGTCCTTTAAGACATACCCAGTTGGAGCCTCTCTTTTTAAAACCCCAATCCCATATTCCCCTACTAACCCCGAGTGCATTCCCGTACTAAATAATAAAAATAATTCCACAAAAGGGAAGTTGCTTCTTTTAGGTTTAATCCCATCATGGGATACAACATTTGGGCTATTTTGCTTTCTCCATAATATTCAATTTCATTGACAAATAATACAAAACCTAACCAAATATAATATAGACCCTCAAAGGATGGCAAAAATTATTCAAATTATCATCCATATAACTATATATTATATTTACTAGTAAAGCTATTAAATATAGACATTTATTTGATACTTTTTAATGTACAATTGACCCCCAAAAAATTCCATTGTTGTAGAGATAAGTGAACGCTCTTATTGTAATGTTGAACACTAGCATAGGGGTGGAAGGAGCGGGAGGGGTCCTCTTGGACCCTGATGTGAAAATATTGAAATCCTACGCTTAAGGATTAGGAAGGAAATCAAATAACCAAGCAAAATGGATGGCCCTTCTGAAAGGAATTGAGGTCGCAATCAACACCAACCTTAACGACTTCTTAGTCCTTGGAGACTCCAGAATAGTGATTCAAAAAATGAGGAAACCTTTTAAAGATGACCCTTCAAGTTGTACTAGAATTAAAAAACGCATTGCAAACCTCCTGCATTGCAAGAAGGTCGACTTCATGCATATAAGAAGGGAAAACAATGAGAATGTCGACATAATGGCAAACTTCGGAGCTCATCTTGGTCAAGGAATGATAGTTTTGGATAACTGTCCTCTAGCACGATGTTGGTTCCCATGAACCTCTCCTACATCATAAATGTTTGTGGAAGCTTCAAGGCTTCATACATGATAAATGGGGATAGGGGGAGGCGGAGTCCGACACAACAAAATTTGAACACAAAATCCGACGAGAAAATTCGACGAATTCCGAAGAAATTGACCGTGTCGTCGGATTTCACCTTTAAAATTACGAATTTTGATGAATTTTTTTTTAATTGATACCTGACATTGTCGAATATCCAACGCCAGTCGGTTCTCTGACGATGGTCGTCGAAGAACCAACGACCGTCGTCGGATATGCGACGTATAAATTATAATGGTAAATATGATATAATATCGTCGAAGATCCGATGAAGTTTAAATTTTAGAAACTATAAATTATGGAAACATTTTGACATGTTGGCTATACACGTGACGGTTTGCAGAAATTATATTCTTCGCATAGACTGTTTTTCGTGAAAGAATACACAATTATTTCAATTGTTTCTGTGATTAAAAATAGTGAAGTGTGGAGCTTGATTTTTTAAGATCGATAATCTTCATTCAAGCTCTTTATGAGAAAATGCCAAATAGCAATATTCCTGATCCATGCGAACAAAATCGACAATTGCTTGCTAAATTATGGGATGGACTGAAAAGAAAGGGTGATGGGAAATTTTATTTTCCATGTAGTCAATGCGGGGGCTTTAAAAGGAGAAGAATAAAGATCACAATAGCCATCAAACATTGTAGGGAACATCAGCACGCTAAGGGGGGACATGAATATCGTCCATTTGTAAGTTTTGCATTATATATGTCTTTATATTGATTGTTTTTGTAAAGGTATGTATTATTTTAATATTTCTTATATTAACTAATATCTACTGATGGTTTCATGTAATTATAAAGGAAAGACTTCCTACGGCATATCCCCCGGAGGGCGTGCTTTCAGAACAAGTACCGAAGGAACATGGAGCTATGAATAATGGACAACAAGGTAATGATCATATTGAAGAAGATGATCATATTGATAACATAGTTGAAGATGATGGTACAAATACATTGATCCATGTTACATTTAATGTTAGAATGGATGATGCTGATCATCATCATGAAAATGATGACTTTGATGATGTTCACGATTTATCTCTTCTTGAGAAGGAATACGAACCCCTTTATGAGGGCTCCAACACAAATATTCTCTCTGCTATATTGTTGAAAATGAACTTGAAGGTTATGAACGGTCTTTCAAATACATCAATCACACGAATGTTAAGGTATGTAATATATTCCATCACATATATATGATCACGCTAAAGGTTATCACTGTTCGCCTAATAATTTTATTGTTAATTCATAAATAAAATTAATACGGATGAAATGTGTTTCATTAATATTATTTATATATTATATCAACTAGTTTTTTTTTTTATTTGTCGTAGCTTGATAGCTGGATTTTTGTTATCACCGTCAAATATTTTATCTCGCACATATCGAGGTTTATCTGCCATCATGAAAGAAATTGGAATGCAGTATGAACCAATTGATGCATGCCCCGATGACCATGTTATATATTATAATCAACATGAATTTGAAACAAAATGTTCGGAATGTCATATCAGTAGATACCGAACAGATCAAGTAACATAAAAGGTGCCTTGTAAGGTTCTTCGCTATATTCCCATTATTCCATGTTTGCAACGACTGTTCAGGTGCAAAAACATAGCGCAATTTATGGATTACCATGCACGAAACAGAAGTCAAGATGACATTATTCGAATGCCTACAGATGGGTTTGCATTTAGAGATATGGAGGAAAAATGGCCTCACTTTAAAGAAGAACCTCGTAATCTTAGGATTTCTTTGGCAGCAGATGGTGTCAATCCATTTGCAGAGATGAGATCCATTTAATCGGTGTGGCCTATTTTTGTTATCAACAATAACATTCCTCCATGGTTGTCAATAAAGAGGGAGCACATAATGTTGGCAATGATTATTCTAGGTATGTGTCTACAACTTTTTTTTTAATGTAGTGGCATCTCATTTGTCATATTTTGTTGCATAATGTCATATACATATTTTTTATTTTTCTCTTGTGTATGGTTTATATATCTAAATGGTTGTTATAATTATATATTTTATATGTTCAAATCAATCAGGTAAGTACCAAGTTAAAGATATGAATGTATATATTGAACCTCTTATTGACGAGCTACTAAAGTTGTGGAATGGCATCACTATGTATGATGTATCTAGACCAATATGACAAAGGCAATTTCAATTCCATGCAATGCTTGTCTAGACAATACATGATGCCCCAGGGTTAACCCATTTTTGCGGTTTGTAATTACAAGTTCCACTTTAATTGCATTTATTTTTATGAACTAGTTAATATATTATGCATGCATGTTTTTTTAAATAATCCATTCATTTTATATATAATTATAATTGACATAGTTAATCCATCTCTTTATGTAGGTCTTCAGACAAAGGGAAAATTTGCATGTTCAGTTTGTGGTCCTAAGATCAAATCTCGTCGTTCAAAAAGTTTAGGAAAGGAGGTGTTTGATGAGTATAGGCACTTCCTCTCTAATAATCATATGTATAGAACTACCAGAAAACATTTGTTCTGCATTAAAACCGCAGAGAATGACACCTCACCTATGGATGTTGCAATATAATAGAAATCGTCAAGGTACGTACATATCAAATTGTCTATCTATCATCGTATATGAAATGTTATGATTTTTATTTATTGTGTGTTGTTTACTGTAATTGACATCGATTTCTGTAATTTCTTTATAAACTATGATTCAAGATGGCCGTCGTGATCATGAAGGCATTAATGGGCTTGCACGATGAATGAAAAGTTATCCTAAACAATTCAGTAGGTTGCCCTACTATGAGCACCTACAAATTGCTCATCTGCTTGATACAATGCACATCAGAAAGAATGTGACTGAAACATTATGGCAAATATTGGATGGAAGGAGTAAGAAAGAAAAAATTGTCAAAATTTGCAATGACATTCAAGAATCCAACCATACAATGAATTGTGTCATTCAATTTCATAGCAACGGAGACCAAATTAATATAAAATCACTTCCATGGATGTTAACGGAGCAACAAAGTAATGTTGTAAAAGAAGTCATGCGAAAAATTTAATTTCCTACTGGATTTTGTTTGAACATGAAGAATATCATAACAGAGAAAAGTGATTTTGCGGGGGTGAAAACGCATGATTGGCATATCTTCATGAAGGTAATTATTATGGTATGCATATAATTGCCATATTTTTTGTATTCTAGTGCATATTGTTGGTATTTTTTTGTCTACTTTTTGTAAAAAAAATGAAACGATTTGTATATTGTTATAGTATGTTCTACCTCTCTCTCTCTCCCGGACAACTTCGACAATAATGTCAAACAAATTATATATAATCTTGGGAAATACATGAGGTAAGTAGTGATTTTTTGCATGCACTTAGTGTTTCTTTAATTCATTGTAGAACTTATATTTGATTTTTGTGCACTAATTGTTATGTAATATAATGTTTTTTTTTGTTAAATCTCATGAGTGGTTTGCATCACTTGTAGATGGTTGTCATATAAAGAAATCCATAAAGAAGATATAAAGTATTGGAGGAGAGAAATTCCTCGTCTCATGTGTGAAACGCAGAAGCATCTACCTTCGACATTTTTCAATGCACAAGAACACTAACTCATACACTAAGTTGAGGAGATTGAATTGTGTGGACCTGTACACTCAAGGTCCATGTGGATGGTTGAGAGGCACTTGAAATTTTTGAAGGGTTTGGTTAGACAACGAGCATGTCCCGAGGGTTCTATGGTGGAGGGATACATGGTATACCAAAACATGATGTCTATAAGTGAATATCTTCCTAAATTAGCGTCAAAGCTCAATTTAGGTCACATTTATGATCCAGACTCCAGTAACCATTTCGAAGCGGAGTACCTAAAAGGGAAAGGTAGATCGAGGAAGGTGAAAGGTAATTATTAGCTAGTGGAGATTAATTAATATAATACATTTGACTGTTGATTTTTATGTATATATCATGCTTATTCTATTTTTAATATCCAATATGCATCAATTAAAAGTGTATACTGTGTTAAGTGAATATACATTTGTATTGAATTTTAATTTTATTTTCATCAAGTAGTTGGTCGAGAGTGGGATGCACTTCATTTATGCATCGCAAACAATCTTGACTGGATGAAGGTATGGATTGAACGATGTGAACAATCTGGTCATGGAATATCATGGGAAGGTGTGGCTCCATTAGTTAAAGCAGCTCATCACAATGAAGATACCAATCTTACACAAAGGGAAATCGATTTAGCATATGGTTTAAAAGATAAGCAGGAAAGCATATTAATAAGCCATACTATTTATTTATTTTGCAAATATATTGATGTACATGTTGATTTTTTTCCCTGCAGGGCATAAACATGCACTTAATCATCAATTGATCATGATGTAATCTTTACGTGTAGGTAAAACACCATAAGGCTATGTGGTGCAATGGTTGTAAATTTCGCATCAAAAAGTTGGATGAAACGAAGAAAACATCAAATTGTGGGATATTTGCAGTCTTTGAGGTGACCAATGTTTCCTCTAGAAGTGACAGACATCGAGAACTCTCAAAAATCAATACTATGGATATTTGGAAGATATTGTTTAGTGTGACTTTAACTCCTTCAAAGTAGTTATGTTCGTTGTCAAATGGTACAAGTTACGATTGAATCAACGTGATCCCAATAACACTATTATTGAACATGATAATGGATTTACCATGGTTAATACAAGGTTGTTTGAGCCAGGAACAAAGCCTTATTTTCTTCCAAGCCAATGTGAAAAAAGTATTTTACTCTGAGGTTCCAGGTAGAGGGGGTTGGTCATTTGTTGTGAGACACGATCCAAGGGGAAGGCTGGTAAAGTATAACGTAGAGGAAGGTAATGAATAGGGTCTCAAATAAGAAGACGATGTTGAAGATGATCAACATGAGTTAGATGATCATGTTCCAGAAGAAGATGTCGAAGAATTAGTTGAATCAGATGATGTAGCAGACAATGTCCATGAAGATGATATCGATGATGACATGCTGATCGTAACTAACATCGATGATGATGATGATATGGCCAATCCTTACAATGTTGAATCCGATATGATGATACAAATGATGACTTGGATGAAGAAGAAGATGAAATCCATTGAAGTGTATGAGGTATGCCTTAATATATCTACTATATATATTTTGATTTAATATTGCGATAGAATTATTGAATTTTATTGATACGTATAAATTAACTATTTCTTAGTGTTTTTTCCATTTTCCTATATGTTGGCATATGCTATAATTAGAGACATTGCTTCTTAAGTATGACAAAAAACACAATAAATTATTTGTTTGTACATAGATTTTGTTGGGTTATGGGGGATTGAGAGTGGCGTGAGGGGGGGGGGGGCTCATATGAGCTTCCACCTTCACGTGGTTGGCCCTGTTTAGTAGAGAATATTAAATTATTCTCGAAACAAAGAGAAGCTCAGTAAGGCAATGCACAATTATCATGCTAACCCAAATGGCGTGCTTGATCATGTACTGCACGGGGCCAACATTGAATTTTTTTAAATTTGTGCTTGCTTGGACTGAAATTTGGCATGGTTAAACTAGACGCATGCATTGACGGCGTGGGAGGGATTCCAGACTCAAACATGACTGACACTAACAATTCGACAATAAAAAACCATACCTATAGATTAATTAATGTGCTACACGGGGCCAACCTTCAAATTTTTTAAATTTGTGCTTGCTTGGACTGAAATTTGGCATGGTTAGACTAGACGCATGCATTGACGATGTGGGAGGGTTTCCAGACTCAAACATGTATGACACTAACAATTCGACAATAAAAACCATACCTATTGTTACACCAAAATGTCATCACCCTTGTGCAAGTGTTGCAAGTGTCGTCGTCATCATGACCATTGTATAAACTCTTTTCTCTGACCCTTAAACTCATATTGGGCTAAAACACATTCAACTGTGGGCTATCCCTACCCTATTGCCCTTCTGTGAGTAGGCTGGCGCACTTCTCCTTCAGATAGGGTGAGTCAGTGCAATTCCTGGTCAACTAAGGTGAGCTGCTATTGCACTTTGTCCTCCTACAGGGTGCGCCTGACCCTCTCTGGTGCTCCGTGTCCTCTACAAGGGTGCGCCAAGGTTGGTTAAAGGTTATTTTGGGGAGTCTCAAGACGTTTCTAGAGGTTTTTTGAGGTGGAGACCTATCCCTAGAATTTAGGTGAGGTGGCATTTCGGTTCCTCACCTAATGGGAGGATCCCTTAACCATCTCCCCCTAATCCTCAACCTACCCTATCTCTTTAGCCCTATATAAACACCCGTTCTCTCCATGGGAAGGGGGGAAGGTCTATAGTATCCTTACGCTGGTAGAATCCATATTGGTGATCCCTAATCATCTTGGTAAGCTTGTACCATCTTGGAGGTTTGGCTTGGACATGTTGGATGGAGGATGCGACGTTAAGGCTTTGGTTATATCTTTCTCCTTTCTATGTAACTCCTTCATTTATAGTTAATATAATCTCTTTCCATAAATGTTGTCTCATTGATGATGTTTAGAGTTTTCTTCCTTAACTGTTAACTTAGATCAATCATATGAAATGTATGCTTTCACTGCTTGTTGGTTTCTATGTGTTCAATAGGGTCTTATAGCTTGAGATCTGACGACACTGGGGCATTGAATCAACAAAGAGTAAAGGGATCTGCAAATATGTGGTAAGTGATCTATCCATCTGTTTGCACTTCTATTTGATCTAGGAAAGTAGGTTATGTTCTGTCTGATTTGTTCTAGATTCACGTTGAACTAGGGAGATCATGCCTTCAGTCTGCTTTCGGTAGATTGTCCGGTAACACCTATAGATTAATTAATGTGCTATACGGAGCCAACATTGATTTTTTTTAAATTTGTGCTTGTATGGACTGGAATTTAACATGGTTAGACTAGACACATGCATTGACTGTGTGGGAGGGTTTCCAGACTCAAACATGACTGGCACTAACAATTTGACAATCAAAAACCATATTACCTATAGATTAATTAATGTGCTACATCACAGGGCCAACGTTGAATTTTTTTAAATTTGTGCTTGCTTGGACTGAAATTTGGCATGGTTAGACTAGACGCATGCATTGATTGTGTGGGAGGGTTTACAGACTCAAACATGACTGAAACTAACAATTCAACAATAAAAAACCATACTTATAGATTAATTAATGTGCTACACGAGGCCAACGTTGAAATTTTTTAAATTTGTGCTTGTATGGACTGAAATTTGGCATGGTTACACTAGACGCATGCATTGACTGTGTGGGAGGGTTTCCAAAATCAAACATGACTGAAGCTAACAATTCGATAATAAAAACCCATACCTATAGATTAATTAATGTGCTACATGATGCCAACGTTGAATTTTTTTAAATTTGTGCTTGTATGGACTGAAATTTGGCATGGTTAGACTAGATGCATGCATTGACTGTGTGGGAGGGTTTCCAGACTTAAAAATGACTGACACAAACAATTCGACAATAAAAAACCATACCTATAGACTAACATATTGACAATCATATAGAATGTGCACTAGTACACAATCATAGATGTGTATCGGTGCTAAAAAAACATAGCATGCATAAGTGTATTCAAAATATATAATAAGAATTGGTGCTTTAAAATATATAATACGCATTGGTGCGTATGAAATAAGGGACCACCAAGGTGCCTTACTGTTTGAAGCGCATTGAATAAAAAACCTCTTTTATGACCTTTGGCCACTGAAAATTTTAATTTATAGTGAACATCTCTTAAGACCTTTGTTGTCAATAGCAAACATTTTTTATTATCATTTTTACCAATCTTGTAAAATTGAAAACCTTCAGTAAGAAGTTTTTTTCTTGTAATGTTCAAACTAACAAAATGAATTTCATTGATTCAATCAACACACTTAGTAATTGCACCAAGCCCCTAAGACTTCACAAGAAGGCAACTCATCCGAATTGTAAAGAAGTGACGCTGAAACAACAAAATAAATTTCATAGATTCAACCATAATGTCCACAAGTTTCACCCATGACTAAGACTGTTTAAAAAGGATGCCCATCCCAGTATGCCTATGGCTAAAATATGACTAATAATACAGTTTTCCCATAAATCTCTCATACAAAATCTTTGCAATTAACATATTTTACGAATTATTCATTCAAAGCTTCCTTCCCTTTATTTAAGCAATCATTTAGTGTGACTCATCTCCTATAAGTACCATTTATTGATAACCAATCCAACATTAAAAATAGATCATATTAAATCATTGAATACTCCATGCAATTAATCTAAAAATAGAAATTGCTTATTTCAATGGTTATATATGCATTGGTACAAGAAATACTACCTTCTTCTAACATGGATATGCAATAAGGAGTATTTTAACTTCACTAGTATTCACATTTTCTTACTTCAAATGGATCCATTAGGTTTCCATGTGAGGAAGATGCTTAGCTAGGAAAGATGTTGACAAGGATGCAAATAAAAATATAATTTAACTAAATTAAAATAATTAAGGTATGAACACAAAAACACGAATAAAATGTGTAAAAAACAATTTAAAATATAACAATATTTGTATTATTGTAAAAGAAAATATAATGTTTTCTATAAAAGAGAATGATTGAAAACTTGTGGGAAGGCATTAAGTTAAAAAAAACTTAAGAGCAATGAACCCAAAGTAGAAGGCATTTGGAACTATCTTATCATGCAAGGTATGGATCTACTAATGTAATATTTACTTCTTGCCATAGAGTCTCCTTTCTCCCCACAAAAAAAAAATAAAAAAAAAATACTTTGTTAATTCATGTGTTGTTCATGCTTTTACTTCATTGATGATTTGGAATTATTTATTGTTTAAGTAAGTATATCAAGGATTTACGATGCAAAGAGAGAGAACGTTTTCTCGGTTGATTGTGTGTAGGTTTACTTAGAATTTAGTCACCTCCCACTGTTCCTCCAACTCAATCACAGTAAGAGAGACTATACATCTTTCCTACAAACCCTAGGTTTTCTCTTCAAAGTTAGTGTTTTCTTGAATATGATGGTATAAGCCCATTTTTTGTTGTATGTCACTATGCTAGTGGGCATAGAGTAGTACACATTGTACCCCAAAAAAATTCAATAGGAGACCATTAAGGGCACTATCCCTTAGAACTCATGATGGACATTACATGCCTTAGTGTTTGGGTTGAAGGGTTTCCATGTCTATATGAGGTTTGTACAACATTTTCAATTGTGGAAAAGAGTTGGAGAAATATGATGTGAAGATTACAAGTCTTCCTTGAAGTCAGATAAGGATAATATCGCTTCCAAACACAATAGTGAAATTGTGCGCTTTTGGGTGGTAGGTAAAACTAGCCAATGCAAGACCCTAACCAAAAGAGGGCTCTTTCTTTCAAGGCCTCTCACTCGAAGGATGAGGAAGGAAAGAAGTGAAAAGAAAGGACCGTGAGGCTAAACATAGCCATAAGGGATGGGCATGTTCACTCACTCACTTATTGCCTTCATCTTGGACGTAGATTTTGAAGTTCAGGATGGTCTAGGTCAAATTCATTAAGAAGGAAGGGTTGGTTGAATGGTCTCTATTGAATACTTATTTCATTCATTCGCCTTTCTCTTTCATTCTTAAGGTGAGGGTTTATCTTCATTCTAAATAAATCAACTTTGAATCTATGTATTTGCAAGTCGCTAAATTTTGATAGTATCTAAACACTCCTCCTCTTTATCACCATCTCCCATTATTGATTCTAAAACAATATTATGATGGCACGCATTCACAAATCAAGTGAATCACTGTTTTTTTCAAGCAACTTCTCTATAATTTTTGTGATTGGCAATCCTTTAAAAATCGATGATAATCTAACTCTCAACACCAACACTAATATTCGAGGATGGATTTGGCACTGAGACTAAGGGAGGGTCACTAGAATTAAAAAGAAATAGGATGGGTACTTTATAACATGCATGAAGATGTTTACCAGATACATCTGGTTTTCTCATATCATTAGCTAAGCCTAAACAATATATAGTTATGAAAAATTGGTTGCGCCCTTCGTTGATTGGGTTGAAAACTAATGGTTAGACTTCTTTAGATGTACAACAACCTCATGAATGCAATACCATTCCCTCCTAGTCAAGGTTGGGGCAAGATCCATGTAAATTAAGGTTAAAGTCATTGATTCAATATTATTGACATTAAAGTCATTGATTCAATATTATTGACATTAAAGTCATTGTATCCATTAAATCCATAGTGCACCCCATCTAGATCTTGTTGACATGCAATTGGATTCAGTTTGACCTTGTTTGAGTTGTTTCAATCACATAATATTGTGTCCTTTGGGGAGGCCATGCCGGTATTATTTTTGAGTTATAAAACTATCTCATATTAGGAAAGTATATGTTAAATCTAATTGGGTCAAATTTCATATGATGCAAGGACTATTTCCATAACTTTTGAAGTTGGCCCCTTTCACTAGTCACTTGTAGGGTTCCATGTGAGTCGCGCCATGTAGTCGCGTCATGCGAGGAATCTAACCACCCAATGTGGCGCACCAATGTCAACATCCTATTACACACAAAAATGAGATACACTGGTTCATCTATGAATTGTTGGAAACATATGTGGTCCATCCTAGTACCAACCCCTACTCTCTACTCATCATGTTTATAGAAGTATAAGGTGCTTCACACCTATGATTATCATCCATATGATGACAATGATGGCCATGATGACGATGATGACGATGATGACGATGGTCATGATGACTACGAAGATGACAATGGTTTTGTTATCAACAACATCGTCATAATCATCATTGATGATGATGATGATGATGCTGATGGTGTTGTTTATGATGATGATGATGATTATTGACGACGATGACGATGATGAAAATTATGATGACAATGATGTTCTTGATGATGATGATGATGTTGATGATGATGATGATGTTGTTGTTGATGATGATGTTTTTATTTCTAATGATGACGACGATGATGACAATGATGATCATATCTACGACAACAATTATGGTTGCGATGGCAACGATGATGATGTTTGTGATGACTACGATGATAATGATGCTTATGATGACAATGATGTTCTTGATGTTTATGTTGATGTTGATGACAATGATTATCATGATGACGATAACGATGTTGTTGTTTATGATGATTGAGATGTTTAATAGTGATGACGTCGACTACGATAATGGTGTTTTTTATGGTGATGATGATGATGATTAATGACAACGACGACATTAATGATGATGCTTATGGTGATGATGATGGTGATGATGATTAATGACTACGAAAATGTTAATCATGATGCTTATGATGATGATGATGATGATGACAACGATGTTGACGATGACGATGCTGGTGACGATGTTGATGTTGTTTATGATGATTGTGATGATGAATAGTGATGATGATAATTATGATGGGGCTGGCGATGATGATGATGATGATGATAATGATGATGATGACAACGATAATGAAGATGAATATGATGATGATGATGATGGTGATGATGATGACAATGAAGAAGATGATGATGACGATGTTGTTGTTTATGATGATTGTGCTGATGAATAGTGATGATTGTAACGTTGATGATGATGATTATGACGATGGTGTTGTTCATGATGATGATGATGATTGATGACGACGACGACGACGATGACATTAAGGATGATTCTTATGATGACAATGATGTTCTCGATGTTGATGATGATGATGACAATGATTATCATGATGATGACGATGATGATGATGACCAGGATGGTGGTAATAGTGATGATGATGATCATCATCGACACCAATGTCATCAACGTCATCATCACTAAGATTGTTGTTAATTTTTAATTTAATTTTTTTAATCAATTTTTTAAATAAAATCTTATTTTTAATTTTAAATTAAATTTTGTTTTTCAATATATATATACATATATATTTCCAATGGAAAAAAATATATTTATTCTCATCGAATAAATGTGAACTACCCACCACGAGCTTACATCATAGAGTTTAGCCTTATAGGCTTCTTTACAAATCTTCCCTCAAGGAGCATTCATCATAGTGTCTAGCCTAAGCTTCATGAGAATTTTACAAAAACCTACTCAATTAATGTTACATAAACATAAAATGATCTTCGAGCTAATCATTGCTTCGCCCCTCAAACTCTATTAGACCTGGAGGAAGGGCGAGGGCCATTTTGGATAACTTATCAGCTTCCATATTCAACTCTCTGTAAATATGAGCAAAGGAAATCATTTAAAAAATAACTACCTGATCTTTGATTTATTTCAGCAAATGCTGAAGACGAGGAGCATTAATCTGAATTCTGCCATTGGCCCAGTCTATTACCATTTTGGAATCACCAAACAGTTGTAAGAATTTCACCTGTTTGTGTATGGACACCCTTAGTACAATCCATATCGCTGAAAGTTTTGCTTTGTTATTAGAAGCTCGTCTTGGAGCAAATTTTATGAAAAACTTCTTGTCTTCAGTTAGGTGCATAACTCCTCCTGCTCCTCCAAGCGGTGACTCGCCCTGACTGGCACCGTCGAAAAAATCCCACGAGATATTTTTATTGATCAATGGACTTGTTAGGTTTCTCTGGGGGATCGTAATGGGTTCAAAACGATGTTCCATAACTTTCTGCATTAACACAGTTACCGTTATATCTGGTGGGATCCAAGAATTGTGAAAAACCGCCTTATTTCTTGCTTCCCATATATTGTAGACAAATAAAGCAGGGAAAGCTTCAAAGCTACATACCCCGGTCTCTTGCCACCATCTGTAGGCTTGTTGCTCCAACGAGGATTCAGGGATGGGAGACATTCTGAAGTTTAATCTTTCAGAAGCCTTCTCCAAGACATACCCTGCATAAGGACATATACTAAATAAGTGAGAAGACGATTCATCTGCAAATTTGCACATCACGCACACAATCGGACCTTTAAAACCTTGCTTTTTTATATTTTCCCAAGTTAATAGTTTGTTTCTTAAAGCCAACCAGAGAGTTATTATTGTTTTCAGTGGGCCTTGTTGGCCGGATTTTCTGACTATGACCAACTACAGAGAAATATCCGATACAAGGCGCTTAACACAACCCCCGGTATGTTTTGACTAGATAATTCTTGCAGGGTTATGGTCCTTCTACCTTTTGTTTTCCGCTCTCTAAAAGAGAGTCTTTCTGTTTAAGTTTAAAAGGTTGTTTCTAACAACTACCTATTAGGTAATAAGTTATCTAACTTAATATAACTAACTAAAGACAACTAACTAATTAACAACTGTTAAATGAAACAAAGACTAATTATCTATTTTATAAGATACACTAACCTATCTTGGCCAAGAGCAGTTTTAATTAAAATAAACCAATACTTACTTTTATGCAAATAAATACTATTAAGACATGATAGAATTTCGAGAGAAATCTCTAGTTGTTCACCATAATCTCAAAAAATATAGCCATATATTCTAGAAAGAACGATCAATCCAAACTAGTTTAGAATACATTAACTCTTCACAAAAATAAGCAAGATATTAGATGTTCAATATCGAAGGTTTTAAAGAGAATGATCTTCATAAATCATCTATGTAAACATATGTTTTTATGAATGAACCAATTACTACATAATGTCATAAATCAAATCAAACAATACAAATTATTTGACATAATTTAAATAACATCATTTGAGTCATGGATTTTTTTTTTTTTTTTTACAGTAACGGTTGAGGAGCTTTATATTAAAAAGATAGGTATGTTAGAAAAATTGGGAAGACCGTACCCAACAAAAAAAGGGAAGAGGGCACCTCGAAACCAGTCTTTAAACTTCATAGAAAACATAGATACATAAAACTAAACCAGAAAGAAAAGAGGACTGACTGCTATTACAATTGATTACATAAATAAAACTTAAAGGAGATGACTTAGCATATAGATAAACCGAAGCTCAATTCTCTGCAGAACGACGAGCCTTTTTCTTGCTGCTTGAGGCCAGATTCTCATTCTCTTCCATTCCCAGAATCGCAGATGGGCTGTTGCTCTTACTGGTTCGAATACAATCCACCTTGGCTTCTACAATCCTGAGACAACTGTGCATAGAATCCATTTTTCCAGCCATGCCATCAAAGTACTCCATTTTGCTACTACTGTTTCTAACCTCAGAATTTTCAATTTGGACAAAGGTGGCAAGGTGAGAGATAGTTTTCTTTAGATCTTTATTCTCACCTCTCATCCAACAGACTAGAGATTCAATGTCTTGTAGATGAGAGAGAACGCCAGGAGGAGGACTTTCCGGCCCACAGGGGGAGTCCAGGTTCACAACACCCACATTTTCCTCAGCCACGTTCCACAGTTTTCCAACTGCTGTGTCCCCATTGTTTCCGCCCAAGTGCTGCAGAGAGCCGTGATGAATAGAGCGGCTGAAATTTTGATTGTTACTGGCGTCAAGGGGATGCCAAATTTTCCCAGAGTCCTGATCGAAACCATTCCAAACACCAGTGACAGGATTCCTCACTTGCCCAATGCCCTGCTGAACCCAACCTTTGTTATTTTCAATGGGTTTGGGCTTTCCGCGACAAACTTGCCTCATCTTGTTAACCAGAGATCCATGAATCTCCTTATCACTGTTCCCATTCCCCTGAACCACTTCTAAAGCAGAGAGGTAGCGATTCAAACCAATGCCCTCAGAGTTAACCTGGATGGACGTCTTACATTGATGACATTGAAGCGCCGGAAGGAAGAGCTCGGGATTATTACCAGCATTTCCATTGTCCATACTGCACCACGCACCAAGACACCTGAGCTGAGTCGAGTCTATCTTCCAGGGAAAGCCGAAATGAAGTGTTTGTGCATTGCCTTCGTCCAGGTGTTTGAAATAGGCGCTGGATACCACGCCTTCTGTTCGCATTAAATTTTCGCATGCGAGACAGAAGGATCCAGGCTGCATACGCCGTTGCAAATGCCTAGGGAAAGGGAGACGTGATCTTGGGTAGATTTTGAGCATGACCAAAGGTGCCATCAACCATTTATTTGAGGTGGCCGATAAAAGATTTTTCATGGGGATCAAGATCAAAGGGTGAAGTGCAAGGTTGTGGAGTAATGTGGAACCCAAAAGATTAAGGAACCCAATCGATTGTGGAATATTGTCCATTTCTAACCATAAGGCCGCGATTAAGTCAAGCTCCAATATTTGTCATGGAGTCGGGTTGTTGATTGTTGTTTCTCAGAATGTGGTAGAGGGAGATAGAACTGAGATCTTTTATCTTGTGGAAGAATTGAAAATGAAACTTGGATGAGGGTTGATGGGTGTTATTAACTAGGGCCCTTGCTTCTTTAATCACTATGAGCGAGTAGCCAATAGAAACCAGATCCTGGACATTGTTTTCCTGGACATTGTTTTCCTTTGCGATGTCAATTCCTTTGAGTCACGCAAGCCACTCCACGTCATTGTTGGTCTGCTTGCCTATCCCCCATGCATAGTCAATCAGCTTGTTTCCTTCAGAGTCCAGAAGAACTCCCCCCCGCACCTGCCAACCCAACATTTGAGTCATGGATTTGAACCTGGCGAATATTCAAATATATATAAATCATCAATGCAGATACAACACAGTATATTGCAAAACAAAATAACAAAGGAAGTATAACAAGGAGTAATATATATGTTTTGAAAACCAAATCAAAAGATACCAATTTTCATCATGTTTGAGAACAGTTTGCAATCGAGCACTTTTACAACAGGAAATAAGTCTACCTCAAAATTAGACCTCTTAAACTCCAAGAGTGCCTATCCTCTATCTATCTTCGAACAAACCCCATAGAAGAAAACAGTAGATAAATTCTGGGAAAACAATTCCTTGGAATTTTAAAGAGTATTTCCCCCTCCCTTTGGCAGTATCTTCTATTCCTTTTACAAGCAGGAAAATTACAAATAGAAAACAGAATAAAGAAAACAAAGTCTCTCTATTCTGCCGAGACCTCCCCACTTCCTGGCAGTCCATCTTCCTTTCTTTATATAGGAAATCTGAGAAAATGCTAAACCAACTAATCTCACTTCTTTATCGCTTTATTTAACTAGAATTTCTCATTCGAAGAACCAAC
The DNA here is from genome assembly GCA_027924585.1 of Larix kaempferi. Lineage (NCBI taxonomy): Eukaryota > Viridiplantae > Streptophyta > Pinopsida > Pinales > Pinaceae > Larix > Larix kaempferi. The sequence goes on along the minus strand of BSBM01000817.1, from coordinate 215,275 downwards.
TATTTCCTGCAATAAATACAAGTTATTCCTTTCTCTCGTCGAGCAATGATTCTCGCCTGGCGTTACTCCATTGAACTTTTATCCTGCACAACAAAATATATATTCAATAGCAATGTAAAAAATTGCATAAACATCGATCAAAAGAAGAAACAATACTTTCACTAATATGAAATTGTCATGGAAGATGAAACAAGAAAAGAAAATAAGATTTTTCCCTTTCGATTGATATCCGCACTATCTTCCTTTTTTCGCAGGTGCAACAACTATGGCGGCATTCTTTCTGTGGAGTTATCAATGATCAATTCCTTTCATCTTCTCGAGTTTTGTTCGATAAACTAGCCTTCGTGAATAATTTTTTTACTGCCCGGTGAATCTATCGTGTAAGCAAAGCCGTGGGATGAGTTGGAGAACCAGGAGCTTGAGGCAGAAGCTGGTCATGTGGATCTGCAAAAGCAGACCCCTGCTACCAGACTTGTAGAAAATCGTTAGCATCAAAATTATTTTCGGTTCTCTCCATTGTACCATAATCGTTTGTGTGAGCGGCTTCTATGCGCTTTGATGTGAACGGGTGCTGTGGTGAGTGGCTTCTGTGAACGACTTTCTTTGAATGGATTCTTTTTAAAGTGATATAGTTATCAAAGTAATTATAGATACTTAAAATTTTCCCTGATCCTTATAATTCATGTTACGCTTAGTATTGAAAATTTTGTTCAACAAGTTTGGGATGCACTGAAGGTTATCTTCTAGAATGTGGCTTTGTGGAATATCTATATGGTTGAGAATACTTAGATGATTTCAATACCATTATAACATAGATCTCTATTTTTTAGTTTCTTTTTGAAACATGTAATCCTTTTATTCATTCTTTTAGAGTTCTATCATCTATTTGCTTGATGTAAACTCATTTACAATAATCTATAATGTTTGAATTAATGGTAAAGCTACGGAAATTATGATATATGTACGTTAGTCAAATCTTGGTTTATGAAATGTTTTATTAGAGTTTAAGTATAAATGCCCGTTTATTTTATCGCATGATAATGTTTCCATTTGTAAACTAGAATAATCCAACTGTTCCATTTTTAAATTAGAATGGGCCAACTCCTCCTTGTTTGATAAATGCATAGAAGAGATAAATATAATTTGATTGACTGATTCATGCATTCTCATAAGAGTTCCATTTTCATACCATTATCAGAGTAGATAATTTTCTTGGTTAGAAGTCTTTGAGTTCCTCTCCATAATGTCAAAATCAAATGAATTAGCATTCAAATTGTTCTTTGACAAGTAGGGACACTAGAGATAAACCTCTCTTAATGGCTTACGATCATTTAAAAAAAAAATCATGTCTAACAAATGACAAACAAAATAGGTGCATGGAATAAAAGAGTCCATCCAATGGCAATCGGTCTTTTTGCTATAGTTGCTACAATTAAATGAGATTTTTACCATATAAACGAAGAGGTGATCTTGTTGATATGATCATCCACATAAATAGCCCAACTTTTATTTTGTTTAACTTTAGTCATTTAAAAAAAATATTCATGTCTAACAAATGACAAACAAAATAGGTGCATGGAATAAAAGAGTCCATCCAATCAGTCTTCTTGCTATAGTTGCTACAGTTAAATGAGATTTTTACCATCTAAAAGAAGAGGTGATCTCGTTGATATGATCATCCACATAAGTAACCCAACTTTTATTTTGTTTAACTTTAGTGCAGCTGACACCAAATGGCATGATTTGCACATGATCATAATTATCCAACCTTCTCCTAATTTATTTGAACAACATCGATGGGGGATTCAAAACATTATAACCAATCCACATGTTGCATCTCAGTACATACACACTAGATTCATAATATTCCTTGAAGAGGTTCTTCAAAAATGGCTCCATACAAAAGGCTACTAGAGCAAGTCTATAACTAACTGTGTTTTCTGGGCTTGGTTTCATTTTCAACACTTCCACTCTTTTGCTTACTTTTCTTTTACTTTTTCTTATAGATACGAATGTCAACAAAATGCATAAACATGGTTTCATATGATTGGAAACTGCACCCAATATGGAAAAAATAGATTGGGGAATGTGGTAGTGGTTGATGATGCAAATCTTATTATGACATATATGATATAGCATGGAACCCACATGTTTTCCACCTACAAACTCTTGCATTCCACCAGTTTGTTCTACTCAATCCATGCACCCTTGGATCAACATTTATACTTGTAGCTAATCGGTCGGTCGACTATGAAGCACTCGTCAATTGCATTTAGTGGCACAGAAAATGCAATCACTCTTCCTACCCCCACAAAAAAGGGGCATCCCTCAAATGTTGTTATAGCTTCTCCTTTGACATGCATGCTACATTTTCTATGTTCATTAACAACATTTGCTTCAATTTCATGAGCTTATGCACCAATTGGATATCACTCATGATGATGTGCTCATGAAAATGTTCACTGACTGGAAGGAGATGCTGGTATAGATCTCTACCTCGTTCCAGTATTTCTTCTCTGTGGGAGTTTCATACTGTTTTTCATCATCATTGCATTTTTTTTATCCAGCTGATCTGTTTTTTGAAACCTACTATGAAGAATTTGCATTGCATATTTAGAATTCTGTAGTTTATGAAAAGGAATTAAATGTTAATGAAGTGGAGGAGGATCCATTATCCGTTGGATCCTTTTCTAGTTCTGTTTTTCAGCAGAAAGATTTTCAGCATTATATTAATGTTGAAGTTGACAATACTCTAGATGCATTTGATATCATATCAGATGTTTCAAAAAGTCTTGGATATGATGAATTTGCTGCTCAAAACTTGAATGGAGATTTGCTTGCTTTTTATAAGAACAAGTGTGATTCGGAGCAACAGTTTTCTACATCAACAAATACAGAGTTTTTCAGCAAATAACCAGTATATGATTACTCTAAATCAGATTTCCTAGATGACAGTGAAGAAAACATATTGGGTAATTTGCAGGAGGAGGCATTGATACCTTTTGTTCATAGTAGTGGATAAATTTTTGATTTGGATCATGAATCCATAAAAGTCTTGCAGCTGAAGTCATGTGTTTTCAACAATGAAATTAAGATTACATAGGATCAAATTAGCCATCAAGATCATATTGAAGAATATATTGAGGATCATCCATTAAGGTGTGGTTTTTATATTTTTGAATATCATGTGGCCATCTATATGGAAAATTCTATAAGTTTAAAGTTTCAGCCATTGTTTCGTTGTGAGTTTGAAGGTCAATTTTATGATGAATTGCTACTTCTTTTTCAAATGGTTATTTTGATGAAATACATTCCAGGAGATCAACTAGTTCTTCAATTTCTTAAATGGCTACATTGGAAATTTAGTATTGCATTATTGAAGAGCTAATTGGTTTGTTTAGAAGATGTGTATATAACTAAGCTTGAGGTATGAGCAATGGTGTGTTGTAGATTTGATAGTTAATAAATGACTCCATAACCTAATGGAGGCATTGGCAAAAAACCATTTCAATTTGCAGTGTGGTTTTTAGCAATGGTTTGTTTATGAACATGTAGAATGATTGGTTTGCAGTAGAGCAAAACAGATTGCAGCTATTGGTTTGCAATGAATGGTAAGCATGAAAGGTTATAGATGTTAGAGATGGTTTTTTGGAAAAGGCATAGGGTCTACATGTTCTTGGAACCTCACATGGAGGACTCCATCCTCAATTGGAGCCAGATGTTAGCATTGATATTTACATTTAAAATATTTTAGTTTCCTACAACACATTGATTGAAAAGTTCAAAGGAGGCCCAGCCGGAAGTTCAAACATCTAGTAATATTGTTGCCAAAGCCTCAACCTTGTCCTTAAACTTTGTCAAGGCTTCCATCTTCTGGTAATGTATGACCATTTGCTTTGGATCAATTTCCTTGGTTTCTGAAAAGGTTAAGTGCTCTTGTCTTCTTAAGCCTTTAACTAAGTTTCTCCAATAATGCATGTCTATTTTCCAATAAGCCATGGGAAAAAATGTTTACATTTGACCTTCTTTTGAATTCATATTAAATAGAAATGAGAGAATAAAATTATGATTTTAAAATCATTATTGATAATTTTATTATTATGCATTTAACATTATTGATGATGAAAAATAAGACATAGTAAAAAATGAAAAATATTAAATAGAAATGAGAGAATAAAATTATGATTTTAAAATCATTAACATGAATAAAATTATGATTTTAAAATCGTTAACATTAGTGATGATTTATTTTTATAATTAAAAAATGAGAGAATAAAATTGTGATTTTAAAATCATTAACATGAATAAAATTATGATTTTAAAATCACTAACATTATTGATGATTTTATTTTTATAATTAAAAAATGAAAGAATAAAATTATGATTTTAAAATCATTAACATTATTGATGATTTTATTTTTATAATTTTATTATTATTCATTTTTGCAATTATGATTTTAAAATTATTAACATAATTGATGATTTTATTTTTATAATTTTATTATTATTCATTTTTGCAAATATAATTTTATTATTATTCATTTTTGCAAATATAATTTTATTATTATTCATTTTTACAATTATGATTTTAAAATCATTAACATTATTGATGATTTTATTTTTATAATTTTATTATTATTTATTTTTGTAAATTTATTATTATTCATTTTTGTAATTATGATTTTCGCAAATTTATTATTATTCATTTTTATAATTATGATTTTAAAATCATTAACATTATTGATGATTTTATTTTTATAATTTTATTATTATTCAATTTTGCAAATTTATTATTAACTATTTTTGCAATTATGATTTTAAAATCATTAACATTATTGATAATTTTATTTTATTCATTTTAAAATCATTAGCATTATTGATGATTTTATTTTTATAATTTTATTATTATTTATTTTTACAAATAAAAAATGTTATTCATTTTTGCAAATAAAAAATGTTATTCATTTTTGCAAATAAAAAATGTAGGGGCCTTTAACCCAATATCCAATTCCATGTTACCAAAAGTCTACCAAAAACCAAAAACCAAGGGCTGAATACAAGCGTTATGGCCAGTATAGAACAAGTGCGCTAGCAGGGGTTAAGTTCCGGATGGAAGCACCAGGTCTCAAAGAAATCCAAGATCAGGTTTCGAGCTCAAAATCCATGAGCGTGCAGGTGTCAAAACGCCCAACATTCAAAATTATGGTGCCAAATATCAAAGGTAAGCTTATGATAGTTCATTCGATCGCCAACAAACGTTGTAGAAGGTTCTCAAATATTTGTTGATCACCCAGAAGCTATACTAAGGTCATCAAATACATTTAAGTGTGATCTTATGAACCTGTTGACTCTCTATATAAGTGATCATTAAAATCCCAGCAAAATATGAATATGGGAACGCTGCAAGGATAGATGGATAGGTGCGAGAGTACCTGTAGCTACTGAATTATGGGAATGCTGCAAGGATAGATGGATAGGTGCGAGAGTACCTGTAGCTACTGAATTATGGGAATGCTGCAAGGATAGGTGCGAGAGTACCTGTAGCTGTTGAATTGTGATTTCAAGCATAAAATCATTACAAAAATTATAACAGGTATTCCAAAGAAAGAATGCAGTTGTTCAACTTCCTTAGATGCCTATCAGTTGGGAGATTTACAAAAAGTAGCAGCATATATTGATAAACAGAGTTGTCATATTGCGTGAACAATTATAATGGCATCCTGCACAGTCTTCATTAAATATTGAAGATTTCCTAAATTTTTCATTTGTAAAGGAAGTTTTATACATTATGATAGTAGCCGGTGAAGTATGCTTTTGTGCGTTACTATTTAAATATGCAGGAGAATTGATGTTCACCAAAATATACATTTGGCAAGGAAGAATGGGACGGAAGGTAGATGAAACAATGTAGTAGATCAGAAAATCGTTTCCATTACCTGCAAGGTTTTGTAAACATTTTTTGCTATATTTTTAGGTCTCCGTGGAAGCTTGCTGCCCTTTATCGATAAAAAATCCTCCTCCTTCTCTTTCCGTGACAACGAGACATATATTTTAGGCCATTCAAACATATCCAGGTTCAAATTTTCCACATGAGCAAAGGCATCTGTTTCAGAGGGTGTAGGCTCGAGAGCCAGGCCATCACCCAACCCACGATTGGTTTGTAGAGGGACGGTATCTGCTTTCTCAAGAGATTTTGGCCAAGGCCCATCTCCTTTCTTGTGGAAGATATGACCCTCGCTTGAAAGGCCCCTGTTTCTGAGATTTGCACCATTTCTTGAAGCGAACATATCTTCCAAATTTCTGAAAGTCACCAAACCCAAGGTCAATTACACAAACCTGCTTGCAAGAAACCATTACTTATACCTGTGATGGGAACGGAGTAAGCAAAGTCGTTATCCAGGAAGAATAAACCATGAATTTGGTAATTCTGGAACATAAGATTCGTCAATTAAAATCAACACAGAGCTACCACTAACATTTATACATTGTGGAACAAAATAGGAAGTAAAAATTTCACTCCGAAAACGTATAAAGGAAGGAGCTGAGCTCCATATGTTACTCGGAGGAGTGCAAACGTCTGTTAAGTTTACCATCAATTGACGGAAAACGGCCTGCAACGAATACCATTTCATGGATGGAATTTATACATAAGGATGTGAATTACCGAAACACAATTAATTAAATTCCCTGTCTAACAACGCGCTGAATGCAAGTAGCATAATGGAGTAAAATAACATTTCAAAATTCCCAATTAGCTGCCACTTCAGAAGCCGCATTCCCAGCATTAAAACCCACCTGAATTGAAGGCAGAAATTACTTACAGGCTGCATATCCTCACGTTTGAGCCAAATATCCATGCCCGTCTTCACAGAAAGCTTGGGCGCTTACTGTAACATCGACTCAATGGCTGCCTCATAAACTGTAGACGACAGAATGGTACTACTTTTCTCTGAGATTTTTCTTTTTTCTAACTAATTCATGAGGAGATTGATTAGTCATGCACAAAGACATGGAGCACGTAGACGACATAATGCTACTACTTTTCTCTGAGATTTTTCTTTTTCTAACTAATTCATGAGGAGATTGGTTAGTCACACACAAAGACATGGAGCACGCAGGTGAGGTTGCACACAGAGATGTGAAGTACAAATCAGGTCGCGGAGGTGTTACCATTCATAGAGCATTAATAGAGGTTGGACGCACAAGTGTATTCCAGGAATGCTAATATTAGCTTAAAATTTTTGGTTATATTGCTAGAAAAACAGTGCCAAACTAATATAATTTGAAGAAATCGATTTCTATAATCTCTGCTGCTTTGTTGGCTCTGTCTTGACATACAAAGACTAATAAAAACAAAAAGATTAAAAATTTTATTATTTTCAAACAAATGTTTAATCTCTTTTCTCAATTAATGTGAGTTGTCATATACATCTACTTCAAGGTGAATGTAAATGTTTTAAAAGTGGAAATTCACAATATTAAGGTAAAGTAATAAACATATTATTATTTTATTTTGCCATATATATTTTGTTTTGTTTTGTTTTTTAATTTTTTTTAATTTTTAATTTTTTCAGAATCAAATAGTACATGGCTTATAGTCTCCAAGAGACATCATCAAAAAATATCATAGTCCAAATACAAAACATTATCTTCGAGGTATCTACTTGCAAAAAGAAGTAGGAACTCCGCACAAACTTATATTTCATAGATATATATATAGAATCATTATCGATTATGTGACCACCTTGAAGTTCCTCCCAATGTATATAACCTTCATCCCCCTTTAGTTCTAATTTAGATAATTTATCCGTCATCGAGTTGTATTGTCTGTAAATATGTTCCAAAGATAGGGACATGAAACATCTCATTTTTTCCTTTATCTGATAACACCAATGTTTAAGGGATGCCACCTGCAGGTTGTAGTGACCACATGCCCATTTGATGGTCACCCTAGAGTCTCCAAAGACTTTGAGTTCAACAATACCGAAGATGTTAACGACTTTTAAAATGCACCACAGTGCTAGAAGTTCTGCTTTCATATTAAAACCTCGCCCACAATTCAACCTGAGCGTGAAATAATGAGTGTTATTAAGAAAATTAACACCACTTGCAGCACATAATCCATCTTTTGCAGCACCGTCGAAGAAAGCAACCGTCTTCTTAATCTGGAAATTGAAACTAGAAACTTTTGGTTTCTTAAGATCAGCATCACGAACAATATTATCAAATAAAGCGCTATTGCGCAAAAGCCATATAGCCCATGATATAAAAGCAGGAAGCTCAGGAAATGGTTTGCACTTCCTATTCCATTCCAGGTAGCACTTATCAAAATGGTCAGATGGCCATTCAACCTCGATCTTCAGTGCTGATATAATTCTGCTTCATATCCTTCTGGTAAACGAGCACTTCACAAATAAATGGTCTAAAGACTCAGAATTCGATCTGCAAAACATACAAATGCTCGGCCCAATCCAACCTCTGACAATAAGTTTATCCCAAGTTTTTAGACAGTCAGATAAAGCTTGCCACATAAAACACTTAAGTTTTAAAGGCAATCGCCAATTCCAAAGCTTCTTAAACCACCAATGCTGTGGGTAAATACACTTGTTTATAATGATAGCTTTATAAGCAGACTTAGCCGAGATTAATCATGTGCTGTGATTACCATTCAAGAAAAGGCAGTCACTATCATCTGAGAGCCGATACCCTGCTACATTTAGATTATGAATAAACCTATCCCATTCCACAACCAAATTACCAACCAATGGTTATCACTTTAATGTGCTTTGAGAAGATCACTTTTAAATGAATATATGAAATAATCATAAATAAATATATAGATTTAATAATAAAATTTGGTTTCATATTCAGTTTAATATAAGTATGTATTTGAAATATGAAACATAATATTAAAACCTAAAGTTATTTACATCCAAATAAAGTGCAAATAAATTTATTTTCTCAATTATAAAAGATAATCAAACTCACACCAAAGCACATATTTAACTCAACAAACCTCAAATAAGAACTTGCAATCATCGTTAAGCCACCAAGAAGTCGACAAAGGTCAAACGATCACCATATCATCTTCATCTTCCATGCAAACCAAGTCACAGAAAAGGGAGCATAGAACGTTAAGGATCTGAAAGGAGATATTCAGAGAAGTAGCTAAATCAAGCAGGAAATTAAAAACTAAATATTTACAACATTTACATGGGGGGCCCTTATATTAAAAAAAAAAACAAGGGGAGTTGTTGGGGGCGCCAACAGGCCTGGAATCTTCCAATTTTTTTTCCACCACCAGAGATGTTCTCCTGTCGTAAGAGGAACTGTGGCAGCCTCATAACCAAGTTTTGCTGAGAAACTTCCATCTTTGTCGTTTTTGGTTCAGATAAGTTTGTTAGGTTCGTCTTCTTCCAGATGAATGGAACAATTTACTAGTACGGTTACATAACAATTCTAGGCCTCCACTTTATCTCCAGCTAAGACCAGATCTTGAGCTGATTTCCAACCAACTCTACCTCTTGCCTACGGTTGTTGTGCTTGGGCGTCTACCAACATTACAATTTTCTTGGCTCTTAAATGTGTAATTAGGTGTTCAGGTAGACTGTAATCTTCGCCTACACTTGGCTATGGATCCTCTCCTAGCCGAACTCTTTTGTCATCTCCGATCCTCCAGGTAGCCCAGTTACCCACTAGGGGGAAATCTTGAACAAGGGCCTTCCCCCCTATAGAGCCATTTTTATGAATTTTATTAGGTTGTCTAAACCATTCCACAATAGAGGATGATAGGCAATATTTAGAAATCATTGTCCTTCCCCCCAGGGAGTTTGGAAATTCTGCCAGCATCCATAGCGATTTAGTTGCCAGAGATTTACAGAAAAGGTCTGTATTCTTGATTCCCCACCCTCCCAAATACTTGGGAAGAGTTAAAGCAGACCATTTGACCAGTGGGATTCCCTCTGCTTGCTTGCTTGTCGTCCATAGGAAGGAAAAACATTTTTTCCTTATTTTGACCAAGATTCCCTTCGAGATGTATGCTATAGATGCTAGTAAACCGATATGCTTTGGAGTATTGCTTTGAGCAACACTAATATGCCTCCTCTTGAAAGAAAATGGTTTTCCCAATGTGAAATCCTTGTTTCTATTTTCTAGAATAACCACAACCAGTCTTGAAAAGCATAGGCATTTGGCTTAAGAAAAAAGCCTAAGTACTTGAACCCTTATGAGATAGAAGCCAAGAAAATATTCCAGAGTGAAACCATCCGGGCCTGGACTTTTTCCTTTTTGGAAAGAATGGAGGACCCAGTTGAGTTCCTCCTCAGTAACTTCTTTAGACAGGTCCTCCCTCATTTCTTCTGATATAAGTCTAGGGAAGAGACTTATGACCTCCAAAGTTTTTGATATAGGACATCCCGGAGTTGCAGTAAACCGAGTTCTGAAGTGCTCCATTGCTGCCTTAGCTTTGTCCTGAAAGGATTGTGCTATATTTTCCTGTGCATCTTTAATTTCTACTATGGTGTTGATGGTGCTATGTTAATTTCTACTAGGATTGTGCAGACCGATAGAAAAACTTAGTATTATTGTCTCCTTCCGCTAACCAAAGAACCTTGCTCTTTAGTCACCGATGTTGTTCTTTCTTTGTTAGAAGATAATTTCTTTTTCTCTCAAGAGTTTTTAGGGACTCCAGTTCTTCATTGGTAAACAACCCTGCTTCATTTTAACTATAGAGATCCTGTAATTTAGACTCTATTTCACATAATTATTTTTGAGAGAATGCTTTATGCTTATGGCCCCAAACTTTGGAGAGTGTCTTTATTCTAGTCAGATTATTGACCAATTGCTGCATATAGGTGTCCAAGATTGAGCTTGCTAGCGGCATCCAATTTTCCTTGACTAGGTTTCGATAGTCTTTCTCTTCCAACCAAGCAGGGTTAAATTTGAAAGGGGAAGTAGGTTTCTTTTCAGGGATTGATATTGATAAAGTAATGGGTCTATGGTCCGAAAAACCTCCTAATTCCACTGAGGATCTTAGGACCAAGTGGTCTTGAAACAAGACTTTTTCAACTAAGAAACGGTCTAGCCTATTTGAGATCGCTTGTTCCCCACTTCGGTTGTTCTTCCATGTGGGTTCCAATTTTAAGGGGCCGAACATAGACCAATTTATTCTCCTCAAATAATGTACTGAAAAAATGGATTAGCGAGTCACAACGAGCATTTTTCCCCCAAATTTCACCTGTAGAGAGGGTTAAATTCAGATCACGTAGAGAGGGTTAAATTCAGATCACCCGCAAGGATTAGGTTTGGATGGTCCAACGCATCAGAGTTACGCAAGGCTTCCTAGAATTCTCTTCTCCCGTGAAACGACCCATATACATTTAAGAAAGACATGAGAATCCCAGTTTCTGTATCTTCCAGTTTGGTTTTCAATGCTGCATCATAAAAGGAAGACGAGCGAAGATTTAAATCTGGACTCCAGGCTGAAATTAAACCTCCGGAGTGGCCTTCCACATCTATTGCTTCCATCTTACAATCTCTTAAAAAACCACTCAGAATTTCCTTCGCCTTCTTTCCTTCCATCATAGTTTCTTGCAAGAACATGACCTTTGGTTTTAATGAATTTATTACTCTTTTGAAGGCTAATTGTTTGGAGGCTCCCCCTAGCCCCCTTGTGTTAAAGGAGAGGGATAGCATTAATCACCCTTAGACAGGGCTTTTTCCACTCTAAGAGACCTACCAATAATTGATTGTTTCCCTTCTTTGATGTCTTTGGTCGCTTGATGTTGAGCCTTAGAGAGGAAATATTTGCATCCTACCCGAGCCTTCTGGGGTTGGCATAGTGCTAGACCCCTCGTGGAAACTTGGTCTGATTCTTAAAAAATCCTGGACTTGGATCGTAACCCATACTCCCGCCTTAATACTTGAAAATTCCCCAAAGTCTCATTGACTGACTGTGCAGAACCCTTTATAGGTGAGGTGGTTGTTACCTTATCCTCCTCTTGAGGGGAAATTAATTCTTTGTCTTTTTGTTTATGTGTGGGATTCTTAAAAAAATAATTAATCTAAATAACAATATTAAGAACGGGTTTACCTTCATTGTCCATGTGGGCACTGGGTCCAGATGACGTGCCTTTTTCCTCATCTCTGAGCTGGTGTCCGCCCTTTTTTGCCGTTTCCTCTAATTTTGCTTCCGGTTTCGATTCCACCACCTTCTCTATGCAAGCTATGTCCTTCATGGTGACTTTTGGTTCCTCCGTTTCATGTACTAAAGATTCTAAAATCTGTGCACCACCCCAAGACTTCCTAACCCATATCTTCTTGTAATGAGGTTTCGTTTGACGAACTTGTTGCTCGGTGCAGTATTTTTGTAAATGACCAACCTTTCTGCAACTGAAACACCTAAACAGAAGCTTCTAGTAATCCAAGCGTTGTACCCAAGAGATTCCATGCATTTCAAGCAAGATTTCTTCAAATAAACCGTCTCTTATGTCCATTTCAACTAGAATTCGGGCACACCTTCTGTCTAGCTTGGATTCCCAATCATCTTCAAGCGCTAAAAACTTGCCCAGTTTGTTTCTAATTGCTTCAAGGATGTGTTTTTTCCAGAAGACCATTGACAAGCCTAGAAGGATCACCCAGATCTGCTGGGTGTTATGCGGCTCCTTTCTGGCATTGAAGCTTACGTGCCATTTCTTCAAAATCATCCCCAACGGACCCCATCTCCATCTTTGATTTAACAATTTGGATCCCTCCTCCTCCTCTTTGACCTTGAAGAGGAACCACCCCCTTGGAAGGATATGAAAATCCAGGATGTATCTGATTAAGGGGCGCTAGTGAGTTTCCATCTAGTTTTTTAGCGCTGCTTTTCCTATCACCTTACCACAGAAACGTCCAACCAGGGAAAAATTTAAATAGTGAGGAATTTCTGTTAACTGGATGTCCCTTCCAACTGAAAGTTTCGGACATCCTCTTTTGGGCATAATACTTTTCTTATAGCCTCAATTCCGCTGCTCTAGTTCATGTTTGGGCTCATCATTGCCAGAACCGGTAGCCTGTGACTCATGCGATTTTAATGATGTCGTAATATTGTCATCTGAGTCCTTAGTGGGGGACGTCCTATGTTTGCAGGGGGTATATTTATCATTAAACCTCGAGTTTACCGTACTGCGAAATTCGTCATCCGAGCATAAAATCGACTCGGATAAAGACTCCTCCTCAAAATCCACTTCGTCAAGCAACATTTTGCAGCATTCTCCTTCAGAAAAAAAAAAAAAAAAAGTCTTCAAAAATCATCTTCTTTAGACCGAACTTTTACACCCGAGCTGTAGAGCTCCCCCTCATGAGGGTTATTTCATATATATATATATATATATTAAATACATAAAGAATAAAAAAAATACAAAAAAATTTAACAAACAACAAAACCTTACCTTTATACCTATATATATATATATATTAAATACATAAAAAAATAAAACAAATAAAAAATAACAATACAAAAAAAATAACAAACAACATAATCGACTCACCTTTCTACCTCCCACGCCAAAGTGTTTCATTGTAATCTTTAGCTTGCGCGTGCACCCTTTGAGTTCGGTGAGCTGTGAGTAGAGCATTCCGGCCAGGGCTTTTGTGCAACCATTGATTTCGCTGAGCTGTGAGCAAATTGGGATTGTGGCAGTGCATCTTCAGCCTCTCGTGCATGCACCCATTGAGTTTGGTTTGTTGTGAGCAGAGGATTCCGGCCAGGTATTATGTGCACCAATTGAGTTCGGTGAGTTGTGAGCTGTGACCAAAGTTGGATTGTGGCCATGTAGGGGAGAGGGAGCCTGAGTGGAGAAACTTTGAGAAGAGGCAATGCCTCCCAAGTCTGTGAGTACGAAGCCCTAAATTTTATGGGGTCCAATTCATAGTTTGAATGGTTGATTTCATTGTTGTATATGTTCGTTTTCCCTTAGAAATCAATATAAATGCCAAATTGATTCAGATGTGAACCCCATCTCTCTCCTTTGGGCACAAATTATTTGGGAGGGTTCTTAGAAATAAAGAAAAAACATACTCAAAATTTGGTACGGCTTCATTTTATGGATTTTCTACCTCCTTCTACAACTACAACACTCATACTATCATTCATTACTGCACAACCATTCAATCGATTCTCCTGGGCATTGATGTCCACTTTGAAGCGTGTCTGTGGATGCGAAAGATCAATAATCTTGTAGACAGAAACGATTGTTTCCAAAGTATTTGGGTCATTAAAAACATTTTTTTCTTTCTTTTCACGACGCTCGACTGGGGTGAGTTTTCGTGCAATATTTCTGTCAACATGTGCTTGTTCATGCTCAGTAGCAGCACTGCGAATTTCCATTTCGAGCCTTGTTGGATCCTGGGTTGCTTCATCACCAAGTACCTTCATAAGATTTCTCATCTTTACTTTTGGATTTGGAGGCTCTATCAAACCCTGCCTTATCATCTCCTGTCCATCTTTTTCCTTTGCAAGGTGCTGTTGTGTACGCAATTTCTTCTGCTCCTTCTTGGTTAGCTTTAAATGTTGCGGTGGAGGTGGAAGAGGTTCAACTGGAGGCTCATTTGGCTGATGGTGCTCTACATATATAGTAGGTTTTTCCATCTTCACTTTTAAATCACCTTCCGTGACATCTGTGTAGCTACTAGAGGGTAAAAGAACCATATCCCACCACTCAACTTCAGGTCTAAGGTCCTTTGGTTTTTCTTCTTTTGTAGGAACTCTTTCTGACACTTCAATCAGATTAGGATTTATATCAAACTCAGTCTTTTCCTGGGCAAGTTGTGCTTTCTTGATCTTCAGCTCCTTTGCCTGTGCTTCTCCGAATTGACTCTTAAATTTCAATATTTATGCCTCCTTTGACCATCTTTCTTCCTCAATAAATTGAAATGTCATCCTCTTAGGCCTCAAGAGCTTTGTTTTATTAATAACCATTTTTGGATCAAAATGGGGATTGAAATTGGGATCTTCATCAAATTCTGGCCTAGAATTTGAAATGCTTCTTTTTCTGTTTGTTTATGTTCACCTTCAAAGTGCTCAAGTTTGTAATTTTTGACTTGTCAATTGCATTCTCCTGTTCATCTATTTCACGAACCTGAGCATCAAGATGAAGAACAAGAGCTTTAGCAGGCTTCTGCTGGCCAGCAGTACCAAATTGATCAAGCACTTGTCCAGGAAATATACTCAAAATTTGCTTCATAGTTATATACTCAAAAAAAATTCGAATTTAAAGAGAGAATTAAAGAAAACATGAAAAGTATGAACATAGATGAATGTGGAAACAACTTCCTAAGCTTCACGTATGTAGAGTTGAATGTGGATTGAGGGGTGACATTGTGTCAAACGGGGTTGGCAAGGCCAAATAAGAGGTAGTTACAAGGAGCTATTGCATATATTTGACCTTATTTGACCTTCCATCTCTTTTGAAGGTCAAATAAGAGGTAGTTACAAGGAGCTATTGCATGGATGCATGGATGCGTGGTTACAAGTGATGGGTCAGTTTCCAACCATTGCAAGGTTAACTCAATTTAGGAATGAAAACCTAGTTTAAACCCTCGTGAGGATTAGGGTATCCACATAACCTTAAAAGACAATATAAAATTAAAATAAGGGATTGTAAAGTCGCAAGGATGCCTAATTTATTCATGTACTCATAGCTATGTATGGGTTGGCCCATATGCTCCACAGTTGTTGACTACCCATACTTCATCTAAATGTTAAGGCCAATAAAACATTTTCAGGCCTCGATGTAGGTTATATTTTGTTTTTTTTGCCTTACTAAGCTTGTTGATTCCATTAGAATTCAACAAATCTTCAATATCCATACCTAGTTCTCATGGTTATATATATCTGAGCCCCACATTGTCATGATTTTATATAAAATTGGCATCCAATATGCTAGTTTAGATGTTGTCATTGAAACTTCTACATCACTTGTAATACCATCCCTTGTATTTCACAAATTGAATCCTTCATAAGCAAGCCCATTTTTTCGTACTACTATCCCATTTATTCATACTATCATGAGGGTAAATCCTAAAATATTTATCTCTTATGGGTATACACTATAGAGATTGATATCCTTATCTTCAATTCTCATCCATTTCATTTCACTAGTAAGAAGGAGCTTATAACAACTCACTCAAAGTAGAGAATGTATGTTATATTGCTCATACTCTAGATATCGGGTGAGCTTGACAGACTCAAACCTTAATTCTTTTCCAAATTGTGTGCCAACAATTATGGGCATTCCTTTACCAAACTGTCTAAATTATTTTCCATTTTTGTGCATTTACTAGCAAGGGGATTAAATGTCTATTATATAAATTAATGTATGAGATTTATTTGTTTAGCGTCAAACTCATTCCCGTGGTCGATATATAGTGCACGAAAAGTGGGTTAGGTGGTCTCTATTTTCCCCAAAAAATCTCTCTCTATTATTCATATGACTTAATCATAAAGTGCATCCATCTCTTATTTGCACATCCTCCGTGAAAATAAATGATGAGGCCAAAAGGTGGGTACCATTACCAAATTTGTGCAATCTAATGCTTCCTCTAAATCAAGGTTCATGTTTTGCATCTTTCAAGTTATGTATATTCACAAACTTTAAACTTGAGCAAAAAAGCGTCTTTTCAATTATTCCGATGTTTATTTATAGATTTGGCCTTTATTTTTCTCGTTTTCAACTCCAGGGGAAAATATTTTTTAGGGGGGCATGTTGTGTACTTAACCATGAAATATTTATTGGCTGTTATACTCTATGTATTATTTTTTGTATGTATGCGCATATTGTATCATTTCTAAACTCCTGTAAAAGGCCACTAGTATGTTATAGGGGACTTGTCACTTTTATTAGGAACTCAAGATTTTAAGTAAAAGATTTTTTAGGAGCCCCTTGTGGGCACCCTATAATAACACATAAATATATATACTTTTTAACAATAAGCAATAACCTCTCTTGTGATGGAATGACGTAGGTAGTTTAATGTTGAACAAATCCTACTAAACCCAATCTGCCTAGAACCATTACTATGGTAGGCCCTGCACTAAAATCAACACAGTTTCAAGGTTGTTTTCTACACATGCTTAAGCTCTGACGAAAAGCAAGTGCACTAAATGTACCTAAGATATTGTAACACTTCCTTATGCACACTATGCCAATTTCTCCAATTTTTTGACATTATGATGTAGTTGATGATGAACTCATTGATTTCCTTTCTCTTTGGAAATGTCTTATCATCATGATGTGTGGGATGCCGTCATTAGTCCATGTTCACACATATACCTCATCATGACCACATGATCCCTGTGGACCCTTCTTCATATAGTGATGATGAAGTTTCAGGTTATATGGAACATTTGTACATTTGGGAGAGAGATGGCTGGTTGTACCTTCCCCACATTGGTTGATTTACTTTTAGTCCTTACACCTTGTTGTTTATTGGTCTTGTGGTGCCTTGTCCTTGGCGTGTGGTTAGTAGGGTCATTTCACCCATCTTGAGTTGTTTGTACCACCCTTTAATGTTTTTGGTCCTTTGGGCACTATGGTTGTTTGTCCCCTAAATGACCTTAAAACCCCACTTATGATTTATGTTATTATTTATGACTCTTTTTTTTTTGTTATTTTATTATTTTACTTTTAATTGTTATTTTTTTTATATTTTATTTTTATTTTTAATTTTTTGTATTAAGTAGTTCCTTCCTATTTTAATGGAACCGTATTTTTTGGACTTTAATGGAACCCTATTCTTTTGTTGACTGGTATGACTGAAGGAAGCCGTGGCAGATATGATATTGTTATCCTAATTCTTGTGGAAGTCCGATCTACGTGCTTGAAGGCTAACTTAAGACTGATCTGTTGTTTTACCTGTGGATACACCCGATATGCTATTTAAGGGTTTGTTTTTTATTCTCAGAAATCCGATCTGCTATTTAAATCCCCGACTTGAAGTTCATTCACTTGGGGCGTGCTTGTGTGAACTCAATCTTTTGTTTGGGTAGATCGTAACTCTGTCACGTCCCCATTTTGACCCTGTGGCATTAAAATTTTAAATGATGTAAATATTGTTATTAAATCATGGTGAGGAGCTCAAGGCCAAGGCCCCGCCATTGATTTATCGTTTTATGTATTAGCAATTGAAATCGGTGCATATGGTTCTTGTGCTAGACAGGCACAATGTAAATTAAGACATCATGTAAATACGAATTTTAATGAAATACCCACAACTAGCTATGCAATGCAACAAAGAGACAGGGGCATGATTTTTATAAGGAATAGGGGGGGAAAGTATTCAAACCCTTGAGCCAATGGTGTTAACCCATGTGTCAATGAGAAAACCCATAAACCACCAACTACCCATTTTGGCTTATGCACCCAATCATTTAATTCTTCCAAGAGTTGGTTGAGGCAGTTAATGCCTTGGGAATGGAGAGGTATGGCGGCCAATTTCGTGCATGGGCAAGCCATCAACATGGGAATTCGTATTTCTGCTCCTTGGGTAAGAAAACACCCACGAAATGGTGCCCAAGCCATCTTTCACCTATGGCCTTTGCCCTCTCACGCAGTCTGAGCTAGATGGGCTTTCCCCATCACGTTTTTCACCATTTTTCTTGCATTTTCCATGCCTGGGAACTCGTTTTTGTTTGGCACAATGGCTGGGAGAGGAGGACCACGATGTGGGGCTGTTATGGAGGCCGTTTTTGCCCTAGAATGTCCATGGACGTTTTTCTGAAATCGGATTTGGCTTCCCAGGGTTGTTCCCCATCTTCCATTTTCGTTTTTGGGTTTCCCACGTTTTTCTGAAGCTAATGAAAACCCCATCTTTGGGCATCTCACTGTAAAAACGTTTCTTCATGCCCATCACTTATACTTTGGCTGTTATGTGCATCCCTGTTTTGGTTTGAACTTGTGAGCAAGAAACTTGGAGTGGTAGTGGACAGAATTGGCTTGATAAACCTAGTGAAGGGAGTAACCTATCAGAAAGATCAAGAGGGCTTTGGCTACTTTTCTATGCACACCCTAAGAGCACTAGAAAGGAAGGTATGGCTTGAGGGACTGTGTAGCAGTGAAGAGAATACTTCCTTGTGTTGGGTGTGTAGGTATTGTGGGTGCCAAGCTGGATAGATCTTGTAGGGGTATCCATGGCTCTGTGCTTGAGCTCACTAGCTTAGCAATTCTTCCTTTCCATCTCCTAGCAGACTGATAAACCCAACTGCTGATTGGCTTGGCTGATTTTGGTGTATTCTGGCTATGAGTGAGTCTGTTGTTCCCTTCTCCCTTGTAGAAATCATGCTTAGCTCGGGGGTGGCAGTTGTATCAAGAGATTGATAAGCACAACTGGCCTATGGTTGGGTGGAACGTTGCAGATGCATAGCTGGTTGCTCATGGACTACTTTGTTTTAAGAGAAGTACTCTCTATTATAATTTTGTAATGTCTTTATTTAATGGCTGTCTTGAAAATGCTAAATGTATGTTAGATATTAACATGATTTTAATTCCGCCGTGTTTAATTACGATATGCATATGTACATGTCTTTTATCATCAGTGAATTTTACTTGTATTGTTTTAATTGATTAATGACATGAACATCTTGAATGTATGATGGATGTGTAATAGAATTTAATTCTGCTGTGTTTTCAAATTCTTATTGCATTTCCATATGTCCATCTTCATTTTACGTGAATGTTTGTTTACTAAGTATGGGGCTAGATGCCCGGATTTAGTGTCATGTTCTCTCCCATGCTGGTATGATGGGTGGGTATGTGACAAACTCTAGATCTACCTCTTTGATGAAGGTCGTGAGCATGATTGAGAGAGGCCGTGAAGCCTTAAGTTTGATCCTATCCTACTGCATGATCCTTTGAATTTTAATCTGTTTGTTGACTGATTATTTGAGAAGTTTTTATACTTAGCTTGGAATGAGTTCTCTTTGTTTGTGTTAATGCTGAATCTTATCTTTGCTCAGATCTCTCTTGTTAAGACTTGTCCTGTCACACAAATTTGTTGGTGATCATATCTGTTTTTTTTGTTAAGCTTTTAATTGCACTGAGACTTTTGTTGTAATAATTCTTTGTGCTTTATTTAACTTCTGTTATGAATGTAACTGTATTTGTGTAACTACTATTGCATACAACCTTTCTCTCTGTATCTCTGGTTTGTACTTACCCTTTAGTAGGGTTAGTGGGTTCCTAGTGTTGGATGACCTCTGAGAGGTACAATTTTGACTGAAAGCAATATTTCTGAGTATAAAACAGGAAGGTTCCACATTACAGGTAAGTACCCTAAACCTAGCTTCGTTACTCATGTTAATGTTGACTAACTATTGTTAGTAATTACATGTTACTGAAGATTACTTTAACACAATGAGCCAACTGGTAGTGTTAAAGTGGAAAAGTTGAAAGAGATGAAAATTATGTTTTGTTACTGTTGTACTATTTAGTTTCAGTACTTGTTTATTAGATGTAATTTTGTATTAAAGTATATTGATTTTTTTTATTCTTCTGCATAAAACCCTAATTCTACAAAAAATTAAGAAAATGTAGATAAAATATTTGAAATGTCAATAAATATACTTATCTATAATGCTGGTAAACAAAAGTGATAATATCTCAATTAGAAACAAAGACTCATACATCAAGTACTTTTTAAATATCATAACATCAAGTGCATGCTACACTAGAGTTCGTCCCTCCCCTTGAATACAAGTTGTAAAGGTCAACGCTATTGTTGGAAGAGTTGAAATGATATTTTAACTTGGAAATAGTTGTGTGATTACTTTTTATAAGGAAACATGGAATGAATTGGGTGGTTGGCATGTATTAAAGAGAAGGAAATCCTTAGAGTGCCGAGAATTCAATGTTTCATGGTAATAGTTGCATATGTGTATGTACATAATGAAAATATGTGCATATGCATGAAACTAATACAATAAAGGTCGATAATAACAATATGGAATCACTTCCCTATCCAATGCTCCCTAACCATATTAGGACTCTTTATATCTATTTCATATTTCCACAAGATTCTAAAGGTCATGGTTATCTCATCATATTGGGAATGCCAATGTGGATCATATGACAATTTCAATAAAAAATAAAAGTTCAAACACATTAATAAGGTAATAATCAAAATTTTCGGTCTCACTTGAGTGCTAGAGGGTGGGATGATTTAACTCCATTTTGGAGAAATCAACATAATCAACTCAAAATACTTAAGACACCATGCATTTATCATATTGTCTTGAAAATAATCCATGCACATTCATTTTAAAAAACATATGTCAACAATATCTAGATGGACCATTAAAATTTGAGTGCTTATGAAATTCTTATCTCTCCGAGGATAATATAACAATAATATATAGAAAAAAAAGATGGAAAATATATGGTAATCCAAGAGCTCATCATACCCCCCCAATTGGAACGTTGCATACATATATGCAATATAGAATTAAAATAACCCAAAGGTAGTGTCGTGCTTTAATAATTCTTCATCTTCAAGTTGTTGCTGCTTGCATATCTCCCTATGTTCTTAATATGGCACAAAGTGTATAATGGTGTCTTTGTCATGATATCCTAATTCATTTTCCATTGTATTCCATCTCTTCTTATTGTCTCTCTCTCCAAGTCAATTATATGATTAGTATATTTCCATGATGGAGTGGGGTGTAGCAAAAGTGGGAATCTAAATCTTAAGCCAATCTTTTGATAGTGTCCACATACAATTGCGATTTGTATAGAGAAATTTTTAGGCCTTATGGAGAGTGAGGTTTTTCTCTTTTGAGTGCAGTTAAATCCTCCCACTTATTTTGGTATAATTATAACACTCTATCTCGGAAGTTCCTCATGGTGCTTTGATATTGCAGTGTGCCTTCGTCTTATTCCTCTTTTAGAATTGGGATCACCTTTCCACTTTTTTATATCTAAATCTCAAAGCATATTCCATTATATTTCAAAGTATGTCTCACATTATCAACCCATAGGCTCGAAATTTTGATGATGCCTTCTTATACGAACTCGAGGCATTCAAAAATTAATTTTGGCCATGTTTGCCAATTTTGAACATGCTGTTAGGATATTCCTATACTCCATCCTAGTCCTACCAACATTTTCATTATTTGCATTTATAGTCTTGCATGCATTTCTGCGTGCATCATGCATTCTGCATGCATCCCAGTCATCAGTCCCAGCACCTAGCCTCAGTTAGCTAGCCCCCAGGAGCTTCTCTCAGATCAGTTTTAGCCCTCCTGGAGCTTAGTGCGCCCTTCCTCCTTGATTTAAGGAAGCCACTCGTCCTCTCTCACCTACCACTCAGTTGCACTTCAGTTAGTTCAGTTATCTTTAGTTCTTTCCTTGATTTAAGGAAAGACTGACTCTCAACTAATTGTATCACTTCGATGGACCTCCAGTGAGACTAGACTGCCCATTCTGACTCCAATTAGCTCCTCATGCGCCCTCCATCGAGCCTCCTTCATTTAGTTAGTGCCAGTTACACCTACCACACTTAGTTAGACTCAGTTTGACTGATGGTTGTTAGTTACTTGAGCATTGATGACTCCATTGATGATGATGAAGACTTCTAGTTGTGCTCCGATGAAACTCCAGTAATCTTTTGATCACTCCATGAAGGCTAATTCGAATTGCCACCTTGGCATTTGAATCCTCATGCATTGTACTACTTATTTGTCCATATTGTGATTAATGAATTAGTGTGTGTGAAGTATTTTTGCTTCTATCTGAGTTTTGCTGTATTATTATTATGTTGCTCATCTTACTGCATTGACCACTCTTAATCTTATTCCTAAATTCTTTCTTGTGAGGTATACATCATCTCTTAGATCTGTTGTGAGGATTTTCACACATGCAAGACAATTAAAGGAAAAATCCCTTACTAATCCACACATGCATTTTCAAGCTTGGGGGAGGCATCGTAACTATGTATGATTATAGTGGAAAATGCATGCCTTAATGCCTTGTAATTTTCTAATATGAACTATGCATACCCAACAATGTCCTATTTGAACTTTTTTCCCATGGTGCAGGAAGAACCAAACATGTATTTGTTAGATCTGTCTTCCTCGAGCGAGGGGAGTTTAGGAAGACTAGAGGAAAGTGAGACATCCAGTAGGTCTATAAGAGTTATATCAACTAGGTGTAAATATATCAGAAGAAAATTCCATAAACGCATGGAATATTTTCTCACTGAAGGGGGGTCATGTTCCTATGATGATGAGACAATAGGCGACATCGAGGTGCCCTTGAGGTACAAACATCTAGTGAAACAATGGGTACCCAAGGATCTTCCTCAACTAAACATAGATTTTTGTGTGAATGAGAGGATATATCAAATTGCATCATCGTCATTACATGGTTTGGGGTTGTTTTGCATGGATGTCATAAATGTCGGTTACGACAGATGTACTGAATTGATGGAGTAAAGAAACCTTGATCTGTCAGACAATTATCTTAATCTATTACCTACATACCGTGGTATTCCAAACTTGCATATTCTTACCTCTAGAGCCCTATGTACTATGGTGTTCTATCAAAGGTATTCTTTGGCTGGTGAGAACCAATCTGCATTTTATTGCAAGTGTTTCATTCTTCATACCCCATGACCTATGCCTTACCTTTGAAGGTTACCTTTTATGGTATATGTACTATCATTTCGGTGTTATTATTCTTATATCCATTGATGTTTGTCTACATGGGAGTGCATATTGACTTTGAGCACTATCATCTATGTGTGTGTTGGTATATTTTGCTACTTGTGCATGATATATGTTCGAGAATATGTAGTATCTTGTGGTAAGAGGAAAGGATCTATTATGACTATTTTTTGTTGGATTTTCTTCTCCACATCACACCTATGTTGTATGGTATCAACTTTGCGTTGCATCAACATAAATATTTTTCCATGGAAGCTCACCAATTTCACAATAATATTATAATCCTCCACCTTGTACATCTCAACTAGCATTTTATCCTTTGACCTAATCAATTGGCACATGTCATTTTAAGATCTCAACAACAATGATAGTTTTACATATTTCCTCACCCACTACCTTTTGAGATACAGGTTGCACTACTCCAATAACTATATATTTAATGAAGCTCTTAATAATGTGATTCAATAGTTGATGAAAAAAATAAAAATTCGGCCATCGAATTTCTTGAGCTCGTCTAGAAGAGATATGCTCTCCATGTTACTCATTTTCACTTCATTTTGTGTTTTGACAAATTATGTCATATTGATAACTTTTTATAAACTAAATCCATGATGGTGTCATGGTGAAAGGGTGCAAACCCTAATTTTCCATGTTGATGAGATGAGATGCCATATGCTATCGTGGCATATCTTCCTCTCCTAATATTTCCTTTGGAGTGTGGTGTCATGGAGCATGACATCACAATCAAAGAAATCCGCATGCTAGTTGTATTTGCAAGATCTTGCCACATTTTCCAAGTCTCACCAAGAATCATTACATCTACATACTATATTTTTCAATTTTTGTGTTAGTCTATTCGTATATTCTATCAAGCTACATTTATGTACTGTCTGGTCATGCATAATGGTATAGTGGATTGAGAGTTAGATCAGCGATAGGGATATCGAAAAGAACAAGCTTGTATTCAACTTGTTTCTGTTTCCAGAAGAAACAAGCGCCTTAATCACTTCCATGAATCTATGTTTATCTTTGTTAGAGATTCTACCCCAGGAGGTAGATGAATGGAAGGGGGAATACAAATTTAATTGCTCCCTAATAAAAAAATATCCTCTATAAAATTAAAAAAAAAAACTAGATCACCGATAGGGAGATCGACAAGAAAGAGCTTGTATTCAACTTGTTTGTGTTTCCAGAAGAAACAAGCACTTTAATCACTTACATTGAATCTATGTTTCTCTTTCCTAGAGATTGTACCCCAAGAGGTAGATGAATGGGAGGGGGTGTGCAAAGGTCACTGCTCCCTAATAATATTAAAAAATATGTATAAAAAAACTATGGGTTTAGCCTAGACTGCAAAACTGAGCAACAAAGTACGTTTCCAAAGCTTACAACGAACTTCAAGTATGGTCCATACTTGATCCTGGAAAGGAATAGAGACCGGTCGTCACTCTATTTTTTTAATATTTTTTCTTTATTTTATTATTTTTTTCAATACAATACAATTTGCAACAAACAAATTTATATAGGCATATTTTTTTTTAAATGCCTTCATTTATCTGTCAGTGACCTACAGTTTAATAGGGAGACATAGTGCACTAATTAAGGAAACACAATTATTGACACACAAGAATATAGAACCATGTAGAGATAAGCCTGGTTTACCCTTATATATATGTATTAAGTTTCCTTAAATCAAATGGTGGAGTTGGAATATTACCTTGGCCTGACTGCGTGCTTGGCACAATGGCATGTGGCATAGCAAGGAAATATGAATCAACCAACGTCCCCTGCCCCTTCTCCAAGCATGTTACATTTCACTTGGCATGCAGGTTGCATATTGCCTCTATAATCTCTATAAAACCTTGCTATTTATTTGCTTCTACGTATTCTAATCATTTTATAGGCCTATGAGTTTCAAGGAATGTGGTTTGTCTCTATCCAGTCTAGCGTTCTCTACTTCTTTAGGTAGATAATCACCGTCCATTCTTTGAGAAAGAAATGAACCGAGGTTATACTCCATTTCCATCCTGAGCTGCAGAACCTACTAGCTAGTTTAAAACCAAAGAGTGGGTGTACTTCCCCACCAAATCCTAAACAATAGGGATTCCCCATGATATATCAATCTCTGACAGTTTCAATCTCCCGGTTTAGAGCTAAGACTATTGTTTTATTACTATGCACACTCATCCAACATCGGGGAAATAAATTGATATTGTGGGAGAACACAAAAGCACTGAGTGCCTGAAGAGTTATGTGTGCGCGTTCTTCTCTGCAAGGATATTAATGTTTCCCTTGCAATATGTGAAGCAAATCAATCAAGATTTAAGTGAATCAATCAAGATCTTTATAACTAATATTACAACGCACTTTGCTTTCAGAACAAGTACATGCTAAGCTACTCATTGAATTTCCAAATTAATATTCTATTTCGGTAAATGGGATTACCAAAAGGATCCCCTTTCTTGCCACCCCCATTAAATCTAGTAGATTTCCAAGAACTAAGCATTACCCACTAATACTTGCACTATTATGACTTTATGTACATTCCCAAAGAGTGACGAGTTATGAAAATTTGGGGTTACAAATGCCTCTAGGACATCTTTCTGAACTAGATCTTAATTCCTCTATGCCCAGAGTGGATCTGCTTTATTAACAACTGGATAAATGACTGAATCCTTTGGGGACGATAAAAGCTTACATTTCATAGAAAAAACAAACAAGAAGACTAACTCACTAGAGGAACCGAGGGCTTTAGCTCTTCTATCTTCCATTAAAGTAGTCGTGTAAATGGATAATACCCTCATCTCATATTGATGGGCTCTGAATAGCTCCTTGGGATGAGAAACCTCCTAACCGTGTTCTTAGCACCCAAAAACAATCACTAGTCGAGAATATAACAGAGGATTCTATATGGAGTCTGTGGATAAATATTGAGAATGTAGTGCTCTGTGCTTCCGGACCTTGCTTGCTTCCTTTCACCGAATTTTTCATATTCCTTGATCCTCGGCCGGTAAACTTCTGTCGTCTAACTTATATAATATCTACAATGCCACGCTTTCAATTAAATTATTGGTCTGTAGGATTTCTATTTATTTCAAAGGGTAGACTCCAGTTCAAAGTGTTAATTCAATCCCGTGAATGATTGCACTAATCTCAGGTCCACTCCTGATCGAAGCCCTTATCGAAAACCTACCCATCTAGTTGGATTTACTTCCAACTGGAAAGGGCCTTACCGAAGATCAGGACCGGTAATGGACCTTACCTTACTGATAGCAATATACTTTTATAACATTACATTAATAAATTTTTGGAATTATCAATGATACTGAGGTGGGGGTGAATCAATATCATGCATAGATTTACAAATTATTCACTTTTTAAAACATGCACCAATTTCAATTTAACACCACATCAATAAACCAAATTGTGCCCAAATGTTTGAAGAACTTTTTTGTATATATGTATAAAATAAGAATTTACAGAGAAATATAGGAGACACTGATCTCCATTGATGTGAGCACCGACCCACTTAGACACCCCTTTGATTGGGACACCAATTCCACTAGAAAGCACCAACTCGCATATTGCAAACTTCAACCTATGATTACACCAATCCTTCGTGCAAGCACCAACTTGTTGAACCAAGATCCAACCTATGAGGACACCAATCCTCTACACAAGCACCAACTTGCAGACTACAAGCTTCCACCTATGAGGACACCAATCCTTCGCACATGCACCAAATTACTGAATCGAGATTCGACCTGTGAGGACACCAATCCCCTGCGCAAGAACCAACTTGCAGTGTTCAAGAACCACCTGAGTGGAGACACTGATATCCTCTCCTTGCCCAGTCCAACTACCCTCAGAAGTAGATATTACAGATTCCTGACTTCAGGTCTACTCACACAAAGATTTGTACTTTGCTATTGACTACGTGCTTCTTCCACTGGTTTAACTTAAACTGTTGTTTTTCTTACACTATATTACACTATCGATCCACTCTACAACATAGATTCACACACATATATATCCACATGCTTCTTGCACCTTTTTCACAAATGCCCAGATATGCGTGTCTGCTCCTTGTGTTTCTACATTTCTTGTTGCCTCACGCACTTCATCAAATCACGTTTCTTCTGATTCCCCTAAGCATTTCATCTGACCGAAGCTTTCCAATTCAAAATATTACTCCATGCGTTCTTCCAAGCTTACCTTTCACTCCTCGGACCTCGACTTCACTTCTTATTTATACTCTGCTTGTGTTAGGATATTCCTATACTCCATCCTAGTCCTACCAACATTTTTCATCCTTTGCATTTTCAGTCTTGCATGCATTCCTGCATGCATCCGCATGCTGCCCAGTCATCAGGTTGACACCTCCAGCACCTAGTCCCTAGTCTTCCAGCACTCGGGAGCTTATTTCCACTCAGATTGAGCCCTCCTATCCAGTGATGCGCCCACATCTCACCATCCACTTGACAAAGGTGCCCTTCTTCACCTACCAGTCCAGTTGTCTTCAGTTAACTAAGTTCTCTCCTTGATTTTAGGCTTGACTCACTCTTAACTTACCTTACCACTCCGATGGACCTCAAGTGTGACTAGACTGCTCATTCTGACTCCAGTTAGGTCCTCATGCTTCCTCCACTGGGCCTCCTTCATTCAGTTAGTTCCAGTTACACTCAGTTACACCTACCACACTCAGTTAGACTTAGTTTGACTGATGATTGACAGTTACTTGAGCATTGATGACTCCACTGATGATGAGATAGACTACTAGTTGTGCTCCGATGACACTCCAGTGATCTTTTGATCACTCCATGAAGGCCAATTCGAATTGCCACCTTGGCATTCGAATTCCTCATGTATTGTATTATTTATTTGTCCATTTGTGATTAATGAATTAGTGTGTGTGAAGTATTTTTGCTTCTATCCGAGTTCTACTGTATTATTATTCTGTTTCTCATCTTACTGCATTGACCACTCTTAATCTTATTCCTAAATTATTTCATTGTGAGGTATACATCAGCTCTTAGATCTGCTGTGAGTATTTTCACATGGTATCAGAGCATGTTGAGAGTATTGTTTATCTCCATTCCTGAGAGTTTTTTGCAGGTTATTATCAAGATTTCGAGTGCAGCAGTTGCAGTAGTTTCTGCATCTTTTGTAGCAGTAGCAGTTGCAGACTTTTCTATTGTTTTTGTAGGTCTTCTACAACTTCCATGTATTCAGAAGAAATCCCTCCTCTTTCTCCATTCAACTATGATGAATGGAAACCAAAAATGATAGCATATTTGAAGAGCCATGATCTCTTTGATTATTGTTTTGAAAGAGAGTTCGAATCCTCTAAAGAAAAGTATGACTGGTTAAATGAAGGTGACAGAGCCTCTGGAACCATGATGCTTGCTATGTCTCGTTGTATGGTAATCGATTCCCTTGATTTTGCTGAAACTCCAAAAGAGCTATGGGCCCATCTGGATGAAAGATTTGGAAAACAGAATGAAGGGATTGGTCCAAACCCTTGCGAGAGCAAGCCCAATAATGCATTCGTCCTCCTTAATGATCTCATTGATCATGAATCAGTCTCAAACATATCTCATATTGAATTTAGCCACAAAGAAGAAGAACTTGCAGATTCTACACTCATGCTCCAAATTTATTCTATTTCGAATTATGTGCCAGCTCACACTCTATAAATTGCAGAAGGTCCTAAATCCTCTCTTGCACCAAAGTTTGTTGGTTTGCATCTTGATCTATTGAATGTTTCAGAGGTAAAATCAGCCATTGGAGGTAATGCATTCGCTCTCCTTGTTCACTCACCTCTTATGTACTACCAGATGATCATTATTTGATGCTTTCAGAAGGTTATTGAAGATGATGGCCATTTCCATTCGCTTGGGATAATTTGTCATGCATTTACTGGTTTTGATCTCACCTCTAATGGTTCAAAGGAGATCTCAAGAAACCATGATTCAAGTCTTGGATCTAATTTGGATTCTAAGCAATCACTACTTGGGATAATTTCTCATGCATATGATGGTTTTGATCTCACCCCTGCTGGTTCAAAGGAGATCTCAAGAAACTATTCTTCAAGTCTTAAATATGATTTGGATTTCAAGCAATCATGTGATGGTTCTTTTTGGCATAATCTCACCCATGATGGTTCGAAGGAGAAGACAAAAGACTATCTGCACATTCATAGATTTGATCCTACCTAAGCTGATTCGAATCACAGGTTCAAGGGTCATCCTCATACTTTTGGATTTGTTCTCATCACATTCAATCTGAAGACCAAGTACAAGCACATGCTTTCTAAGCATGATCCACTTCTTCCCAAGAAGGAGATACCTCCAGACATATGACCAAGCATCACACCTGCTTGAGTTTGGAGCATTTATTTTTGTGTGTGCCTTACAGTCTATTTTGAGGGGGGTATTTTTCCCATGAGGTTTTCCCCATTTCCTCGGTTTATTGACTGTTATTATTCATTGTATTGGGTGACCTTTGGTCTTAGTTACTAGGGCCCATGATGGATTGAGGGGGGGTGTTAGGATATTCCTATACTCCATCCTTGCCCTACCAGCATTTTTCATCCTTTGCATTTTCAGTCTTGCATGCATTCGCATGCTGCCCAGTCATCAGGTTGACACCTCCAGCACCTAGTCCCTAATCTTCCAACACTTGGGAGCTTATTTCCACTTAGATTGAGCCCTCCTATCCAGTGATGCGCCCACATCTCACCATCCACTTGACAAAGGCACCCTTCTTCACCTACCAGTCCAGTTGTCTTCAGTTAACTGAGTTCTCTCCTTGATTTTAGGCTTGACTCACTCTTAACTGACCTTACCATTCTGATGGACCTCAAGTGTGACTAGACTGCTCATTCTGACTCCAGTTAGGTCCTTATGCGCCCTCCACTGAGCCTCCTTCATTCAGTTAGTTCCCGTTACACTCAGTTACACCTACCACACTCAGTTAGACTCAGTTTGACTGATGGTTGACATTTACTTGAGCATTGATGACTCCACTGATGATGAGATAGACTACTAGTTGTGCTCCGATGACAATCCAGTGATCTTTTGATCACTCCATGAAGGCCATTTCGAATTGCCACCTTGGCATTCGAATTCCTCATGCATTGTATTATTTATTTGGCCATTTGTGATTAATGAATTAGTGTGTGTGAAGTATTTTTGCTTCTATCCGAGTTCTACTGTATTATTATTCTGTTGCTCATCTTACTGCATTGACCACTCTTAATCTTATTCCTAAATTCTTTCGTTGTGAGGTATACATCAACTCTTAGATCTACTGTCAGGATTTTCACAGCTTGTTCAAACAATGCGTCCACAAGTTGGAGCTTATCTAAATGGTAAAACCCCTTCTTCATTTCCTTTCGGACAATCTTACTGAGCATCTACCACATGTCTTAACCCACGCAAATGGGGTACCATGACTTTGTGGGTCCTACACACACTAGTTCATTGACTTAGTGGGACTGTGCGCTTGGTAACCATCACTTGGTGGATAATGTATACTGGAGTACCATTACTTGGTGGGTGTCTTGCACACTTCTGAGACTTGCATAAATATTTTGATATACTTCTTCAAA
This sequence comes from Larix kaempferi, assembly GCA_027924585.1. Classification (NCBI taxonomy): domain Eukaryota; kingdom Viridiplantae; phylum Streptophyta; class Pinopsida; order Pinales; family Pinaceae; genus Larix; species Larix kaempferi. Next base: position 183,968 of record BSBM01000817.1, on the reverse strand, counting down.
CTGGTAGAAGACTATCATATCCAACCACCTCTTTGACATCAACTTTGGAGTACCACTACTAGGTGAGATTTAGGACTTGCGCACATGATTTTATGTACTTCTTCAAACTAGCACATAGACACTGAGTCCACTTTGACATCGATTCCAACCAAAGTTCAACAATATCCCCCTTTTGTATTGATGTCAACACCTTATGAAGTTGTGCTCCCCCTGATCATGAATTCCTCTATTATGCTTGCAAACAATACAATGCTCTCCCTGGGTTCATGCCAGTTTGATCCTTCGCTTTCTTGTGCAACCTTCGATTAGTACTTCTTTGTTGTTTTTAATTTCTTCATGCTTCCTGCACATCTCTTTGTCACCAATACATGCTTCATGGTATCTCTCCCCCTTTGACATCAATTGAAAAGGGATACTCCCCCTATCTTCATGATGTATTCCCTTTCCATTTGTTTTTGTTGCTGCATCGCTAATTTTCCTTGCAAAATGTGCATATGTCATTGTTTTTGTAGATGTTACAATTATAGTTACTATAGGTATGCTCCCCCTTTGCAATTGCGTATTTCCTTCCATCTTGATTGTTCTGGTCTTGTATTGATTCAATCTCTTGTATCAATGTTGCATTATATAATTGCATTCTTGTGTTGGCTGCTTCTACACAATTCCTTGTCTTCATGTCGTCCGATCCTTTTTGTGCAGATTATTATATCATTTCTTCTTAGCATTTCTCCTCTGAATTCATGCTATTGTTCTTGTTTTCTATTACCTTTAGCTCAAGTATCTAACTTTATACCTTCATACTTCTATGTTCATATTTCTGTCGCGATATAATGCTCTCCTTACGCAATTTCAAGTTCCTTTTTGAACTTATACTCTGGATTTGCACTATCTTTTATGCTGACTTCTTCTTGCTTTCATTTATTCCTTTTATTGCATCTATTGCACTGTTCTAAGTTCCCCACATATCACTATATTTGTAGTTGTCTCAGTTTAAAGATTATCCCCCCCTGCACGATTGCAAATTTCATTTTTAACTTGCACATTCTTTGTTTGCTTGTCTTTCCACACAAAGTTCTATCTCATCATCTCGGTTTCATGCTTCCTAATCCTTTGATTTAACTACACCATAATCCTTTCATGTCAAATATTTGATCTAGCTGCTCCTCTTATGATCTTTTGACATTTCAGCGTGACAAATTTGGCTATCATAAATGTATTGCTACCTCGCTTATCACGCTTTTCAAACACTCCTCTATGTAATCCATACTAATTTGAAATTTGACACAACTGAAATGTGCAAAAATGTTTTGGTAGGTCATCTATGACTCATGTATGCACGCGATTCAGCAGGATTTTCTCCTTGAGCACAATATTCTTAAGAATTGTTAGGCACTTTGCGTTGTCCGTCGTGACCATAATTAAATTCGATGTCTCTTCATTTTGCTTTGAACCATGCATTCATAAATGCAATTGATTTCATTGTCCCTTCGGTTTGCTTCAAGGTGTGCAAGTTGAAGATATTTCAATCTATATATGGACTACTTGCCATTCACAAAGTGACCAAGCTTTCCTGTCTTTGTTCAATGCTTTCTTGCTTATGTCGCAATGGCTAGATCTCCTCAACAATTCAATGTAGCTATTGGTAAGCTTTATGAGTTAGTCCAGTCTCAACGACAAGAGCTCACAAACAATTTAGAGAGTCACATGTCTCAAATTAATGAGGCACAGATAGAGGAGTGGTGTTCCCAATCCCAATTTAATAAGAGGAATGCAAATGATATTGAGGTCTTGAAAGCTTGAGTTGCGAATTCAGAGCAACAACAGGAGTGAACATTGATTCTTCTACAACAACTGCAAATGAGTCAAACCAGATTGGTCTTACAAACTAATTCCTACAGAAGCTCAACTTGTACCAACCTCTACAAGATTCCAGTTCCGAGCAGTGTTCATCGAACCTTGAGCTTCAGTTATTTCTATAGACTTCCAACCATGCCGCGAAGCTAGACCTAGAGCTTTGGCTTTGATTTTGATTTTGTAACTGTCATATCTACCCAAGATATAAGGACACATTTTTTATATGCTACATTTTGTAACGGCGCTACCTTTTTATATAATATAAACCAATTTGTGCAACATTCACATGAATATACTTTGAATATACGTTCAAATGTATTGTGGTTTTATCCTGCCAATGCAACACTTTTGTCTTTATGCGCATATTGTTAGGTGATTCTTCTTGTCGTCCTTTTGTTTAACATTAGTGAAACTTCTTATTGTGACTGTTATGCTGATGCCGAAACAATCTTTGCCACATGAGACTAATATATCATAGAAATTTTATATATGAACATGATCGTGTGACCTTTGGCTACATTGTTCTGGTTTCCTTGAATCCACATAGCCTTTTGAATTCAAGGGTCTTATTTGTAGACTTTGAGAGTCATCAGAGTAAGCAGGCCTATGAACATTTATTTACCCATTTTTGTGTGCACATGGGTGTTTGTTGATACTTTACAAAACTATTCTTACTTCTTACAATGTGTGCATTGTTCTTCTCTGATTGTTCCACTGATCTTTAACAATTTTGAGCTTTGTGCCCAAATCCGTCATAAGCATAGCACCTTATAGTATAACAATACTTTACAGTATGACCATAATAATTGCATCTTAAGCATCTTTGTGAATTAAACCTTCTTTTATAAAAAGGAACATTCTAATCATTATCATACCTTAGTTGATTTTGCTTCGATGACCCAACTTATTGATTCGCAACTGGAACATGCTTGTTGTCGCAAACATTTTTTATCTTATTTAAGCCAAGCCCGGACTTGTCTTTTGGTGACCTTTGGATATTCAATATCTCATCCAAAATTAATGAGTTATTCTTAAATTTAACATCTACTTTCATGTCAAAATGATTTTTTTCATCATGTGGATTTGTGCAATCTTGAGTTTTGTTATCAAACCCATTTATTTCAAAAGAACATTTCCTTGGACTCTTCAGAGGTTGTTCCTCTTTTCTTAATTTAGATCTAGGTTGTATTGTCAGCAACTCATTTCCCTGTTTTGTTTCTTCCAGTGATGCTTCCAATAGGAACTTATTTTCTTCAAGCTTCTCAATTGCATTATGTGCGCAGGCTAGTTGTTTCTTAAGTTCCTTGTTTTCATTTTCTACCTCTTCAAGTGCTCTGTTCATAAATGCTTCTTTAGTTCTTTTGGACTCGATTATTTTTTCATCTTTGAGCAAATTATCCTTTTGTATATCCAAGGATTCTTGAGATTCTTATGGGCTAATCTTCAAAGATCGATTTTCCTTTCTTACTTTTGATAGTTCATCCAAAGCACTGATCTGTTCACCCTCCCAGTCAACTTTTGCATTTTCTTCATTCTCAGAATCAAGGATTTCATATTTTCTCTCAACCTCTATCTGACAGTTACTCATGTCAGGAAAATTGTAAGATCTAGCACAGGACCTTAAGGATGAAAAGAAAATCCCATTATAAACATATTTGCTGAGAGTGTCTACAGTAGGATCTGGTTGTTTTTCACAAGAATGACTTAAGACTGCCTCCTTATTATATGATTTCTTCTTGATGGAAGATCAACAGTTATCCTTTCATCGAGGCCTTTATATTCAAGATATTCTACCATTGACATAAAGAGTACCACTCTTGGATTGTCATCACCATCATCTTCATTAGATGAGTTGTTGTTCTTCTTTGAATACAAAGTCTTCTTCCTTTTATGTTCAGCCATGGATTGTTGGTTAATACTCTGCATAACCTTGGTGAATTCTAAGTTTGTTAATCCACACAGTATTGCATTTATGGCCTTCGCATTGCATTCATACTGCCTCTTGTTAGTTCAACAACAGGAGGAATATTGGGAACTTTGTAACCACTTAGGACAGATTGCCACACATCAACTCCAAGTGATTGTAAATACACCTCCATCCTTATGCTCCAAAAGCTGTAGTTAGACCCATCAAACCTTGGTTCTCTATTTATGGAAAACCCCTCCTGCCTATCCATTTATGTGCATTGATCTTTATCTTCCAATTGTTAAACTGTTACTGATACACATGCTTATTCTTATGGCATCAGTAGCTCTTCCACCTATGCATAGGTACTCTACGCCCAGGTCAAGCCAAGAGAAGGAGAAGGAGGGCAATAAGAATTCCACTCCATATGCAGAAGAATGGAGAGCTAGTCGCGGGGCCTCCCTCTACATATATGCAAACCAGGTAAATATATATATTCATAAATACAACAACAACAACAAAAACTACTCTACTTAAAACCTAGTATACAAGCCATAAGCCTACAACTTAATTGCTAATCTCAACGTCCGACACCATCCATTCCTCCAATGTCAATAATGTAAACAATAATAGTAATAATAATAAAAATAAAATGTACAAGTATAAATATACAACACTTAACTAAAGAAAATAGCGGTGAACTAGTAGGAAGAGGAGAGTCCCTGTCGAACTGCTAAGACGGTTAATGGAGGGAGCTAGCCCTAAGGCCGCTGCTTTGAAACTCCAAAAGAAAAGAAAAAAAATTAATAACCAAAATGAAAAAAAAAATTGTGATCCTAAAACTCTAGAAGGGAGTGGGAACGGACCTTCACCTGGGATGCACCATGATGGAACTGCACCGAGTTGCAAATCTCCTTAGTTGGTTAGCTCGTCAAAAAGAAATCGATGGAGGAAATGGAGGAAGGAAGGGTTTAAAACCATTTTAGGTTTTTATTTTCTTCGTGCGAGGTGGGATGACCTAGAGAGGCTGCGTGGCCATCATGTGAGTGTCCCAGTAGATTAGGTTATAATGTGTTAAATGTTAATGTTTTGTATATTTTTTAAATTTATTTATTTATATTTTTAATTGAATTTGTTAATATGTTTTTAAATTTAATTATTTAAATTTGCTTATATAGTTTAAATATTATGTTGAAAATTATATGATTAGATTAATATTAAGTATGATTTAAATTTTAGAATTCAAATTATTAGCTCGATGGGTTAGCTCAAGTGGTTGAGAGTTGTGAGTTGTAAGCAAAAGGTCTCGGGGTCAAATCCTTGGGTAGATATGCATAGATATATGAGGGCCTTGATTGATGTCCCAACAGGGTTAGACTTCGTAATCAGAGCTGGCGAGGCGAGGCCCCTTCGGGTGAGCCCCCCGTGAAGAGTATTCCCGTGGATGTAGCAACTCCTCTCTGAGGTTGTGAACCACATTGAAAAAAAAAATCAAATTAGAAATTATAGGTTAAGTATAAAGTTAGTTTGAATTGGGTTATAGGGTTAGGAGTAGAATCAAGTTAAATTGAATATAAGATTCATTTGAGTAACATAGTAGGTTTCATGCGAGGAATCACAACAAGTGTGACCATGGCATTGGATGTGGTCATAGATAACTACCTAAGCCACGAGGATGATGCGATACCTTGCATTTCGCTTGAGAGATACTGTCCTACCGCACAATCCATGACGGTGATGTCGGTTGTGGAATCACATAGCTCCATCATCCTCGTACCTTCTCCATATACAAATATTCCTTAACTACTATAAACAATGAAAGTGGCATTGTCTATATTTAAGGATTGTTGCAATAGATGACTAGTCTTTGAGGATTCTACTTAAATATTATAGGGTAAATTATATCGTCTTAAATAAGCTACAAAAGTACAATAAACCGGCATTAAATGGTAATAAGTGAGAATGTCGTATAAGGTGAGTGAAATTTTAGGGTAATATGTCTAATTGATTCATGTTGTAATCATGATGTGTGACCTTCTATTTAGACTAATTTATTAACAAATGTAATGTTGAGCTTACTTGTGAGAAATTGTTGAGGGAGGATAACAGTTGGTATAATTAATGAAATAATTGCCTTCACCACCTTATAAGTAGGTAGCCTTCTGGTTGAGTTAAAGATTAACAAGAAGAGATCCATGTGACAATTTCAATGTTCACCTAAGGGATATTTTCTGCATAATTAAACCAAAGATAATTTCCTCTTTTATTTTCAGTTTGAACAAATATTGATTGAAAAGAACTTTACGAAATTTTTTCCGAAATTTGATATCATCTTGTTCTTCATGCTTCAGCATGTATAGGTCCTTGGCATTGAAACCCATTATTTCTTCCCCCGCTTCATGAAAAGTCATGTTCCATGTTAAACCAATATGGTCTTGAGCTTTGGCTTGAAGCAAGTATCTATAGTCACAATCAGGAAAATTGTGATCACGTCTTTCACAATGCCAAGTTCCATCCCCATAAATACTCACCTTCTTGTTTCACTGCCTTTCCCCAACCATAAAATGGAAAACAATGTAACAAAATTTGTCCACCTTAATAAAAGATATGGTCGCTTTTACTAAATCCAATCAGGTTTATCAAATTTACCAAGCCCCTCATCTTCAATTTGATCCACTGTCTTTTGCATGTCAACTCGACCACCAACATTTCCCTCTCTAGTTAAGAAATGAGAAGCAGTATTATTTACCTCCCTTTCAATCCAGTACCTCAATCTGTGTGCTTCTTGAAATCCGAGGTTTATAAAAAGTTGACTTCATCAAATTGTCCCCACATACTTCCCACTAAACTCACTTACACAGCTACCCTTCACATCCAAAATAGGGAAACCTCCTAAATCACACATCTCTTGAATTTGTTGGCCTTCCTTATTGCAAAAGGTACCACACATTGTTACCTCCACACTATAGACTGACATGTATTTTAGCTGAAGAATTAATTTTTGTGTATCCATTCCACTTTTTCGCACTATGGTGTTTGAAAGATTAATTGAGATTACAATACCAATAATATCCACCATAGAATTTTTCTCCATGTGCTCAATTTCACTGATTTGCCTGAAGTAAAAATGTTGCTTTGGTATTGAGATATCCTCTTCCAAGAAAGGATCTATTATTGAAGTGGAGTCCAAAACAATTTCCCAATCATTGTTTAGATGGTTAAATTTCTTTTGTGTTAGTTTTAGACTTCCCTTAGAACCCATGTACACTTTCCCATCCTTTATCTGATCATAAAACTGGTCTCCAATTGAGTTAAATCATGTTACACGTATTTTCCCTCCTTCAGAGTCAAGAAGATCAATACTGAAGACTTTCCCACCTCCTTTTGCATTGTTGTAATGATAAAGATATCCCTTGGCAATAACTCTAGCCTCGATTGTTCATCGACCCTGGTAAGGATTCAATGTTGTAATACGAGTGATCCTTGCAGGTGCTTCATTTCTTGCTATTGGTCCTCTATTAGAATACATTGGAGGTGGTTGATAGGATGAAGAAACACCTTGGCGACCATAAAAATTTGATTGAGGATTCAATCCTCTGCAATTTGCTACACCAAGTCCAACACTTCACTAAACTTGTAACTGGTTGGGAAGGCTTCGCATATGAACCACGTAAAGAAATATTGCGAGGTCAGGTTGTCCCAACACCAAGACTATATTTGGAGAGACCCGATTGAGCTACCGAATTTGGATTTTCCCCAGCTCTAAACCCTACCCCAACTCTAAAATCGCATTCTTGAATCCAGTTCCGTCCTCATGACATGCTAAACCTCTAAACACGAATTATTTAATTTTGAATCCATTTTCGTCCTCATAACATGCTAAACCTCTATTTACCTTGATAGCTAACAAAATCTAGTAGAAACTATAGAACAAGGTTTTTGCCTAATTTTGAAGGGAGAAAGAAAATTTAAGTTGCCTTATGAAACAAAATCTTTTCGAAAATTAACTAGAAAATGAAAAGGAATAGGAAAAACCACCATTTTTATTAAAGCGCTTAACATTCTCCAAACTAAAGCCTTGCAAACCTTGGATTTCGCAATTCAAACAAAATGAAAAAATGAAAAAGGCGATTTATAGGTCAGATTTACAAGCCATACTGACAACAACTACAAAGATCTTTGAACGAAACTAGGAAACAAAAAACATCTAGTTGTTTATGCCAAATCTTTAACGAGTTGCAAAATAAAACCTTGAAGATTTTTAGATCATCACTTCAAGGCTCGATTCAATGGTTAGAGAGTGTCCAGAGAGCATGGCAGAAGCTTCGCATTGATTAAAATATGATGTCTAGACAGCATGGAAGAATCTTCGCATTGATAAAAAGATGATGTCCAGAGAGCATGACAAAAGCTTTGCATTGATAAAAAGATGATCGCAATGAAATCTGCCGCAATTAGTAGTTGATTTTAATTATATTATGCACTAGTATTTTAATTAGTAGTCGATTTTAAGGGGGTAAAAAGTACGTTGTTATATTATGCACCAGCATAGATCTACGTAAACTCTAAGAAACCAGAGGGATTCAACTTTTAGGTGTAATTTTTTTTTGATGTATACAAATTTTAAGATTAAAAATGTTTACACCTCAAGAAATTGGATTCCTCTCGATGCTTAATAGATCCATATTTAAGATGAATCTATGATGGTGAAACCTGAAGAAAAAGGGCAAATTCTTGAATTTACATCTTTAGAAATTTACAACAATTCATTGTTTTATGATGATAATTCAGATCAACTGTTTTATAATAAAGATGTTGTTTTCCACAATGGTTATGAAACATATTATATTCGAGATCTTGTCCAAGAAAGACAAGCAAATGGTTGCTATACCTATGTTGTTGATGAAGAAATTGATCCAACGGTTTGAAAGGCTTGTAGTCCACCCATTTATGACGAATATGATGAACATGATGATGTTGATTTTCAACACCAAGAGGGACAGATTCCTTTGTCTTTGTGTACAAATATATTGAGTAGTAATCAACCCATATACGATAGTTATGACTGAAAGCAAATTTATGAAGCACTATCTTAAAAAAAATGCAACCATGAAGAAAAAGAGTTTCAATAAAAAAATCGATATCTCCGATTTTTGAAACTATGAATCATGAAGGTTTTCTTACTCACATTCTTAAAGACTAAAGCACCAGAGAAAAATCCAAGAATCATATGCCAATCAAAATTCTTGAAGACACTAAGCTTGTTGTTGATGATAAGGTTGTCTTTCATACTTTCATGGTCATATAGCAGTGTATTTCGAAGTTTCAAGTGTTTCAAACATTAAGCTTGTCCAAACCTCGAAGGAGTTGGTCACAGTGGAAGAGGGGTTAAAGGCACATTCATTGCAACCAAAGCTTTAAGGACCATGTCATGCGGGAAGAGGAGCTTAATGGAATAAACTCCATAATTTTCTTAAGGGTGGAACGAAATCTCACCACTGAAATAGGTAATATGTTGATAATAAGATTTTATTACATGGATTGTGAGGTTACAACATGGTTGACTTGAATTTTATTATAAGTTATGGTTACGTTATGGTATATTAGAGATTATAAGTTGTTGTGTCACATATATCAATCAATATGGGATTTTTTTTTGTATAGAGAGGTTTTTATGCCATAAAAACAATTCCAAGTCACACAAATGTTAGGTGTATCCGACTCAGTAATGGGCATTTTTTAGGAAGGCATGTGAAAAGGGTTTCTTGCATTGTCGATTTTACTTTGAAGGAGTCTTGGACACTCTTGAAAACTTTTCCATTGCTATATTCTTTTCCCTTTTCAACCTTCACCAAAGGCTTATTCGATAATATCTTCCTTGGAATCTTACCCATGCCATCATCGTCATCATCGCCATTTCCTATCCCATCCAGGATTCTAGAAATACTATCTTCCAATTCTTCTTCATATCTAGCCATCAAGGGCTCTTCATCTTCCATGTTTTCATAGTGATCTGCAAGGGATTTTATATGAGATGCAGCAAGGGATTCACATACCCCAAATCCACCCAATACATCAATCACAGCTAATGCATTAAAATTGGGCTTCGAGGAAATTGAACAAAATAGGATGTCAAACCTTTGCCTATCAATATCCCTTTTCATCACAAGGATGTCTATGGATTTTTTCATAAGAATGCCTAGACAGCCATATGTGCACAATATTGTTGAGTCATGGGATTGTCTTCACATGGAAAAAGTTTACCTCAATGAAACCGACCACTCAAGAATTTATCATGCCCTATGAACATTGTGAAAAACTTCCCTAGTTAGTCTAAAGACAAAGAAATGTAGAGTTAAAGAAACGAAAAAACTCAAGAAGACACACAACAAGAGAATTTCTTAGAACACATACTTGTACACTTTATTCATTTATTTTCTTTTATAATGAATAGATATTTCAGGCAATTGTTGTTTACTCCCAAAAGCAAAGAATAAATTTGGCAATTCCATGTACATTTCATTTTACAAATGGAATTTACTACTTTTACATTGTGAAAAGTGATTGTGATGCTTTTACACCAGTACAGACAGGGCTCGTCTATCACATTCCTTTGCAATTTGGGTCCAACACATTGACTATTAGGAAAGGATCAAGTCGTCTAAATTGCAGGTAGACTCTATTTGTCTCGATCTCCATGTTGCAAGTGGATTCGGTGGATCTCCATTAATTGTCTGGATCTCTAGGTTGCAGGTGGACTTGGTGGGCCTCTATTTGTTACAACTCCATAATAATTTTTATTACATCACCAAGAAATCATTTTAATCATTGTGATTGTGGATTTAATTGTTTTACTCTTGATGATTCGAATTTGTTGTACTTTATAGTTGTCTTTTCTTCCTCTTATTTCTTTCGCAATTCCTCTTATATTCTTAGTTCCATAGGATTTTTCACTTTTTATGGTCTCCTCATTTATTCTATATTTTTGTGCTTCCTTTGCTAGGTTGAGCTATAGCTTTGGTTATGGACTCTTATTGAGTTTTCTAGTTCTTCTCATCTTATTTGGCCTTAACCTCATATCCATCCTTTTGTTTTTATTTTTCTTTAGCCTTTTTTTTAAACTTTGGCCTTAGCTTTTTCTTTAGCCTTTTTTTTAACTTTAGCCTTAGCAAGTTGTCATTGATGTCAAGGGTCTAGTACTAAGCAAAGTTCAAAGGACAATTTCAAAGGTCAATCACAACTTCAGTAAGGACAACAAACCATCTACAATATGTATAAAATCATCATCCCTGTGACAAAGAAAGTATGTGCAAATTTGATGATAGAAAGCCCCTCGTATGGGTATCAAAGCCCCTCTTCATGTGTACAAAACTCCTTGTTTATGTAAAAGATTTTGTATGTAAGTGGTCCTGTATTGGTTAAGGGACATGATGGAGCACATAAAGATATGTGAAATGCCCCTACATTAGGTATTTCTCAAACTTGTAGGCCGACCTCATGAAAAGTTAAACATCTCCTTGCAAGGGTATAAATACACCTTAATTTTACCTCATTTCATCATCAACTCAAGCAACATTCGTATGTGCAATCAAGAGGAGCTCAAGGACCTTTTTTTGCAAGGATCTCTCTTGGGTTCGCTATCATTGCATGAGGACTCTCTCTACAAGGCGAAGTTGTGAGGGTCACCTAATTAAAGTAAATTTGAGGTCTAAAATGGTTCTCCTAAAGAAAATAATAAAATAATATTTTATGAATTTTGGAGGAAAAAAGAAAAAACTGCTTGTTTTCTTTGTATTTTCAACATATCTCCCTATTATTTTACTCAAATTTCGAGTGGGAACACTCGTTGGATGCGGAATTAAATTACGCATCCAACAAGTACCCACACTGCATACTTCTGAGGGACCCCACCCCACGAAAAATGAGAAATACATATAAAAAAATAAAAACGTGTTACTTATGTTACTTTTGAAATAAACACGTTTTTTAACGTATTTCTCAATTTTTGTGGGATGGGGTGCCTCAGAAGTATGCAGTGTGGGTACTCGTTGGATGCATAATTTAATTATGCATCCAACGAGTGCTCCCGCTCGAAATTCGAGTAAAATGACAAGGAGATATGTTGAAAATACGAATTAAAAAAAAAAAGTTTTTTAATGTCAAATATGCAACTGAACCATTATGGTTGAATTTTCTCTTGAAATTCTATTGGTTCTTGAATTCAATGGCTTTTTTTCTTACGAGGCGGCTTGTTTTCTTATAAGGCCCATTTTAGACCCCAAATTTGCTCTAATGTGACCTAGTGTTTTGGCATGCATAAGATTTACAAAAACTTGCATAACTTTCTCATACAATATCAGAATCACAAAATTCTTATTTTGTTGGAAAACTTATTGTAAGGGGTATGTGACACCACACTTAAAAGGAGGATCTCTTTTGTTCTAAGGGTTTTCTATACTATGATAAGGTTTTCTCTCTCTTGTTGAGGTCTTAATCATGACTTAGGGTTTATGCATGATTTTTGGGAAAAGTGCAAATCTTTTGGGATGGATGATTGCGCTATACCTCGAGGAGAATTTTGGAGGAAACATAATGTTCATGAGAAGACCTCTTGGATGTAATGTCCCCTCCTACCATACCAGCATGATAGAGAGGACGTGGTGCTCAATCCGGGCAATTAACCCCATATCCATTAACTCCACTTATGGATACAATGACATGTATATGTGCATGCTATAGAACTCAACGGAAATTAAACAAGTCCTGTTTGATATCTAACATTCATTCAAGTTTTCTGTGACAACCATTAAATAAAGATCTTTGCAGAATTATACAAGATCATATGGAAATGCATAACTTTTAAAAACACAACGGAAGTAAATTCATTTAACACATCCACATACATTCATAATATTCATCAAATGATAATTGCAATTTTAACACAAAAGAATACTTATCTCAATAGGGTAGTCCCAAGCAACTGGCTATGCAACTGCAACGTTCCACCCAACCATAGGCCAGCTGTGCTTATCAACCTCTTGATACAACTTCCACCCCCGAGTTGGGCATGATCTCTACAAGGAACTAGGGAACAGTAGACTCACACATAGCCAATCATACACCAAGATGAGCCAAGCCAATCTGCAATTGGGTTTATCAGGCTGCTAGGACATGGAAGGGAAGAATTGCTAAGCTAGTGAGCTCAACCACAGAGCTATGGGTACCCCTCCCAGATCTATTCAGCTTGACACTCACAATGCCTACACACCCAACACAAGGAAGTATTATCTTCACTGCCACACAGTCCCTCAAGCCATACCTTCCTTTCTAGTGCTCTCAGGGTGTGCATAGAAAAGTAGCTAGCCCTCTTGATCTTCTTGAGAGGTTACTCCCTACACTAGGTTTATCAAGCCAATTCTGTCCACTACCACTCCAGTTTCTTGCTCACAGGTTCACATCAAAACCAGGATGCACATAACAGCAAACTACACTTGCTGAGCATGAGAAAAACGTTTCAACAGTGGGATGCATGAGATGGGGTTTCCTGAGCTTCAGAAAAACGTGGGTAGACTCAAAACGTATTGGCACTTGGAAAATTCGACTGGGAGAGCAAACCCATTCCAGAAAAATGCCCCAGGTGCAAAAACGACCTCTCCCTCAGTCCCAATTCGCGTCCCTCCTTCCCCAGCTCTTGCACAATACCAAAAACGAGTTCCTGGGCATGGAAAAACGCAGGGTTATGGTGAAAAACGTGAGGATAAATTCCAATGAGCTCAGTCTGCGTGAGAGGAAGAACGTAATGGATGGAGAATTGCCTTAGGAAGCATCTCGTGGGGGTTTTCTTGCCCAGCAAGCCAAAAATACGATTTTCAGGTTGATGGCTTGCCCATGCACGAAATCTGACTGCCATACTTCTCCAATCCCAAGACATTAACTGCCCCAACCAATCTTTGGAAGAATTAAATGATTGGGTGCATGAGACAAAATGGATAGTTAAGAGTTCATGGGTTTTCTTATTGACACATGGGCTGACCCTAGTGGCTCAAGGGTTTGGTTATTTCCCCTCCCTATTCCTTGTAGAAACATGCCCCATCGTTTTGTTGCATTGCATAGCTAGTTGTGGGTTTTTCCTTTAAAATTCGTATTTACATGATGTCTTATTTACATTGTGCCCATCTCGCACAAGAACCATAGGCATCTATTTTTAATTGACGATACATAAAATGTTAAATCAATGGTGGGGCCTTGGCCTTGAGCTCCTCACCATAATCAAATTACAATATTTACATCATTTACGATTTAATACAAAGGGGGTCAAAATGGGGACATTACATTCCCCTCCCCTTACATTAGCACTGTCCTCAGTGCTCATCAAAATTGAACAAAAATGGATATGCCACCCTCATGGCATCCTCCAGCTCCCATGTAGCCTCATTGGGACCGTAGTGCTTCCATTTCACCTTTACCTATCCGATGGCTCGGTTCCGGAGCAATGTTACCTTCTTGTCTAGCATGCACAACGGATCGGTTTGGAATTCTCCCTCGGGTTCCACCTGGATCACATCCCAATTAATCACATGGTTAGGATCATGTACGTATTTCTTAAGCAAAGAGATATGAAAAACATTATGAGCTTTAGTGCTAGCAGGCAATGCAAGTCTATATGCAACTGGTCCTATTCTTTCGAGCACTTCAAATGGCCCACAATATCTAGGTGATAGCTTGGCACAACTCCCAAGCTTCAAGGAACTCTTCCTTGATCTCACTCTAAGATATACATGATCCCCAACATTGAATTCCCTATGCACTCTATGTTTATCTGCATAGCTTTTCTGTCTATCCTGGGATGCTTTTAAATTTTGCCGGATCTTTGCAACCTCTTGTTCCATTTCCTTAAGCAATTCTGGCCCAAGTACAATTCTGTTCACAGGATTGTCCCAAGTCACTGGTGTCCTACACCTTCTGCCGTACAAAGCCTCATAAGGACTCATTCCCAATGATGCTTGTTTCCCATTGTTATATGCAAATTCTACCAAGTGTAGATAATCCTCCCACTTGGATGATTTGTCCATTACATACATGTGGAGCATGTCTTCAAGCACCCGATTTACTATTTCGGTTTGACCATCTGTTTGAGGATGGTATGCGGTACTAAAGCTTAGCTGTGTACCCAAATCTACAAAGAGACCTTTCCAAAAATTGGAAGTGAACTTGGTATCCCTGTCAGAAATTATTGTCTTAGGCAACCCATGTAATCTGAAAATTTCCTTCATGAAAATATTTGCAATGGCATCGGCTTTGTGTGTGGATTTAACCGGTATGAAATGTGCTGCCTTTGTTAACTTGTCCACCACAACCATGATGGAATCATGTTGTCTCTTAGTCATTGGTAATCCTGTAATAAAATCTATGGATATTACTTCCCATTTCCATTCTGGAATTGGCACTGGAAGCAATAAACCTGCTGGATGTTGGTGTTCACTCTTCACCTGTTGACATTCCATGCACTTAGAAATGTATTCAGCGACATCCTTCTTCATGCCTGGCCAGAAATAATATTTCCTTGCTGTAGCAATTGTCTTCTGATATCCTGGGTGACCAGAGTATGGAGCTTTATGGATCTCATCCATAACCATTCTCCTTAAATATGCCGCATTTGGAACATAGACTCTATTCTTGTAAGTAAGAAGTCCGCCTTCTTCCAAATGATAGCCCTCATACCTCTTTTCAAGGTTTTGCTACTGCAATTTGCCCTTTATCTGCTCATACACTTCATCCTCAACCATATGGTTAACAATCTGCTGCCTCAAATTTGGTTGGCAAGTACTAAGCGCTGCCACATGCATTTCATGCACCTTCCTACTGAGTGCATCAACCACCTTGTTTTCTTTCCCTTTTATGTGTTTGATTTCGAAATCAAATTCACACAAAAATTCCAACCATCTAGCTTGCCTAGCATTTAAAGTTGGTTGATCAAACAAGTATTTCAGACCACAATGGTCTGTCCTTAACTCAAATTTCCTTCCCATTAAGTAATGCCTCCACATCTTTAAGGCATGCACTATGGCTGCAAGTTCTATATCATGAGTAGCATAGTTCTTCTCACGCTCCTTCAACTTTCTTGACTCATAGCATATCATGTGGTTGTCTTGCATAAGAACTCCTCCAAGTCCTTGATTGCATGCATCGGTACACACCACAAAGTCTTTTTCTGGGTCTGCAATTTTCAAAATTGGTGCACTTGTAAGAAGATTCTTCAATCGTTGGAAACTTTCCTCACATCTTGGTGACCATTCAAACTTTATCCCCTTCTTTTGCAAAGAAGTGATCGGGTTTGCAACCTTGGAGAATCCTTCGATAAACCTCCTGTAGTAACCAGCAAGGCCCATGAAAGATCTCACATCAGTCACATTCTTTGGAGTTGGCCAATTCATAATCGGCTTCAATCTTCTCAGGGTCTACAGATATTCCTTCGTCGGAGATGATGTGACCCAAATAATGAATTCTATCTTTATAAAAGTCACATTTGCTCAACTTGGCATATAGCTTATGCTCCCTTAGTAATTGCATTGTCATTCTCAAATGTTCTTCATGTTCTTCTTCATTCTTAGAATAGATGAGAATGTCATCTAGGAACACAAGAACAAACTTGTCCAAATACTTGCTAAAAACATTATTCATGAGACACATGAATGTAGCTGGTGCATTTGTGAGACCGAATGGTACCACTACAAATTCATAGTGTCCATACCTCATTCTAAAGGCTGTCTTATGGATATCCTCTTCTTTGATTCTTACCTGATGGTAACCAGAACTCAAGTCAATCTTTGAAAATACCTTTGCTCCTCTAATTTGGTCAAAAAGGTCATCAATTCGGGGCAATGGGTATTTGTTCTTTACAGTGACTTTGTTCAACTGCCTGTAGTCAATACATAACTTGAGTGTTCCATCTTTCTTTTTCACAAATAGAACAGGTGCTCCCCACAGGGACACACTTGGCCTAATATATTTCCTTTCCAGCAACTCTTGTAATTGCATCTTCAATTCTAGCAATTCCAGTGTACTCATCCTGTAGGGTGTCTTAGACACTAGTGCCGCTCCTGGCACAAGTTCAATTGTAAAGTCAATGTCCCTCTTTGGAGGAAGTCCTGGGATCTCATCAGGAAAAACATCCCTGAATTCTTGCAATACATGATAGTCCTCCAATTTAAGAGTTTCACTCTCTGCTGCCTCCAAAATGTGGGCTGCATACAGTTGACATCCCTTCCTACAGAACTTCTTCAGTTGCATGGCTGAAACCTGTCTAACAGAAGTCACCTTTGGAATGCCTTTTACAACCCTCGGGTTTCCTTCTTCGTCCATGCATTCAAATGTCTTATTGTAGCAGTCAAGTTTAACCCTGTGTGCTTCTAACCAATCCATTCCAATGAGAATATCGTAGGAACCTAGTGGCAAAATATTCAGATCTGCATAGGTGAATAGCCCATCCATCTCTAATGGACATTTCTCTACTATTTCACTAACTTTTCTCTTGGTTCCAGTGGCTAGTTGAACTAACCATGATTTACTATGCTTTAATTTCTTGAAAGCACAAACCTCAACAATTCTAGGAGTGACATAACTGTGAGTAGATCCAGGATCAATCAAAATAGAAACAGATTGCTTAGCAATCTTACCTTCAACTTCAACCACAGTTGACTGATGATCTGCTTGGCGGTCGTCTAGTGCTGCATAGATTCTAGGGATTGTCCTCGCCACTTGACCCACAGTTCCAGCTCCTTGGATGTTGTGAACTTGATTTGCATTCCCATTCCTATGTGGACAGTTCCTAAGCATGTGGTCTCCTCCACAACCCCAACATTGAATTGGTTCTCTTGGCTCCTTTGGATCTCTTGGCTTGTCTCCCATCATCCTAGTTGGCTTAGTCACGACCTGTGATGGTTTCCTTTGCTGATTCCGGAATTGAGGAGGCTTGAACCCCTTCTTCCTTTGATCAAACTTTTCATTTTTCCTATCCTTCCATGCCTTATGAAATTCCGGTTTGCTTCTGTTCTGATCAAAGCAATACTTGGCCTTTCTTATGGCCTCCTCTAGAGTTCGAGGTTCATCGAACTCAATTCTGTCTTTATATGACTGGGGCAGTCCACTTAGGAAACGCTGAATTTTGACCTTATCATCTTGAATGTACCTGACATACCTCAGCAGCTCCAAGAACTTGTTTGCATATTCTTCCATGTTCGGTTGTCCCAATCTCAGCTCATGGAACTCTTTGATCTTATCATCATAGTACGTATCAGAGAGGTACTTCTGCTTGAAGTATTTCTTGAACTGCTTCCACACGATCTTCCTTTCGTTGATCTTCTTCACTTTCCTGGTGTGTTCCCACCATATAGATGCTCTTCCATTCAAGTTGAAGATGGCTACCCTTGCCTTCATATTTCCTGAGTAGTCTTGGACTTGGAAATACTTTCTCATCCCAAGAAGCCAAGCCTCAACTTCTTGACCGGACTTTATCTCTCCATCAAATGTAGGAGGTTTTGCCTTCTTAAATTCCCCATGTGAATTGTTCTTGTAGTGCTTCTTCCTCTTACTCATGCGAGATGAAGAGCTTGAACCCTCAATGGATTCTTTAGAGTCAGATGATTCATTAGAGGAGGTTTCTGGAGTATATGTTATGTCTGTAGAAACTCCTCTTGGTCTACTGGCCCTCTTGCGGGAATTCCTTCTAGAGCTACTCCCACCCCTTTCTAGATTTGATATCTGATGCCCAGAGTTTATTTGCCTTTGGATGTCTGTCAAACTCTGTAGCATGGCTGCATTCAGCTGATTTTGTTCTTCCTGAGCTTTAATCATCCTTTCATTATCTTCCCTATAGCTTTGCAACTCCACCCTGAGGCTTCTCACGGTGGCTGCAATACCTGGAGGAGTCTCTTGATTTCTTCTCCCATTAGATTCTGTTTCAGCATTTTCAACATGTATGTTCTCCCCCATGGCATCTGTCTCAGGCTCATAGGGATCCTGTGCATCATCCATGATGTTGATTTTCTTGGCCCAACCAAGATCCAAAACTTTCCAACTGTATTATCTAGAGTGCTACCCTGCTGTAACTGTGACTCTCTGAAATGTGTTCATCAGCACAATTGTTAGCTGCATTACATTCTTAGGAATTCATAACTTACTTCATGCACGTGGGAAAATGCCATACTGACAATTTGTGAAATCATAGAATTCTCTTACATCCAACGACATACGAGGAGAAAAACAAAAAAGGCGGTCAAGGGGGCTTGCCCCCTTGTGGCTCCACTGCAGGGCGGGTCGAGGGCAGCGCCCTCGTTTTTTGTTTTTTTGTTTTTTTTTTTAAGAAAACACGCCGCCACGGGTGGTTCGCTGAATCCTGCCGCAACGGGCGGTTCACTGAACGCTCCCGCAATTGCGGGGCGACTGGCTGAAGCCTTCCGCAGTTGCAGAGCCATTCGGCGAAGGCTCCCGCAGTTGCGGAGCCATTTGGCGAAGGCTTCCGCAGTTGCGGAGCCATTCGGCGAATGCTCCCGCAATTGCGGAGCCATTCAGTGAATGCTCCCGCAATTGCGGAGCCATTCGGCGAAGGCTTCCGCCGTTTCGAAGCCGTTCGCGAAATGCTTCCCGAGTTTCGGGGCGGTTTTTTGGAACGATTCGGCGAAGTCTTCCGCAGTTGTGGAACGATTCGCCGAAGTCTTCCACAGTTGCGGAACGATTCGCCGAAGTATTCCGTAGTTGCAGAACGATTCGCCGAAGTCTTTCGCAATTTCGGAACAACTCGCCGAACTCTTCCGTGTTGCGGAACGATTCGCGGAATCCTTCCGCAATTTCGGAAGAGAATTCCTTCCGAAAATTTCCTTTCGACGCTGACACTTAGAAAAAAAATTCGCGTTGCGGAACAACTCGCGGAATCCTTCCGCAGTTTCGGGACGACTTGCGGAATGCTTCCGCAGTTTCGGGGCAACTTCCCGAAACAGACTTAAACCAAAAAAATTTCAAAAACTCTTAGGAAAATTCAAAATCTTCCCTTCTTTCAGTGATGATTGGATTTGGCCCATAGAGGTCCAATGCTGCAACCAGCAGCTCTGATACCAAAATTTAATGTCCCCTCCTACCATACCAGCATGATAGAGAGGACGTGGTGCTCAATCCGGGCAATTAACCCCATATCCATTAACTCAACTTATGGATACAATGACATGTATATGTGCATGCTATAGAACTCAACGAAAATTAAATAAGTCCTGTTTGATATCTAACATTCATTCAAGTTTTCTGTGACAGCCATTAAATAAAGACCTTTGCAGAATTATACAAGATCATATGGAAATGCATAACTTTTAAAAACACAGCGGAAGTAAATTCATTTAACACATCCACATACATTCATAATATTCATCAAATGATAATTGCAATTTTAACACAAAAGAATACTTATCTCAATAGGGTAGTCCCAAGCAACTGGCTATGCAACTGCAACGTTCCACCCAACCATAGGCCAGCTGTGCTTATCAACCTCTTGATACAACTGCCACCCCCGAGCTGGGCATGATCTCTACCAGGAACTAGGGAACAACAGACTCACACATAGCCAAGCATACACCAAGATGAGCCAAGCCAATCTGCAATTGGGTTTATCAGGCTGCTAGGACATGGAAGGGAAGAATTGCTAAGCTAGTGAGCTCAACCACAGAGCTATGGGTACCCCTCCCAGATCTATTCAACTTGGCACTCACAATGCCTACACACCCAACACAAGGAAGTATTCTCTTCACTGCCATACAGTCCCTCAAGCCATACCTTCCTTTCTAGTGCTCTCAGGGTGTGCATAGAAAAGTAGCCAGCCCTCTTGATCTTCTTGAGAGGTTACTCCCTACACTAGGTTTATCAAGCCAATTCTGTCCACTACCACTCTAGTTTCTTGCTCACAGGTTCACATCAAAACCAGGATGCACATAACAACAAACTACACTTGCTGAGCATGAGAAAAACGTTTCAACAGTGGGATGCATGAGATGGGGTTTCCTGAGCTTCAGAAAAACGTGGGTAGACTCAAAACGTATTGGCACTTGGAAAATTCGACTGGGAGAGCAAACCCATTCCAGAAAAATGCCCCAGGGACAAAAACGACCTCTCCCTCAGTCCCAATTCGCGTCCCTCCTTCCCCAGTTGTTGCACAATACCAAAAATGAGTCCCTGGGCATGGAAAAACGCAGGGTTATGGTGAAAAACGTGAGGATAAATTCCAGTGAGCTCAGTCTGCATGAGAGGAAGAACGTAATGGATGAAGAATTTCCTTAGGAAGCATTTCGTGGGGGTTTTCTTGCCCAGCAAGCCAAAAATACGATTGTCAGGTTGATGGCTTGCCCATGCACGAAATCTGACCGCCATACTTCTCCAATCCCAAGACATTAACTGCCCCAACCAATCTTTGGAAGAATTAAATGATTGGGTGCATGAGACAAAATGGATAGTTAAGAGTTCATGGGTTTTCTCATTGACACATGGGATGACCCTAGTGGCTCAAGGGTTTGGTTATTTCCCCTCCCTATTCCTTGTAGAAACATGCCCCATCGTTTTGTTGCATTGCATAGCTAGTTGTGGGTTTTTCCATTAAAATTCGTATTTACATGATGTCTTATTTACATTGTGCCCATCTCGCACAAGAACCATAGGCATCTATTTTTAATTGCCGATACATAAAATGTTAAATCAATGGTGGGGCCTTGGCCTTGAGCTCCTCACCATGATCAAATTACAATATTTACATCATTTACGATTTAATACAAAGGGGGTCAAAATGGGGACATTACATTGGAGCTGAAATTTCATTATTTTTCTTGGGTTATCAATGACTTAGGGTTTGAGTTTCTAGGCTTGAATTAGGGTTTTACCCTAATCTTTCTACATGAAGAATATGGATATTTTTTCTAGACTTATTGATGACAGTATGGCAGTATGATGATGGTATCATAGTGACAGTGTGACAGTGATAGTGTGTGACTATGACGGTGATAGGCAGTAACAGGGACAGTGATAGGCAGTGATAGGGACAGTGACATGTAGTGATTGTGACAGGTTTATAGTATCTCATATATATTTATATTTAGGGGGTTGGAGCCTCAAATTCCAGTTGGAGATGGAACATCTAGGGATTTGTAGCTCCCTTCGGGTTGGACTTGAAATTCAGGGGTAGGACTCTCCTTCAATCTTAGCTTGTAAACATTGAAACTTTGAAGATAAGTTTCTTTGTTTTTTGTCCCTGTTGGGTTTCCACATGAAATACTTGTGTTTTGTGCATTGTTTACTTTATGTTTATGGTATGTTTATACACGAATGATAAGTAATGATGAATGTTGCTAATATAATTTAAAGTGAAGGATAAATTTGTTGAAATGTGCCTAGTACTTATTCACCCCCCCTCTCAGTATTGGTGATATTTCCAACATAAACCAATATCACTATATATATATATATGGTATTTGGGAAGGGAGGGCGGCTCTGCAACTAGGGTTTTGAGCGTCGTTTTTGTTGAAACTCGGCGGCAATGGATCCTTCCATGGCCGCCATCCCCTCTTCCCTTTGAGCTACTACCTCAACATGGACGACAAGCGGCGAGCATCGATGATCCCTCTGCAAATGGTGTGGCGGTGGAGTTTTAGCGCGGCAACCCATTGCGTAGCAGGCTCCCCTTGCTTACCGGTGGCGGTGGCGGCGGTTCGAGCTGAGATGGGCGGCTTGGAAGGGTGCTCCACGATGAGGCATCGGCGGTTGCTCGACGATGGAGGAGCCCCGCAGTTCATTGCGGGTTCCTGTTTTCTTTGGGCAGCGGCGGCAGTCACATTTTTGAGCGGAGACAACAATGGTTGGATTCCCTTGGTGTGGTGGATAAATTTCTGATGGCGGCCCTATCACCTAGACAGTGGTTTCAACCTTTGAAAACAGGTGGCTCTGCAACCTACTATTGCATTTTGTGGATTTTGTTATATGTTTTATGCATCTGTAGACATATCATTTGATATCTCTCCTTTTTGTTTCTCTCCAGCTCCTAATGAGTTGGTTTTCTTCATTGTACATGAGCCATTCATGGCTACCTCTAAAAGAGGGTTATTTAAATTTAGGTTTTTTGGGTGGTGCCTTGGTACCCACTGTTTTCATTGAAACTGGAAAGCTAATACTGGAAAGGGCTTTTCGAAGCCTTTCTGCAATATGTAATTTGATTATTCCTAATGAAATTACACTTTTCCTTGGTATATATATATGTATATTAGTTCCCCCTATAACCCCAAACACATGATGTAATTGCCACAATAAAAACTGACATATATAAACTGTCTCTAAAATAAGGCTCGTGGAGATTTTTTTTATAACACTATTAGCTCCAAAAATTCAATTCACATTACTTTTAAGGGGGTTTTCAAAACACCTCCTTGAAAATAGCTAGGGGTAGTCTTTCTAAACCCCCCCTAAAAGTCATGAGAATTTGACTTATTGTGGCAGTTTTTAACAAACCGCCTCCAAAAGTTAAATTCTCATGACTTGTAGGACGGGTTGTCAAAACACCTCCTTGAAAAATATATTTAAGGCGGTTATTGTAAACCCCCCCCCCCCCCCCCCCGCCAAAAAAAAAAAGTTATTGAATTGAACTTTTCGAGGCAGTTGTAAAACAAAGGACTACACAAGTTCAATTCTCATGACTTTTGGGAGGGGTTTTAAAATACCACATCCAAAAGTTAAATTTTCGTGAATTTTTTTGGGGGGGGATGAAAAAACCGCCTCCAAAAGTTAAATTTACATGACATTTAGGAACGGGTTGTCTAAAAACTGCCTTCAAATATATATTTAGGAGTGGTCTTGTTAACCCCCCCCCCCCCCCAAGAAAAAGGTATGAGAATTGAACTTTTCAAGGCGATTGTTAAAAAAATGCCTCCAAAATTTAAGTTCTTATGGATTTTTTTTTTTTTTGGGGGGGGGGGGGGGTTGTCCAAAGACTGTCTTAAAAACCACATTTAGGGGTCATCATTTTAAACCCGCCCCCACCACAAAAAAAAAGTCATAAAAATCAAACTTTTAGAGGTGTTTGTTAAACAAACGCCTCCAAATTCTCATGACTTTTAGGGGGGGTTGTAAACAAACCATCTTAAAAAACACATTTAGAGGCGACTATTAAAAAACCACTGCCAAAAGTTCAATTTTCATGACTTTTGGGGAGGGTTTTCAAAAACTACCCCAAAAGCTCTAAAAATACTTTTAGAGGTGGTTTTGGCAAGACCCCCACAAGCCTAAACCCTCGTTAAAGGGGTAAATTGTTGTAGTTAACATCTCCTAGTTCATCATTGAATTTGTCCTCTTTGAGCTCCTTATGATTGAGCTCACCCTTGACTAGTTCATCCTTCTCTAGCTCAAGTTTTATTAATCCTCAAGTTAATCCTACTCCCAATTTCATTGGAAATAATATGAACACTAATAAGAATCACACACCCAATCTCACATACATGGATACCCCAAATCTCATGGATTTGACTAAGATGACTCACAAACCTATTCAGTGTAACTTTGCTTGGCATTCCATGCCTACCAAGCTTCCTTTAGATATTCCTTAATTTGAAGAATGTGTTGGTTAAGTTCCTTCCAACCATATCATGTAATAATAATAATTTAGTTTTAAGGTCATCGCCAAGCGAGACACCAATTTGGTGTGTGAGACCCCCTTGTTTGTGGGACAAGGGACCCCCCTTTGCGTAGCGATTTAACTGCTAAAGTTACATAGGTGTACATACCCTACCTCCCTCTGGATTTGAACCTATGAGCTCCTAGGAGGGAGAACATGTATTTTCATCTATGGTGTTCCTAGAATAATAGGCTTGATGATTCAATTCAACTTTTCTTATTTCAAGGCACGCTCACTAGGGAAGCTGCAAAATGGTACATAGATCAATCTGCTGGGTCTTATCCATCTTTTAATTATGTAGCTAAAGCTTTCCTTGCATTTTTTTCAATTATCCATTAGTATTATTAGGGAGTCAAGGTTTTAACTTATTTTCATCAAAATACTTACACCCATATCACCGACCATATGCAAGTGTATCATAGTAGGGAAAATTCATGAAATTTAAATTGAATAGTTCCATTATTCTTTATTGGGTTTTTAAATCTCTTCTTCTAATTATATCTAAGGACATTGCATTAACCATCTTGCCTTGAACATATGAGGAATTCATATATAAGGTGCAACAATTGGATCTGATATACATCCATTCAAACTGTTTATACAATGTCATTCATAATGACCCTTGAGTTGATTCTTCTAATCAAGATGAGCCAATCTCATCCCATGATGCAGATGGTGTTACTAGTTCTAATGCTCAAACTTTCATTTTGTATGGCCACATGTATTTATTATTATGTATCGAAACCACTATGGTGGATAACTTCCTATGTTTGGCATTCCTTCCTATGGTAAATTGCATATGCTTCGCAATCCATATGATATTGCATGTTCATCATTCCATGCTAGTGTAAGTACATCATGCTCAAGTCCTTCTTTTGAACCTCTTTCTTATAGATCTACATGTAGGTGTACTACATGTAGTATCATTTCAACATTGTATCTGCATCCTTAGTTCACAACCCAAATTATCCATCCCTCCAGATCCCTCGACACCACAGATATAATTTTCCCAACCTCAACCATCTATGGTTTAGCTAGTTCCTCCCCAATAAGGCCACATTTATGCACAATAGAATACACCCAACCCTTCAAATGTGTAGAAAAACAATAAAAAGAATAGATGGAAAATAATACACATAACTAGAATTAAGCGGCTAGGGGTAACCCCCAAATAAAAATGCTAATGCTCAGGCGATCCCAATCCCATAAATCCAAATTTGGATCCTAACAACCCACCAAAGGAAAGACATATAGAAATTACTTACCTAATAAGGCAATTCATTCTCTTGTATGATATTTGCTTAGTCCAAGATGAACCTTGTACCAGATACGTCTTATTGTAGCTACACTTCTATTTTATGAATAAAAGGAAGGAAATTTTATTCAATATTTATTTAAAGTGATGTGAAATTGTAATGGATTTTATTTTGATAGTGATTTCAATATTTATTCTTACGCTCAAAGCCACATGTAATCATTATTAAATGCATGCATTCTTCTTCCTCGAGAAATAATTATGGTATAAAACATAATAAAATCCATATATTAAACTAGCGAAAATATACCCTCACACCTCACTATATTGTAGTAAGTGACTTAGTTTCACTATTAATCTCTTCTTGGATAGACACTCAATCTATTATAGTCTTTTCAACAACCATTTTTCCCCGGTGTCCTTATTAGCCAAGGATTTTAAAAGTAGCCTTGATTGGCATATCAAGTGCAATTTAGATCTAAGATACACCCTAATTTTAGCTTTTTGTAACTCCTTTTTTTTAAATGCCTAAGATTTTTTGTTGACATAATGTTTAGCACTCCCTGTGACTTTCCCAGCATGGTCTAACAACCTCTCGGCATATCCTTAACTAGGATGGTAGCGGATTTCCATCAAGTTCACTTTTTGGAGCTAATGGCTAGTTCAACTCCCAAAAGGTGGTATCAGAGCGGGTTCGTGGGTTCAAAACTCACTCGGGTAACGCTGAGGGGGAGATTGTTGACATAATGTTCAGTGCTCCCCATGAGTTTCCTGACATGGTCTAAAAACCTCTTAGCAGATCCCTAACTGGGATGGTAGCGGATTTCCATCAGGTGCACCTTTTGGATCTATCAGTCAACTCAAGTCCCAACATTTTCTACCAAAGGTTTCTTTTCTTCATCACAAGGCACTTCTTCTAGCAACTAAGAAACATAATCCAACTCCTCCTTACTAGACTTATGGTGCTTATGTTAGACAGGGGAAATCTAGAGGCCATATCCCCAAAGGAAGGCCACAATATTGGATATATAATACTCCCACCAAGATATAGACTAGCCTTCATCCCCCCAATTTTGGGAAATAAATTTTAGATCTGCTTCATATCGGAAGCAATATAGCTAGGGATTTGGAGGTGTGAAATTTAAAATGAAGTGAGTCATGTGGAACCTCATTCTTATGCTACCTATGAAATTGAGAACATAATAGGTTTGGTTATTTAATAGGGTATCCCCCCAAGACTTGTTCATGTTGACCATAACAATAAAAATAGAAAGGGTCCCATTTAGATAACATGGTTTTGTTGAGCCTCTTCATAATTTGTTTTGTACCTTTGTAAAAATTGATCCAGGTGAACCATAACTAAACCAAATCATAGTGACAAAATTTAATAAGGTCATAAATCTTGGGATTGGATTTTAATGCATACCAAGCATCCTCTCCTTGAGGTGCATATATACATGTAGCATGCCTTTCTTTTCCTCCTAGATTTCAACCATATTAAAATCACCACAAACTAGTTAAAGAAACTCTCATAGATCATTAACCATCCAACACCTTAGGTCTCTCCTTTCTACCACATAAGTAGAATCACAACTGTTATCCAAGCTAAGGACCCAACTAGTCAAATTTTGCAGTGTCCAAACAAGTTTATAAGAGGAGTTTGTTCCCCACTCAATATTATAGACGTTAGATAAGGGGATATTAGGGTTGTAACCCCTTTCTTTCCTTCAACAATATTATTAGAAAACAAATAAGCATCATTTAACCAAATAACACACAACCTTGTCTTGAGAAAAAAACTAGTAGTTTTAACTTCTTGGAAATAGAGAATATATAATTCACAAAGTGATATTTGAAGACCATATTTTTTATATTAGGGTTTACTGGACCATATTTTTTATATTAGGGTTTGAGAAGCCTTTGACATTACAAGAGGCAACCTTCATTGGGAAATTGGTGAGGATGATTTCCATTTCCTGCTTATTATCTCTAAGCCCATGTAAGACGTCAGATGGATTTGAAGTTTCGAGGCTTTTCATTGTTGTGTGACATTAGTTTAAAGAAGATGCTTTGAGTCTCTTTAGAATGCCATTAGTTGCATCTTTAGTAGATGAAGGAACATTAGAAAAGTGACCTTCAACCAATCCCCTCGTGACAAAGTTTCCACGCCACCAATTTATCTAAAGCTAGGCATCGTGGATTTATTTGGCTAAAGCCTCTAACCACATGGGATTAATTAATAGAAGCCTTCGAATCTTTTGTCTTGTTTCTTTTAGTCCACTCGTATCCAACATTCATCCTCATCATTATTAGCGTCCAAGACAATACATTGTATCTTGTGCTTTTGTATATTAAATTTAATTATATGTAAACTAATATAATCAATACAAAAGTATATATAACTCATATATATGACTAGAAATTACCCTTATTGTTGCAAAGGTTTGTCGTTGCAAAAGTGATTTAGTGCATCAAGTCTCACATCTAGAATGGGAAGGTGATTAAATACATGACAAAAGTGATTTGGTGGATCAAACCTCACATTTAGAATGGGAAGGTGGAAAGGATATTAAGTCGTGTCATATTCGACACTTCTCCTATACGTTCACTTAATTAATTTGAAATGATTTTTTAAATCATTTCAAACCGAATCAAATGGATTATAATACTATGCATCATTTCTCTATAAAAAAAATCATTTCAAACCGAATCAAATGGATTATAATACTATGCATCATTTCTCTATAAAGCCACTCATTGATTGACATGGCTTATTAAACCATTTTCAACCATAACCAAATTGATTATAGTATCATTCATCATTTCATTTTTTTTTGGGTAATTTCAAACCGAATCAAATGGATTATGATACTATGCATCATTTTTTTATAAAGCCGCTCATTGATTGAGATGGCTTATTAAACCATTTTCAACCATAACAAATTGATTATAGTATCATGCATCATTTCAATTTCTTTTTGGCAGTCACATTGGTACAGCCTTGGATTATTATTTTTATAAAAACACATGGGTTTCTCCGACAATTTTAATTAATATTAAAGATTAAATGTTGAAAAGTACTTTTGGATTTTTTGTACTTCCTAAACTTTGTGTATATTCCTAATCATGCTCGCAATAACTAATTGTTCACAAAATTCCATTGAATTACTTGAAGTTGGGGAAATGTGAAAATTGAATTACTCAAATGTTTTGTATCAATTCATGAGGAGCGAGTAGTTTTTTATTAGCCGATAAGGTTCAGTTTTAATTAGGGAAAGGATTGTTCTCGAAGTTATGGGTCACCTTAAGATAGTGGTCGAACGTGTGGTTACACCCAAATAAATTATATTAAAAACTCTTATGACCCAAGCACACATAAGTGAATCAAGGCCTAGACTCGTATCCGTCAAATGTAATTCAATTGGGTCTAGCTCAGGTAGCTCAATTACACTAAAACAAATACAAGAATGTATACAGATAGGGGGATAGAGAAATGGAAACAAAAAAATTTCAAAAAATATTAATACAATACAACAGGTAAAGGAAACACACATACACACAAATATATATTCCAAAACACCATAAGACATACATAATTCAAATTAAATTTCATCAATTAGATTTAGAGGCATTGTTTGATTTATAACAGTTGAAATTAGCAAACTCAAATGTTATTGCACCGAAAGTAGTGAAGTGCTCTACAACTCAGTATGGGGGAGACATTGTCATGTAACGTAGCATTATCTACCAAAAATAAAAGGTAATTAAAAAAAATCATATCGGATCATAAAATAAATTAAAATTAAAACCTAATAAAAAGTAATTAAAAATCCATGTCGACTCGTAAAATAAAAATTTATAACCAAATAAAAAGTTATTAAAAATCCAATTTAAGAATAAAACAAAATTACACCTCAAGGAATTGGATCCATATATGCTTGATAGTTTTAGGTTTAAGATGGATCTATGTTGATCATAGACAATATTCTTCTATCATGAGTACCATAGATAAGCCAACCACTATTAAACATTTCATCAAGAACATGTCAACTACTTCTAAACATTGATTTCAAACCTAAATTTACTCTAAGGCTAAATCCAATTATTAGAGTAACAAAAGAATACGTCGAATGCACCTCTAAAAGAAGTGCTGAAATTTGTGATTAAACACAATTTTCGAGATTAACTAATGACACAACTGAGGTGTATTTGGGTTGGTCCATTGACTAACTTGACAATCAACTAGGCATTGTGAGGGTAGTTCTACTAACCAATCAACATATAAAAAGTCTAAATTCTAATAGGTAGAGAAGGTCTACCTATTTGGGACCAACTTAGATGATCAAAATTGACTTGGCTAATCTTGTTTTAAAGAATTGGATAGGCACTCAAGTATAAAAAAATGAGGTCATTGGTTGAGTGATATGATAAAAGGCGTAATGACATGCAATATTGCACTCTATCTTATAACACTATCTCTAGAAACATTGACTTCTCTGGAATATGTTGTTTACCTTTTATTGTTTATAATGATAAAAATGTTTGAAATATGATTAAACTTATCCCATGGATATCATATGGAGAATTTGCCAAATGTGGTATCATCATAATTTTCTCTATCACATAAAGAATGGAGCATGAGTGTACTAGAAATGGAGTAAATAAAGTCATACTTGATTCAAAAAGGGAAAAGAAAAAACCTGAAGTTTACTGGAAGATTATTGGAAAAAGACGTTGGTCCATGTAACCCTTCATAAATGCAATCTATTGTTTCGTAAGGCTGAAAATACCACATTGATTTTCATCTACAGGTTGATTTGTCACATATGCAAGTCATTGAAGCTGAAAATACCACATTGATTTTCATCTGCAAGTTGATTTATCACATATGCAAGTCATTGGCGTTTATCTGCAACAAAGTTTAGGAAATGGCACAAAAGTAGAGAAAAAAAAGACAGTAAAACACATTCTTTGTACTTCTACACTACGCTATGACACGAACACTATAGTGGACAAGAATGTGATGTAATAAAATGTGAATAGATCAGTGGTGTTTTGAACCAAAAGTAAGCCTTGATCTTCTTCTTTTTTCAAAAATACGAAGAGAAAAAAGTCATGAAACATAAAAATCCAGATTACCATTCATCAATTTAGGATTAAGGTTTAGGTCTTGATTGATAAGCTTAGGATTAAGGTTTAGGACTTGATTGATAAGCTTTAAGGCTCAATTTAGGGCTAGGGTTTTATAGTTTGCTTTTAGACTTTTCTTTTGATGTAAAAATATCACTATTTCAGATTGGAAACTCGCCTTGTAGCAGCTGTAATGTTTCAAAAAATCAGGAAATGACTAGAAATGGTTGGAAACGACTTGGATATGGCTTGGAAACATTTCAGTTTTTTTAACACTAACTTGGCAAAAAATAAGGAAACGGTTGGAAATAAATAGAAATGACTTGGAAACGTTTCTTTTTTTATATGACATGAAAACTGTTGATTTTTGTACCTAGGGAAGTGTTCCCCTAGTGACTTTATGCCTAAGTCACTTAGAAGGGGGAAAAAATGACCCTCACATTAAATGACTTGTGAAAAACATTTAATGACACTTTATAAACATAAAGTCACTTTTTGATAAATTTAAGTGGGTGAGTGAAATTAACATTTAGGGGAAATAAATGGAGCATTTAATTTCAACCGTCGATCTAAATCTATCTCATCCATTGGATTAAAAGAACCCTAGGGTTTGATCAAAAAAGAGTAAGGAAGCATTTCATTTCTCATTTTTGAGAGATTCGTGAGAAGAGAAAGAGCAAGGAGAGAGCACAGAAATCGAGGAGGCAGCTAGGGCACTTTTGCTTCAACACGCAAATCGAGGCAGCAACAATCTTTAGTTTGGCACAGATATCGAGGCATCCGTACACTACAGAGAAGTGGCACTATTTTCTAGGCAACCGTACAGCAGAAAAGTGGCAGGCATTTCTAGACATCGTACAACTGAGTTAATGCACAAAAATCAAGAATCCGTACACAGCATTTATTGTTGTCCGTACAACATAGTTTTCAAGGAGTAATTTTTGGGCACGTTTTCCAAGGCAATGGCACAGGATTCAAGGCAAAATTCTGGGCACGGTTTTTAGAAATTACAGGCACAGTTTTTGAGGTTCGTACAGTCTGTATGGACTGTACCTGTTGCACAGAAATCGAGGCAACAAATTTTCTACACATAAATCAAGATTGGGCACAAAAATCGAGGTGTGTGATTTGGCACTGTTTTCAAGGCAGCAACCTGGCTCAATTTTCGAGGAAGCTTCTGGGTGTGAATTTCTATGGTGGAGATAAGTAAATTTTTACTGTAAAAATTATGTACTGAATATTGCTGAAGAAATACAACTCTCTCTCTCTGACTGGTTTTCCCCGTGGGGGTTTTTCCAGAGCTATTGGCAAAAAATTCTAAGTCTGATTTTTTATTGGTGTGCATGTTAAAATTAATTTTTTGTTTGCTAAAGTGATTTTTCAGCGTGTTTAATTGTCTGCAATTTTCATAAGTAATTTCCAGCCTATGCAAAACCGGCTGGGAATGAAAACCATTGAAACATTGACATAAACCAGCAAGCTGCAAAACTCAGAAAATTTACATGGTATCAGAGCTTGGGGGCAGAAAACAGTAATATTTTGTAGACATAGAAATTTCCAGAACTCAGTAATTTCAGTAATTTTCTTTTGTTAGTGAACAACACTTTGTTGGGTTGAAGTAGAAATGGCTACAGGACTTAGGTTGGAGGATAGGTTGGATGGGATAGGTAACTTTGTGCCATGGAAGGCTAGGATTTCACTGATATTATAGGAGAATGAACTATGGGAGGAGGTGGTTAGGAATGAACTATGGGAGGAGGTGGTTAGGAATACTATAGCAAACCCCGTTCAGATTCCTACTGCTACAGATGCAGCAGCATTATCAGCCTTCAACAAGAAGGACTGTAAGGCTAGAAGAATAATCATTGATGCAGTTAAAGATCATATCATCCCTCGCATTTCAGGCAAGGCTAGGGCATATTTGATGTGAACTGCTTTGACCAGCTTGTATGAGAGTACCAATGAGAACCGGAAGATGGTTCTCAAGGAGAAACTCAAGAGTATAAAGATGAATGGAGGAGAGGGAGTGACAGTTTACCTTACCAGGATATCTGCAGTTAGAGATGAGCTAGCAGCAGTTGGGGAGGTGGTCACTGCTACTGAGCTTGTGCGTACAGCAGTGAATGGGGCTTCAAAGTCCTAGGGTGCATTTGTACAGGTTATAGTGGGCAGAGAGAACCTACCTTCTTCGGAGAGACTGTGGAATGACTTTGTGCAGGAGGAGACCAGGAGAAGTCTCGTATAGGGCAGTTCATCACAGGGTGGGTTAGATGAGGAGAACGTGGCTTTGACAGCAAAGGGGAAGAAGAAGAAGGGTGGGGCCAAGCAGCAGGAGCAGCATCAGCAGGGTGGGAAGAAGAAGGACTTGAGTAAAATCAAGTGTTATGGTTGTCAGACATTTGGGCACTATGCTTCACAGTGTCCAAACAAGAAGAAGAAGGGACAGCATACTGCAGCTTCAGCGGAGGTTGATGACTTTGGAGACAGATTTCAGAGGGAGTTTTCCCTATGTGCTGGACAGATTGAGAGAGAGAGAGCCTTTTTAGTAACCAGCACAGATGTGGATATGGAGATGGAGCATTCATTGTTGGCAGGCCATCAGACGAGTCCATCCACCACTGGTACTTGGTATATTGACAATGAAGCCTCGAGCCACATGACAGGAGCTCAAGAGATGTTCTCCAAGCTATCACAGACAGGTACGGATGTGGAGGTTGTACTAGGTGATGACACCATTGTTAGAGCAGTTGGTCGAGGGACCATTACATTTCAGAGGGAGTCTATGAGTCCCATGACTCTGAGGGATGTGTTATATGTCCCTGGGCTGAAGAAGAACCTTGTATCAATTTCCACCATTGAGGACAGGGGTCTTGGGGTATGTTTCTCGGATGGGAGAGTACAGGTATTCTCCAGGACTACAGGAGTGTCTACCTCCATGGACATTGGGGTTAGATGCGGAAGACTATACAAGCTCTTGTTTCAGCCGCAACACGCTTTAGCACACAGCAGCAACGGTGAGCTATGTGAGTTATGGCATCGGAGGACGATCCACTTACATCACCCAGCTCTGAGATTGTTGAGGAGCATGGTTACAGGTTTACTTGAGTTCAGCACTAAGCAGAGTGATGTGTGCAAGGGATGTGCTTTGGAAAAATACACCAAGACTATTTTTCCAAGCAGTGACACTAGATCAGTAGGAGTGTTTGACTTGATCCATTCTGATATTTGTGGTCCTATGTCATCAGTCTCTTTGACTGGTTTTGAGTACTATATCATTTTCATTGATGACTACTCCAAGAAGACCTGGATCTACTTCTTGAAGAGCAAGAAGTCACCCTTAGTATTGAGTGTCTTCCAAGTGTTCAAAGCCCTTGTGGAGAAGCATACAGGGAGGAAGATTCGGATGTTGAGATCAGTCAATGGGGGTGAGTATACCTCCAAGGAGTTCGTTGCTTTTTGCAGACAGGAGGGTATACAGAGACAACTGACAGTTCTCTACACTCCTGAGCAGAATGGAGTAGCAGAGAGGAAGAACAGGTCGATTGTGGGAGCAGCGAGAGCGATGCTTCATGATCAGGGGTTACCATTCTTTCCATGGGCAGAGGCATGCAACACTGTAGTTTATCTGCAGAACAGGAGTCCTCACCGTGCTTTGGGGAGGAAGACTCCTGAGGAGATGTACACAGGCAAGAACCCTGAGGTGAGCCACTTCCGCATATTTGGTTCTTTGACTTACTCTCATGTCCCTTCTAAGAAGAAGACGAAGTTTGATCCCATTGCGGAGAGAGGCATCTTTGTGGGATATGATGAGACTTCGAAGGCTTACCGGCTTTATCTTCCTGGCCAGAAGAGAGTTGTAGTGAGGTGGGAAGTGAAGTTTGATGAGGAGAGAGCCTTCAGGAAGTCCAGAGAGATAGAGCAGAGGGAGCCACCAGCTCCCACACCTCAGTTGACACAGGCTTTTTAGATATAGGTTTCAGGTCCACAGGTTTCTGGAGTGACTGGTTCTACAGGTTCAGTGATTCAGTTGGCAGGTACTTCAGGGACAAGTTTAGGCACAGGTTCAGGTTCAGGGACAGGTACAGGTTCAAGCTCTAGTTCACAGGTTACAGGTTCTTCAAGGACTGGTTCATCAGTCACTGGTCCTCGGGGTGTTAAACCTTCTGCTTCTGGGAGTTCTTTAGATGAGGATAGACCAATATGGGAGGAGCCTTCAAGGAAGAGGAAGCCTAAATGGCTTCAAGACACCTTGAAGGAAGCATAAGCATTTGGTAGACCCCATGAGGAGATCAGGACAGTAGTGATGCCAAACAGGTTGGGTATGGCTCTAGTTGCAAGTCTTCGTGATTCTGAGCCATCCACATTTGAGGAGGCTTCTCAGCATCAGGTATGGAGAGATGCCATGATGGAAGAGTACCATTCCATCATATGAAGAATGATGCTTGGGAGATAGTGTCGAGACCAGAGGGGAAGTCAGTTGTGACTTTCAAGTGGCTTTAAAAGATAAAACATGTTGCATATGGCAGTGTGGAGAAGTACAAGGCTCAGTTTGTGGCTCGAGGGTTTTCATAGGTTGAGGGAGTTGACTATGATGAGACTTTTGTGCCAGTTGCTCGGTATTCTTAATTCAGAGTAGTAATTTCTATAACAGCAGAGATGGGTTGGAAGATCCACCAGATGGATGTGAAGACCGTATTTCTCAATGGTCTTCTGCAGGAGGAGGTGTACTTAGAGCAACCACAAGGATTCGAGATTCACGGGAGAGATTCTCATGTGTGTAGGCTGAGAAAGCCTTATATGGATTTAAGCAAGCTCCTAGAGCTTGGTACTCTAGGATCGATACGTACTTGACATCAATGGGTTTTCAAAAAAGTGAGGCTGATCCCAACCTATACTACATTGTGGTTGGTGGAGATCCTCTCATTCTTTTGTTATATGTTGACGACTTATTTATCACAGGGGATGAGTGTCTCATTGCACATTGCAAGAGAGACATTGCTGCAAAGTACGAGATGACTGACATTAGGTTGATGCATTACTATCTAGGGATGGAGGTTTGGCAGGAGCATGGACATATTTTCCTAAGACAGGGGAAGTATGCAGTTGATATTCTGTAGGATTTTGGATGGAGGACTACATGCCGATGTCTACACCTATGATCACCCACTGGAAGCAACTTCATGCTTCTGAGGGTAAGTTGGTGGATCCTACACTTTATCGTCAACTCATTGGATCATTGATGTATCTAGTCAACACCATGCCAAACTTATGTTTTGCAGTGAACACTCTTAGCCAGTTCATGGTGGAGCTTGTGAGTGTACATTGGACTGCCACAAAACATGTGATGAGATACCTAGCAGGTACAGTGAACTATGGTTTGGACTAGGAGGATTCAGGTGGAGTCAGTTTGGTTGGTTTCACAAATTCAGACTCGGTAGGCAGTGTGAGGGATCAAAAGAGCACTTACAGTTGTTGTTTCAGTTTGGGCTCGGCAAGAGTGTCGTGGTTCAGTCGGAAACAGAAGTCCGTTGCATTGAGTTCCGCCAACGCTGAGTATATGGCAGCCATTCAGGCTACTTGCGAGGCATTGTGGCTTCGTAAGTTGTTAGTAGATTTAATTGATCAGGAGCTTAGACCTACAGTGATCTATTGTGACAATTAGAGTTGCATTCAGCTCTTTGAGAATTTAGTGTTCCATGACAGGTCAAAGCACATTGAGATCAGGTACCATTTCTTCCGTGACTACGTCCAGAGAGGAGCAGTTGAGTTGCAGTATATATCCACTAATGAGCAGATAGCAGATATCCTGACAAAATCTTTGGGGAGGGGGGAGTTTGTCTTCTTCAGAGACAAGTTGGGAGTGGTGCAGAACACCTTCCTCGGTAAGAAGGAGTGTTAGTTTTTGTACCTAGGAAAGTGTTCTCTTAGTGACTTTATCCCTAAGTCACTTAGAAGGAGGAAAAAGTCACCCACATTAAATGACTCGTGAAAAGCATTTAATGAGGCTTTATAAACATAAAGTCACTTTTTGATAAGTGAGCGAGTGAAATTAACATTTATGGAAAATAAATGGAGCCTTTAATATCAACCATCGATCTAAATCTATCTCATCCATTGGATTAAAAGAACCCTAGGGTTTGATCAAAAAGAGTAGGGAGACATTTCATTTCTCACTTTTGGGAGATTCATTAGAAGAGAAAGAGAAAGGAGAGAGCACAGAAATTGAGGAGGCAGCTAGGGCACTTTTGCTTCAGCACACAAATAGAGGCAGCAGCAATCCTTAGTTTGCCACATATATCGAGGCATCAATACACTGCATAGAAGTGGCACGGTTTTCTAAGCAACCATACAGCAGAAAAGTGGCACACATTTCTAGACATCATACAACTGAGTTAATGCACAGAAATCGACAATATGTACACAGCATTTATTGCTGTCTGTACAGCATAGTTTTCGAGGAGTAATTTCAGGGCACATTTTCCAAGGCAAGGGCACGGGATTCAAGGCAAAATTCTGGGCATGGTTTTCAAAAATTGCACACAGTTTTCGAGGTCCATACAGCCTGAACGGACTGTACCTATTGCACAGAAATCGAGGCAACAAATTTTCTGCATAGAAATCGAGATTGGGCACAAAAATCGAGGTGTGATTTGGCACTATTTTCGAGGCAACAACCTAGCTCAGTTTTCGAGGAAGCTTCTGGGTGTGAATTTCTATGGTGGAGATAAATAAATTTTTACTGTAAAAATTTTGTATTGAATATTTCTGAAGAAATACAACTCTCTCTCTCTCTGGTTTTCCCCGTGGGGGTTTTTCCAGGGCTATTGGCCGAAAATTTTGAGTCTGATTTTTTATTGGTGTGCCTGTTAAAATTAATTTTGTCTGCTAAAGTGATTTTTCAGCATGTTTAATTCTCTGCAATTTTCATAGTAAGTTCCAGCCTATGCAAAACCGGCTGGGAATGAAAACCACTGAAACATTGACATAAACCAGCAAGCTGCAAAACTCAGAAAATTTACAAAAACATTTCCAGGCCATATCCCCTCTGTTTCAGTTTCCAGAATGGAGAATGGCGTATCATGCTCTCTTCCTTGACATTTTCGGTAACTTTGTAAGCTAGTCAAGAAAGAGAAATAGTATCCTTAACATCTTGGTTCAAATACAACTTGTCACATCTACACATAATTCATTAGACATAACTTCGAAGATTTGGGCACTTCTCTTCACGTAACCAAATCAATTTTTCCACAAGGCACCTTTACAACACCAATGACAATTGCTAGTACACATTCAAAAACCTTTGACATAATAATTAAATGCATATGATGAATATCTACAATTCTATACAATGAAAAGGCTTTCTTGTAATATTAAATGGGTTATATATATGCTAGAGCATCTTGGGAACATATCGGCAAAGTAAATGCACCATTGTTTGAACTTAAGGGGTACTTTTGAAAATGCAACTTAGCAAATCAATTTAAAAAGAAAACTTTTGAAAACCAATTTTCTTCTTATCAATCTTTGGAACCTTTAGATACACCTCCATCAAAATTATTTTCAGTAAACTAGTCAAGTTTGATGCTTGCATGTTTATTGGTCAGTTTTCCTTTCCAAACTTTGTTTAAAAAATCTCCTCACATAATAAAACCATGGTGTTCAACACTTAATAGATGGCTTTTTGACAGATGGCTTTTTGACACTGTTATAATTCAAAATTGAAGAAAAAGGCAAAAGAAATACCAAAATTGATAATTCTTCCTATTTCATTCTTAATCCATCCTAATTTAATGTAGAATCGTGTCAAAGGAAATCAAAGAAAAAAAAATTAACATCATTACATTTCTTATATAAATCACTGAACAAGTATAAAGGCTTGCATACACTTAAAGAGAAGCACAGGAGGAATACAAAATGAAAATAGGGTGTATACAAAATGAAAATAGGGTGTAGTAGTGAATTGCACACAGTAACAAAGATATAATAATGTACTTAGTTATTAAAGCATCCTAATTTAATTTAGAATTATGTCAGAAGAAAGTTTTAAAAAAAATAACATATTACATTTCTTACATAAATCACTGAAATTAAAAGTATAAAGGCTTGCATACACTTTAAGAGAAATAGAGGAATACAAAATGAAATAAGGGTGTAGTAGTGAATTGCGCATAATAACAAAGATATAATCATGAACTCAATGGCCTCTAAATACAAAATACTAGTCTTAAATGACAGTTAGGTTCTATATATTTTCAATTTCTCCAAAGAAGAGATCAAGGATTTCTACAATAGAAGAAGGCCTAGAAACCAACCATAACTTTAAAAATAGCTTCAAGGAATCAAGGAAATTGTCTTGATAGCGAAATTGAGCTTCTCTTGTAAAAGCACCACACAGAGTAATGTGATTTCCCTAGCGTCACAACCTGTCCTCTACAAAACAATGGATTAGGCCCCACTCAGACCACTTTCATCCACATGTCACTCAGTTACCGTGTGTTGATTATATTATAGAACCTAAGAAATCACTATTGCAATTTGGGATACAATAATAAATCGTAGTAATTTAAATGTCATCTCATTTGCAGCACCTAATAAGAGCCTTTCTACAGTTAACCTCACACACAAGGGCCATCTACCCATAATGTTGTAAGACTCAAACTTGGTATATATATAGCACTATTGAGGAAACCTAATGGTACAGATACGATGCTTAAACTGTGGTTGTATCAACTGATATTTCCTCGTGTTAGCATCATTGTTCATCATCAGAGAACTTGATCTTCTTAGGGACAGGTGGAAGGCCATCAGTCTGCAACAGATACAGCATTCATTCATATATTTTAGAACTCAATGCCATCCTCACATAATATGGAAATAATGATTTTTTTCTATAAATATCATCCTTACAATGGCTGGATAGTCGTATTCAAAACCAGCAGCTTCAATCTTCTTGCGACGCTTTGCATCCTTTTTCAATGTTGCTTTAATCAGACGAGCTTGCTCTTCTGCTGTTCTCTCCTGAGATTACAAGCACGCACAAAATATGGATACACGTTATATAGGAAGTTATAAAGTTGAAAAAAGCAACATCCCTAATGCTACTTAGTTATATAACTCTACTGAATGTCACTTGATGCCGAAATAAATAAATCAATTTAATCTCATAAAGAAAGAATAAAATCTCTTCTCCAATACTAGCACACTAAGTGGAAAAATACATACCCGATTGTGATGTTTCATTTGAATCCTCTGCCATTTTAATGGCTGAAAATTCCGCTTTGAACCATTCCATCTAAAATGAAAATGAAATAATCTTAGAAAGTGAGTGAGAGGTATAAACACATTCGCTTCTCAGATCGACTCTTCATGACAAAACAACCATTTTACATACTTGGAGAGACTACTGTTCAGAATCTTCAGATACAGATAAATTGTATAGATAATTCCTGACATAATGCAGTAAGAAGAAAACGTACAAAAAACCATCTGCTTCAAAAACATATAACTGCATCTGGTACAATAAATACAATATTCCAAAAATGTCTAATAAATGTTTCTCATTTTGAAGAGTTTGACTTCCTGCCAGTAAACATCAACTTTGAAGATGTCCGCTGATTCAGCTGTTTAACCTAAATAACATGAAAAGGATACACATAGCAAGAAAAGTTTAAAGATGACCTTCAAAAATGCTTATAAGTGATGATCTTGGGCGAAATATTTCTGTTATCAAAGAAAAACTTTTACAGCTACAAGAGAAAAATGCAAATTTAAAGAACAAGTTGCTTCTAGCTAGCTGATGTTAGATCCTTTGATAGATCAGACTCAAAACCTGTTATTGCAAGTCAATGCAATTAAGGATTTCAAAGAGAAGACAACATAAGCTTTAGTAATCGATCTAGAGCACGTACAGCAGTTGGAAATCATAGTGAGGAACTTAAACAATTAAATAATAACTTGATGCTCGATAAAGCAACAATGGAAGAAAAGCATCAAGCAATATCTGAATAGATTGAAGCTTGTCAGAAGATGATTAAAGGGGCTATAGGAAGAAAACATCGACTGATCAGAGAAACAACCTTGTTT
Organism: Larix kaempferi; assembly: GCA_027924585.1. NCBI lineage: Eukaryota > Viridiplantae > Streptophyta > Pinopsida > Pinales > Pinaceae > Larix > Larix kaempferi. The sequence continues at coordinate 143,051 of BSBM01000817.1, read as the reverse complement.
CAAAACTTGCAAGTAACGGTACATGCATTTCTAATCTTGAACAAGAGCATTTACACATAACATTGGCAGGTTTGATGAGTAGAGCGTCTACCGACAAGAAAAGAGATTAGCTATCCGCCTTCAGAGGAAGTAGTTATTCATTGACCTTTAAAAAGAATGATGATATCAGCGCAGCTACCATCTTTACCGACAAGCAAACAAAGAAGCAGAAGCTATTTTGAACATTTCCTTTCTTCTTTTACCTTGAAAAAGTAAAGAGATCTATCCACCTTCCTAGGCATATCTTCTTCCACCACTTGACGACACTAATCAACTAGGGCATCATAAAACCAAGGCATCCAGCAACTACATCAACCTGTCAATCAAGCCTTGTGATGAAAAATCATAACTGTGGGACCTCATATAATATATAATCGTGAACGATACTTACATGTAGTTCTGAGAAGCTTAGAGCATGGTGCAAGACAGAGTTGGCATGAGACATGGAGTACATCGGCCTTCTGCACTATTTCTTGGGTTTAGAGATTTGACAGACTATAGGTAAGGTCTTCCTTGGACATGATAAGTACCCAATGGAGATTCTAAAGAGATTTCAGATGATAGATTGTAAGCCTGTGGCTACTCCTATGATACCAAATCAAGTTGTCAGCAGATTCAGATTCAGTTTGGTATATCCATCTATGTACGGACAATTGATAGGTTCCCTTTTGTATCTTGTGAATACCAGACCTGATATTTGTTTTGAGTAAATACTTTGAAGCTATATAATAATATATGGTTGAGCCATGGCAGAGACACTGGATTGCTGCAAAACATGAGCTCTGATACTTTAAGGGGATATTACAGTATGGTCTGAGGTATGTTGGAGATGTTGCAAGGTCTTAAGGAATGAAGATGGAGGTAGCAAGAAGAGTACTTCAGGGTTCTGCTTCAGCAGAGGTATACAGGTTCAACATGAAGCAAGCAGCTGTGGCACTTAGTTCAGCAGAGGTATAATAAATGCCAGCCAATGCTACTAGTTGTGAATTTATGTTTTCATAAGTTGGTTGTGTTAAATTTTTTAACATAGAGGCTTGGTAAGCACATTGGCAATTTGCTCATTTGTATGAATGTATTGAAGTCTCATGGCACCTCTCTAGACCATGTCTCTGATGAAGTGATACTTCATCTCAATGTGTTTCGATCTGTCATGAAACATTGTATTCTCTAAAAGCTTCATGCAACTCTAGTTATCACAATGGATAATGGTTGGTTCAAGCTTTTCACCAAACAAATCAGCAAGTGGCTTCCTAAGCCACACTGCTTCTCGACAGGAATCACTAGCAGCTATATATTTTGCTTTTGTTGTGCTTTGGGCTATAGAGCCTTGCTCCCTACTGGACCAAGAGATCATGGTTGATCCCATACTAAAGCAATACTCAGATGTGCTTTTCCGGTCCACTGCGTTGCCTACCCAATCAGAGTTAGCATAATCAAGTAACATCACTCCACTGCAGGAAGTGTATCTGAGCCCATAAGCAATAGTGCCCCGTAGGGTATCTAGGCACATGCTTCGAAGCTGCCCAATGTATGTGCTTAGGCTCAGACATAAACTGACTCAATGCACTCAGAGCATAACAAATATCTGGTCTAGTATGTACTAGGTAAATCAATGATCCAATAAGCTTACAATACAAGGTAGGATCCACTGCCTTTGAACAAGAAGCTGACTCATGTAGCTTCTTCAAGTTTGACACCATAGGTGTGCACATGGGCTTGCAGTCTTGCATTCCAAATCAATGTATGCTTCGAAGCTGCCCAATGTATGTGCTTAGGCTCAGACATAAACTGACTCAATGCACTCAGAGCATAACATATATCTGGTCTAGTATGTACTAGGTAAATCAATGATCCAATAAGCTTACAATACAAGGTAGGATCCACTGCCTTTGAACAAGAAGCTGACTCATGTAGCTTCTTCAAGTTTGACACCATAGGTGTGCACATGGGCTTGCAGTCTTGCATTCCAAATCTTCGTAATATATCAACTACATACTTCCCTTATGAAAGGAAGATCTCATCTGGATTTTGCCAGACCTCTAGACCAAGAAAAATAATGCATAAGACCCAGATCCTTCATCTCAAATTCTGAAGTGAGCTACCTCTTACACTGAGCTATCAATTGTTCCTCTCCAGTAAGGAACAAGTCATCAGCATATAAAAACAAGATCAAGGGATGATTCTAAACAACCTTGAAATATAGGTTGGAGTCGACAACACTCTTGGAGAAACCCAAGCTATGAAGGTAACTGTCAATTCATGCATACCAGACCCTTGGACCCTGTTTAAGCCCATACAAGTAGACTTCTTCCTCAACTTTTCCATTGAGAAAAGCTATCTTCACATCCATCTGGTAAAGTTTCCATCCGAGAACTGCAGCGAGGGAGATAATCATTTTGATGGAATTGTATCTGGCAACTAGAACAAAGGTTTCATCATAATCTATACCTTCCTTTTGAGAGAAACCACGAGCCACAAACCTTGCTTTATATTTTTCAATACTTCCATCAACAACATGTTTGATTTTGTAAATCCATTTAGAAGTTACTACAAACTTCCCTTTTGGTCTTGGGACTACTTCCCATACATCATTTTTCATAATAGAATTGTATTCTTCTGTCATTGCATCTTTCCATATCTGTTACCAGGCTGCCTCCTCATAAGTGGAAGGTTCTTTATCAATGAGGTGGCCCAAATGAGTTAGAAGACCAGAGTACTTCTGAGGCTTCTTGCTTTATCAGAAAGTTCCTGAAGGAGCTTTATGCTTTTCTGCTTTTTGCAGAGTTTCACGAAACCAACTAGGTCTTCTTTTGGAAGGAGGAGCGTTAAGGAACTCTTCGATAGGCTTCTCTAGTTCTATGGAAGCATCTAGAATTGAGGGCTCATCATCCTCCAATTAAACAAGGGGAATCTGGAACTTCTGAAGGAGGAGATTCTGAATCATTTGGAAGTTCTCTAGATCAATGGAAAACAGCTTCTTCATGAAATATCACATCTCTAATGACCTCAATGTATCTCTAACCAAGAACATAGATACAATAAGCTTTTCAGCTTTCACTGTAACCAACAAACGTACCTTTCTTTCCAGAAGGCTCTAATTTTGTTCTCTTTTCTTTCGCACATGGATATCAATTGGACTGCCAAAAATCCTCATGTAATCAACTGTTGGTTTCTTACCTATAAATACTTCCTATGGCGTGTTTTCCCCCAAAATAGCATGAGGGCTTATGTTATGAATGTATACAGCAGTACTGGCGGCCTCAGCCCATAAAGATGAATATTCAAATCACATAACATGGCTTTGGCAACTTCTCATATTGTCCTATTCTTTCTTTTTGCAACCCCATTATGTTGAGGGTTGTGAGGCACAATTAGCTCCCTCTTAATCCCTGTTTCTTGGCAAAGATCATCAAAGTGGTGAGATTCAAACTCACCCCCATTATTTGACCTCAAGATATGGATGTGTCTTCTTGTCTGGTTATCAACCAGTGCCTTGCATTCTTTGAACTTATCAAAAGTTTCATTCTTAGTCTTTAGAAAATAGATCCAAGATTAGCGGGAGCAATCATCTATGAAAATCATATAATATAAACAACCACTCAAAGAAGGTGAAGTCATTGGTCCACATATATCTAAATGCATCAATTCCAAGATCCTTTTAGATCTACTACTATTGTTAGGAAAAGATTTCTTGGCATTCTTGCCAAGAGCACAACCTTTAGAAACGCCATGATGCTTAGAAGAAAACTCAGGCATACCTGCTACCATCTTTTGTAGACCAGGAAGAGCTCTGTAATGAAGTTGTCAAAACCTTCAATGCCATAACTCACAGGGGTTGATTGTGTTGTGGACCAATGCTTGAATGGAATGCCCAGATGACTTGTAGAGGCCTCCCTCTCGAACTACAATCATCATGGTTGAACTCATCTCTTCATTCTTTGGCCACAAGACGGCCTTTCTATGCATCAGGATTACTCTCTAACCCTTATCTTATAAACTTTCAACTAGGAGGAGATTCTTCTTTAAGCCGGGAACATATAATATCTCTTTGATATACAAGGTAGTCCCTGAGTCGAGCTAAAAGGATGTTGAGGCGATTCTTTCAATGTCATAGGTGGTATCATCTCCAAGTTCCACCTGAGCAGTAAACTTCTTTCTGAAGTTTGTAACAGCTCCTCGAGAACCTCTCAGGTGTCTAGAAGCTCCATTGTCTACCAACCAGGACTTAGTACTATTGGTAATGGATCCTGGGAGAGTTGAAACCAAGTAGTACTCTCTTCTCCTTAGGTTCTTCTTCTACAGCAGATGCCTAAAATTTCCCTCTAAACTTTATCTTTGGCTTCTTACAATCTCTGGCATAATGTCCCATCTTGTGACAATTGAAGCATTCACTCTTTGATAAATCAATGTGCTTACCTTGAGGCTTCTTACCCTTGTTCTTTTGAAGGAATAATTTCTTGCCTTTCTTTGTCTTGGCAGCAACGGCAAGATTCCCTTCCTTATGACCACCATTTCTGCTTTGCATTCTTCCTTCCCATTGTAAGCAATCGTGCCACAATCTTTCAAAATCTGGCTGGACTTCACGACCATTTACAACAGATATAAAAGTTTCCCAAGAACTAGGGAGACCATCAACAACAGTTTGAACAAGATCATCATCATCTACTTTAACACCAATAGCCAAGAGTCGATCCCTTCCCTAAGAGATCTTTGAGAAAAATGAAGCCACACCTTCATCCTTTTCCATCTTCAAAGTTCGGAGCTTATTCTTCAGGACCCTCTTCTGAATGGGAGCTTTTCTTTCATACAAATTTGTCAACGTATCAAAACATTCTTTGGCGGTCTTCAACAGAGTTATGACAGGCATTAAATTTTCTTTGACATAATCATAGATGATTCTTTTTGCCTTGGCTTACTTCCTCTTGAAGGCTACTCTTCCTACACTTGTTGTAGGTTCCTTTACAACAATGATGACTAAGTCATCAAGATCATTTTCTTCTAGGGTAGCCATGATCCTAGCTTTCCAAGAGTTAAAATTGGAGGACCCTTCAAGTTTGTCTTCCAGTTTGAAGGAAATTGAAGCCATTTTTTGCTAAATAAGTTATGTTGCAAACCTCACACATCTGTACCAAGATCATGTAGGCAACAGTAAGTTGCTCAAAAATTGTGCTCTTCACGTCCCCTCTGCTCTGATACCATGTTAAATTTTTTAACATAGATATGATTTGATAGTAGTAACAGTCTTTTTTTTAAATTAGCAGACTTCTAGCATTAATTCTGAGATTATAAAACAATAGTAAATGAAACAGTCATCCACGAGAACCATACACAAGAACACAAAGAATTTTACCCTGGGAAACCTTTTCAGGAATAAAACCCCAGCAAAGAATATCTTCCTTAATATGAGATGACTGAATTTACATGAGCAAATTTGGAGTAGACTTTTACATCAAAAATAAACTTGCCTCAAGGGCAAATATACCAAGAGAATTTCAAGGAGAATATTCCAAGTTGATGTAAGCCCCGGTAGATGATGTCAGCCTTGATCTAGGACTACTTATGCCTGATGTCAACTTGTAGCATCCCCTTCTAGCCTGTAGCAACCCCTTAGAGCTTATAGTAGTCCTGTAGCAGCCCCTTCTAGCCTGTAGCAACCCCTTAGAGCTTATAGTAGTCCTGTAGCAACCCCTTCTACCTTGTAGCAGCCTCTTAGGGCTTGTAACAATCTTGTAGCAACCCCTTCTAGCTTGTAGTAGCCCCTTGGGGCTTGTAGCAATCCTGTAGCAGCCCCTTCTAGCCTGTAGTAGCCCCTTTGATTCACAGTAGCCCTAATGAAGTAACTAGCATACCTCAGCAGCTCTATTTAGTAGTGTGGAAGAAATCATGTCGGCGAAAATATCGTCGAGGGTCGGGAACACAACTTATCCACAACATCAAGAAAAATATCGACACACTTCAAAAAAAATACAAAAATATTCATTTAAATAAAAAAATTAAACATTTAAAGCAACAACAACATCAAATAAACACGTTGCCACATAAATATGAAAATAAAACATCAAATAAACACATTGCCACATAAATATGAAAAGAAAACAGATATATATGATGTATAAGATGTTTAATCATATATCATGCATCAATACTAAATCATGTCCCGAGTCCCAACTCCTGAGTAGTAATGAGGGTACTGACTCTAGAGCCTCAAAATATCATCAAAAATATAATAAATGAATCTCATCATCATGAGTCAACTATCAACTAAAATCTACATACTACATAGTACAATGAAATCAAATAAAATAAACTAGCGATTCTGTCTACCCCTTTTACGTGCAAAGGTGATGGCTTTGGTAATGGCTCTGGTAATGGCTCTTCCTCTACCCCAATCATAAACCTAAAGCTTAATCAGCCTTAGTAACTCATAGGGACTACCCCCCTTGGCTTCATTAGGAGTTCTGCCTAAACGAAGGAGATGAGTGATTGAGTGACAGTATCTCAACTCGAAACTTGCCCCCAAGGAAAGCACCTAAGCAACTTGAAGATTTATGTTGCGATAACCCTTGAGTGCATGTTCTAGCAGCAACAGGCCCTACGGGTGGCAGTGGACTCTGATGTGCTCAAACAAAAGCAGAAGCTACACTCTAACGTAGTAGATCTCTCTTTAAAATTTAGCAAGAAAATGGAACATTGATAAAAACCCTAAACCTATAAAAAAATTACCAAAAAAAACAAAAAAAGATGAGCAAATGTTTGCACAATGATATACGTACCTGCAAATTGAGAAACCATTGATGGGAATCAATCCCCAATCCACAATAACTCGGTGATTGTTGATGGAAAAACAATGACTCTACACCTTAGCTCCAAGCAAAATGATAGCAAGCTCCTTTGCTCTCCAAACCCCTCAACAAGCAAGCAAAATGACAAAAAAAAGTAAAAAATCGTCGAACTGTCCATGGCCTCAACGATATTTTCCATCGACTCGCAATGTTTCCTTAAAAATCAGGCAAAAATCGTGATATTTGCAAAAATCATGATATTTTGTAAAAATCACTATTTTTTGTCAGCTATATATCGTTTGAGGTGGGAAATCGCAATATATCGGCGATGTCTTCCACACTGTTATTTAGTGCATCAACTGTCACGACACCCTTTCTAGAACTCCAACAAATCTCAACAGCCTCACGATAGCCCTTTCTAGGGCTTCCAATTGTCACGGCTATCTTTCTAGGATTGTGGCAGACTTCTAGCAACCCCACTGAAACCCTCGACACCTTGATGAGGATAATTCTGAGCCACGGCAACCCTATATAGGGCAAGATCTATCCATGGTTGCCCTTTCTAGGGCTTTTTTGTCCACGGTTTCCCTATATACACTAGGCATCCCTTCTAGGGCCTCACTATGACTCGACAGCCCTCTTGAGGGCAATAACAGACCTCGATACCCTCAACGGAAAAGATATAAGCATGTAGATGAAGACGTCAGCCCTCCTTAGGGCTTGAGACGGAATTTAGCAGCCACAAGAATAGAAGACAACTCTGAAGATGCACCAAAAACCCTTAAAAAAAATAAAGTTGAACAACTGTTGCAATTACCCAACAAATTCCTTGGACAAAGATGATAGATGAATTTTTTATGATGATTTTCACTTGAGAGGGTTCTTTTATATCTCATCATTGGGTGACTTCCTCAAGTCAAGGGATCCAAAGTAATAATATAAAATTCATTTGTTAAGTCCCTTTTAATCTTACTGTGGGCTTTTAACACTTTGGTACATTAGTTGTGGTTCATTGTGGGCTTTTGACCTTTTAACACTTTAGTTGGGGTTCATTGTGGGCTTTTGACCCACCCTCTTTGGGTAAGTCGCCCTTATACAAATCCTTAACCCCTTCTCTTCATTTCCATGGTCCACATGTGCCAATTCAAGTACATCGTCATATATAAGGCAAATATTCTTGTACTCCTCGCTGACACCAAGATCATGTGCTAGGTACTTCAACAAGGGGTGGTCTATCCCTTGAGAAGTTCCCATAGCCCACTAACCAAGTAGAGGAGTACATCACTTGCCTACACCCATTCCAGGGCTTCTCGTGATGACCTGGTAACTGACCAAGTGCCTCAGCCCCAAGCTGCATCAAGTGGACCAATATCAACTACTTGGTAACCGACCAAGTGCCTCAGTCCGAGACTGCATTGTGTTGATCCTCAGTCCCAAACTGAGTCAAGATTATCAACTTCCTAGTAAATGACTAGGTGCCTCCATTCTCCCAGAGAATGGCTCTCAGCATCACGCTAAGCTTCAGTCCCAAGCTGAATCAAATTCCTAGTAACTGACTAGGTGCCTCTATTCTCCTAGAGAATGGCTCTCGATGCTTCTCTAAAATCAACAAGTTGCATAATTGATAGATTAAGATGTTGGAGACTATTGTGGTACACAATGACAACAAAGACTTTTTTCAGACTCTTATGAAAAATCTAATGTTTTATGATTGCTCCAAGCACATAGACATTCAGTGTTGTTTGCTTGTTTGCTCCGAGAGAATGCTCAAAAGGGGGCAATGGTTCTAAAGTATGTTCCTTCCTTCGGATTCACAAGTTGCAGTCACATTGACATAGCACCTGGCAAAGCGAAAGTTTGAGATGCTCAGGGAGAGGCTGGAATTGGTGGAGAATACTTTTCTTGCAAAGAGGGAATGTAAGCCTATTGCTCAACTAGTGATTCTTCCAGTGATAGCAAATCTCCCAGTGATGGCACAAGGGGGAAGACAATAGAGATGACACCCTCATCATTTCCTAACAGTGATGAACAAGTTGAATGAGGGCACAGGGGACAATGATATAGACTGCAGTTTGCTAGAGTTCAGTTAATTCCATTTTGGATATTGTTCCAGAGTCTGCAATTCCACTATAGATGTAGTTTGTTTATTATCAGAGTTTGCTTTTGTTAATCTTAGCATGCATCATGTATTGTTAGTAGGTTGGGTCCAAAGCCCTAGACAGTTGGAGCACTCATGCATGAGTAGTTATGAATTTCAGGTAGATAGCACAAATCTCAAAGAGGAGATGCATGCTTGCATTCTCCAGCTCATCTACCAGTTGAGGCACACTACACCTGGCACACTTATATCCATGCAAGGAGGGCACACCAATTGATTTGACTTAACTTAGGGGCGTTATTTGCATGTGTCCAGATTCATTCTAATGCTTTCTTACTCCTCAGTCTACAAATGATAAGGGGTGCACCACTGGGTTAGCAAATTTTAGTTTTGAGCTTATGTCTTGTGTATTTCTTCTTTGTAGTAATAGAATACAGATGCAGATTTGAGTGATTCTATCTAGCATATCCCCATTGTTCTTATTTTCAGTTGTATGTATTAGCATATTAAAGTAGTTCATATCCATCATTTTAAATGGCCTTTTAAAATTTTAATTTGCCTAGTAGTTAGAGTTTTGTTTCTAAGTGCAGAATCTGCATACCATGCTCTGAAAAATTAAAAGATTAAATAGCTTTCCTAAGGACATATGGGTGCCAACTAAGGCCTAGTCTCCAAAGCAATATGGGCACTACACTTTGCCATGGAATAAGGTCTCACTAACTACCTGGAGGTTCCTCCAAGATTAGGAGGGATAACAACAGGATAAGATAAGAATAATTCTATGAATAGTACTAGAGAGATCAGATAGAGTAAGATATTATTTTGGAGAAGATAAAAATGTTAATCTAGAAATAAAAAAAGAGAAGATAAGAAATCTGAAATAGAGGATAGCTCAACTAGTTGTCGCCAATGTTGTTGGGCATTTGGCTAGTTCCATGCCGACGGAAACCCGATTTGAATCCCTGGGTGAGACACACTAGTCTACGCCAATGGGTTTTTGGGGATGCCATCCATGAATATGAGGAAGCATCCCTTGGGTTTTCCCCCAAGGTTTTTCTTGGAATAAAAAAATGTAAAATAGAGAAGATAATATTATCATAAGAGAATATAAGAAATTTAAAATAGTATACTTTGCTATGAAAGATCATGCTCGCACATGTATTACTAGAAGCATCTTTTGAGTTTGAATTAACTCATTTTTTAGGCAGCACAACACATGGTGCCAATGCAAGTCATCCATCTATGATTTATGATAACCTTGATCATGACAACCATCATAAGGATCTCTTTTCTCAGAGTTTGACACATTTAATTTTCTTAGAAGCTATTACGTGGTACCAATACCAGCGCACGTTCAAATGTTTGCCCAAGGAGGGGTCGAACTTTTCTTAAAGGCCATGATGGGCTGTTATCAATACTTTCTGAGAAGTGGTTATGGCTTGTAGCCCTGAGGTTTGTGTCTGGGGCTCCTAGAGGTGGGTCACTAGGTCACTGCTTGTTTCCTACGCCGATAATAGTATTCCAGCTCTGAGACTCTTGCTTGCCCTACCAGTCACCTTATGCACCCATCCTGGTCCCTTTCCAGCAGAGAGTCCTCTCTCCTTGGTGTAGTTTCCTTGATGACGCCATGCTTGGTCACCAGGCCCACAGGCTTGTAGAGGGGGGGCGTTGAGGGTTTTTCAACATTATTGGGGTTAGATGGGGCATGATGATCCCCCCTGCTCACTCCACCTACTGGAGTGAAGCCTTTTGTTCAGTTTTAGTCATTTTTAGCAGTTTTTAGGCAACTAGGGGGAAAATAGCCCAGGTAGTCATCTTTAGACTATTTTATAATATTTCATGTTATATTTTTACATTGGTTATTTTATAAAGGTGAGTTGAGAACACTATAAATACAACTCCTCACCTCATTTGTAAATCATAACTCATGGGATAAAACACTATTATGTTTATCTTTTACCCTAGATAGCTCTCTTGGATGTGATGCGCACCTCTTGAAGTAGGCTCTTCTTTGCCTTGTGGATAAAATTGGATGCTTGTCTAGGGTTTTGCTCATGCTTGGTAGATGTTAGGAATTGTTGGAACAACACAAGCTCAAGTAGTTACTACTAGCAATTACGTTCTCTTCCATTACTTCATCATTCTCATATCCTTCTCCCCTGAACGATCCGTTCAAATCCCAACCAAGGAGTTCTTCCTCCTTGTAAATAGTTGGTGGCAAACCCGAATTTGTTCATTTTGTCTGTATGGTTGGCTTTCTTCTTTGTTGTGGTCGTAAAAATTATATTTAATTGAGGGGAAGGAGGGGAAGGTCACCCTAGTGAGGACAGGCTTGTGCTTTTACATGTTAAGTCTAGTTTTTTAGTCTTGCTTGGTGAAGGTAGGTGAATTCTTGCTTCTTGAATGATTGAATGGTGGCCATAGAGCTGCATTTTTTCTGAATAGGGCCTTTCGTCTACCTTCTATCTTCTTTGCATGGTGGAAAACACTCCTTAGAGGAGGTTTTCCCAAGTTTGGCCTTGGATTTCCAATTTTGCCCTATATTAGGCTCCTATAACGAACCCTAGAGGTTGTTATAGAAAGCCCTAGTTTAGTAGACAAGGAGAAATTACTCCAGGAGGGAGGCTAGTCACCTCTCCTCTAGGCCTAGGGTTAAGGGTCTCATCCATAAAAACCCTAGTTATCAATCTTTTACCAAATATTTCTTGCATGTGCATGTGTAAATATTGCATTTTATGTAGATTTAAGTAATTTAGGTAGGTCGGCAAATTTATTTACTATTTTACTTAATTTTTTTATTTATGTTTAACATCATAAAAATCCTAGAAATTTTTTTTCTAAAAACCCTAAAAAAAACATACCTAAACCCTAGTTGCTCCTCTTCTTCCTAGCCCTCACGGCCCTCTCTTCTCCACCCAAAGGGCCTCACCCTCTCCATCATTGAGCTTGGCCTTTCTTCCCTTGCCTCCCTACACCCTCGACCTTCCTTTCTAAACCCTTGGGTCTGTCCTCACACCCTCGGGTCCTCATCTCAGACCTTGGCCCTCCTTTTAGACCCTTACTATCCCTCTCCTAGGCCTCCTCCCCTTCTTGGCTACCCTTCTAGAGTTTCGACCTGCCCAAGCAAGCCTCTTCCTGCCCTCTTACAACCTCGTGAACTCCCTTCTGAGGTCTGCTACTATAGCAGATTGTCATACATCTTTGGCAGCCCTAAAACCTGCAATAAAGGAGACATCAAGCAAACCAACAAAGGGTTAAGCACAACTTAAATAGACTGAAAAAAAAGCTAAAAAGGGTTGTTGAAGTTACTTTGATTACTGTTTACTCACAGAACTGAATTTGACATTGTTTTGCATGCCTTAAAGGAGATATATCATATCTATACAATTTGTTTGAATTTGCTACAAGTATCTCTACTAGTTGAATTTGGTGAAGCACTTGTTGCATATTAAATTTGCTTAATGTCTACTGAACTACCTACTGCTGAAGAATACTGTCATGAAATGACTGTTGAACACTGTTAGAGATCTTGGATTGCCATTATTACAGCAGTACTCATACTTGGTTTGCTCACTAAATGAATGATCATATGTCTACAATGAATGATATATGAATAATGCCTTGATAGTGACATTGATACACTTGTCTTACATCAACATTTATATTTATATAGTATGTTTTATTCATTCTCTAGTTAAAACTGGTCACTGATAAAATTGTGTAGAAGATATAGTCGGTTTGCCTAAGTGTCTTGCACAATAGCTAAAAGGGCTCTCCCCTTGGAGGTTACGACACTCCGACGTAGTTGGAAGTGTGGATGAGGTGACATTGGGTCACACTATCCTCACATTTGTCTACTGGAAACTAGCCCTGCTAGTTTGTCCGGTAACATTTTTGGCATTGTTGCCGGGGACCTCAAGATTTGTTGAGGTGATTTATCCGAGCAAGAACGACATTTTGGTAAGTCTTAAAGTACATACTCATTGATATCAATACATATATATTTTGTAAGGACTTATCTTGTAACTCCACCAAGAACTCAGCCCATCGAAATAGGTATGCTCTTTGTTCCTTAGCTTGGTGACATTTGTTTATTTGGACTTTACAGGTCTCTCCTGGCAACTCCTCCACGACATAATCCAAAAAGGTACTCCACAAGAGCAAACTTCAAAGGTACACTCCTCCCTGATTTCAATCATATATTGCTTAAAAGAAAAGATCGTTTTCAAGAAAGGTTGGTAAGTGATCAACAAACTTTAGATACTCTACTTGATATACATACCTTATTTGTTGATCCTACTACTCAAGGAAACATGTCTTCTTTCGCTCCTTTGGATTTCACTAACATTGTTGGTTACCCTAATACAATATTGAAGTTTAAAGACATCAAAGAGCTTCCTATCTTTACGGGTACAGATGCCATTACTGCTGCCCAACATTGGGAAGAGCTTGAACATTGTTTTATGCTTACTGATACAATTCATTTTGATGTTAAATTTAAAGCTACTCACAAGTACAACTTGCTCTTGATTTGTCAGAGTCATAACCATGTCAATGTATGTCATACCAAGGGCTTTTCACTATGTCATACCAAGGGCTTTTCACTGTTAAATCAATTTCTGTCACTGTGAAGTCAATCTTTGATATCACTGTCTTCAAACTTAGTGAACCTGAGTCACCCTAATCTGATCTAGAACCAATTCAAGGATCTGGTCTGAGTGCTATTTCAAAGCTGCCTTAAAATCAATAACTTCAAAACACAATCTACTAACTTTTATATCAAATTTGCTTCTAATGATGATGCCACAATTGTCATAGTTGTATTCACATCATAGCTTCAAAAAGATGATTACTATGCTCAACAAACTCTACTCAAGTCTGATCTCAGGCTGATACAATCTCAGACCTGTCAAAGTATGGTTTACAGTGGTATTTTGAACTTGCCCTTAAATCTGCATATACTTATAAAGCTTTATCTCTGTGGGTATCTTATCAAAACTTGAACACTTCAAACATATGTCATGGTCCTGTGCAAGGCTAGTCTGCAGATAATATTCTTTACTAGCAAGGGCAAAATTTAGTCAAACCAATTTATAAATTTTGCCAACATACCTCTTGCTTAGTAGACTTGAGAAGGTGTATTAGCATGTTTTTCAAACTGATTCCAAGGTGTCTGCAACCTTTTATATCTCCAACATGACTGGGATTAATCTTCCTTAGTTACTTGATCACTTGACTTGCCTCAACGAATTCAGAGCAACAACTAAACACCACACAAAACATGCCCGAGATATATCTTTACTGTGGCTTCCTTATCAGAGATCTGGAATAACACTTCTGCGGCTCTGCGGCTGTCGCTGCTAAGCCTTCAATCCTTCTTTTCAAAACTCACATTTGACTGCCTTTGTAAACTTCGTGAATGATTCAGCTATCCTTGATTCGAAAGCACATTTTTCAATAACATTTTACACCTGTGGCTGCTCCTTTAAATTTGTGCCTGTGGATTCAGAGGCTGATCTACAAGTATGTACAGAGATCTAAAGAATTCCCAAAGACAAAGGTGTACAGAGATCTGATCATTCACTCAGCGTTTTGGATACCCTGAATCAAAAGTATAACTTCAGATCACTTCGTTGTGCATGGTTACTGTGGCAAGAACAAGATCAAACATTGTGAACTGCTGCAGAGGCCCGAATTTGTTCAGTGTAGCCTGCAGTACTGAGGTTGCCTTCCTGCTGTTCGGATGCCCTAGGAGATCAGATCCTTAACACTGAGGTTACCTAAATTTCAGAGCTTGATAAAGTATTAAAAACTCATACAAAATCGCTGTTTGAAAGGAGGAGATCAACCTTCGAAAAAATTGCAGAGATACAACCCAGTACTTAGATGAAAATTCAAAGATAAAAAAAACTGACTTACGCCCAAAAATCAGACTTCAAAACCCCCAAAAACTCATATTTAATCATGCCTGCGGCTGCCTCAAAAGATTAGAGCATCATCACTTGCTAGCACTTACTGTGGAGAGAGAGATAGATAACCAGCATAAACCCCAAAACAGTCTTCCTTTTGATCAGCAAAATCAGATCTGAATGCTTGCTTCTACTCCTAACTGATACTCCTGCAGCTGCCTCAGTGATCTATCCACCCAAATTTCAGAGCTCAATATTCAACCAAAGCACACATTCAAATGAGGTCATGACCCTCTTATTTATACACAATTATGTGCACGTACTCCAAGTCTGGCCGACCTCACAACTAAAAAAAACAATTAAAATAGCTTTATTAGGCTGGACAACCTAAGAACGGGTAAATTTTGCCACACAATCTTCAAAAATTCATATCTCTTCAACCGTGAAGAGTTAGTGGACAACCTACATATCAATGGAAAGTGCTTGACGAGGACTAACTCCTTATGAGTGTCTTGCTTGCAATGGCAAGGTTCTTCATTCTTAATTTCTTAAATTTGTGCAGGACGTCAAAAATTGTCTTGAAATCATTTTGATGGCTTCTTCAAGAGTTTTAAGGGTATCATCATCATCAAATGGACTCCAACACCATCAACATGCAACAAGGACAAGTATAAGGGCTTCTTGGGCTTGTTCATAGCACCAAGGGCTTCAATAATGCATCAAGAGCTTTCCTAAGACCTCAAGGATTCCAAAGGCATCAAAGACCTCAAAAAGGGTACTAAAGACCACATCACCAACAGCCATGTGCATCAAGGACTTCTTCAATGTTTCAAGGGTTCCATATACCATGTTCAAGGGGTAATCTCTTCAACAAGAAAAAGTGGATTCCATCATCAAGTACATGCAAGCTTCATCGTGATCATATAATGCCCGAGAGCCATCACACCACCATATATGTGGGTCCCAAGCATTCATGTGCACCCATGATCATCAAGTCATCAAGCTCCAAATTACCACATGCAAGAGTATCATCATGTCCAACATTCATCAATATATCAAGGGCTCCACACACATGAGCCACAGATGTGAGGTTTCAAGACCCAAACCTCCAAGGGCACCAACAACAAACTAGTGATCAATACATGGGGCTCCATCATATCAAACCACTGAAAATATCAAGAACATCTGCATCATAACCAAGAACTCCACATCTCAAAGACATGTCAACTAAGAGGAGGGCTCCACCATGTTCAAAGACAAACAAGCATCAAGGGTATCAAGGACCCCAACACCACCAATCAAGTGGGAACGAAGACACCAAAGACTACATTTAAGAAGATTACACCATGTGTATAGGTTCCAAGACCCAAGTCTCCTTATGCAACTGGGTCATATGTCCAAATCATGACCAAGTGCACCAACAATGATGATCAAGCAGTAAGTGTTCCTCAAGGTGTCATCATGGATCATGTAAGAGCTCCAAGGGCTATCAAACCACATGTGAAAATACATGACATCATCCATACCTGTGCAACCATCATGCTCATACCTGTGAATGCAACCATCCAGCTAACCAGTGTGTGTGGGGAGAAAGATCCATCCTATGCAAACTGCAAAGTACCCCACAAGAGATATCAGGAGCATGTGCAACTGTCCATAATCCAATCGATATTTGTCCATCAACCATGTCCACTGCAAGGGGTCTTGGTGGCATTAATGACAACTGGAAGGCCATTACAAGACCCTTGTTGACGTCAATGACAACTCAATCAACAACCAGAGCCGCGGGAAGCTCCCTTCAATAAGTGCAAAAATAACAAATGCTCCTCTCCCACCACAGGTAAGAACAAGTATGGCCACTATTGATTTGGTTACTGATGAACCTTTCAATATTGATATCACGGGTACTCTAAGCTCAATGAAGGTTCCAGTTCCACTGTCTGAGTTTGCAAAGATTCTCGCGGTAAGAGGGCAAATCATTGAGCACTTTCACCTTCAAGAAAAGCAACCAATAATTAACCAAGCCGATGAAAGCACTGACACCCCAATCATCTTGTCCAGCATGTTGCCATCTGAGAATAAGAATCATGGACACAAACCTTTCTTTATTTCTTTATGCATTGGTGATTTAGTTTTGCATAATTACATGTTTGATTTTGGTGCATCTACTAATGTTATACCTCTAGCTACAATGAAAAGGTTAGTATTGAAGATCTCGAGGCCATATAGGAACATTTGTGCCATGGATTCCCAGGAAGTAAAGGTATGTGGAGTTGTGGTTGATGTCTCGGTACGTTTAGCAGTGCATCCCAGCATAATGATAAAGATGGACATAGTGGTCATTGACCTGCCAGAATCTTGGGGGATGCTTCTATCAAGAAAATTTGGTTTAGATCTAGGAGGAAGTTTGCAAATGGATTTATCATATGCTACAGTTCCCACACTCTAGAAGGCAACTACATAACTTTGCAAAGGGAAACAATGAGAAAGCACCACATTGAAGATCATGCAGAGCCAGAGAATGAGTATGTTTGTGAGAATGGCATCGGGTCTTACGCAACGTTCACTACGAATTTTGCTCCCCAGATAGACACCAATAAATTATGGACCATGCATTTCGACAAGGATAACTCCCAAGCAAGTATGGGTGCAGGTATTGTGTTGATCTCCCCTAAGCATGAAGAGTATTGTTTTTCATTTCGGTTAGAGTTTAATGCTACTAACAACACTGTTTAATATGAAGCTCTTCTACTTGGTTTCAATATTTCAAAGGATTATGGTATAAAATTGTTGTGATTCTGAACTCATTGTATGTCAGGTCAAAGGCAAATTTTCTTGTAAAAAGATGCAATTAAAAAGGTACAGGGATGCAGTCATATTAGCCACAAAAGACTTCCAGGCTCTATCTTTACTGGCAGTTCTAAGGGAACAAAATCAAACAGCGGATGCACTTGCAATTTTTGCCTCAACCTTCGATCCAGCTGATGCAATCCAAGATACATGAAAAGTGCAAATAGTATTCCGCCCTTCAGTGCTCGACAATTTCGATGATTAGGAAGTATTTGATGATGATAAACAAATCTGCAAATTCATGGCAAATGTGGATGTTCAGAAATTCAAATTGATTGGAGAGAAAAAGGGTCCACGAAAGAGCATGAATACAATCTGATTCCCATGGAAAAGGTCTCCCTGGAAAAGATATTTAACAGAAATGATAGATGCAAACAAGGGGGAGAAACAGCTATATGAAGAAGTAAATATTGGTTCACAAGAAGATCCTCGTCCGATCAAAATTGGCAAAGCAATGGACTCTCAGGAAAGAACGAAATTGATAGATTTGATTCGGGAATTCAGAGATGTGTTTGCCTGGTCGTATGGTGAGCTCAAAATTTATGACAAGAACATCATTCAGCATGCTACACCATTGGAAGAAAATGTGAAGCTTCATCGACAGAAGTTAAGAAAAATAAACCCGAAGCTAGCTCCATCGGTGAAAAAGGAACTGCAAAAAATGGTTGAGGCCAAGATCATAGCTCCGATAAGGTATTCAGAATGGCTTTCAAATCCAGTACCTACTAGAAAGAAGACAAGTGAAGCCAGAGTATGTGTGGACTTTAGAACTATTAATGCAATTTCCAAGAAAGACAACTACTCGCTCCCAAGTATGGAGCTCTTGTTACAGAGGATTACATGTTCACAAATGATGTCTTTCCTACATGGCTTCTAAGGTTTCAATCAAGTGGCTGTGAAGAAGAAAGATCGACCAAAGATAGCTTTCACCACTCGCTGGGGCACCTATCAATGCTTGTGTGTGCCTTTTGGTTTGATGAATGTCGGGGCCACATTTCAGAGAGCCATGGATTTTGCCTTCAGAGACATTTTGCAGAAGATCTTAGAAATCTATGAAGATGATCTCACTGTCTACTCCAAAAGAAGGAAAGATCACATCAAACATCTTTGACGGGTATTTGAGCGATGCCGCAGGTGATGCATTTCTTTAAACCCTAAAACGTTTGTTTTGGGGGTTGCTGAAGGTAAGTTACTTGGCCATGTTGTTACTAAAGAAGGTGTCAAAATAGATCCAAAAAGAGTTAAAGCTATTAAAGAGATTCTGTTACCAAAACACTTAAAGGCTTTGAGATCATTCTTTGGAAAAATCAATTTTATTCATAGATTTATTCCAAATTTTGTTGAGATTACCAAGCCGTTGAATAAGTTGCTTAAAAAGGATGCAGATTTCAGGTGGACTAACGAATCCAAGAAAGCATTTGAAGATATCAAGAAAGCTATCACTCGAGCTCTGGTATTAATAAGTCTTGATTACTCTAAACCTTTTCAGAAATTTTATTTTGCATCTACCAACATTATTGCAGGAGTCCTCCTACAAAAGAAGGACAAGAATGAAGAACAACCAATCGTTTTTATGAGTAAGGCCTTAAGCAGCACAGAAATAAAGTATCACAACATGGAAAGGCAAGCATATGCCTTAATGATATTATTAAAACACTTCAGGGTATATGTCGGGTACTCGAAGATTATTCTTTATGTTCTGCATCCAGTAGTGAAGGAAATACTAAAGCAACAGTATGGTTTAGATGCTAGAGCCAAATGAATTACGAAGATTCAGGAATATGACTTGGAAATTCAACCTACCAAGTTAGTTAACGGCAGAGGTTTGGCTCAGCTGTTGGCAAAAGGCAATGAAGAGGATCTTGATTGAAAGGAAGAACATCCTCCTACGGTTTCGACAGTTATGGAAGGAATAGCAAAGTGCGATTTGTATAAAGACATCGTATACTATCTAAAGAATCTTTCATGCCCTAGTCACCTGTCGGATCATAAGAAGAGGGCCTTGAAATTGAAAGCCTCCCAATATTGTTTCATGGATCTAGCTAGAGAAGAACAGATTCAGGGTCTTGGATGGAAGAATCCAAACGGAGTCATTCTTACTTGTGTTGAACCCTCCAAAACAAAAGAGTTAATAAAGGAATTTCATCGAGGACTCTGTGGGGGTCATCATGCACCTTCTACTACTGCTCATAAGATCTTGAAATTAGGATATTATTGGCCCAACATTTTCCAGGATGTATATAGGTATGTGCGGAATTGTCAGCCTTGCCAACTTTTCATAGGAAAACAGAAACTTGCAGCCTTGTCGCTCCAGCCAATCATAATTGAAGCACCATTCCAGCAGTGGGGTCTTGATTTCATTAGTGAATTTAAAGAGAATTCAAGCAATGGCCACAAATGGATACTGACAGTCACAGACTACTTTACCAAATGGGTTGAAGCTATCCTGATGAAACAAGCTACAACAAAGGTGGTTATAAACTTCTTGGAAGACAGAATCATCACTCGCTTTGGAACCCCACCCAAGGTTATAACGGATAAGGCACAAGCTTTCAGTGGGGGTGAGTTATCTACTTTCTGTTTTAATTATGGTATAATACTATCACATTCTTCAAATTATTATCCTCGGGGAAATGGACACGCGGAGCCAAGCAATAAGAATTTGATGAGTATTATAAGGAACACTCTCGTCGACAACAAGAGAGGTTGGGATAGTAAATTGAAGTATGCAATATGGGCAGATAGAATTACTACGAAGGTATCAACCCAGAAAAGCCCATTTGAGTTGGTGTATGGATTGGATGTCACCTTACCAATCAATTTGAAGTTGCATGCATATAAAATCCTGCAGCAAAATGTTCATCATCCAGATATATTCCAAAGAAGAATCAACAGCTTGATAGAACTTAACAAGAACCGAAGAAAGGCTTTTGATCACCTGACAGAACATCAAGACAAAGTTAAAGGTAAATTCGACAAGAAAGCCTGCCAACGCAATTTCAAGAAAGGTGACCTAGTTATCCTGTGGAACAAAAGAAGCGAGCAATCAAGTAAGCACGGTAAGTTTGAGAGTTTGTGGCTAGGTCCATATCAAATTACTGACATTGCAGGTCCTGATGCATTCCGCATAAGCCACCTGGATGGTGAAAAGATTCCTCTACCTGTCAATGGGCAGGCGCTAAAGAGGTATTTTTCATGTGATATCTGACATTTGTTATTTTGTTTGTTTGTTAGTTAGTTTGTTAGTCGCTTCTTAGTAGTGTCTTGATTAGTGGTGCCTTATTTCTTTGTGTTAGTCAATCTTTTCTTGTCTGCATTTAGTCTATTTGTTTATTTAGTCTATCTTTCATGTCATTATATTGAACAAGCCAAGACAGAAGTGTCTACCTCATAATGATTTTAATGCCCTTGGATATTTGATATGTGTGTAGGTCTATAGGTACCCAGGAGATTCATAGGTTCTCAAGCACTCTCGAGAAGAGCACTTGTCCAGGTACCCAGGAGATTCATAGGTTCTCAAGCACTCTCGAGAAGAGCACTTGTCCCACAGTTGGAGCCAATGTTACGTGGTCCCAATACCAACACACCTTCAGATGTTTGCCCAAGGAGAGGGGTCGTACTTTTCTTCAAGGCCATGATGGGGTGTTATCAATACTTTCTGAGAGATGGTTATGGCCGAACCCTTTGGTCCTTCCTTTAGGAGTACTATGGCTTAGTGGCATTGTTGACTACCTTATTTTAGGGCTTTTAGCCCTAAGGTTGGTGTCCGGGGCTCCTAGGGGTGGGTCACTAGGTCACATGACCACCTACTTGTTTCCTAAACCGATGACAGTATTCCAACTCTGAGGCTCTTGCCTCCCCTCTCGATCACCTTATAAACCCATCCTAGTCCCTTTCCAGCAAAGCACCCTCTCTCCTTGGTGCAGTTTCCTTGATGATGTCATCCTTGGTCACCGAGCCCACGGGCTTGCAAAGGGGCGACGTTGAGGGTTTTTCGGCATTATTGGGGTTAGATGGGGCATGACGATCCACCCTACTCACTCCACCTTCTGGAGTGAAGCCTTTTGTTAAGTTTTAGTCATTTTTAGCAGTTTTTAGGCACCTAGGGGGGAAATACCCCAAGTAGACATTTTTTGGCTATATTTAAACTATTTTATATTATTTCATGTTATATTTTTACATTGACATTTATTTGGCATGTCGGCCTAGTTATTTTGTAAAGGTGAGTTGAGAACACTATAAATACAACTCCTCACCTCATTTGTAAATCATAACTCATAGGATAAAACACTATTATGTTTTTCTTTTACCCTAGATAGCTCTCTTGGATGTGATGTGCACCTCTTGAAGCAGGCTATTCTTTGCCTTGTGGATGAAATTGGATGATTGTCTAGGGTTTTGCTCATGCTTGGTGGATGCTAGGAATTGTTGGAACAACACAAGCTCAAGTAAGTCTAGTTTTTTAGCCTTGCTTGGTGAAGGTAGGTGAATTCTTGCTTCTTGAATGATTGAATGGTGGCCATAGAGCTGCTTTTTTCTTAATAGGGCCCTTTTGTCTACCTTCTATCTTCTTTGCATGGTGGAAAACGCTCCCTAGAGGAGGATTTCCCAAGTTTGGCCTTGGATCTCCAATTTTGCCCTTGATTAGGGTCCTATAACGAACCCTAGACATTGTTATATGAAGCCCTAGTTTAGCAGACAAGGAGAAATTACTCCAAGAGTGAGGCTGGTCACCTCTCCTCTAGGCCTAGCTACCAATCATTTACCAAATATTTCTTGCATGCGCATGTGTAAATATTGCATTTTATGTAGATTTAGGTCATTTAGGTAGGTCCGCAAATTTATTTACTATTTTAATTAGTTTTTTATTTGTGTTTAACATCATAAAACCCTAAAAATATAAAATTCTAAAACCCTAAAAAAACAGCCCTAAACCCTAGCTGCGCCTCTTCTTCCTAGCCCTCATGGCCCTTGTAATGTTCTGTTTTGATAAGCCCAAAACAACTGACACGCAGAGCATGCGAGCCATAACTCAATAGCATGCATCAATTAAGTTGCATGCATGCAAAAAGTGAGTTGCATGAAACCTCAACTTAATAAAAGAAAGAAAGGCAAGTCAGGGCATGCAATCTCAACATGATAAAAGGAGGAAAAAGCAAGTTGCTCATCATTCATTGTTATTATTCATTGTTGAGATTTGGTGTGAGAGCTCTGAGAGCTGATTTAGGGTTGAGGAAGAATTGCCCTAACCAACAAATGTTTCAACGGTGAAATCTATCTGTCCTAGTCAATTTTAAGGGAGAGATCTGGACCAATATTTGTTTCAACGGTGAAATCTATCCGTCCTAGTCAATTTTAAGGGAGAGATCTGGTCCAATATTTGTTTCGACGGTGAAATCTATCCGTCCTAGTCAATTTTAAGGGAGAGATCATCCAGATCTCTCACTGGGTTTGATTGCAGGTTAAGAAGAGTTCATGGGTGATCAGATTCAAGGAGTTTGATTGAAGATTTAGCAGAGATTTAGAGTTGAAGAAGAGGGGCGCATTCCATTTAGGATGGTCTGCTGCAAAGAAGGGGTGCACTTTACTATTGCCAATTGCCATTGTAGAAGGGCATGATTGCAAAGGAGTCTGCTCTATCTTATCTGGGGGGGCAAATTGCTTTCCTGCTGGTGGAGAGGGCACACCACTAAGAACCTCATACTCAGAGTTCACATTGCTCTTTGCTAGCAAGGAAGAAAGGACGCTACAGGGGTAAGAGCAGTCCATTGTTATTGTTTCTCATTGTGTTATCTATCTACAGTTCACACATTCCAGATCTGAGCCCTAGAAGGAAAGTGCTGCCCACAAGAGAACAGTGCCATGTGAGCAAGAGTCCAAATCGTGGGAATAAGGGGAGTTTCCTTGTCTTCTGTGTGTGGTGAGTAGGGAGACTACTCTCATATGTTGCATCCCCTTTTCTCTATAGCACTGCTACAGCACTTTACCATCAAATTGTGGTCAGCAAAAGAGGTTCTTTCAGGCTGTGGGCGCACTTGGGAGAGAGGACAATTGATAGTAAATAATCCAGAGTTCAGACCATACTTAGTGACATAAAGGGCATTGGAAGTCAGCCTTCCTTGGTATTTGCTGCTGTCAAGAATTTATCATTGTAACAACCATCTACAGCTGTTTAAAGTAAGCTCCTCATCTGCTCTACATACTCAGATATCTATCATTTCTCAGTTGTCGTTTCAGGGAGCTTTCTCCAATACTCGGTAATCTAACCATGTAAATCAAAAACAACTTCTACAATAGAAATGGAACTGCTTGAAGATAATCTTACAGCTGCGGGTGAATCTTTTCAGGTGGAACGAGTTGAACTTGTAGTATGTGTTCACATAAAAGGTAGTTATGCATGCAACCAGCAACAATTTCAGAAACCTGCAGAACAGGGCAACACAATTACATACCATGAAACAAAGAGATATGGGAAGTACATGTCAATCCACAATGTGAAGCTTATGTCTTAAGCCAGGTTAATCACTTACCGAAGGTGACTCAAACTCGATGAAGCCATAGTGCTTTGCCTTCCCAGTCTATGACATGTACACAACCCAAAGTTAGTTGAATTTTGCAAGGAATTGGTTGATAAGATATTAAGAACAACAAACAAGAATCTGGGACTTGGCAATGTAATATTACAATAATCCCATAGAGAAACTGTGCTTATAGGAAATTGTAGTTTCCTAATAAACCATGATTATGACTTTGACTTCCCACCTGAAGAAAACCCCCTCTTCAAAATTACATAAATAAAGCGAGCTATTCAACAAAATTCTTCAGATTCAATCTCCTTACAAGTCAATTGAATAATTGATTGTTTGCTCCTTCTAAATGCATCTATTCAAAATTAAAATAATGCTACGAATAAATGGGTGTGCTACACAATTAAGAAAACATTTCAGAATTACCAAACACCCTATGACTGGAACAAGGCATCACTTCGACGTTTTCAAAATCATTACAGAAATCTTCACTATTAATAATTTAGATGCCAAGGGTAACAGAGTCATTTGCAAATATGGCATAGTATATTCTTCAAAAATGCAGAAAATTTTGAAAGACGGCACACCTAAAGTTATTGTGAAAGAAAAGCTTTTCTCTATAACAACCTAGATACGTAATTTGTTCCCACACATATTCACAATATTGAAAGTAAAAGCGAAGATTAGGTTGGTCAACACTTGAAATTGAATGAAGAGAATGTGATGATGGAGGAGCTTCAATGGCAGTTTAGGGCTTTGGCCGTGTTTTGGGATTGCTGAAGTGGAGATAGCCTATTCTCTAGACCCACTGGAAGGGCTGCTGGTGTTAGCAATGGGAGGTCTCAAGTTACCTATGAAGGTTGAAGATTCTAGGTATGGGTATCAAGATTAGGTAGGGGGGCACATCATTTAGCAATGGGAGGTCTCAAGGTACCTATGAAGGTTGAAGATTCTAGTTATGGGTATCAAGATTAGGTAGGGGACACATCATTGATTAGCTCAAAGGCGAAGCTTAGGTCTATATTGGGAAAGGTTGGTGATATGTCAAATGGAGTAGGCATTGAAAGCTTTGTTACTAGGACAGGCCTAGCCTTAAATAAATCACCAAGACCGGTAGTTGATATGACAGGAGAACGGAATAAGTCTGACATCCCTCTATGTTGCTAATCAAAAGAGAGCACCCCTTTAGCAGTGGGAGTTGTGTCGAGTTTCTAGAATTTTCTTTGGTAAAGGTGCAAGATGGGGAGTTGAAGTGGAATGAAAGAGACAGTCAGTCCCCTTTTGGTTTGAGCAATATTTCAGTGAACAAGAAAGGCCTTCCAACACTATTGATAAGCTCTGAAGAAGTTGCGTGAGGAAAGGAAGAGGGCAAAAAAGGACTAAAACCTCATATAATTGTATGGAGGAATGGTCGTAACTTGCAATGTTATCAGAACCGAACCAATTCTGGAAAAACTGACCGGTCCAACCAGTTTATATGGGTTTCTGGTCCAAACCGACGTCTCAAACCGAAAATGGCCAGTTCCGCACTAAAGCGACCGGTTTTGTACCTGAACCAGCCAATTCCATACGGAACTAGCCTTAAATGCCTGAATTGTCTGGTTTGGTACAAAGGTAGTATGCCATGGTTTAGAACATGAAATTTAAAAAGAATATTAAATTCCTAAAGTAAAAGTGGCATTCTACTTATTTTTCATTTTCTATCTTTTCACTTAAATTAAAAGTGGCATTGTCCTTATCTTTCATTTTCTATCATTTTACTTAAATTTTTAACATTACCATTAATTGTTTCAGGATATTTGAGAGTGTGGTTCCTGTTGATTTTTGGGCAGCATCGAGAGTCATTCTCTAGGAGAATTGGCATCAACCTGAGGCTGAGAACCTGGTCAGGGACCAGCACGTTGATAACATGAGATCTCTCAGAAAACCTTTCTTATGATGAAGATTCTAGAAGACAAGTTGACCATTAAAAAGAGGACCAATACTTAATGGTTGAGTCACAAGGACTCAAGCCAGAAGGTTCTAACAGACCCTAAGGGTTCTAAGGCACATTTGACCAAGAGAAGAGTCTAAGACGACTTGGTTAAGGGGTTATGGTCATAGAAACCCAATGAAGGACCAAGAGCCCACTAGTAAAGGACCAAAAGTCCAAGACAAAAGTCAAATCCGTTTATGAAGGATTAAAAGCACAAATAAAATAATATATATTTATTTTTTGAAAAAAAATATATATATTATGTATATATTGAAGAGTCGGCCTCAATTAAATTATTGAATGGAAATATATATATATAAAAGGGTGCAGGTCGGCCCCAATGGAAATAAAAAAATTAAATAAATAAATTTATATATATAAAAAGGTGCAGGTCGGCCCCATATTAGTGGAATTATTTTTGTCACTCGTTCCACTATAAATAAGAAAGAAAACTCAACATTTAAAGTGACAACTGGTGGTGTTTTGAGGACAGTTCGTGAGAGAGTTCATGGGTATCATTTTGACTGATCCAAAAGACAGTTTGTGGGTGATTTTTACTGCTGGGTTCTCTCTTCACATTGCTGGTCTCTTACATTAGCTGCAGATCTATTTCAGTACAGTAAGACCGGCCGAAATTTATGTCAGTGTGGAAGGGACAGTTTTAGATTTGTCTTGGGCTCTTTCTCTTGTAGCCAAGCCCTAGTATGGGCTTACTATCTTCAGAACAGCTCTGTTAGGGTCACACAGATCTGCAGCCCATCAAGTTCAGGCACCTACAGCCAACAGTAACTCTTTCTCTGTCAAACTCCGACTCAAGGGCAGTCAACAGAAGTTTGATATTTTTCTCCTTGGTCAGTGGAACACTTTTCAATTATTGAAGAGGCTTATTCTTAGCATGCTGTTGTAAAACTCAGTCATCTCATTTTGGAGATGACTGGCTGGCAGGGGTCTTCAATTCAGTCAACAGTTGCCTTAGTTCAGTTATTGGCAGAAGTTGGGATTTGGATCAGTTTGACTGGCTGCAGCAGTCATCTTGTTCATGGTTAACTTCATCATCTAGCAGAGCTACTGCAAAGGCTATGGAATTTGATTTAGGCTATATTCATCTTGAAAAGGGCTGTCACAGAACTTCATCTCTGTTTCTCATGGGCTGATGTTATCTTTGAAAGTGCTCTCTTCATGCTACAGTTCAGATCTTAGATTAGATCTGCCTTGTCTTGTATATGTGTGGATAAAGGTTGGCACCACGTGTTGGAGAGATAGAGGCACTAGCTCCTACAGCGAGACAAGAAATTTATGATAGTCCTTAATGTGATCCAACATGGCAATGCAACTAAATGTCCTAAATGAAAAGATAAGTACTTGGTCTCTCTGTTTCTGTATACCCTTATGTGTGAAAGGGTTTTTGTTGTTCATGGTCATTTTATGTATACTTGTTCTTCTATCTATCATAAGAAAGGTTGCTGGGTTTTTCCCTCTGAAGGAAAGAGGGTTTTCCTAGGGTAAATTATGGTGTCCACTGTGCATGATTGTTGTGATGTGATGTATTCCTGCTCTATTTTGTTTACTATTACATCTGATTAAGTTATACTGCTCATACATATAGTTGATACTTTCATTATGCTAAAGAAAATTCTAAAATTACTCTCATAATTACCAATTTATGAAAGTAGCTAAAATTTCAACAGTTCCAAACTTCCAATCTCATCAGAATTCATATGCAAAAAGTAGAATTTTTTATCTCATTCATAATTCAACTGACTTCAGGATTTCAGGATTGCAACGTTTCCACTGGATTCTATAATATATGAGGGTATGGGATTGGCATTTAATCAAGCACATCAAGCCCTCTATGTACCTTGATGTTGGTGGTGTTGATTGTTGAACTCCTCTGTCTTGGATGGGCTTGGACCCACTTCCATAGCCAGAGGATGAGAACATTGGTGTTGGACAAGTGCCTCCAAGCCCATGGGGATCAAGCCAGACCCGAGATCCCTATTTTCGGTCTACTTTTTTTGAGGACATAGATGATGACTCTGACTCTGAGCATGAAGATTCAGATGATTTTGTTATATGATTAGATTGTAGAGTCTAGAGTTTAGACTATAATTATATGCTTATATTTTGACAGTAGAGGCCATTTACAGCCTATATGCACTCAATGCTATTTCGGTTTTATCCACTCTTACTTGCTATATACATAAGAAACTTTGCATATTTGTGTATAATGGTTTGAATTCTCATGTTGATTTTTTGAGAAGCATCAAGAGCCATTCTCTGGGAGAATGGAGGCACCTGGTCAGTTACCAGGAATATCATTCAACCTGGGACTAAGGTACCTGGTCAGTTACCAAGAAGATGATTCAGTCTAGGACTAGGGCACTTGGTTTGTTACCAAGATGATTGACTTTGGTCAATTTGATTCAGCCTGGGGTTGAGGCACCATGCACCATGTCAGTTACCAAGCCAACACAAAAGCCCTAGACTGGGTCTAGGCAGATGATGTACTCCTCTCCTTGGTCATTGGGACTGGCCACCCCTTGTTGGAGTAACTAGCATATGACCTTGGTGTCAGTGGGGAGATCAAGACATACAGAGAAAATCTTCCTTGTATATGATGATGTACTTTGAGTGGGCACCCAAAGTCACCTGGTTCGAGTTCATGTTCGAATTCGAAGACCTTGAAATTCAACAAAAAAATCGGCAATGGAAAATTTGGTGATAAAATTCGACATTAAATTCGAATAACTATAAAATTTAAAAATTAAAATATATTTAAACTATTTAGCATCCGAACAAAAAAAACATATATTCTTACCGAATCACATAACATCATTTTAACTTTGAATGTAAAAATTAACATAGATTATCAAACTAAGTTGTACTCAACTAACAAAAAAATAATATCATATAAATAATATTAATAAACTAAAATAAATTATCATTATTTTTTTATTATAATTTAAAAAAAAAAAAAATTAGACAATAAAAAAATCTATTTATTTAGACTTAGTGGTCATGCTAATAGAATCTAAAAACATATTGACCTAACTATATCTAACTTTAAAAAAACATTGATTCCCGCCTTTATTATATATCTTCATAAGCTTTAATATAACATGATAAACATATCTCCATAAGTCTTTATTACCACCGACATTGCTGCACCTACTTCAAAGTTCAACTGTAAGTAAACATTGCCTGTCCCTCGGGGCCTCAACAATTGCAGACTCGAGGCTCATCCCTCTGCGACTCACGACTTGCCTGTCCCTCAAGGCCTCAACAATTGCCTACTCGAGGCTCAGCCCTCTGTGACTCGGGACTCACCGATCGATGGCTCCACACTTCAAACGGTGGCCTCCACACTTCATTCTCCACTCACGAAATTTTTCAGGACGGCGGCTCACTCACAGATTCACATAATGAGCAATGAGTTAATGCGGAGGTGATTTAGGTCGTCAACTAGGGTTTACCCAGGGCACACATGGGTTAACTGCCTTTATAATCGCCGAATTTCAACGAACTAGTTCGCCAGGCATAGATAATCGGTGATTTTCGAATTTTACGACCAAAAATCACCAAATCCTGTGACTTTGGTGGGCACGTGTGGACCATGAAGATCAAGAGAAGAGCTAAGACTTTGACTAAAGATGACTTGCCTAAGAAGGTTTGATTAATAGCCCTAATGAAGTGTTAAAATCCCAACATGAAATTATAACGACCTTAACTAAAGTATTTTAAGTTATTTTTAATTATTAAATTAAAAATCACTGAAGTGTTTTTGGGTTAGTGCATTCCTTGACCCATGGTATTTACCCCTTGAATTGCTCAATGATGAATTATAAATAAGGAGCACTCTCAAGAGATCAAACACATCATTCTATCATCATTATCTCTGTCCAAAAAAATCTTATGGGGTATTTTGAGCTGTTGCCTGTCTTCTTCATCTCAGCATTGAGTGTTTGGATCAGCTAAAACAGCCCCACAGTTCTGCTAATTAGGCCCTAGAAGTTTGTCGTCACCTCCATCAGAGCTGCATCCCCTCCTCAGGCTATCGACATCATCTTAAGGGCTGATCTAAGGCATGTGGTCACTGTTACAGGGTTACCATCTTCTTTTCTGGGCTGGCATCTTCACTAGCAGGTGGTCGCAACCCTAACAGGCCTCCACTTGGCAGATTGGAGGTTCTAGCATGCACAAATTAGGCCTCTAAGGGCTAGGCATCTCTATTCTAGCCTCAGCAGTCTCTACTCTTTCAGCGTTAGGGCTGATGTCATCAGTTGCGGCAGGATTAGGGCCTGCAATAAGGCCGTTGTCATCATTTGGAGCAGGCTTAGGGCCTACGTCATCTCCTAGAGGGCTGTCATCATCATTTGGAGCAGGCTTAGGGCCTGCACCATCTCCTAAAGGACTGGCGTCATCACTTGGGAGCAGGCTGAAGGGTTTTCCATCAATATATCAGTCAAATCTTACGGTTTAAAGGGCTGATCAGATCTCAGTTGCCAGGCTGCAGAGCCTAGGGCTTATATCAACGGGATTATCTCCTTCTATCTCTTGATATGTATGCCCTAGTGGCAAATTTACTGATGACGTAAAAGTCTGCTCATGTAATCTCAGTCATCTCATATAATCATATGCCATTGATCTAAGTCTGCTAAAAGTTAAAAGAAGTCAGCCTTCAAAAGCTAAATCCATATATGCAATAAATTTAACATGGTATCGGAGCTTAGGGCGTGAAGAGCACAGTCTTGAGCAGAGTATTGTTGCCTACATGGATCTTGGTGCAGATCTGAGAAGTTTGCAGACCTGTGTTAAGAATTTTATAGATCTGATTTAGCAGACTTAATCAAGCAGATAATGGCTTCAGTCTCATTCAGACCAGAAGACAGACTTGAAGGGACCTCCAATTTCAACTCAGGGTCTTGGCTACCCTAGAGGGAAATGATCTTGATGATTTAGTCACCAATGTTGTAGAAGAACCTACAAAATGAGGTTGAGTAGCATTCAAGAGGAAGCAAGCCAAGGCAAGCAGAATTATCTATGATTCAATCAAGGACAATTTGATGCTTGTCATAACTCCATTAAAGACTCCAAAGAATGCTTTGATACATTGACAAATGAAAATCTATATGAAAGGAAAGCTCCCAGTTAGAAGAGGGTCCTAAAGAATAAGCTTCGTACTTTGAAGTTGGAAAAGGATGAAAGTGTGGCTTCATTCTTCACAAATATCTCTCAGGTAAGGGATCAAGTCTTGGCTGTTGGTGTTACAGTAGATGATGATCTTGTCCAAACTGTCGTTGATGGTCTTCCAAGTTCACGGGAAACATTCCTATCTGCTGTAAATGGTTGTGAAGTCCAGACAGATTTTGAAAGACTATGGCATGATTGCTTGCAAGAGGAAGGAAGAATGAAAAGCAGAAATGGTGGCTCTAAGGAAGGGAATCTTGCTCTTGCTGCCAAGACAAGGAAAGGCAAGAAGTTATTTCATCAAAAGAACAAGGACAAAAAGCCTCAACCTCTTTGGACTCTGCTCCTTCACATTATCCCCAATGAGGCCTTGAGCTGTTAAGAGCCTAGTTCACTCTGGATACCATCCTCAGAAAGAGGGGAAATGTCCAGTGGGTTTTCCCAGAATATGTATTTGATGAAGAAGAAAAAAGTATACCACAACATATACCAAATCGATTAATGATAACTAACAATGATAAATCCCATAGATTATGATTTACAATTTAGAACAGTTGCATAAATGAAGCCTTTAGAATATCATCTTGAGAAGTCTTGCATAATATGTCAATGCATATGAAATCTGTTTAATAACAATTAAAGTCGTTAAAAAGGAATTTCATGACAAACCTTTTTATTCCGGGAAATCCTAAGTCGTTTGATTGCCCCAAACTGGCTAAAAAAACCTGATGGACAAATTGATGACAGTGTGTCAACAAAGAAAATATCCTTTTTGATCAGAAAATGAAAACAAATACTGTTGTCCTGAAGAAAAACTGAATGAAATATGTTTGCCAAACTGGAAGATCAGCAATAAGTTGGATTGTACTGTTTGAGATATTGGCCAAAACCTATATATAATATATATATAATTTATTTCCAAACTAATATCAATGCTCTAAATTTATAAAAAAAAACTTAAAACAAAACAATTCTTACCTCTCATTTGGTCCTCGAAAAATCCATGAGGGATGTGCCCAATATACAGAACAGTAGGTTTCCTTTTCTCACTGACTATTGGATCTTTTTCCTGTGCTTGTTTCTTTATAGGAACAGACTGAACTTGGTTTACATCGTTTCCATCCAAAGGCTGGAAAAATACAGTAGAAAAGAACATGAAGACAGCAAAATACAAAATTTTGTCATGTATACTATATCAAAGTGGACCAATTCCCCTAAATCTCAAATTAAAGTCAGTGCCAATAGCAGAGAATTCCATTAGCATTCACATTGCAACTTCTTATAAGTGGGTTCAAGGCAAATGGACATACCAGAAAATCATCAGTACCAACTTTCTCTTCGGCCTTCTTCTTTGCCCTAATACCCATTTGAGCTCTCACTGAAATATGCTAATGTAAAAGACTATGAGCTATCAAACAGATTTATCAACGTCATTGTAAAATACCATGAGCTATCCAACAAATAAGAAGGACATGATTAAAAGGCTATGACCTATCTAACAGATCATAATCCCATAAATCATAGAATGACAACAATAATGGAAACCAAATTATCAATGATATGAAAGGATATGTGAAGACAAGGACCAACGAAAAGCTGTATATGCAACAAGAAAGCCCTCGAAGTAATACAAACTAAGCAATGAAAGTCTTATTAGTAATACCATGAAAGTCTTTTAGTAATACAAACTAAGCAATGCTTTTATGATTGTAAGTATGCTATCAAAATTATATACCTTTATGATTGTAAGTATGATATCAAAATTATATATGTATATGATGTGCTTTATAAACATTTTAAAGATGATATTTTTATTAATATATGGGTGGGTTTTTCTGGATATATATATATATATCATTTTCTCGAGCATAGATCCATTTTATATCTTAATCATTCAAGCATCAAAAGGGATCCAATTTCATGTGTAAAAATCTAGATCTCAATAAATTTGATCCCTCCGAGTGCTTATAGATCTTGTTCAAGATGGATCTATGTTGGTTTTAATTTTTCTATTTTATGAGTGACAATTTATTCTTTTGTGATGACAACTATATTGCCACATCATATGTAGTTAACTTTAAGCTATGCATCACCATGTTTGTCTATTGCAAATCTATCGTTAATGATGATTTGACCATGGTTAATTATGTTTGAGTATCAACAACCATGGTTGGCATACATGACTATCATTCATTATGGTCAACAATCTTTAACCATTGTTGATTGTACTTGAACATGTGTGACTATGGGAGACTAGCTTGACAGAATATTATTGACATTGGTTGATCGTGTTTGACTATGGTTAAATTCAATTGACTATGGTTGATCATGTTTGAATATTGTTGAAAATAGTTGGTCATGGCCATGTTTGACCACGATTTAATATGGTAAACCAATTTTAGCATGGTTGACAATGGTTCACCATATTGCGCTATGGTTGAGAATTTTTTGACCATGGTTAATTATGTTTCAAAATTGTTAGCCATGGTTCACAAAAATTTCTACGTTCATCAACAGTTACATTGCATTGCGGTGTTCATTAAGTGTTTTATCTCAATGAATTTAGTTGACTTTAGTAGGCCATGGTTTATCATGCTTGAGAATAATCGAATATAGTTTACCATGTTTAACATGGTTGACTATCCCTCACCATGATTAACTATGGTTAGAAATGGTTTGACCATGGTTGACAACAGTGACTATGATAAGCTATGGTTTACTAGGACTCACTATGGTTAATAAGGATTTAATATGGTGGACCTTTTTTTATCATTTTGATTATGTTTGAATATGGATGACCATGGTTGACTATGGTTAATGAAGGTTGGCTACATTTGACAATGTTGAACCATGGTCAACAATGTTTGATATGGATGATAATGGTTCACCATGGTAAGTTATGGTTAACAATGGTTTGACAATCATTTGACAATTTTTTATTATGCTTGACCATTGTTAACTATGGTTGAAAAGTTTGACTATAGGTTACTATGGTCAACCATGTTTGACCATTGTTTTGTATCATTAAACATTGGAAACCTAAACCTTAGTGTTATCGTGAGAGTAAATTGTATTCACATGAAGAGTCATGGGTGAATAGGAAGAGTCATAATGGAGTCCAAGAGACCTATCGGTATATGAAACCAATTGTTTGTCTCACATATCAATGTATTTATATGTGTATCATGTATTAATGAATGAACATGCTCTAAAGATTCTTTATTTAAAGCTTTCCAAATAGAGCCCTATAGTTCTTACAACCTATAGGGAACTATGCTTGATCGGTGTCGTTTATTAGAGCCTTAGTGTTTTTATAAATCCATGATCATGTTTGGCATGATACAACATATCTCCCCTTATTCTACTCCAATCTACTCACTCTACCTATATACCTAATATTTCACATAATTTGTGTGGGTATTTAGACTTAGAAAGAAACCCTAACCCTAATCTGTTAAACAATTAACTTTGTGGGAGTTATTCGGTGCATGTCAATACTGCAACATGAACATAACGAGCGAGGATATACATGCAACCACTCAAACCAGAACGGAAATTCTTCAGCATGCAACCATCCCCTCGACGAATAAAAGCAAAATGTGTGAATCCACATGGCAGCACTCCATTCGCTCAATGAGCGAGGAATCTGCTGTGCTGGCGAGAATGCTCTTGCATTGTTTGAACGCCTACGGCGTAAATATCAAAATTTATATTAATTCAAATCTATCAAAACTATGATTTAGATGTAAAATATCAAAATTCATATTAATTCAAATCTATCAAAACTGTGATCTAAATTTTGATACTTTGGATTGATTCAAAATTGAACATAACTCTTGAATTTTGTTCTTATAAAATTTTGTTATACCTAAAAATTATACAAAATTCTTAACTACAAATTATACAAAATTCTTCTCAAAGTTATGAAAAGAAAAAATACATATTTATAATAAAATTAGCTTACTTCATTTCATATCCATTTAACTAATTAAAAAATTAAAAAAAAATTAAGATTTCTGAATCAAACGAGGATCTCCAAAACCTTTAAATACACCGAATCAATCTAAAACTATGAAGATTTGTTTCGAGGATTCCGGTTAGAATGGCTTTCGATTGGGTTCATTTTAAATAAACTTAATTTTACCGACACACAATCTATCAAACTATGATGTCTGTTTTCCAGCATTCCGGTTAAAATTGCTTTTTTGGTTCATCTTAAATAATCTTAATTTACGCCTAGACGGGACTACAAGAAGCTTCCTAGAATATTCTGGCATCTGAAAAACGAACAGAGCCGAATCGAAGCTTCTGAGTCGAAGTACTTTACAAGCTTTCTTTCTGGACAAGATTAACAATAACCGAGAGTTCCCGACCAACAGTTCGACTCCTTCAAAATTTAATTAAAAATTAAAGGAAAAAATAGACTCGACTCGCACAGAATCTAAAAGCGTCCCGACTCGCACAGACTCTAAAAGCGTCCGCAGATTGCTATGCTATGGCAAATCCCAATAAATTTACCCTAAATAAAAGTCTTTATAGAAAAACCCGCCGATCAGTTCGAAAGAATCAATATATCCAGACGCAGTAGCATGAACAAACTTACAGGCACAGAAAAACGCACTAAGTTTAAGCAACCAAAAAGCACCCGCGTATTCTTAATTTCTTCACCTAAGAAAAAAATCGAAGAACATTACTGGATGTTCCGTCCGTACAAAATAACCTAAATATATGAGCACTCAGAACAGACGGATTATTGCAGTATACATCAAAACCGCAATGAGTTCAAGAAAGTGTTATACACTGTGCTGAACAAACTGCATTTCCCTGAACTTGCTTTCCGCGAACAATTCCGCAAATATTAAACAAAGAAATACACATACACCGACATAAACCAAATATTTATCAAATTAGTCCGACTTGGAGAAATAAAAGCTGGTACTGCAAATTTCAAGCTAAACCGTATGAACTCCGTTACATTTCCTTCAGCGCGAGCATTTTCTCAAAAAAGTAAAGAAATATGCATATCTGAACCAGACGAAGAAAAGAATTACCTGAATTGAGAGGGCTAATCGGTAATGGCAGCTGAACTCTACGTTTTTCCTTGAAACGCTGATCTATGCGCTTTGCCTTTAAAGTGAAGGGATTGTAGCGGTTCTCTGCTATCGCCTCGACTCCTTACCTGCAAGCGGAAAACCCAATAGAGGAGAACTGCGGCTTCACAACTTCAAACCCTAAATAGAAGAATGGTGTGGGAGCTCTTCGGTGCATGCTCTGGCGAGAATGCTCTGGACGCCTACGGCCTCAACATTAACATTAAGAACATTGTAACAAATGTTATATTAAATTTTTATTTTAATTAATTTAATATATATTAGTATTTTAGATTTAAAATTTAAAGTTTAAATATTTAACTAATAAGAACATTGCAAAATAATGTAAAATAATCCATTTTTTTATTAATTATTTAATAATAATAAATAGTTAGTTAAGATGAAGTTTCGAGCATCAAAAGAAAAGGGGGTTGAATGGGCATTATAGACCGAGGCCGCTTCGAGTGGCTACCTAAGTATGAAAGCAAGGCAGCTCGGACACTGTGAATAGGGGAGAAGGTGTATCTATATAAAACTAAATGGTGACGTATAGAAAAAATAATAGTAAACGACGTAATGAACTAGCCTTAAAGGACTTTTTTTCTTCAATTTTCATCGATTAATGGTGATTGATCATTTAGATTTAAGTAGGGCTTTAAATAAACAGGAATTTTTGTGCACTATGCACAACGTCAATGTTGTGCAAATCTAGTAAAAGAGACTAAAGTTGTGAGGTCGATATTATGAAGGACCTATGCTCGAAAGACAATGCAAAGACATACACCTTTCCATGTGCATGGCCCAAATAATGCAAAGGATAATACACCCAAACTATAAATTACATGTATCGTATAATATTGTTGCAAAGGATGTGTCCTACTAGGTGATGTGAGTATAGGAACAATATTCAAGATCAAGTATGAGATCGCAACTCTTAAATATTTTATCCTCGAGGAGTCATTCATGACTAAGTACAAGCCCATATTCCAAGAGTTTCCTTGCAATACTTGTTTGAATTGGAGAGTGATTTGAAATATGTGTGACTTAAGTAGTGAATACTAAAGCTTAGCCTATTTCAATTTACAGTAGTAAATCATGTTATTTGAATAACTAAAATACAAAAGTGAGTTTTCCTCGTGTCCTAAAAACTATAAATGTCCAATATAAGTAATGGTGCGTGCTTTTGTAAACAAGATAGTGGCTTAAGGATTAGCCTTGTATAACCATTACAAGATAGAGCATGAAATCCAAAACTCAAGTGCAGACTATATATTGAACTCATTTTAACCATGCAAGTGTAGCCTCATATGTATAAAGGTTTTGGTGACACAATGAAATAAATATATAGCTAGGAAGTAAATGGTTGGAACAAGGAATGGTGCATGGCATATAACTTAGGGGTAGTTCTGCAATTAGTAAAAAGGTGGGAGAATATGAGTGACTGACCTAATCATTATAGGAAAACTTCATTGTAGGTATATCTGGCATAGATAAAAAGTGAGCATCGAGCCAAAAATGTGGAGTATAGTTGTGAACCTAGTGAGGAGATGACCTTAGCCATGCTAAGAGTGAAGCATGTGTCATCTTGGTGAGAAATGATTGAAAATTTTGGAAGGAGGAAAATAATTATCTTTGTCACCTTTTTAGTCAATGGCGGTTAAGTTAAAATTTACTTGAAGAATCCACATAAGTATTAGAATGCTTACGTAAGGGAAGTTGTATATTGAGCCTGGGATAAATCATTGATGTTAGATGAATCTAGTGTTTAAATCTAATGGCAAGCATGGGGCATGTTTGCCCCAATATTGCACTCTCTTGTAAAAGAAAAACTTAGTAGGAATAAAGAGTACAAGGGAGCTTATGATATGGCACAAAGGGCTAGAGGCCATTATGGTTAGTATGATGGAAGTATAATGTATAACTAACCGTTATAAAGCATAATATCACAAGTAGTGTGAGGGAAAATTATTATTATTATTATTATTATTATGGGCATTAACGAATACTTACAACACAATAAGTTGAAGCAATTTAATAACATATACTGATATATGAGAGACAAGAGTTGTAACGAAGGTAGAAAATGGAACCATCACCACATCAATGGATAAGCTTGTGTAAGGAAAGTACACAAAATGGTGAAAGCAAGGAGTTGGTAAAATACGAGTGATTCATCCCAGGAAAGTTTTAGTTCTAACCTGCCAAAATAGCATTAAACACCTGACTAAAACCAAGGGCGTGCGTTGCCGTGACCGATCTAAGAATTGAACCTGCGCCGTGAATCAGTGCAAGGTCATTAGGATCCAAAGGTTTGATAATAAGGGCATGTGTACTCCTTTGTTTGTTACCCTTTGCTCCTCGCCTGCAATACAAGAACTAGTCATCTACATTTTTATTCAGCTCCTTCAGAGCCTTCTTTAGCACCTTCAACATTTTTTTAAATAAAAAGCACAAAGTCTCTAGACTTCCCCGTCTGTTTATCAAACCCTAGGGGCCCTTGCTCAACTTCACTATGTTTCGTAAAAAAAAGTGAGCAATTACCTAGCCTAAATATCGGGAGAGATGTTCATGGCATAGATTTTTGCCATGTAGTCTCATTGGGAGAATGAGCTAGCACCGGGCCAGCGGATGCCATCTGGCAGGCTGTTATCCTGTTGCCAATTTTCTTGCTTGACTCCTTCGAGGATTTTTGCATGCTTCCCATGTGCTTGAAGGTCGCAAAGCCATAACCCTTGTATTTTCTGGTTCCCTTGTCCATGATCACTGTGCATTCTTCCAACTCATCGTATTGAGAGAAAGCATATTCCAAACCCTCCGATGTAGTGTCCCAGTCGAGGGCATGGCCGAATTTTTTTTTGTGCACAAGATCCTTGTGTGTGAGTTTTTGAACTCTTTCTAGAAGCTACGGATCTTTCTTAGAAGATGGCACCTAACCCCAATTGTAATAAACAACCCATTTAAATAACATTTAGATTAATGAACTTTTATTTATTTATTTTCCCTCTCAGCTTTTTTTTTAATTTACCTATTTTCCCATTTATTCTCTCTTTTTTTAATTTATTAATATTAATACATTACATGTGATAATTATATTATATTAATATTACATTAATATTACATAGTATATTAATATGTTAACTATATAATATATTATTGTGTACATTAAGACCACACCAAGCACATCAGGTGCCCTTTAAGACATACCCAATTGGAGCCTCTCTTTTTAATACCCCAATACAAACCCTAAGTGCATTCCCCTACTAACCCCAACTGCATTCCCCTATTAAATAAATAAATAAATTCCAGAAAAGGGAACTTGCTTATGTTAGGTTTAATCCCATCATGGGATACAACATTTGGGCTATTTCGCTTTCTCCGTAATATTCAATTTCATTGACAAACAATGCAAAACCTAACCAAATATAACATAGATCCTCAAAGGATGGTAAAATTATTCAAATTATCATTTCCATATAACTATATATTATATTCACTAGTAAAACTAGATGTTTCTTTGATACTTTTTAATGTACAATTAACCCAAAAAAAATTTCATTGTTGTAAAGATAAGTGAACGCTCTTATTGTAATGTTGAACACTAACATAGGGGTGGCAGGAGCGGGAGGGGTCCTCTTGGACCCTGATGGGAAAATATTGAAATCCTATGCCTGGGGTCTAGGTAGGAAACCAAATAACCAAGCAAAGTGGATGGCCCTTCTGAAAGGAATTGAGGTCACAATCAGCACTAGCCTCAATGACTTCTTAGTCCTTGGAGACTCCAGAATAGTGATTCAAAAAATGAGGAAACCTTTTAAAGATGACCCTTCAAGTTGTACTAGAATTAAAAAAATGCATTGTAAACCTCATGCGTTGCAAGAAGGTCGACTTCATGCATATAAGAAGGGAAAAAAATGAGAATGTTAAACGAGTGGCCAACTTTGGAGCTCATCTTGGTCAAGGAATGATAGTTTTGGATGACTATCCTCCAACACGATGTTGGATCCCATGAACCTCTCTTACATCATAAAAGTTTGTGGAAGCTTCGAGGCTTCGTACATGACAAATGGGGCCAGGGGGAGGCAGATTCCCCATGTAGACCCTCATCCAAACCCACATTGTATAAAGGAGGGGGCAAGTTGGATGTACGAGGCAGTTGTTGGGGTAAATCACAAGGTGTCTACATGGCATGGTAGTGACATGGATAAGGCAAATGACGGTGGGCTCATTAAATATGGCTCGTAGGCTGGGATTAGTGTTAGCCTTCGTCAAATGGTTCTCATAAACGATAGCAGCTCAGAAGGAAGTTTGTTCATGGAGGATTTCTACTGTTAACTAACCTAGAGATTGGGCGTCTCCTCGTCGCGACAGGAAGCAAGTTGCTTCTTGTTAGAATAAATGACCCCATCTAGACTTTAGGATACCATTTATTTTAACATTAAGTTGTGTTCCTAGGTGTTAGCCTAAATCATGTGGTTCCTAAGTGCTTGCTTGTCCCACCTAGTGTTAGTTGATCCATTAATGCGCCCTCTTTCTGCTTTTAAAGCAGTTTTTATGAGCAAGTGCACTATGACAACTTTTATCTTGCTTTATTATAATTTACTAAGTTAAAGCCAACTTTTGTCTACTTTTCTGATGGATAAGGATAAAGCTAAGGCGTTAAGATACATTGGGCTTGAATCTTAAGAGCACAAGAGGAATTAAACAAGATTCTACTGGAAAAGTACCATCAAGATGAAAAAGATAAGAGAACAGAAGTAAAAACTGAATTTGGAACAATGGCCTACAAACACAGAGATAAGAAAGCAAAATACTATAAAACTGAAAGTAACTCTTCTTCTTCTGAATCTGATGATAAAACTTATAGCAGAAAATATAATTCTGATCAGGGCAGCAGTGACAGTGACTATGGTCCTAAGAAAAGACGTAAAAATTATGAACAAATTTCAGGAGAGTTTAAACAGATAAAACCTCCAACTTTTAATGGCGAAAATAAAAAGGGAGAGGCAGCTGAAGCATGGCTGTCCGGAATGAAGAAGTATTTTCAGATTTATAACTACTCATCTCAATTAAAAGCTAAGATGGCCATATACAATCTGACCGAAAGGGCAGACATTTGGTGGCAAGATGTCAAAAGAGTTAAAAATCTCAAGGACAAGAACATAAAATGGAGTACATTTAAGAACATGTTTAAGAAAAAGTTTTTATCTAAACAGTACTACGAAGATAAGTCAAAAGAATTTTATGATTTAAAGATGGGTTCAATGACCATGAAGGAGTTATGCAGCAAATTTCTCAACTTGTTGAGGTATGTACCTTACCTAGCTGAAGAAAAACCTAAGATACAAAGGTTTCTAAGCTGTTTACCCTTCCACATAAAGGACAGAATTGAATACGATAATCCTTCAACTCTTGAAGAAGCCATGAGGAAGGTTAATTTCTGTTTTGATCAGATAAGAGAAGAGAAGGTGTATCGAGTTGGAGGAATAATAAATCAAGTAATTATGAGCATAAAAAGAAAACTTTTAATTTTAAGAATTCGGAAAATAATAAAAATTTCAATAACAGAAATTTTCAGAATAATAATAATTACAGAGGTAATGCACCACAGAATTTTACTGCTGCAAGGAATGTGCCTAATAATAATAACAGTAATAATAATAAAAACACCAGGAATGCTGAACAGAGGCCACCTTTAAAATGTTATGACTGTGGTGGACCCCATACTAGAGCTCACTGTCCACGCAACAGAAAGACAGTCAACAACATTCACACCATACAAGCAGAGCCAACAGTTGG
The DNA here is from genome assembly GCA_027924585.1 of Larix kaempferi. Lineage (NCBI taxonomy): Eukaryota > Viridiplantae > Streptophyta > Pinopsida > Pinales > Pinaceae > Larix > Larix kaempferi. The sequence goes on along the minus strand of BSBM01000817.1, from coordinate 100,798 downwards.
TGATGTAGTAAGAGAAATGCCCAGGATAAACGCAGCGCTGGAAAATCAACAAGCAGACCATCAAACTTCTATGGTCGAAATCGAAGGTGTGATACAAAACAAATCTATTTCAATTTTAATAGATCCAGGTGCAAGTTTGAGTTACATTTCACCTGATTTAGTGAAAAATTGCAAGTTAAAGGTAGATAATTTTGATAATTCATGGTTAGTTCAGCTAGCAACAGGCACTAAAAGAAAGGTTACATAATTTGTCAAAGGTTGTGATGTACTTATGAGTCAGCTGAAAACGCAAGTTAATTTGAATGTTTTGCCATTAGGGTCATATGATGTGTTAATTGGCATGGATTGGCTTGAACAGCATAGAGTAGTACTCAACTGTTATGAAAAATCTTTTACTTGTTTGAATAATGAAGGTAATACTGAAACAGTAAAAGGAATTCCTGGGAAAACATCTGTAAGTCAAATTTCTACTTTACAAGTAAAGAGAGATGTAAGAAAGGGCTGTAAAATGTTTGTTGTGAATGTGATTAATGACGAATGTTCATCTAAAAAAGATAAGATAAAACTGGAAGATATACCCATCCTTATGAACTTTTTCTGATGTATTCCCGGAAGAAATTCCAGGACTAACTCCAAAAAGGGAACTTGATTTCACCATTGAGTTAGTACCAGGAGCGGTACCAAACTCGAAGGCTCCTTACAGAATGAATATTCTGGAGTTCAATGAACTAAAATCTCAGCTGAAAGAATTAATAGATAAAAACTACTTAAGTGTTAAGATTTAATATGCTAATATAGAAAATATCAGCATTGCATTTCATTTCACAACAATAACATATACAGGATCACTGAAAGAACAACAAGCATAGCATAAACACAAGAGACACAGATTTATCCTAGGAAACCCTCATGGGGTAGAAAACCCAACAAAGCTTCCCGAATATAGATGACCAGCAAATACAAAGATGTAAAACCTAGACATGAGCTCCTTCTCCTCCATAGCAGATCTCTCCCTCACCTATGCGCTATTCACAAGTGAGTGTAATGTGTGTTAAACGAGGAACACACCTCCTCTATTTATACACAACTCCGACTTGTATTTTACATTGACTAGGTCGGCCCCAACTTAATTACTTAACATAATGTGGCAGGGCCAATCCCACTAGGGTGGTCTAATAACCCCTTTAACCCATATGACTCATATAGGGCCGACCCCCACTAGGGGAGTCTAATAACCCAAGTTACCACATTCCGACGGAGGAATAAACATCTCCAGATATACAATAAGGTCTTCACAGAGGAATGAAACATCTCCGGAATAATAAAGTACAAATATAATATTCTTAGAAGTTACAATATTTCAACACTCCCCCTTAACGAGAAGGATATTATAACAACATCTGCAGGAGCAAGGAGTCATCAAATACATCATACATGATACATCTATAGATCATTGGAAGCTTTCTCAACATCATTAGTAACTCAACCAGTTACTGGAATATCTTCAAGATCTTCAATATTAGAACATCAACATCTTCAGTACTGAGTCTTCATCTTCTGCAGCACTCGAACAGCTACAGTAACATCATCATCTGGATCACTCGATTAACAGCCTCATCGTCTAGATCAACTGATCAACATCATCATCTGGATCTCTCGATCAACAACCTCATCGTCTGGATCTACTGATCATCATCATAACAACATCAACTGGATCCTCTCGATAAATAGCGTCACATCATCAACTAGATCCTCTCGATCAACAAAATCATCTGGATCATCTCGATCTACAACATCTGGATCATCTCGATCTAAAGCATCGTCATAGCCTCATACTCTGCAATACACAAGATCCTATTACGGGATGATCAATCCCTCTCACTTTAGGACATAGGTCCATGGACGATACAATCCAGATCAAATTCCAGGATGATCAATCCTTATCAATTTTAGACAAGTCTCATGTCTATGGACGATGCAATCCAGATCTACTTCCAGGATGATCAATCCTTATCAATTTTAGACAAGTCTCGTGTTTATGGACGATGCAATCCAGATCTACTTCCAGGATTATCAATCCTTATCACTTTAGGACATGAGTCCAAGGACGATGCAATCCTATCATGTACATTTTGAACCAAATGTCCAGGGACGATGCAATCCTATCATCAATTCTCGGAGACAGATGTCTACGGATCAATTCTGGGACCGAAGTCTGGGGATGATACAATCCCCACATTCTCGGAGACACCTGTCTACGGATCAATTATGGGACCGCCGTCCGGGGATGATACAATCCCCACATTCTCGGAGACATCTGTCTACGGATCAATTCTGAGACCATCGTCCGGGGATGATACAATCCCCACATTCTCGGAGACACCTGTCTACGGATCAATTATAGGACCGAATTCTAGGGAAGATACAATCCCCACATTCTCGGAGACATCTGTCTACGGATCAATTATGGGACCGAAGTTCGGGGATGATACAATCCCCACATTCTCGGAGAGATCTGTCTACGGATCAATTATGGGACCGAAGTTCGGGAATGATACAATCCCCTCTCGTCCACTAGGGACCAATTCTCAAAGACAACTGTCTACGGATTTGTTCAAGGACCTAAGTCCAGGGATGATACAATCCCTCCTCGTCCACTTAGACAAAGTCTAAGGACCATGCATCGACCTCATCGTCGTAACCAGCAACCTCATCATTGACCTCATCGTCGGAATAGGTAACCTCATCATCGATACAAGTATCCACATCAATACAGTATCCACATCATCGACACAAGTATCATATCATCGACCTTACTGTCAATATAGGCAATCTCATCATCGATACAGGTATCCACATCGATACCAGTATCCAAATATCATCATCGACCACATAACTCCCCCTTTCGAGGAGGGTCCTTCTGAACTACACCAAGCTTGTCTGGAAAATACTCAAACTCTTCTCGAGACAGAGGTTTGGTCAATACATCAACAACTTGTTCATCAATGCTCACATACTCGAGCTTGATAGCTCCTTTCTACACCATATCCCTGTTACACAGAAATCTTCCACCCTGTGAGCATCAACATTCTTTGACCTGTAGGATCCATTTCAGTGAGTTAGATCCATTTTCATCCTTCAATGATACTAGTTTATCCTATTTTTGTTCCTACCCGCATGTTGCATCACTATAGCATGCGTACCCGCGAGTTGCATCCCTATAGCCCGCGGGTATTAAGTAAAATGGTAAAAACCACTATTTTATTACTTTTTACTCCCAAAAAGTGGTCATTGGGTGACCTTTGGCTCTCCATCTGCCCAAGAAACGTCTCGATGAGTCCTTTCACCTACCTTTGAGAGGACTATATATTGAGCACATATGGCTTATGGACGGGAGAAAGAGGAGAATAGTAAAGGCACTCTAGTGGATTTTTGCCCTATTTTGAGTCTACACTCATTGATCCTTGTAGTTGTGAACCAATTATGTTCACCTTCCAAACTCCTTGCTAGTTTGAGTTTGCCCTTCATGGAGTATTGAAGTAGTGGAGGCACAAGTGGATTGATCTAGATCTTGGTTCAGATTGGTTGCCGGCAAGAGGTCGTATCACTTTGTACTTCTTCTTGTTCATTAATAGAAATACTCATATTCTTGTCCATTCATGGTGTGAATGTCATTTATTATACATTGGGTTACATTTGCTTATGATATTATGGACCATTGTTATTGATAATGTTAATGTCATTTATATATCACATGTACTTGTTAGATATTGGTTGTCAAGACTTATTTGCAGATTACAAGTGCTTGGATGTGCGCGGATTGAAAGCTCCAACGGGGATCTACATCAAATGTTGGATCGAGGTTGGTTACATTTCTCCATTATTTTAACATTGTCATTTATAATAGCATTGTTTTGAGAATTGAGTAGATTTATGGTAGTCATCTGTCTGTTGTGGTATTCCCAAGCCATAGTGAGTTTTCTCCAATACAATCCCGTATATAGAAATATCGGATCTCTATGTGCTTTGAATTATCATGGAACATTGGATTCTCTGTCATCTTGATACAACTTTGGTTGTCACACAGGATCACGGTGGAGTCCATCTCTAAGTCAAACAATCCTGATAACATCTTCAAAAGCCATATCGCTTCACAACTAGCAGAGCAAGCAGCCATATATATTCCACTTCAGTTGTGCTGAGAGCCACACTAGACTGCTTCCTGCTAAACCACGAGATCATGGTAGATTCCAGACAATAACATCCTCCCGATGTGCTATTCCTATCTGATACACTTCTTGCCCAATCAACATCTGTGTAGCCATACCATCTAAAGTCATGATCTCATAGATCAAATTCTATTGTACCCTTTAGGTACCCAATCACATGTTTTGTAGCTAACAGGTGAACATGACTAGGTTCCACTAGATACTGACTTAAGGTGTTCACAGCAAAGCATATATCTGGCTTGGTATTCGCCAGATACATCAATAACCCAATAATCTGTCTGTACAGAGTCACATCCATTAACTCTGATGAGTCATCCGCTAACAACTTCAAGTTGGAATCCATGAGAGTGGTCATGGTTGTACATTCCAACATATCAAATCTTCTCAAGATTTCCACAGCATACTTTCCCTGGTTGAGAAAGATTCCTTCTGGGCCTTGCCATACTTCCAGACTTAGGAATTAATGCATCAATCCGAGATCTTTCATCTCAAATTCTGTAACTAGCTTCTTCTTGCTTTCCATGATCTATTTCTCATTCCCTGTCAGAAAGAGATCATCCACATACAATAATAGTATCATCCATAACCTTAAGGTAAAGGTTAGGAACGTCTTTACTTCTGGTAAATCTCAAGCTTGTCAAGAAACTGTCAATTCTCCCTCTGTGACTGAACATCATTCACACTCTGCATTAAGTGATCTTCTGCATATCTATCTGTGCCATCTCTCGTCAGATGGGTCTACTGATATAAGCCTCAATATCATTCAAACTTCTTGCATCCATCTAAGAGAAGAATGTCATATGTATATAGACACCATATTCAACCTTGTAGCAAAGGTTGAAATCTGCATCACCCATGGTGATCATTAAGCTCATCAAATGACTATCGATCATAGGTTCCCGTACAGAGCTTTCTTCAATTACACCATTAAGAGAATGGTCTTATCGAGCCACTTGGAGCAAACATCTCGTCATGATCCTCTTCCTTTTTCTAAGAGAATCTTCTAGCCATGAGCCTTCTATAGTATGTTTGATTTGTAAGTCTTCTTGTTGAACATCCATCACTCGTTCTTTGGAACAGGTGTTCATCATCATAGCACATTATCTTTTCTACAAATCAGAATTAATCACATGATTAGTAATACTTCATAATCATCAAATTATGATAACCTACTATGCATACTAATATGATTCACATAGTCATGCAACTATCTGTGAAAATCCTCACAACAGATCTAAGAGGTGATGTATATCTCACAAGAGTAATTATGATTAAGCAGGAAAATAGAAGAAGAGTGATCAATGCAGTATAATGAGCAACAAAATAATAATACAGTAGAACTCGGATAGAAGCAAAAATACTTCACACACACTAGTTAATTAATCACAATATGGACAAATAAATAGTACAAGCATGAGGATTCGAATGCCTAAGGTGGCAATTCAAATTAGCCTTCATGGAGTGATCAAAGGATCAGTGGAGTGTCATCGGAGCACAACTAGGTGTCCTCATGATCATCGGTGGAGTCATCAATGCACAAGTAACTGTAAACTGCCAGTCAAACTGGGTCTAACTGAGTGTAGTAGGTGTAACTGAATGTAACTAGCACATGGAGACACTAACTGGATGAAGGAGGCTCAGTGGAGGATGCAGTAGGAGCTTACTAGAGTCAGAATAGGCAGTTTAGTCTCACTGGAGGTCCATCGGAGTGATAAGGTCAGTAAAGAGTCAGTTAATCCTTAAATCAAGGACGTAACTGAAGATAACTGAATATAACTGAACTGGTAGGTGAAGAAGGCGCCTTTGTCATGCAGTGGATCAAAGGAGGGCGCATTAGTAACTGAGAGGGCTGAAACTGCAAGGAAAGAAGCTCTCAGGGCTAGCTCACTGAGGGCTAGGTGCTGGTGCTGATGACTGGAATGCATGCAAACCCTAATATTTGCATGCATGACTGAAAATGCAAACAATGGAAATGCTGCTAGGACTAGGATGGAGTATAGGAATATCCTAACACTATCTTGACCAATATTTTGGCACAACACTTTTCCATATCCTGTATGCATACAGTGGTTATCTAGATGCCTTCCATCTCTACCAGAACATACTGTCAAGAGCGTGCACAGCTCTTAGCATGTCAGCAAAGAGGTTTCATTCTAGATAAACAACAATGGAATGTTTGTCCAATCTTACCCATCATATGCATATTAGTAGTATATTGTTCAATGCTATATGAATGCTTACACTATGCATGATATTATCTAGGAATACAAATATGCATACAAGCAATATCATTTACTATTTCAGAGATTCAAATAACAACTCAAATACTTATCTTTTATGTTGAGTGGTTGCCTCCCGCTTGATCTCTATATGTCTTTGAACTTCTATTCATTTTGTACCACTATGCATGCTTAAGTGTGCACTAGTGTCATCCTCATGATCTCATACATAAACATACATCCATTAGTATAACCTCAATACTATAAAAAAAATTTGTATGGTCATGATCATTTCATACACAGGTATACTTACCTAAGATCCTATCACAAGGTAGGATTCTAACTTGATATAGGAAAACATACCTGGATTATCATGCTTGGTTATGTCTTAACATACCCAAACAATATCTTCTTTTGTTCTCTTCAATGATTTAGAGACCTTGTGCTAGAACCTGGATATCTCATAAGTTAAGCATAGTAGAACAAAGTCATACATACCTCGTAAGTAGAGCTTCTATGTGATCACATATTATGGATGAGTCTTTGTCTTCATGTCATCATGGTCATAGAACTTGATTTGTCTTTCTTGATGTACCTGTATCTTGTTAGCAGACAACATCATCCTCATACAACACCACAAGTGCATTAGTACAATCATAAGTGTCATAACCTTAATCAATGAATGCCTTCTATCATTCACATGCATTCATTATCAAACAATCATAATTGTATTAATCTCAATAACATGAAGACAAACATATCATAACTTAACCATGAACAGATTTCAACACATACCTGTATCTCCTCAAGTCATACCTGTCAGGATTGCTTTTAACCCAATCCACTTTGTTTTGCTGAAAGTGGATCTTGAGCTGGATTAGGGTTTGTTAGAAAAACCCTAAAAATTCAAATTTTGAATTTCAAAATTATGAATGGATGGAAAGATGTGGCTTGGTGAGCTGATTAAGCTGGTATACTTCAATTTTGAAAATTGCAAAATTTGACCCCTCAAAATTGCCTTTGAAACTTCTGGATTCACTGAACATGATCTTGAACTAGGGTTTGGTGAAGCCCACCCTTCTTCCCAATCAAAGGGTTCGATCCAAAGCTCTAAACTTCGATTTTTCTGAGGAGCTTCCAACCGTGGTCACGGACTTAAAAAAATCCAACTTTTGCAGAAGCCCTAATTTTCCACCTTTTCGATCAAAGTCCCGAACTAGGGTTTGATCAAGCCCACCCTTCTGACCAACAAAAAAATTCGATCTTGGTCTCTAAATTTCAATTTTTTTGAGTAGCATTTAGCCATGGACTCCGATTCCAAAAATTCCAACTTTCTCCGAAACCCTAATTTCCCATAGCAGTGACGATTCAAGAATGAAGGTGCTTAAAATCCAAATATGTTTTGACAGAAATATGCACCTGATTGTTTCTGGTGTAACTCCAAAATTACAAATCCATAGGTTCTGAAACTTCTGCCTATGGTATCCTGACCTGTCCTCTTTCCAACCCCATAGGTCTGACCTCAATTGGATTCTCTGAGAGAGAGAGTTATCCCAACTGTCGCAACGTGAACTGTTTATGGGATAAAACAAGAGAGAAAACTTGTACGGCGTGCCACGTGTCACTGATTCAACTTCAGCCTCTGAAAAAGTTACCTGAGAAACTACAGTCTGTTCTCTACTTGTCACTTTTTACGAAATTTCATTTGGAGCTTCCTAGCCCAAGTTGTGACCTTTTTTCCCAGGTCACCTGTTTATGACTGAGATCTGGAAGAGGCAGAAACCCTAACGTGTATTGATCATAAATCACAAAGTACAATGAATTAGATGTTTTCCTTTGGAGACAAGGTATAGGGGGATGTTGTCTACTACTTGTAAAGGTTTCAGATCCTGAACCTTTTCCAAAATGGATTTATAGTGAAATTTCCACGATGATTGGTTTTTGCTATACAAAACATTAACCTTCAAATTGTCGCAAGTGAAACAAGTGTCGTAAGTGCCATGCATTGCCTTCCTTCAGGCTAGCTCTGATACCATGTTAAGATTTAATATGCTAAGACAGAAAATATCAGTATTGCATTTCATTTCACAACAATAGCATATACAGGATCACTGAAAGAACAACAAGCACAACATAAACACAAGAGACACAGATTTATCCTGGGAAACCCTCATGTTTTAGAAAACCCAGCAAAGCTTCCTCAATATAGATGACCAGCAAATACAAATATGTAAACCCTAGACATGAGCTCCTTCTCCTCCATGGCAGATCTCTCCCTCACCTATGCGCTATTCACAAGTGAGTGTAATGTGTGTTAAATGAGGAACACACCTCCTCTATTTATACACAACTCCGACTTGTATTTTACATTGACTAGGTCGGCCCAAACTTAATTACTTAACATAATGTGGCAGGGCCGACCCCACTAGGGTGGTCTAAAAACCCCTTTAACCCATATGACTCATACAGGGCCGAACCCCACCAGGGAAGTCTAATAACCCAAGTTACCACATTCCGACGGAGGAATAAACATCTCCGGATATACAATAAGGTCTTCACGGAGGAATGAAACATCTCTAGAATAATAAAGTACAAATATAATATTCTTAGAAGTTACAATATTTCAACAATAAGGCCTAGTGTGTCTCCTTGGGGAGCACCAGTTATCTTTGTTAAAAAGAAGGACGGTACTTTGCGACTGTGCATAGATCAACGCCAACTTAATAAAATGACAATTAAAAATCGTTATCCCTTGCCCCGCATTGACGATCTATTTGATCAGGTACACGGAGCAGAGATATTCACTAAAATAGATTTAAGGTCTGGATATCATCAAGTCAGAATAAATGATGAAAACATATTCAAAACTGCTTTTAGAACTCATTATGGACACTACGAGTTTGTAGTTATGCCTTTTAGACTAACTAATGCACCGACAGTCTTCGTGTGTTTAATGAATAACGTTCTGCATAAGTACGCAGATAAGTTTGTAATTGTGTTCATTGATGATATTCTAATTTATTAAACAACTAAAGAAGAGCACGACGAACACTTAAGAATAATTCTGCAAGTCTTAAGAGAACATCAACTTTATGCTAAGTTCAGTAAATGTGACTTTTATAAAGATAAAATACAGTACTTAGGTCACATAATATCTAAAGACAGAATTTATGTCGACCCAGATAAAATAAGAGCAATTAACGAGTGGCATGTCCCTAAAGACATAACTGACGTACGGTCATTTATGGGAATAACAGGTTATTACAGAAAGTTTATTGAAGGATTCTCTAGAATTGCGAATCCCATAACTTCTTTGCAGAAGAAAGGGAAGAAATTCGCCTAGGATCAGAAATGCGAAGAATTTTTTAAGAAGTTAAAAGAGTTGTTAACAACAACACCTATATTAAAAATTGTTGATCCTAATAAGGACTTATTTGTATGCACCGATGCATGTAACGATGGACTTGGAGGGGTCTTAACTCAAGAAGGTCATGCTATTGCTTTTGAGTCTAGAAAGTTAAAAATCCATGAAAAGAACTACGCAACTTATGATCTAGAGCTGACAGCCGTGATACATGCACTAAAAATGTGGCGCCACCACTTGATTGGAAGAAAGTTCATATTAATGACAAATAATAAAGGCCTAAAATACTTGTTGGATCAAACAAATCTTAACACAAGGCAAGCTAAGTGGCTAGCTTCCTTAGCGAGTATGATTTCGAAATTCAACACATTAAAGGTAAAGAAAACAAAGTTGTTGATGCATTGAGGAGAAATGTCAAATTAAGTTTTGTGGCAGTAATCAACACATTTAAGACAGATCTGGAAAATCAGATCGAAAAAGGAATTAAGCAAGATGAAAATTATCAAAAATTGCATGATAAGGTTGCTGCAAATTTATTTGAAAATTTAATAACAGATTTCAACATTAATGAAAATGGCCTATTGACTTATAAAAACAGAATTTATGTACCTAATATGTCGAAAGTTAAACTGTTGATTTTGGATGAAGTTCATAAAAGTCCTTATTCGGGACATCCTGGTTATCAGAAAATGATAACTATGTTAAGCAATGATTATTTTTTGCCCAGCATGAAGAATGAAGTGGCTGAAAACATAGCTAGGTGTTTTGAATGTCAGACAATTAAGGCTGAACATCAACATCCAACTGGCCTATTGCAGCCATTGCCAATTCCATAATGGAAATGGGAAACTATAAGTATTGATTTTATTACAAGTTTATCTAAGAATCAGAAACATAATGACTCAATAATGGTGGTTGTGGAAAAACTTAGTAAATTTGCTCATTTTATTCCTGTTAAGACTACATTCAAAGCTGCTAACATTGCAAATGTGTTTATGAAGCAAATCTTCCGCCTACACAGAATTCCAAAGGTAATTATTTCTGATCGAGACTCCAAGTTTACTAGAAATTTCTGGACAACATTGTTTAAGGGTTTAAATACTAAATTAAATTTCAGTACTTCTTTCCATCCACAAACTGACAGACACACTGAAAGGGTTAATCCGATTTTAGAAGACATGTTAAGAATTTATGTTAAAGATCATCCAACTAAGTGGGAAGACTAGTTGCATTTAGCTAAATTTTCATACAATAATCATTATGAAGCATCTGTTAGGCTTAGTCCATTTGAGATTTTATATGGAAGAAAATGGTGTACTCCTATTTCTTGGGATAACCCTGTTGACAGATTAATGTTAGGACCAGATTTGTTAAAAGAGATGGAGCTAATCATGAAACAGGTACAAGGCAACTTAAAAGTTGCACAAGATAGACAAAAAAGTTATGCAGATCTGAAACGCACTGAAAGAGAATTTCAGGTTGGAGATCATGTCTTTGTAAAGGTAAAACCCAAGAAAAGTTCTTTTAAGCTTGGGAGTTGTGCTAAACTAGCACCAAGGTACTGTGGACCATTCGAAGTCCTATCAAGGATTGAACCTGTTGCATATCTGTTGGCTCTGCCATCTAATTTAAGAATCCATAATGTTTTTCACATTTCTGTTTTAAAGAAGTATGTGCACGATGCTATTCATGTGCTGAATTGGAATGACATAAAGGTGGAACCCGAAGGATATTTTCAGGTGGAATCGGATTGTATTCTCGACAAGAGGGAAATTATGCTCCGGAATCGTACCATAGGGCAGGTAAAGATGCAATGGAATCACCTTAGCCCTGATGAAGCTACCTGGGAACTAGAAAGTAACATGCGGGCAGCATATCTAGTTCTGTTCCAGGAAGGCTCTGATGAAGAATAAGCAACATCGAGGACGATGTTGCGTTTAAGTGGGGGTGTTTGTAACATACCCATTTGCTGAAACATTTTATGTTTGAAGAAAACATTATTTGAATTTTTATTGTAAAGTTTTATATTTGGACAAGTGGCCAAGGATGACTGTAATTGCACAATATTATTATTTAATAAAATAAAATAGCAGACACTCACCCAAAGAGACTGTTGAAAGAGTGTTTACTGACCCACTAGGTGGAATGGAATATGGGGTAGAAGGAAATGGATAAGTGGCAGCATCATGAACTCAGTAACTCGCTGTTGTTATGGGACAACTCCCTTGAATTGTGGTTATAGTTCCCTGAAAGATGGGACTGGAACTTGACGCTCATTTATTTGGAAACTGACCACTAAAGACCTAGGCATCTTTATAAAGCCATCGAATTGAGTAAAGACTCACACTTTTTCGGACGATAAAATTTACCTTGTGGTTCTGCTGTATGCACACAAGAGATTCGATGAGGGGAAGCTATGTTTTGAGTTGTAGTTTAAGTTTGTTCCATTTATGCTAGATGCATAGTTATTTCCTGCTTAGGGCAGAGGTTTTTAGGCGTATGGCAAGTCTCCATTGATTGTTGGAAGTACAACTTGAGTGCCTTGCTTCTACACAGAGTCTTCTACCTAGTGGTTCAGTAAACAGGCTCGGGGGTCCTAAAGGAGCAAGTGATATTGGCTGCTTCTTCTGGAGAAGGTTGGGAGAAACGAGCCTCTTTGGGTGTTTGTCCACCCTATCTACAGTTGCAGGTTCTACTTTCCATTCTAGTTCCTAAGGAGTTGTAATTTTATTTCTGTAATTGTCGATTTAGGATTTATTAGTCAACTGCTGATAGGGATCATTCTGCAGAAGTAAATATTTGATTTTATGAACTGATTATGATTCTGTAAATTGTTGAGAAAATTCATTTGAAATGATAGAATAGATTTCTTCCTTGCATTTTTCCACGTATTGTTTTTTGTACCGTACTCTAGTACAGGGAAGGTGTTTAAAAATATATAAGAATGATATTATGCAATAGACAAAATGATTGAATAACTATCTTAGATAGAGCACTGCCATGTTCCCTGTAATTTTTTTACCTATCTACATTTTGTATTTAATATCATAAGTTGTTTAGTCATAGGAACATACAGTAATACTTAATTTATGTAGATATTTTAATATCCTTATAATTATAGCAGCAGAAGTAAACATTTATTATTCTGCACAAAACCTAGGGTTTAGTTGTAGGTTAATTGTTTTCCTTACCACAGATAAATAATATACATTTTCTTAACATTTCTCCTAAATCCTATTATTACATTACAATAACCAAGTTTTACTGTAATCTTATATCAACATTTATGAAATCGAATAGCTGTAAAACAAACATACCTATTATTATTATAGAGCCACTAAACATTTATGTTATCATCATTATCTTATAAAATAAAATCAACAGAACCACTATACAGTACTATTTTTCATCTTCAGCTTTCCATTTTATCTATTTTAACCTTAATACGATATTCCACTTACACATATGTATGTGGACTAATGTCCCAAAAGTTTCAACCCTATATAGTAATGCAAAACCTTAAATCTTAAACATTTTCACCTTTTAAAAATCAAATAGACTATCCAAGACAGGGGTCAACTACTCAGTAGACGTTTTCTCAAGCATAACAGTTGTGGGATTCAAAACCCTTATACAGTTAAAACAAGAAAACAAAATAGTCTTTAAATTGTGACAGGTTCAATTCTCATGCTCAACATTTGATTAACACAGTCACATTTTTCATTACCCTGTACAAAGCCCACTTATACAAAGGACACAATTCGACATCAACAACACAATAATCAAATGTTTAGGGTTAGAGCATCGTTCGACAAAACCATAGAGAAACGAGACTGGGTAGTAACACTTACTTCTACTTATTAAAACTGTCAAAGTATTTCTTCAACAAAAGAACAAGTTCAGGTTTTGCAACTTCAACACGAGGCATCTAGCCTTTTAGATCTCGACCATTAGTAAAATACAATATAGTATAAACAATCAACACAGGTTCCTGGAGCATTGCTCACAAAGTCGACGCACTTAAACCATATTAAATTGCAAAATCCAGAATCCTTTTATTTATCAAAATAGCCGAAGGTCGAGCTCTTTTAACAGTTACCATTTCTACTACACCTTACTGAAATAACCGTAACTGGCCTTTACAAAGAACACAATCAACATTTAAATTTACAGTAACAACACGAGGTCGAAACCCCAACAACACTCCTACAAACAACACTGAATTTGAATACCGCAACATTTAATGTCTTTTATTTCCATCAATCGACCAAGGGTTAAACCCTTCTAACGGTTGTTACATTTCAACATTTAAATACACACTGGAACGCTGTAAACCTAAGACCGAAGTAGGTCAAGGATCCCATCCTCCCTACACTGGTCTGTGGGGCTCACAAACATTACAACGACTGCAAAATCCTCAGCGAGATATCAAACCCCAGTTTCAACTAACACCATACAATGGCCAACAGTTACCAAGAGTAACCTACAGGAAAACCACCGAGGCTTACGAGTCATTAAGCAACTCCTCCACTTAGCACCAACAAAGCAACCTGTAGACGAGGGGTACCTGCCATCATTACATTTGATGGTTAAAAGATGCAACGTAGATTATTGAAAATAATTTACAAGCAACAGTAACAGTTATAGATTCGAAACCTCACCTTTAGCACTTTGCTCCTGAAACAAAGACACCCACATCGGACGAGAACCAGAGCTAACATCATACTAGCAAGCCCAACGACGAAGAGATACAGTTCAAAGAACTACCACTTACACACAAAGAAAACTAGCCTCTGGTTCGAATACTCTCAAGACTATCGTTATCCCTGGAATTACCCAAACTACCAACAACTGCAATTAGTCATCACTCTTAAAGAGCTCGGCTCTGAGAGTCAAGTTATACAACCATAGGTTATGATATCGAAACCTGGGAAGTGCCCTCACACCCTGCTAACAAACCCTAAAACCTCGCAGGCCTGTCGACCTCTCCAACATACCACCCACTGCAAAATGAATGCTGAAATTGTGCCAACATCGAGGTAAGTCCAAACGAAGTTAGGGTTAACATCACGATCGAGGAGATCACGTGATAACTTGCCACGGAGGATGCCATTAGGCATTCCACTATACAAACCTTTAATGCACTTTATTAATACAGCTACCAAAAGTACGAAGGACCGACAGCTCGACCATGCAACACGATGGTGGATCGATCACCAATAGTTAAACATTGCATTATTAGTATAGCAAGGTCGCCAATGGACCAAGGTCAAACATTATCATATATTCCAATGTGCACACCATCGTTTAAATAACCAAGGTAAGACCTCGACCATAGATATGGAAGGTTTAAGAACTTAGGTTTAGAATCATATAACATTATCCTTGGTATTACATAGAACCATTTTAAAACAAAACCTTGTGTGGTAATTCAAAGACCAAAAGCATGTATTGTAACATAGTTACAAAGCTCTATCAAATACATTTTCAATGGCATAAAATTACAAGAGTAATACAAATAGCAATAGTTATAACTATAGGAACTATTGCAATATCCTAAGCATTAAAATAACTATCACACAATTTAGAGAAATTCCATAAAGAACAAAGTCATAACTATAGAATTTTGACAAAATGTCACTATTATAGCATCACATTCGGGGTATAAATATATATCATAGGACCAAAGTATAGGATTAAAATTACCTTAGCACTTAGGATAAGATCCTATTATTATAGACATTTAATACAATTCCGCACAACTAGTATAGCAATTAATACTACGTTGAAAATTTTTAAATTTTTGTGAATTTTCGGGATGTTACATGTGGTATCAGAGCGCGAGTTCAAACTCTAGGCCTGAAATAGGCTCACGCGCGCAAAACAGAAAATGAAAACAAAAAACTTAGTTACTAACTTTTATTTTAATTTTGTTTTTGTACAGAACAACTTGACGTTTAAATTGCAGGTATGGACATACCAGAGGAATCAGCAGAGGACAGATCTCCTCATAATGAATGTAATAATAACGAACAGGAAAATATTAATGAAGAAATCTACGTAGAACTTAATGAACAATCATCTGAATTGTTGCGTACTGTTAAGGATTTAAAAACTGAAATAAGAAGTGTTAAGGAAGAAAATGAAAGAATCTTAAGAGCACAAGAGGAATTAAATCAGATTCTACTGGAAAAGTACCATCAAGATGAAAAAGATAAGAGAACAGAAGTAAAAACTGAATCTGGAACAATGTCCTACAAACAAAGAGATAAAAAAGCAAAATACTATAAAATTGAAAGTAACTCTTCTTCTTCTTAATCTGATGATAAAACTTATCGCAGAAAATATAAGTCTGATCATGACAGCAGTGACAGTGACTGTGGTCCTTAGAAAAGACGTAAAAATTATGAACAAATTTCATGAGAGTTTAAACAGATAAAACCTCCAACTTTTAATGGCGAAAATAAAAAGGGAGAGGCAGCTGAAGCATGGCTGTCCAGAATGAAGAAGTATTTTCAAATTTATAACTACTCATCTCAATTAAAAGCTAAGATGGCCATATACAATCTGACCGGAAGGGCAGACATTTGGTGGCAAGATGTCAAAAGAGTTAAAAATATTAAAGACAAGAACATAAAATGGAGTACATTTAAGAACATGTTTAAGAATTTTTTTTTATCTGAACAATACTACAAAGATAAGTCAAAAGAATTTTATGATTTAAAGATGGGTTCAATGACCATGAAGGAGTTATGTAGCAAATTTCTCAGTTTGTTGAGGTATCTACCTTACCTAGCTGAAGAAAAACCTAAGATACAAAGGTTTCTAAGTTGTTTACCCTTCCACATAAAGGACAGAATTGAATACGATAATCCTTCAACTCTTGAAGAAGCCATGAGGAAGGCTAATTTCTGTTTTGATCAAATAAGAGAAGAGAAGGTGTATCGAGTTGAAGGAATAATAAATCAAGTAATTATGAGCATAAAAATAAAACTTTTAATTTTAAAAATTCTGGAAATAATAAAATTTTCAATAACAAAAATTTTCAGAATAATAATAATTACAGAGGTAATGCAACACATAATTTTACTGCTGCAAGGAATGTGCCTAATAATAATAACAACACCAGGAATGTTGAACAGAGGCCACCTTTAAAATATTATGATTGTGGTGGACCCCATACTAGAGCTCACTATCAACGCAACAGAAAGATAGTCAACAACATTCACACCATACAAGTGGAGCCAACAGTTGGTGATGTAGCAAGAGAAATGCCCAGGATAAACGCAGCGTTGGAAAATCGACAAGCAGACCATCAAATTTTTATGGTCGAAATCAAAGGTGTGATACAAAACAAATCTATTTCATTTTTAATAGATCCAGGTGCAAGTTTGAGTTACATTTCACCTAATTTAGTGAAAAGTTGCAAGTTAAAAGTAGAAATTTTTTATAATTCATGGTTAGTTCAACTAGCAACAGGCACTAAAAGAAAGGTTACATAATTTGTCAAAGGTTGTGATGTACTTATGAGTCAGTTGAAAACTCAAGTTAATTTGAATGTTTTTCCATTCGGGTCATATGATGTGTTAATTGGCATGGATTAGCTTGAACAGCATAGAGTAGTACTCAACTGTTATGAAAAATCTTTTACTTGTTTTAATAATGAAGGTAATACTGAAACAGTAAAAGGAATTCCTAGGAAAACATCTGTAAGACAAATTTCTGCTTTACAAGTAAAGAGAGCTGTAAGAAAAGGTTGTAAAATGTTTGCTATGAATGTGATTAATGACGAATGTTCATCTAAAGAAGATAAGATAAAACTGAAAGATATACCCATCCTTACGGACTTCTCGGATGTATTCCCGGAAGAAGTTCCAGGACTACCTCCGAAAATGGAACTTGATTTCACCATTGAGTTAGTACCAGGAGTGGTACCAAACTCAAAGGCTCCTTACAGAATGAATATTCATGGAGTTAAATGAACTAAAATCTCAGCTAAAAGAATTAATAGATAAAAACTACATAAGACCTAGTGTGTCTCCTTGGGGAACACCAGTTATCTTTGTTAAAAAGAAGGACGGTACTTTGCGACTGTGCATAGATTACCGCCAACTTAATAAAATGACAATTAAAAATCGCTATCCCTTGTCCCGCATTGACGATCTATTTGATCAGGTACGCGGAGCAGAGATATTCACTAATATTTATTTAAGGTCTGGATATCATCAAGTTAGAATAAATGATGAAGACATATTCAAAACTGCTTTCAGAACTCGTTATGGACACTAAGAGTTCGTAGTTATGCCTTTTAGGCTAACTAACGCACCGACAGTCTTCATGTGTTTAATGAATAACGTTCTGCATAAGTACGTGGGTAAGTTTGTAATTGTGTCCATTGATGATATTCTAATTTATTCAAAAACTAAAGAAGAGCACGACGAACACTTAAGAATAATTATGCAAGTCTTAAGAGAACATCAGCTTTATGCTAAGTTCAATAAATGTGACTTTTATAAAGATAAAATACAGTACTTAGGTCACATAATATCTAAAGACGGAATTTTTGTCGACCCAGATAAAATAAGAGCAATTAACGAGTGGCCTATCCCTAAAGACGTAACTGACGTACGGTCATTTATGGGAATAACAGGTTACTACAGAAATTTTATTGAAGGATTCTCTAGAATTGTGAATCCCATAACTTCTTTGTAGAAGAAAGAGAAGAAATTCGTCTGGGATTAGAAATGCGAAGAAAGTTTTAAGAAGTTAAAAGAGTTGTTAACAACATCACCTATATTAAAAATTGTTGATCCTAATAAGGACTTCGTTGTATGCACCGATGCATGTAACGATGGACTTGGAGGGTTTTAACTCAAGAAGGTCATGCTATTGCTTTTGAGTTTAGAAAGTTAAAAATCCACGAAAAGAACTACGCAACTTATGATCTAGAGCTGACAGCCGTGATACATGCACTAAAAATGTGGCGCCACCACTTGATTGGAAGAAAGTTCACATTAATGACA
Organism: Larix kaempferi; assembly: GCA_027924585.1. Taxonomy (NCBI): domain Eukaryota; kingdom Viridiplantae; phylum Streptophyta; class Pinopsida; order Pinales; family Pinaceae; genus Larix; species Larix kaempferi. Next base: position 81,963 of record BSBM01000817.1, on the reverse strand, counting down.
ATTAATAAAGGCCTAAAATACTTGTTGGATCAAACAAATCTTATCGCAAGACAAGCTAGGTGGCTAGCTATCCTTAGCGAGTATGATTTCGAAATTCAACACATTAAGGGTAAAGAAAACAAAGTTGTTGATACTTTGAGCAGAAATGTCAAATTAAGTTTTGTGGCAGCAATCAACACATTTAAGACAGATTTGGAAAATCAGATCGAAGAAGGAATTAAGCAAGATGAAAATTATCAAAAATTGCATGATAAGGTTGCTGCAAATTTATCTGAAAATTTAATAACAGATTTCAACATTAATGAAAAGGGCCTAATGACTTATAAAAACAGAATTTATGTACCTAATATGTCAAAAGTTAAACTGTTGATTTTGGATGAAGTTCATAAAAGTCCTTAATCGGAACATCCTGGTTATCAGAAAATGATAACTATGTTAAGGAATGATTATTTTTTTTCCAACATTAAGAATGAAGTGGCTGCATACATAGCTAGGTGTTTTGAATGTCAGACAATTAAGGCTGAACATCAACATCCAGCTGGCCTATTGCAGCCATTAAATGAGAAATTATAAGTATTGATTTTATTACAGGTTTACCTAAGAATAAAAAACAAAATGACTCAATAATGGTGGTTGTGGATAAACTTAGTAAATCTGCTCATTTTATTCCTGTTAAGACTACATTCAAAGCTGCTAACATTGCAGATGTGCTTATGAAGCAAATCTTCCGCCTACACAGAATTCCAAAGGTAATTATTTCTGATCGAGACTCCAAGTTTACTGAAAATTTATGGACAACATTGTTTAAGGGTTTAAATACTAAATTAAATTTCAGTACTTCTTTCCATCCACAAACTGATGGACAGACTGAAAGGGTTAATCAGATTTTAGAAGACATGTTAAGAATGTATGTTAAAGATCATCCAATTAAGTGGGAAGACTATTTGTATTTAGCTGAATTTGCATACAATAATCATTATCAAGCATCTGCTAGGGTTAGTCCATTTGAAATTTTATATGGAAGAAAATGTTGTACTCCTATTTCTTGGGATAACCCTGTTGACAGATTAATGTTAGGACCAGATTTGTTAAAAGAGATGGAGCTAACCGTGAAACAGGTACAAGGCAACTTAAAAGTTGCACAAGATAGACAAAAAAGTTATGCAGATCTGAAACGCATTGAAAAAGAATTTCAGGTTGGAGATCATGTCTTTGTAAAGGTAAAACCCAAGAAAAGTTCTTTTAAGCTTGGGATTTGTGCTAAACTAGCACCAAGGTACCGTGGACCATTCAAAGTCCTATCAAGGATTGGACCTGTTGCATATCAGTTGGCTTTGCTATCTAATTTAAGAATCCATAATGTTTTTCACATTTCTGTTTTAAAGAAAGTATATGCACGATGCTACTCATGTGCTGAATTGGAATGACATACAGATGGAACTCGAAGGAGATTTTCAAGTGGAACCGGATTGTATTCTCGACAAGAGGAAAATTATGCTCCGGAATCGTACCATATGGAAGATAAAGGTGTAATGGAAGCACCTTAGCCCTAATGAAGCTACCTGGGAACTAGAAAGTAACATGCGGGCAGCATATCTAGTTCTGTTCCAGGGAGGCTCTGATGAAGAATAAGCGACATTGAGGACAATGTTGAGCTTAAGTGGGGGTGTTTGTAACATACCCATTTGCTGAAACATTTTATGTTTGAAGAAAAAATTATCTTAATTTTTATTGTAAAGTTTTATATTTGGACAAGAGGCCAAGGATGACTATAATTGCACAATATTATTATTTAATAAAATAAAATAGCAGACACACCCAAAGAGACTGTTGAAAGAGTGTTTACTGACCCACTAGGTGGAATGGAATCTGGGGTAGAAGGAAATGGACAAGTGGCAGCATCATGAACTCAGTAACTAGTTGTTGTTATGGGACAACTCCCTTGAATTGTGGTCATAGTTCCATGAAAGATGGGACTGGAGCTTGAGGCTCATTTATTTGGAAATTGACCACTAAAGACCTAGGCATCTTTATAAAGCCATCGAATTGAGCAGAGGCTCACACTTTTTCGAACGAGAAAATTTACCTTGTGGTTCTGCTGTATGCACACAAGAGATTCGATGAGGGGAAGCAATGTTTTGAGTTGTAGTTTAAGTCTGTTCCATTTCTTCTAAATGTAGAGTTATTTCCTGTTTAGGGCAGAGGTTTTGAGGTGTATGGAAAGTCTCCATTAATTGCTGGAAGTATAACTTGAGTGCCTTGCTTCTACACAGAGTCTTCTACCTAGTGGTTCAATAAACAGGCTCGGGGGTCCTAAAGGAGCAAGTGATATTGGCCGCTTCTTCTGGAGAAGGTTGGGAGGAACGAGCCTCTTTGGGTGTTTGTCCACCCTATCTACAATTGTAGGTTCTACTTTTCATTCAAGTTCCTAAGTAGTTGTAATTTTATTTCTGTAATTGTCGATTTAGGATTTATTAGTCAAATGCTGATAGGTATCATTCTACAGAAGTAAATATTTGATTTTATGAACTGATTATGATTCTGTAAATTGTTGAGAAAATTCATTTGAAATGATAGAATAGATTTCTTCCCTGCATTTTTCCACGTACTATTTTTTGTATCGTACTCTTGTACACGGAAGGTGTTTAAAAATAGATAAGAATGATATTATGCAATAGACAAAATGATTGAATAACTATCTTAGATAGAACTCTGCCATGTTCCCTGTAATTCTGTTAACCTGTCTACATTTTGTATTTAATATCATAAGTTGTTTAGTCATAGGAACATACAGTAATACTTCATTTATGCAGATATTTTAATATCCTTATAATTATAGCATCACATTCGGGGTATAAATATATATCATAGGACCAAAGTATAGGATTAAAATTACCTTAGCACTTAGGATAAGATCCTATTACCATAGACATTTAATACATTTCCGCGCAGCTAGTATAGCAATTAATACTACGTTGAAAAATTTTAAATTTTTGTGAATTTTCGGGATGTTACATGTGTGAGTTCAAACTCTAGGCCTGAAATAGGCTCACGCGCGCAAAACAAAAAACTCAGTTCCTAACTTTTATTTTAATTTTTATTATGTACAGAACAGCTTGACGTTTAAATTGCAGGTATAGACGTACCGGAGGAATCAACAGATGACAGATCTCTTCAGAATGAACGTGGTAATAACGAATAGGAAAATATTAATGAAGAAATCTACGTAGAACTTAATGAACAATCATCTGAATTGTTGCGTACTGTTAAGGATTTAAAACTGAAATAAGAAGTGTTAAGGAAGAAAATGAAAGAATCTTAAGAGCATAAGAAGAATTAAATTAGATTCTGCTGGAAAAGTACTATCAAGATGAAAAATATAAGAGAACAAAAGTAAAAATGGAATCAGGAACAATGTCCTACAAACACAGAGATAAGAAAGCAAAATACTATTAAACTGAAAGTAACTCTTCTTTTTATGAATCTGATGATTAAACTTATCGCAGAAAATATAATTCTGATCAGGACAGCAGTGACAGTGACTATGGTCCTAAGAAAAGACGTAAAAATTATGAACAAATTTCAGGAGAGTTTAAACAGATAAAACCTCCAACTTTTAATGGAGAAAATAAAAAGGGAGAGGCAGCTGAAGCATGGTTGTCCGGAATGAAGAAGTATTTTCAAATTTATAACTACTCATCGCAATTAAAAGCTAAGATGGCCATATACAATCCGATCGGAAGGGCAGACATTTGGTGGCAAGATGTCAAAAGAGTTAAAAATCTTAAGGATAAGAACATAAAATGGAGTACATTTAAGAACATGTTTGAGAAAAAGTTTTTATTTGAACAGTACTATGAAGATAAGTCAAAATAATTTTATGATTTAAATATGGGTTCAATGACCATGAAGGAGTTATGCAGCAAATTTCTCAGCTTGTTGAGGTATGTACCTTAGCTAGCTCAAGAAAAACCTAAGATACAAAAGTTTTTAAGTTGTTTATCCTTCCACATAAATGACAGAATTGAATACGATAATCCTTCAACTCTTGAAGAAGCCATGAGGAAGGCTAATTTCTATTTTGATCAGAATAAGAGAAGAGGTGTATCGAGTTGGAGGAATAATAAATCAAGTAATTATGAGCATAAAAAAAACTTTTAATTTTAAGAATTCTGGAAATAACAGAAATTTTCAGAATAATAATAATTACAGAGGTAATGCACCACAGAATTTTACTGCTGCAAGGAATGTGCCTAATAATAATAACAGTAATAATAATAACAACACCAGGAATGCTGAACAGAGGTCACCTTTAAAATGTTATGACTGTGGTGGACCCCATACTAGAGCTCACTGTCCACGCAACAGAAAGACAGTCAACAACATTCACACCATATAAGCGGAGCCAACAGTTGGTGATGTAGTAAGAGAAATGCCCAGGATAAACGCAGCGCTGGAAAATCGACAAGCAGACCATCAAACTTCTATGGTCGAAATCGAAGGTGTGATACAAAACAAATCTATTTCAATTTTAATAGATCCAAGTGCAAGTTTGAGTTACATTTCACCTAATTTAGTGAAAAGTTGCAAGTTAAAGGTAGATAATTTTGATAATTCATGGTTAGTTCAGCTAGCAACAGGCACTAAAAGAAAGGTTACATAATTTGTCAAAGGTTGTGATGTACTTATGAGTCAGCTGAAAACGCAAGTTAATTTGAATGTTTTGCCATTAAGGTCATATGATGTGTTAATTGGCATGGATTGGCTTGAACAGCATAGAGTAGTACTCAACTGTTATGAAAAATCTTTTACTTGTTTTAATAATGAAGGTAATACTGAAACAGTAAAAGGAATTCCTAGGAAAACATCTGTAAGACAAATTTCTGCTTTACAAGTAAAGAGAGCTGTAAGAAAGGGTTGTAAAATGTTTGTTGTGAATGTGATTAAAGACGAATGTTCATCTAAAGAAGATAAGATAAAACTGGAAGATATACCCATCCTTAGGGACTTTTCTAATGTATTCCCGGAATAAATTCCAGGACTACCTCCGAAAAGGGAACTTGATTTCACCATTGAGTTCGTACCAGGAGCGGTAACAAACTCAAAGGCTCCTTACAGAATGAATATTCTGGAGTTAAATGAACTAAAATATCAACTGAAAGAATTAATAGATAAAAACTACATAAGGCCTAGTGTGTTTCCTTGGGGAGCACCAATTATCTTTGTTAAAAAGAAGGACGGTACTTTGCGACTGCTGTGTATAGATTACCGCCAACTTAATAAAATGACAATTAAAAATCGCTATCCCTTGCCCCACATTGACGATCTATTTGATCAAGTATGCGGAGCAGAGATATTCACTAAAATTTATTTAAGGTCTGGATATCATCAAGTTAGAATAAAGGATGAAGACATATTCAAAAATGCTTTCAGAACTCGTTATGGACACTACGAGTTCGTAGTTATGCCTTTTGGCCTAACTAACGCATCGGCAGTCTTCATGTGTTTAATGAATGACGTTCTGCATAAGTACCTGGATAAGTTTGTAATTGTGTTCATTGATGATATTCTAATTTATTCAAAAACTAAAGAAGAGCACGACGAACACTTAAGAATAATTTTGTAAGTCTTAAGAGAACATCAGCTTTATGCTAAGTTTAATAAATGTGACTTTTATAAAGATAAAATACAGTACTTAGGTCACATAATATCTAAAGACGGAATTTCTGTCGACCCAGATAAAATAAGAGCAATTAACGAGTGGCCTGTCCCTAAAGACGTAACTGACGTATGGTCATTTATGGGAATAACGGGTTACTACAGAAATTTTATTGAAGGATTCTCTAGAATTGCGAATCCCATAACTTCTTTGCAGAAGAGAGGGAAGAAATTCGTCTGGGATCAGAAATGCGAAGAAAGTTTTAAGAAGTTAAAAGAGTTGTTAATAACAACACCTATATTAAAAATTGTTGATCCTAATAAGGACTTCGTTGTATGCACCGATGCATGTAACGATGGACTTGGAGAGGTCTTAACTCAAGAAGGTCATGTTATTGCTTTTGAGTCTAGAAAGTTAAAAATCCACGAAAAGAACTACGCAACTTATGATCTAGAGCTAAAAGCCGTGATGCATGCACTAAAAATGTGGCGCCACCACTTGATTGGAATAAAGTTCACATTAATGACAAATAATAAAGGCCTAAAGTACTTGTTGGATCAAACAAATCTTAACGCAGGGCAAGCTAGGTGGATAGCTTTCCTTAGCGAATATGATTTCGAAATTCAACACATTAAGGGTAAAGAAAACAAAGTTGTTGATGCCTTGAGCAGAAATGCCAAATTAATTTTTATGGCAGCAATCAACACATTTAAGACAGATCTGGAAAATCAGATCGAAGAAGGAATTAAGCAAGATGAAAATGATAAAAAAATTGCATGATAAGGTTGCTGCAAATTTATCTGAAAATTTAATAACAGATTTCAACATTAATGAAAAGGGCCTAATGACTTATAAAAACAGAATTTATGTACCTAATATGTCGAAAGTTAAACTACTGATTTTGGATGAAGTTCATAAAAGTCCTTATTTGGGACATCCTGGTTAGCAGAAAGTGATAACTATGTTAAGCAATGATTTTTTTTGCCCAACATGAAGAATGAAGTGGCTGAATACATAGCTAGGTGTTTTGAATGTCAGACAATTAAGGCTGAACATCAACATCCAACTGGCCTATTGCAGCCATTGCCAATTCCAGAATGGAAATGGGAAATTATAAGTATTGATTTTATTACAAGTTTATCTAAGAATCAGAAACAGAATGACTCAATAATGGTGGTTGTGGAAAAACTTAGTAAATTTGCTCATTTTATTCCTGTTAAGACTACATTCAAAGCTGCTAACATTGCAGATGTGTTTATGAAGCAAATCTTCCACCTACACAGAATTCCAAAGGTAATTATTTCTGATCGAGACTCCAAGTTTACTGGAAATTTATGGACAACATTGTTTAAGGGTTTAAATACTAAATTAAATTTCAGTACTTCTTTCCATCCACAAACTGACAGACAGACTGAAAGGGTTAATCATACTTTAGAAGACATGTTAAGAATGTATGTTAAAGATCATCTAACTAAGTGGGAAGACTATTTGCATTTAGCTGAATTTTCATACAATAATCATTATGAAGCATCTGTTAGGCTTAGTCCATTTGAGATTTTATATGGAAGAAAATGTTGTACTCCTATTTCTTGGGATAACCCTGTTGACAGATTAATGTTAGGACCAGATTTGTTAAAAGAGATGGACTTAACCGTGAAACAGGTACAAGACAACTTAAAAGTTGCACAAGATAGACAAAAAAGTTATGCAGATCTGAAACGCACTGAAAGAGAATTTCAGGTTGGAGATCATGTCTTTGTAAAGGTAAAACCCAAGAAAAGTTCTTTTAAGCTTGAGAGTTGTGCTAAACTAGCACCAAGGTACTGTGGACCATTCAAAGTCCTATCAAGGATTGGACCTGTTGCATATCAGTTGGCTCTGCCATCTAATTTAAGAATCCATAATATTTTTCACATTTCTGTTTTAAAGAAGTATGTGCACGATGCTACTCATGTGTTGAATTGGAATGACATATAGGTGGAACCCGAAGGAGATTTTCAAGTGGAACTGGATTGTATTCTCGACAAGAGGGAAATTATGCTCCGGAATCGTACCATAGGGCAGGTAAAGGTGCAATGGAAGCACCTTAGCCCTGATGAAGCTACCTGGGAACTAGAAAGTAACATGCGGGCAGCATATCTAGTTCTGTTCCAGGTAGGCTCTGATGAAGAATAAGCAACATCGAGGACGATGTTGAGTTTAAGTGGGGGTGTTTGTAACATACCCATTTGCTGAAACATTTTATGTTTGAAGAAAACATTATTTGAATTTTTATTGTAAAGTTTTATATTTGGACAAGTGGCCAAGGATGACTGTAATTGCACAATATTATTATTTAATAAAATAAAATAGCAGACACTCACCCAAAGAGACTGTTGAAAGAGTGTTTACTGACCCACTAGGTGGAATGGAATCTGGGGTAGAAGGAAATGGATAAGTGGCAGTATCATGAACTCAGTAACTAGCTGTTGTTATGGGACAACTCCCTTGAATTGTGGTCATAGTTCCCTGAAAGATGGGACTGGAGCTTGACGCTCATTTATTTGGAAACTGACCACTAAAGACCTAGGCATCTTTATAAAGCCATCGAATTGAGCAAAGACTCACACTTTTTTCGGACGAGAAAATCTACCTTGTGGTTCTGCTGTATGCACACAAGAGATTCGATGAGGGGAAGCTATGTTTTGAGTTGTAGTTTAAGTTTGTTCCATTTCTGCTAGATGCAGAGTTATTTCCTGCTTAGGGCAGAGGTTTTTAGGCGTATGGCAAGTCTCCATTGATTGTTGGAAGTACAACCTGAGTGCCTTGCTTCTACATAGAGTCTTCTACCTAGTGGCTCAGTAAATAGGCTCGGGGGTCCTAAAGGAGCAAGTGATATTGGCTACTTCTTCTGGAGAAAGTTGGGAGGAACGAGCCTCTTTGGGTGTTTGTCCACCCTATCTACAGTTGCAGGTTCTACTTTTCATTCCAGTTCCTAAGTAGTTGTAATTTTATTTCTATAATTGTCGATTTAGGATTTATTAGTCAACTGCTGATGGGGATCATTCTGCAGAAGTAAATATTTGATTTTATGAACTGATTATGATTCTGTAAATTGTTGAGAAAATTAATTTGAAATGATAGAATAGATTTCTTCCCTGCTCCACGTACTGTTTTTTGCACTGTACTCTAGTACATGGAAGGTGTTTAAAAATAGATAAGAATGATATTATGCAATAGACAAAATGATTGAATAACTATCTTAGATAGAACTCTGCCATGTTCCCTTTAATTCTTTTAACCTGTCTACATTTTGTATTTAATATCATAAGTTTTTTAGTCATAGGAACATACAGTAATACTTAATTTATGCAGATATTTTAATATCCTTATAATTATTGTAGCAAAAGTAAACATTTCTTATTCTACACAAAACCTAGGGTTTAGTTGTAGGTTAACTGTTTTCCTTACCACAGATAAATAATATACATTTTCTTAAGATTTCTCCTAAATCCTATTATCACATTACAGTAACCAAGTTTTATTGTAATCTTACATCAACATTTATGATATCGAACAGCTGTAAAACAAACATAGCTATTATTATTATAGAGCCACTAAACATTTATGTTATCATCATTATCTTATCAAATAAAAACAATAGAACCACTGTACAATACTATTTTTCATCTTCAATTTTACATTTTATCTATTTTAACCTTAATACGATATTCCACTTATACATTTCTGTATGCGGACTAATGTCCCAAAAGTTTCAACCCTAGATAGAAACGCAAAACCTTAAATCTTAAACATTTTCACCTTTTAAAAATCAAATAGACTATCCAAGACAGGGGTCAACTTCTCAGTAGACGTTTTCGCAAGAATAACAGTTGTGGGATTCAAAACCCTTATACAGTTAAAACAAGAAAACAAAATAGTCTTTAAATTGTGACAGGTTCAATTATCATGCTCAACATTTGATTAACACATTCACGTTTTTCATTACCCTGTACAAAGCCCACTTAGACGAAGGACACAATTCGACATCAACAACATAATAATCAAATGTTTAGGGTTAGAGCATCGTTCAACTAAACCATAGAGAAACAAGACTGGGTAGTAACACTTAGTTCGACTTATTAAACCTGTCAAAGTAATTCTTCAACAAAAGAACAAGTTCAGGGTTTGCAACTTCAACACGAGGCATCTAGCCTTTTGGCTCTCGGCCATTAGTAAAATACAATATAGTATAAACAATCAACAGAGGTTCCTGGAGCACTGCTCACAAAGTCGACACACTTTAACCATATTAAATTGCAAAAACCAGAATCCTTTTATTTATCAAAATAGCCGAAGGTCGAGCTCTTTTAACAGTTACCATTTCTACTACACCTTACTGAAATAACCGTAACTGACTTTTACAGAGAACACAATCAACATTTAAATTTACAGTAACAACACGAGGTCGAAACCCCAACAACACTCCTACAAACAACACTGAGTTTGAATACCGCAACATTTAATGTCTTTTATTTCCACCAATCGACCAAGGGTTAAACCCTTCTAACTGTTGTTACATTTCAACATTTAAATACACAGTTGAACACTGTAAACGTAACACTGAAGTAGGTCGAGGATCCTATACTCCCTACATTGGTCTGTGGGGCTCACAAACATTACAACGACTGCAAAATCCTCAGCGAGATATCAAACCCCATTTTCAGCTAACACCAAACAATGGCCAACAGTTGCCAAGAGTAACCTACAGGAAAACCACCAAGGGTTACGTGTCATTAAGTAACTCCTCCACTCAGCATCAACAGAGCAACCTGTAGAAGAGGGGTACCTGCCATCATTACATTTGATGGTTAAAAGATGCAACATAGATTATTGAAAATAATTTACAAGCAACAGTAACAGTTATAGATTCGAAACCTCACCTTTAGCACTTTGCTCCTGAAACAAAGACGCCCACATCGGAAGAGAACCAGAGCCAAGATCATACTAGCAAGCCCAGCGTAGAAGAGATACAGTTCAAAGAACTACCACTTACTCACAAAGAAAACTAGCCTCTGGTCCGAATACTCTCAAGACTATCGTGAACCCTAGAATTACCCAAACTACCAACAACTGCAACAAGTCATCACTCTTAAAGAGCTCGGTTCTGAGAGCCAAGTTATACAGCCATAGGTTATGATATCGAAACCTGGGAAGTGCCCTCACACCCTGCTAACAAACCCTAAAACCTCGCAGGCCTGTCGACCTCTCCAACATACCACCCACTGCAAAATGAATGCCGAAATTGTGCCAACATCCAGGTAAATCCAAACGAAGTTAGGGTTAACATCACGATCGAGGAGACCACGTGATAACCAGCCATGGAGGATGCCATTAGGCATTCCACTATACAAACCTTTAATGCACTTTATTAATACAGCTACCAAAGGTACGAAGGACCGATAGCTCGACCATGCAACACGATGGTGGATCGATCACCTATAGTTAAACATTGCATTGTTAGTATAGCAAGGTCGCCAATGGACCAAGGTCAAACATTATCATATATTCCAAAGTGCACGCCATCGTTTAAATAACCAAGGTAAGACCTCGACCATAGATATGGAAGGTTTAAGAACTTAGGTTTATAAAATCATATAACATTATCCTTGGTATTACGTAGAACCATTTTAAAACAAAACCTTGTGTGGTAATTCAAAGACCAAAAGCATGTATTGTAACATAGTTACAGAGCTCTATTAAATACATTTTCAATGGCATAAAATTACAAGAGTAATACAAATAGCAATAGTTATAACTATAGGCACTATTGCAATATCCTAAGCATTAAAATAGCTATCACACAATTTAGAGAAATTAGATAAAGAACAAAGTCATAACTATAGACTTTTGACAAAATGTCACTATTATAGCATCACATTCGGGGTATAAATATATTGCATAGTACCAAAGTATAGGATTAAAATTACCTTAGCACTTAGGATAAGATCCTATGACTAAAAACAATTTAATACATTTCCGCACAGCTAGTATAGCAATTAATACTACGTTGAAAATTTTTAAAATTTTGTGAATTTTTGGGATGTTACATGAAGTTACCCTCTTCGCCCGGAAAAGGGTAAAACAACGCGAGAGAGGACTCTTCCAGTCATGATTGGATGGAATATTCCTTTTTTGTAAGTAGTGCCTCTTGGTCCGAAAAAATATGTAAACTATCACCAGGAAGACGATCATTCAAATACTTTTACAAGCGTGAACGCATTAAGTTCGCTTGGCGATCTTTTCGTATTTAGAGAAATTGAAAAGAGCTTAAAGAAAAGACTCCGAGGGGTTCATTTTTCGTGGGAGTTTAACGAGCCCGGAAAAGTGATAAACTATAACTCGGTGACTTATTCTCATTGTTTTACGAGCATAAGAAAGAACAAAGAGTTAGCTCGGTGTCATTAATAATTGAATTTAATGAGCGAAATAATGACAAAAAGACGCTCCATGAGTTTTTCATACCTGAAAATACGCGTGAAAAGACCACGACCGCGAAAAACATGATCAATGTGGTACTTAACTTCACCAGCAAGCTTCAAAACTAGGTAAAAAACGATTAACCGGATATAAATGAATCCAACTATAGAAAAATAACCCACATTAGAATAAATTAAAAAGGGAATATGCTCTTTTTCAATATAAATAGTGGTGAATAGTAAAAAGAATTACTATTTGTTTTTTACCAAGTTGGAGAGGTGAAAAGTGCCATTTGGAGCCGTTCTTGTTTTGCTGATTCCGGGAGCTGTGATCCATCATTTCAGGTGTCGTCAGCAACAGGTAACCCTAAACTTGTCTCTTTAACTTTCTAGTGGATTAGAATTTGCAATTTCTTTCATTTAGGTAGTTTTGGGCTTGTTGGGTTGGACGATTTGTGCTCATGGGTCGGCGCAGGTCGCCCTTTCGGGTTCTGCGCCGGTAACCCGAAAGGGTGTTCTACATCGGCGGCGCACTGTCCAAAAGGATGTTCTGCGTCGGCGCAAACCGCCAACTCAACCCCAAAACCTACCCAAATTGAAACTCTTTTGAGGGTTGGGAAAAGTTCTAAAGGTGTGAAAATGTCTTTCTTGACAGGTTTGGAGTGAGCACAATGGTTCTTGAGTGGAGAGAACGCGAGCATGAGCTCGATGATGTGCAAGCGAAAAATGATCCGCAATGCGTTGAGAAATTGTGGGCTACTCAAGTATTTTCAAGTGTCGAGGATGAGGTCCCAAGTACCTTTATTGACACACCTAGTCCAATGTTGGGACCCTATATAGCAGCATTTCCAGATTGGTGAGCATACGCTAACCATAGATGTCGAGGACATCGTTTTTTGACAGGGTTGTCCCGGCGAGGAAACCCTGTGTCCTTGACCGGATCACAATGTGGCGATTGCTTAGTAGAGGAAATTATCGAGCAGTGGTGTGCTCCAGGTATGTCGATGACTAGTGGGAAAATTCCCATCAAGGATGTCTGGGACTAAGCTCTTCGGACGGTACTCTTTACTATTATGTGAGTAACTGGAAGCCGATATGCTCATATGGTGAGCAAATCGCAGATGATGTATGTCGAGGAGTGCATGGCTCCTACCGTGTTCAACTGGTGCGAGGGGATTCTCACCAATCTCCTAGATCAGTTGACCAAATGCCAACGCGAGGCGCTGAAGTAGTTTGGGTACGGTTTGGTGGTGGTGTCCTTTATGCTGGAGCGGGTGCCCCACTTGCGCCCGCAAGTAGACCTCGAGGATCAGGATGCACGCAATCCTCACATGACTAGGTGGGAAGAGGTGATGGCTCGCCATGGTGGCGGGGGTCCCATCATCAGTTTTAGTACAGGGTTCTTCACATGGTTGCAGGGACAGATACTCATGGTGGAGGACTACCCATACCACGGTATAGACTTCCGAGGAGACCCAGACTTGGTGCTTCCTGAGGGAGCGCAGTGGGATGATATTGGTGAGAACCACTGCTTGTGTTTTTTTTCATTTTATGATTTTTTGGAGTAGTGTTGATGACTTTTACATGTTTCTTACAGATGTGGGTCCAGAGCGACCACTTGGAGTCTCTCGCCTTGTGTGGAGAGGAGCAGCACCAGAGGCGGGCCCTGCGGTCTGTGATGCTCTAGAGGAGCTAGAGGAGGTCGAGGAGAACCTTCATAGGATGACCTTGGACATCCTAGAGCCGGCTGTCCATGACTTACCCCGTCGCTATCAAAAGCTTACGGTTGGAGTATCAGTTTGTTTCGGCACGTTGCTTCGGAAGGTGGCGAGGGTCGTAGTCTGCTTCTATGCACAGCCTGGGGCTGCGCGGCCTAGGGCTTAGGCGCATGTTTTATATATGTATATACTGAAATCTTATGAGCTTCATATTTTGTAGAGATGACTCTTACTGAAAGCTAGCATGCTTCAGACTTTTGTATAAGCACTACCATTTTTGTATCTTGTACCGATTTATATATATACAAACACTATTGGAGTTTTTATAGATATTGTGTTCTATTGGTGATTAATGAGATATTGTTTACATGTTTGCTTATACAATGGATAATTTACATGTTATGTCTATCTTTATATTTTATGAATATGTTATGTGTGTGCAATGTACCAATCTAAAATGAAGTTGGTCATCGAGTCAACAACTGTATTCATGTCTCGTGGAATGTGCAGGTATTGAATAGACTCAAAGGACCTTTCCAGAAGATGAACTCGTCGGAAGAGACGGAGTAGAGTGGGGTCGTGGATAGCGTAGATCCGGTTAAGATGAGAAACCTCTAGTTGTGAATCCAAATGGATGACAATGTGGCTCATACCCAAGGAAAGCACGTCAGCTAGGGTTCCAATCACCGCCTGGTATTCTGCGGCGTTATTGGTTGCGTATCCTAGACAACTTCCTCCTGAGTTGATAAGCTCACCAGTGGGAGAATAAAGTACCCAGGGTGCCGAAGCAAGGTTACGGGTATGCCGGCTGGCGCCGTCTGCGAATCCACAGCAAGTTTCCATCTACACATGCAGACAGAACATGGTATAAGTAGTGAAACAAGATATAGACACACTAAAACAAAGTGTCACACCACACAAAAACACACACCATGTACAGTATATACAACATACCTATGCGTGAAAAACTCAGGCATAGTACCTCTTCAGGTAGAGCCCATTGCGGGGCTCACCCAAAGATTTCCCATCATAATCCTCTAGTTCGTAGGCTCCCTTCTCTAGAACACGTTTCACTATGTATGGTTCGTGCCACATGGACTCGAACTTACCTACCCCCGGCTTATCGTGATTTTGGTCATATGTGAGGACCAAATCACCCTCGTTAAAGACATGAGGTTTAACCGACCTATCATATTGTGCTTCGCTGGCAAGAGCAACATCGCAGCGGGTCTCGTCAAGTTTCGCTAAGTAAAGGAAGCGTTCTTCCTCGACAGTAGTGTTTGGAAGAAGTTCAACTGCGATTTTGAGAGACGGGAATCTCGCACTCTATAGGTAGGACAGCCTCAATCCGTAAACTAGTTGGAATGGTGTAAATCTGGTGGCAGTCTTGACAGAGGTTCGGTATGCCCATAGTGCGAAAAAGAGCATGTTATGCCAATTTGATTTATGCGTACCCACCATGCGTTGGATCATGGTTTTCAAGACCTTATTAATGGCCTCTACTTGTCCATTGAACTGTGGGTAGTAAGGGGTTGAGTTTTCATGATGAAAACCCAGTCTGGCGCTCAATTCATCTACCATATGGTTTTGGAAGTGAGATCCATGATCGGTGACTATGGCTTGTGGAACTCCGAACCGTGAAATAACATGATTAAACATGAAGAGTGCGGCAGTTTTTCTGTCTTCGTTGTACGTAGGCATAGCCTCGGCCCATTTAGTAAAATAATCCACAGCTATTATGACGTAACCATGCCCCTCGGACGAGGTAGGCTTACAGTGCATGAAATCTATGCCCCATTTTGCAAAGGGTCCAACGGCAATAACCAAGTGTAAAGGGGCTAGCTAGGTGCGTTTTTTCATTTGAAAATGCTAGCATGGGGGACATTTCTTAACGGTCTCGATGCAATATTTAAAGATGGATGGCCAGTAATATCCTGTGCGTAGTATCTTATGGGTTGTATCCATCCCAGAGAGATGACTGCCACAAGCCCCAGCGTGACAGTCATTCAAGACGTGTTCAGTCTCCTCATGTGTCAGACAACATCGAAGAACAAAATCAATACCACGACGATACAAGGTATCGTTGATGATCAAGTAATACTTGGCATGGTGGCGTATACGACGATGATCGTCACGAGACAGTTGGGGGTTGAACCGTTGAGTCTGAAGAATAAGGTAATATCTCTGTACTATGGGTCAGACGTGCTGATGAGGAACAATGACTCATCTGGAAGAGAATCGTTGGGCTCAGATCCTAAATTAGCACAGGGAAGATCGCAAATGAGCTCGGCAAACACCAAAGACTTCTTAGACTTGGCCTTCTCGAAGAGGAGATCGAATTCCTGAAGTATCACAATCCAACGTGAATACTTGCCCCCAAGTACTTGACGTGTCAAAATGTGGTACATGGGGTTCGAGTCAGCGATAATGGTGGTGGTGCGGAGCAATATGTAATGACAGAACTTTTGGACGGCAATGACTGCCGCGAGAGAAAGCTTCTCGACATGTGAGTAACGAGTTTCAGAGTCAATAAGACCCTTGCTTAGGTAATGTTCTTGGGCGTTGTTGTCCTCCTGCACCAAGACCATGTCGATCTTGGTGGCAGAAGTAGCGAGATAAAGGATGTAATCGTTGTATTAATAGGGTGGTTGGAGCACAGGGGCGTGGGTAATGGCTTGTTTAAGACCGTCGAAGGATTGTTGCGCTTGATCGTTCCATATGAATGGGACGTCCTTCTTGAGTAGTCTCATATAACAGTGTGTCTTCTGAGCAAAATTACAGACAAAACGTCGGAGATAAGTTGCCTTCCCTTCCAGACTTTATAGTTCTGTAACGTTAGTAGGAGTTGGGAGAGCGATAATGGCTTCCACCTTCAAGGGATCGATGCGGATCCCATCTTTCAAAACGATAAAACCCAGGAGGCATCTGGACTCGACACAGAAAATACACTTGTGAGGATTCAGACAGATGTTATACCGTCTGCATCTGAGGAATACTGTCGTCAGATGATCAATGTGGAACTCACGTTGTTGCAAATGGGCAGGTAGATCGTCAATTAAGGGCTCCACAAAGTCCTTCACATCATGAAAAACGTACGACATGTCCCGCTGGAATGTAGCACCAACATTTTTAAGAACAAAAGGGAGTTTACGATATGCAAACGTACCCCAAGGGCAGATGAAAGCAGTCTTACGTTGGTCGGCCGGGTGGATCTCAATTTGGTTGTAACCGGAAAAGCCATCCATGAATGAGAAGATGACACTTCCGGCACAATTATCAATGATGTGATCGATGAAGGGGGTAGGGTAATTGTCCTTAGGGAAAGCCTTGCTAAGGTCCCGATAATCGACACAGACACGGATGGTGCCCTGCTTCTTAGCCATAGGGACGACATTTGAGACCCATTCTGTTAATGGAACAAGGTAGATGAAGCCAGCCTTTAGGAGCTTTTCAATTTCTGCTTTGATTGCTGCAGTTTTTCGAGGGTGTACCGGTTGTAACTTTTGGCGGACTGGTTTAGCATCGGGATAAGTTTTAATTTCATGCAAAACAATAGCAGGGTATATCCCGTGCATTTCCTCGTAGGTCCAAGCAAACACGTCTCAAAATTGCTTGAATAAGGTCGTAAAAGTAGTAATCTCTTCGGGGGAACATTTCTAGCCTAAACAAATATGTTCCACTACACCAGGGGTAACCGAGATGTCAACCGGAGTGGTGGGTTCAATGTTTGCCAGGTTTCCCTCAGTGTCTGTATGACACGTGAGTATCGGTGACTGGGGGCAAGGGTAGACATCCAGTGCGAAAATGGTGCTGATGTTATTATCTACAGAATCCAATGGGGGTAGGAAAGACGATCGATGGTGGAGGTTTTCCCACGAAGGGTCATCGACTCTCATAATCTCCATAATGGACTCGTCAGAATGAAAAGTCCGGAGCAGAGGATCTGGTAAGGACGACGTCCGTTGTAGAGAACAAGACGTAGAGGCCACAGTCAATTGGTCTTCGGGTGCTGACTGGATAGCCTCATAAGTGAGTTCAGTGGGTGAAAGAGGCATGGTATCTCCAATCAGATGCATAGTGGCTTCGTCGGGTACAAGCCATTGATCGTTGGAGTTGGGAAAAGATGGAATCCTTGAGGAGATCATGTTTATCGTGCCAACATGCTTAAGGGGATCCAGGGTTGGAAAGACGCCCATAAGAGATGAATCTCTTATGAGGCCGACCCCCATGCTCTCATATAGTTGCGAATATTGTCCGAGTAGTGGGACATTATCGCTAGGATGAGTAGCGGTGTCCGGTGTACAAAAGTCCAGTTGGTCGATAGTGACAATTCGGCCTTGATGGGGGGATTGCACGATGTAGAAGACATATGATGCGACTGCGGTCATGGCATAAAACCAATTACGGCCAAGTAGGAGATTTTAATCTAAAGGGGCTGCGACTACTTCCATGTTAATGGTTGCGGTCTTACCCCCAACTCAACTACTAAGGATTGTAGTAGCCCATGGGGTTGAAAGCCACGACCGTCGAATGCTTTCAGGGTGGTGGGAGAACGGTTCAATTCGGGAGAACCAATGGCTCTCCAACAAGATAGCGACATGAACGAGGTAGAAGCATCTTCATCTAGTACAGTACGATGGACTGTATTCCCAACACCGTTCGTAGCAACTTGAAATTCCAGCTGGTGGGAAAGCCTCGGTTTAAAGTACTCAAGTCAAAACATGATTGTGTTCGAGGAATCCGGATCTACCGCGCCAATAGCAGCAAGAAGAGTCTTGCGTTGGTTGGGACAATTCGGCAAGACCTCTAGCATCGACATGGCACAAGGAGCTTGTTCCAAGTCCTCTACAATATTGTAGTTTTTAGATGCCCGAGCATTAGGATTGAAAACTGTTTTTCGAATCGTGCTTTTAGGCGGACGCAATACTGATTCTAAAGAAGTCTTCTCAATGGTGAGAGGATCCTGCGGTATGGTAACATCGGGAATAGAAGTGGAAGCTTTTTCAATATTACTTCCAACGGGTTCCTTTGGAGGGACTTAGTCGTATGAACACGATCGTGTGTTCAGGTTAACCGTCTCACTACGCATCATGAGAACATGCGCGGTAGAGGATGTCTCTCCGTGTGAAGGAGAGGTTTGAGCGATCAGTTGTTAGTTCTGAGTGGGGAAGGGATAGTTGAGAACTGCGGGAGTGGGGTTTCCCTTGAGAAACTTCTGCACTTCATCTCGGTGGGGACATTCCTTGGAGAAATGGTTGCCACCACACAGTAAACAATGATACTTTAACTTCCTCTTCTGTTTGGTGTCTTCAGGGGTGGTCTTGTGCTTCTACTGGTTATAAGGTTTCTTGGGTTTACCTTTGTTTTTCTTCTTACCATTGGATTTCTAAGGTGAAGCTGATTGAACAAAATTCACTTCTTCGGTGGAGGCAAGAGTAGATGACTTGGTGGTGTTGTTGCCAGCCTGTGGTGGGGATGGGGAAGAACCTCGGGGGTTTGACGATCCACCAGTTTGAGTAGGAGGCTAGGAGTTAAGGGAAACGATAATGTCGTCTGCCTAAGGTCCCTTGGGTGGTTTTGTAGGGTCATATGTAGGGTGGGGTGCATCAGGACTAATGTCATACAACGTGTCGGACTGAGCGTAGACAAGGTCTAATTAATGGGCACGGGAAATAACCTGTTCCTCGGTGATGATCCCTCCCATGGCCACGTCTCGAGCTACGACATGTAAGAGAGACTTCGTGAACCAGTCAGCTAAGATTTGGTTTGGAATAGGAGCCTTAATGAGACGTCGTCTCCTCCACCACTCATGTATATGATCAGAAATATGTGTTGCGGTGGTTTAACGGAGCGAATTCAGTAGGTCCGTACCAGTTTCGTAGCGTATGTGTAACTGGAAATGAGTAAAAAAGGACATAACAAGAGAGCGGAAATCGGGAAAGGAGTGCGGTGGTAATTCAATATACCACTTGGCAGCTGGGCCAGTGAGGGTCCTCTGGAATAACCTTAGAGGGATCGAGTCGTCCATCAAGGAGTTGGATGAACACCATAAATGGTATGTCATCACATGATTTTTCGGATCTTCACCAGGTTTGCCATCAAATTTGGGAATATCATAGGGTAGTTTGACCGGAATTGGTGGCCAATTATAACCGTGAAGGATGGGGTCATTAGTCAGACGAGACAAGTCGGGTAGGTCCAAAGTAGCCAAAAATGGCAGCGATTGGTTCAGCTGCGGATACTGATAGTATTGATATGGCATATAACGACCAAAAGGACCTTGCATTGACTGGTTGTAGGGTGTTCCCGGAGGAAATTGGTCGTAAGGGGGTGTGCCTCCTGGGTTGGTTGGTGGACCATATGCATGGCCGCCACCATAATAGGGTGGTCCATTACCAAAAGGTGGGGGTCCACCGCCGTCGCCGGGAGGCGGTGAGCCTCCTCCAGAAGGTGGGGGTCCTCCACCACCACCGGAAGGGGGTGGTCCTCCACCACCTCGACCACCTCCGTCGGGAGGGGGTGGTCCTCCACCACCGCCACCGGAATAGGGTGGTCCTCCACCACCACCACCGGAATAGGGCGGTCCTCCACCATAAGGTGGGGGTCCGCCTCCACCGGAAGGGGGTGGTCAGTCGCCTCCAAAATTGGGAGGGCCTCCGCCGTCGGAAGGGGGTTGGCCTCCACCTCCACCACTAGAGTGGGGTGGGTCGCCGGTGCCAGAATGAGGTGGGCCTCCGCCAGAAGGTAGAGGTTCGTCGCCTCCGGAATGATATGGGGGCCTGCCACCTCTAGAGGGAGGTGGAGGTGGACCAAATGGGGGTGGGGATGGTGGGACTTGAGGTAAAGGTGGGGGTCCACTTGGTAAATCATTTTCATGCCCCCATAAAGTGTATGTATTGTCGGGATAAGGTATCTCGTAGAGTGCGTTTCCGGGATTGAATTGTCCCGACGCAAGGTTAAAATAACCTGGATACGCTTGACTCCATGGTGGATCCCACAGTAGGTAAGTAAGTTCCAACGGAATGACCAATAGGAAATCCCCCACTCGTATTATGGCTAGAAAACAGGGGTTTCCCCCCAGTAACAACATGGTGACCACTAAAGGAAGGTTCACTCAGAATGGCTTGTTGATTACTTACCACGAGAGGAACACTACTCGTAATAAAATTAGGGGGTAAAGAGTATCCTCCTCGTGAGTTTTGGGGTGGGGGAGGGGTGGGTAATGTTCCGGTAGTAGTAAAAGGGGTGTTGGACTGTTGTCCTTCAACATGTTGAGTCATTTGGGGTATAGAATTGGTCTCCTATCCAAGGGGTGTACTTGCAGGAAATGAGGGTTGACCAGGTTCATAAGTGGTTATGTGATGGATGGATGGTTCCGGTGAATCATAAGATAAAGAACGAATTGGGATATGTCTAAATATGGGTACCATCGTGTCTTCGGCCCTTCGTAAGAGACTTTGTCTTCTAAGTTCGTCGCCGATGGTACATAATCGGTCCAGGCGATTACGAAAGGGTGCCAGAAGCACTTCAGGAGAACCCCAACTGGGAGGTGGTGAAATGGAAAAATGAGCCATTTGTTAATCTAGAGATGTTTCCCAAAAGGATGCAGTTAGACCAAATGCGGCGGATATAGGGTTGTCCTGGGATGAATTTAACCATTCTATAGATCCAGGCTCTCCTGGCATCACGCGAGGGAGAGATGTGTCTGGCGAAGTGGAAGGTTCTTCCTCTTCGCCCCTTGAGGGGTTGGAGGTTGGTGAGTCTGGAGGAAACATGTTCACTCCGAACTCCATGGTGGAGTTTTCTGCTTCAGGTGACACGACCGTAACTTGTGGGTCCATGCTTACCCTCAAAATTACCTCTTGATTAAGGGGATATTCGGGTGGTAAGTTTAAAATTCTGTGGGACCTTCTCCAAGGTAATTCAGCCAGAGTGACCGAACCAAAATTTCTCCTAAGCGTATTCTAAACAAAAGAAAATCAATCAAGAAAAATCTACGCAAACTAAAGCCGCAAGCAAACTTATGTGATAGGTGTGGATTCAAAAGTCTGGAACCTCACGGAATTGTCAAGGCTTCGCAACTCGCGATATACTCCAGGGTCCAACAGTTATACTCGACCCAATATTTCAGAGCACTAACCAGGGAGGATTAGGACCGTATCCCTGACCATATAACCCGACTACCTGATAGTACGTGAGTAGTAGCTCCCCGAGTGTTGTTCTCGGTGTATTGCTCTGCCAAGACAGCCAAACGGTTAGCTCAGTTGGTTTCAAGAATCCTACGAGTGTCTCCCGATATACTCAAGGTATGTGGGAGCTCAAATCCATAGTGGTGTTGTCTAATGCACAACCGTATGACAAGAGCCTTCCGATATACTACCAAGTACGTGAAACACCTTTCGATATACTACCGAGTACGTGAAGTGCCTTTCGATATACCCTAAGGTACGTGAAAGATCCTTCGATATACTACCGAGTACGTGAAGTGCCTTTCGATATACCCTAAGGTACGTGAAAGATCCTTCGATATACCGGTTGGTACGTGAAAGAGCTTCGATATACCGGTTGGTACGTGGAAGAACTACAGTTCCCCTGGAATGCAGTGCAGGCAAATAACGACAGGTGCCATGTTTTATGACGTCGGAACACGTCTCTAACTTAACACACAAGTTTCTAAAAAGTGTTAACCTAGTTCTACCGTTAATTTTATCTGGACGGTTAGGTGAATGCAACAGGTGAGTACATAAACGTAAATATAATGCAAACCCTAATTACATGAAAAATGCACTCTTTCTTTTGATGAAATCTATGTACGGGAAGGAGAAATATTTTTCCAATAGTCTCACCAAACAACAAATCCCAAATCTACAAAAAATGATAATGAAAGCACTATTTTCTGTTTTTCAAGCAAAACATGAAAATCAACAACACATCAAATCCAAATCAAAGTATTTTCTTTTTGTATTTTTCAGTTAGAATGGAACTAAATGATGGAAAAGGGGAGAATTTCTACTTAGAGCACACGAATCCTTCATTTTTCACAATGATAACCTAAAAGCATCAAAATAAAAAACGCATATAACTTCTTCAAGCATGCAATCACTTTTGCAAAAATTTGATTTCACTTGGATTTTTCAAGAAAATAAATGGCTCATAATTCAAAAAATACAAACGATGCAATTCTCTTTCCAAACTTCCCAAAAGATTAATGAATGACGAATTCCAATGCATGAAACAACTTTTACAACAATTCTCAAATGGACTTGAAAAATGGTAAAAATGAAGCACTTTTTAATTTTCCAATGATATGCCAAGATAAATTGATAACAATAATGCTTTTAAGCGTAAATGGCTGAAAAGAAAAGACTACTTGTAGCACTCTATAACCACTCAGAAATTCTCAAAGAAAAATGATGAGCACTCCAATGACCTAAAGACAAAAAATCACTCAAAAACAAATGAATGCAAGCCAACAAATGATGAGTAATACTCAAGAAAGGTCTGGAAGCAGATCTAGTATGCTGGATAGATCCAGTGAGGTGATCATGAAGGATCAAGGTGGAGTGGATGACCGCAGGGGATTGGAATTTCCCACCATTTCAATCAAACTCTCACTTGACTGAAATGACCCAAAAACCAACACAAGCAAACCAAATAAAATAATGTTGGGTAAAAGGACCT
This sequence comes from Larix kaempferi, assembly GCA_027924585.1. Lineage (NCBI taxonomy): Eukaryota > Viridiplantae > Streptophyta > Pinopsida > Pinales > Pinaceae > Larix > Larix kaempferi. The sequence goes on along the minus strand of BSBM01000817.1, from coordinate 58,447 downwards.
CTGCCTAGAAGATATAGTGCAGAGATGACTGTTGGACAACCCAAAATCAATCAAAAATTGGAGGGAAAGACCCAAGCATCAAGCTTGAAAACTCGGTGCCCTATGGTTAGGCATAAAGCGCCAGGCACAGGTTGTATACAGAGAAAAAGCATCGGCGGCGCGGGTTGACAGATTGGCAAAAGCGTCGGTGGCGTAGTCTGATCAAAGAGAAAATGCGCTCTGGAGAGACAGGCTCACAGGGTGCAAAAACCAAGTGCGTCGGGCGAATAACTCATTGCAAATGATGAAAAAAATCCAAGCAATGACTAAGTAAATGGATTGGAAATGGTCCAACAGACCTAGAGAAAGTCAACAAACTCTTTAATGAAAGAATTTGATGGTGAAAAAAGGCTCAAGAGGCAAGGCAATGGCTCATCAAGAAATCAAAGAATAACACATTCAAACTTGAAATCAAAACAATGTAGCATCCCCAGTATGGTCACCAGATTTGTTATTGGACAATCTACTCGAGCGGACGCAAGCCAGATCTCCCTAGTTCAATGTGAATCTAGAACAAATAAGGACAGAATACAAAGCTACTTTCCTAGATCTAGTTAGAGATCAAGTACTTAGACATCTTACCTTCATATTGCATATCTTCTTCCTCGTTGTTGCTCCAAGTCCCGCAGTCGTCAGATATTTAGCTACAAGACCTGTTAAGACATATGGAAAGAATACAAGCAGTAAAATATGTCTAAACAATAACTGATCTAAGTAAACAGTTAAGGAAGTAAACTACAAACATTACTAACACAATAACATTTGTGGAAAGAGTTTATATTACTGTATAAAAGAGGTAAATACAAAGTAGATAGATGATCACAACCCAAGCCTTAACGCTGCAATCCTCCTCCAACAAGCCAAGCCAATGCCTCCAAAGGAAGTGAGAGTCTCCCAATAGATGGATAGGGATCTCCTAAGCTAATTTCACCAGCATGTAAGTGCTATAGACTTCCTCCCTTTGGAATTGATAGGGGCCTTGTATTTATAGGACCAAGTGGATAAAGTAGGTTGAGGATCATGGGGAGAGGGCTAAGGGATCCTCCCTTAAGGTTAGGGAACCGAAGGACAACTCACCTAGGAGTTAAGGATAGAGATCCACCTCATCCAACTTCCAGAAATCGCTCGAAAGCTACCTTTATCCCATTTAACCAACTCTGGCGCAAGTTGTATGAAGGAAACCTATGCTTGATAGGGAAAACGTGGGTTGTACACATATACTCTGCGTCATTGGCGCAGTCTAGCAGAATAAACTCTGCGCCGACCCTAGTTGGGCGCTTCTTGCTCAAAGACAACATGCGTCAGCCCAACTAGAAATGTGAACAAAGGGCATCAACTTGCTCTACATGACTTACTTGATCATGGGAACTTCAGGGATTGAGGCACTGAGTTAATATGGGACTCGTGATGATGAGATTTAGGTGTAACAACCACCCCCCTTTGCTTCGCTAGGAGTAGCCTAGACAGAGGAGTCGAGTAATCAGGTGACAACACTTGACTCTCACTTGCCCCCAAGGACACATTGAGCAGCCTTAAGGTTTCCTGTCGTGTTTCCCCTCATGTGTGTATTAGGCGGCAACACAACGGAATGTTGTTGTTGTAGCTACATGGGGTATCCTCACTAGGATACTAGCTATAGCCGAACTACAAAAGAAATAAATAAAATAAAAATTGTTTTATTATACAAAAAGTGAAGTCGGCCCAGAGTGGAAAAATGTCAACACCGAACCAGTATAAATATAGGTGACTCCCTCCTCATTTGGACAAGCAACCAATTTGCTCAAGACTGCTACTCAAGTGCGCAAAAGGGAGAGAAGAAGACTGCAGGGTTGTAGAAGATTGATTTTGGGGCTCTTTCTTTTGTTTATTCTCTATTTGTGATCTCTCTTGATATAGATCACTTTCATATCTGATGTACTTGTATTATGTATTGAATCTTTGAGTAAGAAAGGTTTGTTGGGTTTTTCTCGAGTTTGGGTTTTCCCAGGGAAACTATTGTGTCTCTTGTGTTCTTGTGCTTGATTATGTGAAAATTATATTGCTATATCATTAAAATCTAGTAGGATATGGGCCCACACATGCTATCCCGCTACGTGTAAAGCACAAAGATTTACTCCAAAAATCAGGGTCCAAAAATCTAGGTCCAAAAATCAGGGGCCAAATATCTAGGGGGAGAAAATTAGGGGCCGAAAATCTAGTGTCCAAAAATTTACGGCAGGAAATTGCAGATCTGAAATTTCAGTTTTGGTGAAGTTTGAATTTTCTGCAGAAACTGCATAAATTAGGGTTTCAGTTTACGAGATGTTATGTCCACAGATCTAGAAGAAAAGGAGGTCTATCCAACTCACCTTGGGAGGGTGCATTAGCCTGTGGATTCAGTTTTATCAAAGCCCAAGTTTCAATTTTGGCCCTTTTTCTGCTAGGGTTTCTGCACTAGATCTGTCAAGATGGTTGTTGAACTTAGAGATATTCCAGAGCCAGAGGGAGCCTGAGACAAATTAAAACAACAATAAGAAATCTGAAAAGATTACCTTCTTACTACTCTATCAGGCTCTATTTCAGACAATGATGCTCATGAAGATTCTTCACAAAGAAGTTAAGGAATGCAGAAGATCATGACCGTCGAAAGGAGTGTTTCTTACAGTACACCAATGATTGCATTATCTCTTGATGAGGAGATTGCCATTGGTGATGTATGAAGATACAGGTTGCAGTTTCTTCAATGGGGTTCCGACAAGAAAGAAGATAAATTTCTAAGGACTCCAATGATCCCTGCAAGGAGGTAGAGATCAAGAGGGAGCCCAACAAAAACAATAAAAGATAAGTATTTGGATTTGGATTATCATTTGTCATTAATGCTCTTGTAGATCAGATATGAATGTTCATAACAGTTGTATGCAGATTTGTATTCTTAGAATCAAGAAGTGTGTTATGCATGTTATAATGTAGCATATTATACATTTATATATGACTGAGATTGATGAGCAGTAGGCTCTTATAGTACATGTTATGTATATTTTGAGTAAGCATCTTGTAGTGTTGCACAACATTCCATGAACCCTAGATGGAACTAGTCTAGATCTTCTAGCGACAGATGTGTGATCTAATCTTGGTCGTTCGCGGCCTGACCTCCTTCTTAGATTTGTTGTGCGACTTTCTTAGCACAAATGCGTGTGATCCATCTTTAGAAGAGCCTTGATTCAATATTGACTGTATATGTTGTATGTCGACTTCTAATATGATGGTTGTGATTGGTTGTCGGACTAGACCCCTCGAGACTTCTTTTGAACTTCTTCAAGAAAACGCTGATATGAGTGCCTCGACACCCATTCTACTGTCGACATGTGTTGTCAAGGCGGGATTTCCCATCAACCACCCTTGTGAGCGCTTTGTTTTCAACCCCGATCGTTATGCTCTGACAACCACTTTATGATTGCCACTTGTCATCAAGGTAAGCTTCCCATCGGGGCTCCCTCGGGAACGTCTTGTTTGCACCCCCGATTTAGGACCTTTGTTGACGGCTTGGAGGTTGCCACTTGTAGCCACGACGAGGCTTTCTAGTCAAGTTTCCTTATGAACATTCAAAACCTATGTTCTATTGCAAGCCAATCCAACGACTTCCATTCATCGGTTATGCCTCTAATCGAAGGTTGTCGTGCTCCATCAATACCTCTCCATCATCCTTCACCTGATCGACACCTTCATATAACTTCGATATGGCCCCTTTGACATCCATTCTACTGCTTCCACGCGTCTTCGTCTGATTTGTTGTCGAGTTTCTCCATCGAGGTTTTGAAACTACGCTCTCAACCTGAACTTTGATCCAAAACTTTGGAATCACACCAGGTGTCATTCTGTCGATGGTTGGTGAACTGTAATGTCCCCATTTTTGGATTCACCCGTTCGACGGTTAGTGGTGGCTTTCTAAGTAGCAAAATAAGGATAACAGTGGATTCTATCATTTCAGAGGAGTTGTACGAGTTCTAGGCTAGTCCATCTGCAATATTTCATCATGAGGAGCACTTCTACACAGTTTGCTCGTGGTTCTGTGGCGTTCCGACGATTTTCGTCATTTTGAGTTATTATTGAGCATATTTCAATTAAATACACAGAACGTACTATTTTGAGCATGTTATCTAAGGGAAGGCCTTCGTGTAATAGCTCATTGGAACCAAAACATACAGAACTAAAGGATGGATGATGAAAAAGGGGCTTCCAATGTCCGGAAATGTCTTAAAAGTGAATTAACCAAGTTCGGCATTAGAAAGGAGTAAAAAGGTTTATAAAGTGATTTTAAGTGAATAATTAAAAGGAAGGTTCTAGAAGTAGTTAAGAAAAAGTAAAAAGGAGAACAATATCTTACCTTCCTCATTATGATTTGATCTCTTATTGATGTGCTCTTGGAGCCAAGGTTTTTGTTGGGGTTTGGGCAAAATCCCTTCATTTGCTTCGGAGCTGAAAGATTCCTCACTAGCTAGTGAAGGAGGAGAAATCACACAGATTTCTCTATTGTGCTTCATTGTCGTGGATCAATATTTCATATTACCTTCAGATTTGAGTTCTTGAAAGTTTTGCAGAGGTTTACTGTTGTGTTTATGGTATGGTGTGGAGGGCACTTTTGAAGAGGGAAGATGCCATATTTTCCTTGCAACTCAAACTGGCCATTCTCTTCGAGGGAGCACTTGAAGAAGCCCGATGTCCTTTTTCCTTGGGGGACAAGCTTATATCACAGTAGAGAAGGGTGCAAGAGGTATAGAAAAAGGAGGGCGCAACCCTTGTCCAAGAGGGAAGATGCACTCTCAGCCAAGGGAAGTACTGAGAATTCCTCTACCATTCACAATCAAAATTTGAGGGAGGGGTCTCATGTGATGGTTAAACAAGAGGAACATTTAGAAGTTCATGGGAATGAAAAAAGGCATGATTCTAAAATTTATTTTTATACTCCTAGTTTGCATCATGTGAATCATAAGTTACCTCTCTTGGAAATTTCTTTGGAGGTTCAATCCATGGACGTGAATGAGATTTTGCTTGGAGAATCTAGTACTTTCCACATCCTGATGATTCCTTATGTTGTTAATGAGATGGGAGTAAATCAAGAGTCTAAACTCTTGAGATGGGAGGAGAAATATTCACAGGAGAGTACAGAAGCAAGCCTTGGGGAAAAGGGTTTGGTAATAATTGTAGACTCATCTCTCCATGTTCTTCTTTGTTAGACCCCAGATTCATGTGGGGAGAATAGTGAAATATGGAATCTGACTGTTGGTACAAGGTTCCCATTAAAACTTGTTGATTCATTCCACAATGATTATATTGCGAGGTATGCATATTGGTTTTATTTCTGCTCATTAACAATTGATTTGAATAAGTCACCAATGACTCGCAAGAGTGGGATGGATGGTTAGTGTAAGGTATTTTCTATTATGGGAGAAGGAGCCAAATTTTATTGGTTTCTTGAGATGCCTCTACAAGATGGTCATATTTGTTAAGTTTTAATCAAATTCACAACAAGAGCATAAATAGGATCACTGAAAGAAACATCATCACAATATAGACACAAATTTATCTTGGGAAACCCTCATGGGGTAGAAAACCTAGCAAAACTTCCTCAATATAGATGATCAAAAGTACAAAGAAAAAATCCCCAAACAAGAGCTCCTTCGCAGATATCTCTCTCTCTCTCATATGCGCAATACACAAGTGAGTGTGTGTCCAAATGAGGAGCACAACACTTCTATTTATACTTTATCTTTCACTTGACACTTTCCCTAACTAGGTCGGCCCCTAACCAATTAACCTAATGCTAACTAGGACGACTTCACTAGGGGACTTAAACACCCCATTACAATTGACTCAAAGGGATCTATTGCCCTGACTTACAAGGGAGGATTTACCTCAATGACTTTACATGATCAAATACAATAATGACATCCCGATGGAGGAATAAAACATCTTCGAATAAATTACAATGATAAAATACAAATAGAATATTCTTCGAAGTTACAATATTTTAACACCCCCCCTTAAAAAGAAGGGTATTCTACTAACAACAACAACATCAACTGAAGGAGCAAGGAGAGAGAGTATCATGCACAGGATAAAGGTGATACATATGTAAATCATTGGAAGTTTTCTTCAACAACATCAACAACTGGAACAATTAGTGGAACATCTTCAATATATTCAAGATCTTCAGTACTGGAGAAACATCTTTGATCTTCATCTTTTGCAGCACTTGATCGCTCGATTGTCTATAGCGGCACTTGATCTCTCGATCAGCAACAACATCATCTTGATCTCTCAATCAACAACAACATCAATATAACCTACAACACACATGATCCAATTACGGGATGATCAATCCCTCTCACTTTAGGACATAAGTCCAGGGATGATGCAATCCAACCACAGTGCCAGTCCTTTTTCATAATTGATGTGACCTAGATCAAATCTAGGATTAACCACCACAGTGCCAGTCCTTTTTCATATTGGATGTGACCTAGATCAAATCTAGGGTTTACCACCACAGTGCCAGTCCTTTTTCATACTGGATGTGACCTAGATCAAATCTAGGGTTTACAACCACAGTGTCAGTCCTTTTTCATACTGGATGTGACCTAGATCAAATCTAGGGTTTACAACCACAGTGCCATCCTTTTTCATATTGGATGTGACCTAGACCAAATCTAGGGTTTAAAACCACAGTGCCATTCCTTTTTCATACTGGATGTGAGCTAGATCAAATCTAAGGTTTACAACCACAGTGCCAGTCCTTTTTCATACTGGATGTTACCTAGATCAAATCTAGGGTTTACAACCACAGTGCTAGTCCTTTTTCATACTGGATGTGACCTAGATCAAATCTATGGTTTATCACCACGACATCATTATCATCGCATCCTTGGAGACAAGAGTCTGCGGATCCCTTTAGGCCATGTGTACAGGGATGATACAAACCCACTGCAACATCATCATCATCACATTCTTGGAGACAAGAGTCTACGGATACCTTTAGGCCATGTGTCCAGGGATGATACAATCTCACTGCAACATCATCATCATCATCACTGCTCCCCCTTTAGAGGAAGGTCCTTTCGAACCACACCAAGCTTGTCACAGAAGTACTCAAACTTCACTCGAGACAGAGGCTTAGTCAACACATCAGCAACTTGTTCATCAGTTCTCAAATACTGGAGCTTTATAGCTCCCTTCTGTACCATATCCCGTATATAAAAATATAAGATTTCTATGTGCTTTGACTTGTCATGGAACACTGGGCTCTTTGTCATCTTTATACAACTATGGTTATCACATAGAATCACTGTGGCATCCAAATCCAGGTCAATAGACCTAACATCAACTTTCGAAGCCATATGGCTTCACAACTAGCAGAACAAGTTGCTATATACTCTGCTTCAGCTGTGCTGAGAGCAAAACTGGACTGCTTCCTGTTAAACCATGAGATCATGGCAGATCCCAGACAATAACATCCACCTGATGTGCTCTTCCTGTCTGAGACACTTCCAACCCAATCTTCATATGTATAACCATACAATCTATAGTCATGATCTCCAGCATAGCATAGACCAAAGTCTATCGTACCTTTCAGGTACCTCATCACATGCTTTGCAGCTACCAGGTGAACACGTCTAGGCTCAACTAGATACTGACTTAGGGTGTTCACAGCAAAGCATATATCTAGCCTGGTATTCATCAGATACATCAACGATCCAATTATCTGTCTATACTGAGTCACATCCACTAACTCTAACGATTCATTAGCTAACAACTTCCGGTTGGTATCCATGGGTGTGGCCATGGCTTTACAGTCCAACATATCAAATATTTTTAGGATTTCCACAGCATACTTTCCCTGGTTGAGAAATATTCCTTCTGGGCTCTGCCACACTCCTAGACCTAGAAAATAGTGCACCAATCCAAGGTCTTTCATCTCAAATTCTTCAGAGAGCTTCTTCTTACACTCTACAATATGTTTCTCATTTCCTGTCAGAAATAAATCATCCACATACAACAATAGTATGACAGATTCATCATCCATAACCTTAAAGTAAAGGTTAGGGTCAGCTTTACTTTTGGTAAATCCAAAGCTCGTCAGAAAGCTATCTATCCTTCTGTACCAAGCTCTGGGAGCTTGTTTCAGAGCCTTCTTCAACTTGCATACATGAGTCCGTTTGTCCTCAACTTCAAATACCTGTGGCTTTTCTATGTACACTTCTTCCTCAATCACACCATTCAGGAAGGTTGTCTTCACATCCATTCGGTGTAAACTCCACTTCATCATAGATGCAAGTGCCATGATGGTTCTAATGGAAGTGTACCTTGCTACTGGCGCAAATGTCTCTTCATAATCAATTCCCTCTTTCTGATAGAATCCTCTAGCCACAAACCTTGCTTTGTATTTCTCAATACTTCCACCAGCTGCATGCTTTATCTTGTAGATCCACTTGGAAGATACCACACTTTTACCTTCTGGTTTGGGAACTATATCCCAAACATTATTTTTCATTATTGGTTGGTATTCTTTTGTCATTTCTTCTACCCATTCTTTCTTTTGTATAGCTTCTTCATAACTGGTAGGTTCTTGATCTACAAGATCACACATCAAAGCAACATAACTGGAGAATGGCTTCGGTTTCTTGCTTGCTCTTGTGGAGCCTTCTGGAGCTCCATACTTTTATGCTTCTTGTATAATTTCTCTTGCCCAAGCAGGCTTCCTCTTTCTTGATATATTCATAGTGGGAGTTTCTTGAGGTTCTAGCATATCATGGTCTTCTGGTGTTTCATTTTCAGGGGAGGGTGCAGCTTCTGCATTTCTGGGAGGTACATCTTCTTCATATACTTCTTCACACTGGCATTTTCTGGATCTCTTGAGAGTTGCTTCTTCATCAAATGTTACATCTCTATTGATCTCCATGTGATGGAATCCTGGAATGTAAATTCTGAAGGCTTTGGAAACTTCACAGTATCTAACAAATATTCCCTTCTTTCCAAAAGGGTCCAATTTGGTTCTCTTTTCTTTTGGTATGTGAACATATACTGGGAAACTAGATATCTTGAGGTGGATTACCTCATGATTTTTTCCTGTGACAATTTCTTCTGGAGTCTTGAATCCAAGGGCACTATGGGATAGTCTATTTTGTGCATAAATTGTTGTCCTTGTTGCTTCAGCCCATAGATGCATTGGAAGATATTGATCATGTATCATTGTCTTCACGGCTTCCATAATGGTCCTATTCTTTCTTTCTGCAACACCATTTTGTTGGGGATTGTAGGGAGTAGTTAGTTCCCTCTTGATTCCAGCTTCTTTATAAAAGGATTCAAAATATTTTGAAGTATATTCTCCATCATTGTTTGTTCAAGGTGTCTCGATTCTTCTTTCTGAATGATTCTATATCAAGGCTTTGAATTCCTTGAATTTTCCAAATACTTCATATTTTTCTTTCAAGAAATATATCCATGTCTTTCTTGAATAGTCATCAATAAATGTAACATAATATTCATAACCACTTAAAGATGTGGAGGGCATTGGACCACATACATCTGAATGAATTAGTTCTAACGTACCTTTAGTCTTTGTCTCACTCTTTGGAAATGGGTTCTTGATATTCTTTCCTTTTGCACATCCTTTGCAAATGCCTTCATGATCAATCTTCAATTTTGGTAATCCCGTCACTACTTTGCTCACATAGGGTAGTGCTTTGTAGTTGATGTGGGCAAGCCTCCTATGCCATAGTTCACTTGGGCTATTAGTTTCATGAACAAGGGATGCTTCTTAATGTCCCTTGAGTTTATATAAGCCTCCTTCTTCTTCACCAATGACAACTGCATCTTCAATTGATTTTCCTTTGGGCCACATAAGTACTTGTCCATCTATGAATGCAACCCTATATCCTTTATTATATAATGCTGAGATAGAAAGTAAATTCTTCTTTAAACCTGGTACGTATAATACTTCCTTCATCTTCATGGGGGTTCCAAAATCAAGCTTGTAGCTTGCTTCACCAATTCCTTTAATAGGATATTGATAGTCATCTCCTAATGATACCTTCTGAGGAGAGTTCCTCTCTTCAAGTTTTGGCAGATTTTTCTTTTGTCCCGTCATGTGCTTTGAAGCACCACTATCAATAAGCCATGTATCTTCTCCAGGTGTCACGGAACCAGAGAGCGCATAGTATAATACATACTCTTCTGCATCTTCTTCTTTTGCTTGTTTCCATCGAGGTCCTTCTTCCTCTTCTTCTTCATCATAATCTTCAGCTAGATGTGCATGATGTATTTTGTGGTTGAACCTCTTCTTGTATTCTTGTCTCTTCAATGGACAATCTATGGCAATATGTCCCATCTTATCACAATGATAACATTGAAAGTTGGAGTAGTCTCTTCTTGTCCTTTGGAACTTCTTGGGAGGTTGAGAATCCTTGTGGCTTTCCTTCTTGAATTTAGATTGATTTCTTCTTCTCTTGGTATGGGTGGCTAGGGCTTGATCATTGTCTTTAAGTAGAGCTTCTCTATTGGCTACCCTGGCCTCGTCTTGGATGCAATCTTCCCATACAATATCAAATTTCATGTTTTCCTTTCTGGCACACATAGTTTGGATGAATGAATCCCAAGGTCTAGTGAGACCATTGAGAGGAGTCATTACTAGCTCATCTTCATCAAGGGAGTCTCCAATGGCTTCTACTTTCTCCTTGAACTGGGAGACCCTTGTGAAGTATTCTTGGATGGATTCTCCTTTGTTCATCTTGGTACTCTTCAATTGAGCTCTTAAATTCATCTTCCTATTGATGTTCTTCCCTTCATACATTCTGGCTAGGACATCATACATCTCCTTTGGGGTCTTCTTGGATGACACTTGAGGAATCAAGTGGTCTTTGATAGAATCAACAATGATTCTCTTTGCCTTAATTAGTTCCTTCTCGTGCTTCTCCTTAGCTTCATCTTCTTCAGGTTCTGCAACTTCATCCTTGATGTATTTGGAAAGATCATTCTCTTCAAGAATGAGGTCAATCCTATATTTCCATGCTCGGAAATTCTCTATGCCTTCTAGCTTGTCCTCAAGCTTAGTGCTTGGGGCCATCTTATCCAAGAGGTCACCAAAAAATGAAAATTCTCAAAATGCAAAACCGACCTTACCAGGAGATGTGCTTGACTGAGGCGAATTGACTGGTACACTTGCTTTCTGAAGATTCCAAATTTTCACCCTTCAAATCTGACTTGCAAATTTATGATCTGCAGCAGTTTTTCGGTTCGCAGTTTTTCTGGTTTTCTAGTTTTCTATAGTTTCTGGTCCAGAAGTCAAACTAGGGCTTGACTTTCCTGAAGATCTACCCACTCAAAAACTTCGATCCAAGGCTCTAAATTTCGATTTTGGAGAAGCGCATCTTTCTATGTAATCAAATTCCAAAAATTCCAACTTTGACATAAACCCTAATTTCTTGTCGGAGGAAGAAGAGAGAAAGTTTCACCTTGTGAAAGCTATCTTATTCAGGTTAGCTCTGATACCATGTTAATTTTTAATCAAATTCACAACAAGAGCATAAACATGATCACTGAAAGAAACACAATCACAAGATAGACACAAATTTATCCTGGGAAACCCTCATGGGGTAGAAAACCCAACAAAACTTCCTCAATATAGATGATCAAAAGTACAAAGACAAAATCCCCAAACAAGAGCTCCTTCTCCTTCGCAGATATCCCTCTCTCTCTCCTGTAATGTCCCCATTTTGACCCCCTTTTTCATTAAATCGTAAATGATGTAAATATTGTTATTTAATCATGGTGAGGAGCTCAAGGCCAAGGCCCCACCATTGATTTAGCGTTTTATGTATCGGCAATTAAAAATAGATGCCTATGGTTCTTGTGCTAGGTAGGCACAATGTAAATAAGACATCATGTAAATACGAATTTTAATGAAAATACCCACAACTAGCTATGCAATGCAACAAAGAGATGGGGGCATGATTCTACAAGGAATAGGGAGGGAAATTATTCAAACCCTTGAGCCAATGGTGTTAATCCATGTGTCAATGAGAAAACCCATAAACCACCAACTACCCATTTTGGGTTATGCACCCAATCATTTAATTCTTCCAAGGGTTGGTTGAGGCAGTTAATGCCTTGGGAATGAAGAGGTATGGAAGCCAATTTCGTGCAGGGGCAAGCCATCAACCTGGGAATTCATATTTTTGCTTCTTGGGCAAGAAAACACCCACGAAATGGTGTCCAAAGCCATTCTGAACCCAGGGTTTTCATCCTCTCACGCAGATTGAGACTGCTGGAAGTTACATTCACGTTTTTCATAAAAAACGCAGGGTTTTCCTTGCCCAAAAACTCATTTTTGGTTTTGGATAGTAGCTGGAAAGAAGGGGCTGCGATTTGGGACTGTATGGAGGTCGTTTTGTCCCAGAATTGCCATGGGCATTTTTCCTAAAAACAATTTCTGCTTCCTGGGGTTTTCCCAAACCTCCATTGTTCATTTTTAGCCTTCCCACGTTTTTCTGAAGCTCAGGGAATCATTTTCATGCTTATCACTGTACAAACGTTTTTCTCCTGTTCAGCCATTGTAGTTAGCTGATTATCTGCATCCCTGTTTGATTTGGAGACTGTAGGCAAGAGATTGGAGTGGTAGTGGACAGAGAGGGCTTGATAAACCTAGTGGGGAAGACAACCTCTCAAGAAGATCAAGAGGACTTTGGCTACTCTTCTATGCACACCCTGAGAGCACTAGATGGGGAAGGTATGGCTTGAGGGACTGTACAGCAGTGAAAAGAATACTTCCTTGTGCTGGGTGTGTAGGTATTGTGGGTGCCAAGCTAGATAGATCTTGTAAGGTTATCCCTGGCTTTGTGCTTGAGCTCACTAGCTTAGCAACTCTTCCTTTCCATTTCCTAGCAGCCTGATAAACCCAATTGTAGATTGGCTTGGCTCATCTTGGTGTATGCTTGGCTATGTGTGAGTCTGCTGTTTCCTGATTCCTTGTAGAGATCATGCCCAGCTCGGGGGTGGCAGTGTGTGGAGATATTGATGAGCACAACTGGCCTATGGTTGGGTGGAACGTTGCAGATGCATAGCTGGTTGCTTGGGACTACTTTGTTAAGATAAGTATTCTCTTTTATAAATTTTGCAATGTCTTTATTTAATGGCTGTCACATAAATGTTGAATGTATGTTAGATATTAAACATGATTTTTAATTCCGCTGTGTTTCTATAATATGCACATGTATATGTCTTTTTATAAATGAGTTTTTACTTAATGGATATGGGGCTAGATGCCCAGTTTTAGCATCACGTCCTCTTTATCATGCTGGTATGATAGGAGGGGACATTACATCTCCTATGCGCAATACAAAAGTGAGTGTGTGTCCAAATGAGGAGCATAACAATTCTATTTATACTTTATCTTTCACTTGACACTTTCCCTAACTAGGTCGGCCCCTAACAAATTAACCTAATGCTGACTAGGCCGACTTCACTAGGGGACTTAAACACCCCATTACAATTGACTCAAGGGGATCTATTGCCCCAACTTACAAGGGAGGATTTACCTCAATGAATTTACATGATCAAATACAATAATGACATCCCGACGGAGGAATAAAACATCTCCGAATAAATTACAATGATAAAATACAAATAGAATATTCTTCAAAGTTACAATATTTCAACACTATTGTTGGGGTACACGACAAAGCAACAGAGTTTGGGTAGTTTGTCAATCCAATAGTAATCAGAGTGGCGCAGCTGGAAGCATTGGGTAGCGGGAACATTAGAATGACAATTCATATTTGGGATCTAGGAATTTTAATGCTGGATGGATGGCCTCACCGATTGACAAAGCTTGGCAGTGCCATGGGTTTCAGTTGTATTTAGAGGACACGGGTTGGAGTATTTTACAAGCTCATTTGGGATCTCAGCGGTTGGCATGCAGAAACAGTCGGTATTTGTTTTTGCTCCATAGGTGCAGATGGCAGTTGGTTGGTGGACAGGTGCAATTGGTTTTTTTCGCTTTGGATTCAGGTGTTGCGACAATTGGTTTGGTTTGCAGTTGCAGATTGCTTGAGAGCAAGCAATCTCTGGGAAGGGAGGACTTGTAATGTCCCCATTTTTGGATTCACAAGTTCGATGGCCAATGGTGGCTTTATAAGTAGCAAAATAAGGATAACAGTGGATTCGAGCACTTCGGCGGATCTTTACGAGGTCTAGGCTAGCCCATCCACCATATTTCATCGTCAATATCACTTTCGCACAAATTGCTCGTGGTTTCGTGGAGTTTTGATGATTTTCATCATTTTGAGTTATTATTGAGCATATTTTTAATTAAATACACAGAAGGTACTATTTGGATTGTATTGTCTAAGGGAAGACCTTCGTGTAATAGCTCATTGGAACTAGAATGAAAAGAGTTAGAGGATGGATGATAAAAAGGGGCTTCCAATGTCCGTATATGTCTTAAAAGGAAGGTTCTAGAAGTAGTTAAGAAAAAGTATAAAAAGGAGAACCATTAGAGAACATTTGAGGTTTGAAATGAGCCTCCTAAGGAAAATAATAAAATAATAGTTAAAATAATAAAATAATAAAATAATATTTATGAATTTTGGAGGAAAAGAGAAAACAACTACCTTTTTTCCTCATCCAACGAGTACCCACACTGCATAAAATAATGTATTTCTCGTTTTTCGTGGGGTGGGGGTGCCTCAAAAGTATGCAGTGTGGGTACTCGTTGGATGCGGAATTTAATTCTGCATACAACGAGTGCTCCCGCTCGAAATTTGAGTAAAACGAAAGGGAGGTATGTTGAAAATACAAATTAAAAAAAGTAGTTTTTTGAATGTCAAATATGTCATGTCAACCATTATGGTTGACTCTTTTCTTGAAATTATATTGGTTCTTGAATTCAATGGCTCTTTTTCTTATGAGGTGGCTTGTATTCTTATAAGGCCCATTTTAGACCCCAAATTTGTTCTAATGAAGATCTTACCTTCCTCATTATGATTTGATCTCTTATTAATGTGCTCTTGGAGCCAAGGTTTTCGTTAGATTTTGGCAAAATCCCTTCATTTGCTTGTGGAGACTAGTTTCAGAGGTGAAAGACTCCCCCCTAGCTAGTGAAGGAGGAGAAATCACACAGATTTCTTTCTTGTGCTTCATTGTTGTGGATCGATATTTCATATTACCTTTAGATTCGAGTTCTTGAAAGTTTTGCAGAGGTTTATTTTTGTGTTTATGGTCTGGTGTGGAGGGCGCATTTGAAGAGGGAAGTTGCCATATTTTCCTTGCAACTCGAAATGGCCATTCTCTTGGAGGGCGCACTTGAAGAAGCTTGGTTTCCTTTTTCCTTGGGGGATAAGTTGATATCATAGTAGAGAAGGGTGCAGGAGGTATAGAAAAATGGGGGTGCAACCCTTGTCCAAGAGAGTAGGCGCACTCTCAATCTCAAGGGAAGTAGATCAGTGGGTAAGAAATATTCACATTCATTCTCACGGTGTCTTTTCTTGAGAAATCTCTTCCAGATATGAAGTAACTAAAGGAGAATGCCACTATCAAATCATATTGGGTGGCAATGGAGTGAGTTTCCTTAATCTTGGAGTGTAGATTGCTTCCCCAAATCGTAGCCATCAAAGAATAGCTACAACAGTGATATTGTGGTATGGTGAGGCGAATTTCCTGTAGCAACCAGTCAGATATTGGAGGAAAAACACCTACAGTAGTCTAAGTTTATCATTGTAGCTTTGAACCTGGAAAATCGTGGTAGATATTAGTTTGTTAGTCTGCATTTAGAGATCGAAATAGGGCGAGTTCTATGACTGAAGAGAGGTACATTGGCCTTGTAGAATACTGAATTGTTCACTTCAATCAAATCGAGGTCATCCTCGGCAGTTATATTCCATTGCTGGTCTATATTTGAGGGGACCTACTGCTGCAACAATAGTCTACAACCCTACTATTGCTACCATATATTCCTGCTTCCCTATATTACTCCAACAGAAGGTCGTCTACAGTAATTTATTACCTCAACTGAAGATCCTCTATAGCAGTTAAAGATCATCCACAACCATTGGAATCGAAGGTACCTTTGACATTGTGCTTCATGTCTTAATCTAGTTAAATGTGTCTTGTCATTTTGGGTATTTACATGACAATCGTCTCCAGGACTGTTTAATTCATTACAAATCATATCTGATTATTTAGAGGTTGCGATGTGTGTTTGAGTTTCATAATCATATTACTGAAGTACAATCTGAAAAATGTATATTGATATTCTAAGCATTTTATGTTATGGGAAAATCAATATCTAAGGCATAACCATCAAGTTCACACCTAAGCAATCAACAGTACCATCCTTATACCACATAGGAGTATAGAGTACCAAGAGAACATCCTCTATGCAGAGTTTTTGTCAAAAGATCAAGACCAACATTAGCAACAACCAGTTGCAAATTTAGCCCCATCTTGGTTTGGAACACTACAGTGATATTAGAGCCAAGAATCTTGCCAGCTTGTTGGGTAATTAGACGTTGCGTAAGTTAATCATCTTCATATCAGAATTTCAGTTTGGGTTATATGGCTACTGTTAGCGATCTATTCAATGCTTGGCTTGAATCAGAAAGGATGAAATTTATTGGTGAGAAGTTAAACACTTACGTCAATCAAATGGAGCTCTTTTTATCATATTGGAAGAAGCGAGAGATTGTCTATTCAAGGTTGGTCAATCACCTTCTGAGTCAAAAGGCAGAGCTATGTTGTTAGGAACCTGTGTCAACCCTTCTCTTTACTTTGTTAGTATATTGTATTATCCCATAGTATTATATGTTCCATGGTATTGATCCATAGTATTGGACGCATATGCTTTGTAAGTCGTCATGTAGTATTATATGTTCCATGATATTGATCCATAGTATTGGACACATAGACTTAGTATATAAGTACGTGTTGAGGCCGATGAAGGCATCCACCAGTTATTTGTATTGAGCTTGCTCAAAGGAGGTTTCCTCCTCGAAGTGGCCCGCGATCAAAAAATCTATTATGTGTTCTGTTATTTTTTATATATCGTGCATTCTCATCATTTAATTGCTGGAGTTTCCTTACATCTGGTATCATAACACTTTCTTGGGCTCGTTGGGTGGAATTTCTGCCAAAACAATTTTTCGCAATTGTATTGTTCCTTTCAATTGCAAGTTCGGATCCGGGAATAATCCTTATCCGCTTAACTGTGGGAAGTACCTGGGCATAGCCCTAAAACTCATTGTGAGGAGTACCACATGAACTATGAAGTAGCTGGCCCATTGAGAGGACCTACCAGCAAAAAGGGAAACGACCCCTACCTGATTGACTAGTTCCCACTCGTGAGGTAAACCAAGAGTTGTCATTTGTTGAAAAGCGGTTATCAGTTTTACCCGAGCTGTGGAGTGAGGGGTACTGCCCCAATACGCAATCCATTATACAACATTGGTATCCGAGTGAATCCCCTGAACCTTTATGAAACCGAGCACACCTGGGGTCCATCTCTATTGACAGCTAATAAATAGCAGCTTGCATCTCTCCAGAGTCGTTGCAGATAAATTCTGAAAAAAAAAATCTGTTTTTCGCCATATCTTCTTTGCTTAACTTTGTTTCCCTTGAAAATTTATTGACACCCCTGCAATCCCATTCTCCATAATTCCTTCCTGAGGACCCTATCCCAAATTCCACTTCCTGAAGCCATAAATCCCACATCTGTCTATTTTTAGGGTTTTCCATAACTTCTTCGATTTTCACCCAATCGCCTTCAAATTTTGCCACAATGTTAATTTCCTATTTCTGCTTCTTTGTCTCTCTTTGACAAATTTTCTCATTCTTTCACCCCGCTCCTGAAATCCCCATTTTATGTTTCCTTGTCCATTAGAAAGTGTCCAAAACCTAGTCAAACCCCAATTAACCATAAGATTTTTTTCCAATTCCAAATTTTCCTTTACTAAAGAAGTTTTTGTTTTTGTTTTTCTACCCATTCCCCCCCCAAAAATAAATAAATCATGGTTATGGTTGTCACCCGCGCAGGAGCAGAAAACATGGAGGAAAAACTTGCAGCCCTCAAGACCAAACTCCAAGATCTGAATGAAAAAATCCTTGGCCTCCATCTTCGGCCTTCAACCATGAACAATAGACGACAACCAGAGTCTTCTGCAGATACTAGGTTCTCTTCTTCCATCACTTTTCATGGGCCGAAGCTTGATTTTCTTCGCTTCAATGGTGATGATCTGAGTGGATGGATATACCGGGCAGAACAATATTTCAATTTGCATAATACTTTTGATGTCAACAAAGTTCCACTTGCATCCTTTCATTTGGAACATGAATCCCTTCAATTGTTTCATTGGTACATCAAGGCTCATGCAGAGCTAAAATGGACAGATTTTTTCCAACTCCTTTTGCAACGATTTGGTCCTAGTGCTTTTGATGACTTCACAGGAGCACTCACTAAACTTCGCCAAATTGGCACTGTGAGAGAGTATCAAACATAATTTGAGAAACTAGTAAATCACATAGAAGGATTTTCTAATGAATTCTACAAGAGTTGTTTTGTCAGTGGTATGAAAGATGCAATCCGATCTGAGGTTAAAATGTTCTATCCCAACACAATGATGGAAGTCCTAGGGTTGTCTAAGTTGGTGGAGGACAAGATCACATCCTAACAGTGCTCCAAATCCACTTTTGTTCCATTCAAAAACATGGTTTCTCAAATACATCCCATCACGCCAGCTCCTAGAGCAACTCCTATCAAGCATTTGTCTGAAGTAGAGATGCAGACACGTTGAGAAAAAGGGCTTTGTTATAATTGTGATGAGAAATTCACTTGGGGACATAGATGTGTTGAGCAAAAGCTCTATCTCTTAGATGTGGATTCTCTGCCTGCAACTGAAATTTGTGAAGAAGCTAAGGATACAGTAGATGATCTGGTCGACATTCATCAACTGCCTATTGACCCTCCTTCTCAGGACGACCATCCAGAGATATCTCTCCATGCTTTAGTCGGATTCACCACCCCACAAACAATGTGAGTCAAGGGTTACTTCAAGAAGATTCCTCTTACAATACTCATTGATTTTGGTAGCACTCATAACTTCATTGACCCTCTGAGCGCCAAACAGGATGATTTTTTTGTCCATCCTTGCTCCAGCTTTGAATTCATGATTGCCAATGGGGGCACCTTACCTTGCAAGGGGAAGTGTCTCAATGTGTGTATCTCTATTGGACATTATAACCTACGCTCTGACATGTTTTCCTTACCCTTAGGTGGATGTGATGTGGTTTTGGGTGCTCAATGGTTACGCACACTTGGACCCATCTTATGGGATTTTGCTAAACTTTGGATGCATTTTTTAGTCAATGGGAAAAACCACACATTGAATGGATTATAACAAGGGTCTCTCAGCATCATCAGTTCACATCGCCTAGAAAATATCCTTAAGAAGAATTCACATGGTGTCATCGGTCAGCTCCATTCCATTCAGATGCAACCTTCATTGGTGGGATTGACCTTCAGCGGTGGGATTGACCATCAGCGGTGGGATTGACTGGATACTACCAAAAGGTTTTCAAGGATTACAAGAAGATTGCAGCTCCATTAACCGTGCTCTTGAAAAATGATGCTTTTACATGGACACATGCTACTGAGTGTGCATTTGAGAAACTGAAACAAGCTATGTGTACTACACCTGTTCTAGCTATGCCCGATTTTTTGAAGCCCTTCACTAGTGAGAGTGATGCTTCTGACAATGGACTTGGTGTTGTTCTCCTTCAAGATGAACATCCCCTTGCGTTCACTAGCAAGGCCCTTTCTGGTAAGAATTTAGTTGCCTCTACATATGAGAATGAAATGATGGCTATTTTGAATGCAGTACAGAAGTGGCGGCCATACCTATTAGGGAATCATTTATGCATCAAGACTGATCACCAGAGTATGAAATATTTCCTGCCACAACGGGTCTCCTCCCTATCACAACAAAAATGGGTTAGCAAACTCATGGGTTATGACTATGAGATCACTTACAAGAAGGGTAAGGACAATATTGTAGCGGATGCTCTCTCTCGCACATTTGATGATCAAGTTTCTCTTTCAACTATTTCTATGTCTGTTGCAAATTGGTTGCAATCTGTTCAACAGGGTTATGTCAATGACTCCTCATTATCTCAAATCATCCAATGGTTGTCCAACAACCCTTCTGTTGTACCGCATTACTCTTGGGATGGTGCTTCCCTGAGATACAAGGGTTGTCTGGTGCTTCCCCAGACCACAGATCTTCAACAGGATGTCTTCTATGAACTCCATGCTTCCCCATCGATAGGGCACACTGGGTTCCTCAAACCGTATGAGCGGGAACGACGTAACTTCTTTTGGAAGGGAATGAAAAGGACAATTCAACAGATGGTGGTTGAATGTGATACCTTCCAATGCAACAAGGGTGAAACGAAACTCCTTCAGGGATTACTCAAACCCTTTCCCATCCCTGCATGGATTTGGACAGATATTTCTATGGATTTCATTGAAGGGCTCCCTAAATATGGAGGGAAGACAGTGATTTTGGTTGTGGTTGATCGCCTCTCCAAATATAGTCATTTTTGTGCCCTTAGCCGTCCCTATATTGCATCCTCATTCGCATATATTTTCCTGGACCAGATATTCTGTCTTCATGGAATCCCTTCTTCCATTGTCTCAGATCGCGATGCAACTTTCACTAGTCATTTTTGGACATAACTATTTCGCCTCACTGGCACCAAACTGAAGATAAGTTCAGGGTATCACCCACAAACAGATGGTCATACTAAAGTTATCAACAAATGTTTTCCAACACTTCTCTTTGTTGCTTCACCTCCGAACAACAACATCAGTGGGGAAAGTGGCTCCCTCTCATTGAATGGTGGTACAATACCTCCTACCACACTGCATCTAAAATGACTCCATATGAAGCAGTCTATGGTCAAACACCACCAATGCTTCTTCCATACACCCCCAGCAGTTCACTTGTTCAAGCAGTTGACACGGTTCTTCGAACCCAAGATCATATTCTTTGCATTTTGCCGAACAATCTTCACATGGCAAGAAATCGAATGAAACAACAAGCTGATCAACATCGTTCTGAGCGCACTTTTAAAGTAGGTGATATGGTTTTTCTTTGTCTACAGCCTTACAAGCAATCCTCCGTGAAACTCAAAGGACATCATAAGCTGGCTCCAAAGTTCTATAGGCCATATAAGTTTCCTCAGAAGATTGGGTCCGTTGCTTATAAATTGGAACTTCCTCCTTCTTCCCGCAGTCATCAAGTATTTCATGTCTCTTGTCTAAAGAAATTTCTTGGCACCAACATCAGTGCCCAAACTGTTTTACGAGAACTGGATAGTGAAGGATCCATCATTTTGGAGCCGGAGGCCAGCCTCACTAGGTGCACTCGTCAGCTTCGCTCTCAATCCATCGCAGAGGTATTAATTTAGTGGCACAGACTGCAACCGGAGGATGCTACATGAAAACCACTCCTTCATATTCAACAACAATTTCCACATCTAAAGCTTTGAGGACAAAGCTTTTTCTAAGCGGGAGGGGATGTTAGGAACCTGTGTCAACCCTTCTCTTTACTTTATTAGTATATTGTATTATCCCATAGTATTATATGTTCCATGGTATTGATCCATAGTATTGGACGCATATGCTTAGTATATAAGTACGTGTTGAGGCCAATGAAGGCATCCACGAGTTATTTGTATTGAGATTGCTCAAAGGAGGTTTCTCCCTCGAAGTGGCCCGCGATCAATAAATCTATTCTGTGTTATGTTATTTCTGACATATCGTGCATTCTCATCATTTAATTGTCATAGGTTCCTTACATATGTCTACATTGGTGCACACTTTGGTCAAGCCATAGTTGATGAAACATTTGGATGAGGAGATAAGACACGCAACTATCACTTGCATTAGTGAAATTATGAGGATTACAACTCCTGAAGTTCATTATGATGATGACCAAATGAGAGAGTTCTTGCATTTGATTATCGAAAGCTTTAATGGGTTAGGTGATATCAAAAGTCCTTCCAATAAAAGGGTTAAAATTCTAGAATTGATGGCAAAGGTGCAATCATGTGTTATCATGATTGATTATGATTGTGATGGACTTATTTTACAGGTGTTCGATTACTTTATTTCGGGATTCAGGATACGTCATTCAAACAATGTTAAAATGAGTGTGTTCAACATCCCGTGCCTAATCTTAGATGAAGATGAAGATATTTGCAAGTAATTGCGATCCGATTTGTTAGTTATTTGGAGGAGAGAGCAGCATGTCTCAACTACGGGTTATGAACTAACAACAAGATTGGTTGAGTAGAAGATAGAGAATTTCAAGTGTTAATAATCCAGGGATCACTACTCCCTCTAGATGCCCTGAGATCTCAATGATTTGAGTCTCTATAACTCATAAATACAACAAAGACTTAAGATACAAATACTATAGATCTCTTAACACTTCAACCAATGAAATACACAGCAATCACACAATAACTCAAGATTTATCCTGGAAACCCCAAACAGGGAAAACCAAATTTCTGTGAGACTTTTTCTTTATCGAGCATAGAGCAAAGTAAGAATAGATTTAGTACATACAGTTCTTCATAAACAAATAACCAAACTTGGCGGGTTACATAAACCCATATCTGCAACAGCTGCAACTGTTTCTCTTGAGTAATGCACCCTTGTTGTTAGTTTGGATCTGAACCTTCTGAATATCTAACTCTGCCCATCTTAGGATGTACTATCTCCCGATGTACTTCACTTCCCTGATCTTCTATGTTTGGAATGGTAGCCTGCTTTTCTCAAAGTCTAATGCACCCCTGTAGCTCTGCATGAAGAAGTGCACCCCCCTCTCCAACTTCCAGAAACTCGTCCTAGCTCATATCTCACCCAATTTGAGCTCTGATCGTCACAAATCTTCTTCACACAATGAAAAAGACCTACTATGTTGATATCAACTACTCTAGACTCAATCTGAGTTTACAACGTCCTCCTCTACTTTGGAAGTGCACCCTCCTGTAGCTACAAGTCGTCCTCTCTTTGAATAGTATAGTAACCTCACTGCTGAGCTCTCTCAGCTCACAATATCTAGCATCCAATTGCCTCTGATCAAATGAGGTCTAATCCAACTCAAATCCCCTCACTCTCCCTACTGCAGAAGCTCCTCTCTCTCTCAGAAAGTCGCCCTCTGCGTGCACTATGCGCCCTCTTGACTCTAACTAATCTCTCTCTAACTAGTTTACTGATTGACCTCCGCTGGTGACCTTTTGCTTCCTTAAAACATCTCACTAATCAATTAGGTTTACCAAAAACCTAATATGAGTGCATGCATTTTTAATTAACAATTGTACTTGCAAAACGCATGCATGCATGAGGAAAAACACCCCAGAAGGTCTACATGCATCCACTGTTGGATTCATGCCACTAAGTAGAGTGCATCTCACCAGGATACTCCATCTTGATGCCTATATTGTTGATGTACCTCCATGCAAGGAATCTGAATCATGCAAGACATCTCGAGATACCACTATCTCTAACATTAAGGAGTAGCTACCTACAAAAGAGTTAATCTCTTTTGGTATATAGGTTCCACTTTCTCTTCAGGAGGATAACATTCCATCATCCAGTGAGTCGGTTGTGTTGGATGATGAACTCAAAGAACAAATAGATCCCTCTTGTGTTGAGACACCTAATAAAGGCATTGATGACGATTCAATAGGTGGAATTAGTGCTAATCAGAATATATGTGCAGATGATCTCACCGAAGAAAACAATTGTGTGACCCAAGTCCTTCTGGAAAAATTTGATGATTTTTCATGTGAAGCTGAAGTTGTTCATAAACCCAATGGCTCGCACAATTTGGGAAACCAATTAAAGTTTAATGAGGATCAGGTTGTTGCAACATTTCCACATTATGATAAAATTCACAAACTGGTTGAAGATCACTTTTGGAACACTCAAATGGAGGGAAGACCAACAAGTATTGAAGAAGAATCTTCTCATGCTATTTTTCAGGTAATAAAAGAAACCTTGGTGGCAATGACATCAGATTATTTGCATCTTATTTTACATTGTGACCATCTCCTCAACCTCGCTTAAATATACTTAGGTGCATTGAGAAGGAAAGAGGAAGAAGTTGACCATCTTACCCTCGAGCTTTCAAACACTATAGATTCCTTGGAGTTGACTCATGTGGTCCTTCAAGAAGCAGAAATTAATATTGACGAGCTTTGTTTAGAGTTGAGTTTGGCTTGCTCTTCATCATCCGCACCAGTATTTCAGACATCTATGGCATCCATAGCACATGACGAGGATAGTAGTGATAATTCTTCTATCATTCACACTCAAAATTTGAGGGAGGGGCCTCATGTGATGGCTAAGCACGAGGAACATTCATAAGTGCATGGTCATGAACAAAGGCATGATTCTGAAATTACTTTTTATACTCCTAGTTTGTGTCATGGGAATCATAAGTTGCCTCTCTTGGAAATCTCTTTGGAGGTTCAATCCATGGACATTAATGAGATTTTTCGTGGAGAATCTAGTACTTTCCACATACTGATGATTCCTTATGTTGTTAATGAGATGGGAGTACATCAAGAGTTAGAACTCTTGAGATGGGAGAAGAAATATTCACACGAGAGTATAGAAGGAAGCCTTGGGAAAAAGGGTTTGGTAAGAAATGTAGACTCATCTCTCCATGTTCTTTTTTGTGGGACCTTGGATTCATGTGGGGAGAATAGTGAAATATGGAATCCAACTATTGGTATATGATTCCCATCAAAACTTGTTGATGCATTCCACAGTGATTATATTGCGAGGTATGCATATTGGTTTTCTTTCTGCTCATTAAAAGTTGATTTGAATAACTCACAAATGACTCACAAGAGTGGGATGGATGGTCAATGTAAGGTATTTTATGTTATGGGAGAAGGAGCCAAATTTTATTGGTATCATGAGCTGCCTCGACAGGATGGTCCTGTTGTTTGGGTACACGACAAAGCAATGGAGTTTGGGCAGTTTTTCATTCCAATTGTAATCAGAGTGGCGCAGCTGGAAGCATCAGGTAGTGGGAACGGTAGAATAACAATTCAGATTTGGGATCCGGGAATTTTAATGCTGAATGGATGGCCTCACCCACCAACATAGAACCTGACAAATAACTAATAAAAAAGAAAAGAGTAATGTATAGCAATAAATAAATGTTAATGACATGTTAAATATAAATAATTATAGAGACAAAATATAATGAATAAATAAATTACAAATAATAATGATAAATAATAATAAAACTAAAAGTTGATGTAATAGGGCAATAAAATGTTGGTAATAGAAAATGATAAGGATATAGATATAGATATATATGTAAGGTAAAAATATTAGCATGTAAGTAAGAAGAGTAATAGACATGAGAAGATACAAAGAGTTAATTAAATTTAAAGAAGATAATATATATATATGTGTGTGTGTGTGTGTGTGTGTGTGTGTGTGTGTGTGTGTGTGAGAGAGAGGATATTATAATAAATAGAGAGTATAAAAATTATAAAAATGATAAATGTGAACTTTGATAAAAAAAATTGTAAAAAAAAAATGTTAGATCAAATAGTAAAGGATAATAATGATATAGAAACTGGGTATTGGAAAACAAGTGTTTTCCTGGTAAGAATATGTGTTGAATATAAGTAAATGATTGTTGGATAAGTCACCCTTAAATGTGATGAAATGCATTGGTCTAAACCATTAGATGGCAATCAACTTGGATCCATATTTACCCCAAATGATAGACCCATGGTTGACATAGATCTAATATATTTGTATCTACACCCAACTGGGTAGAAATTGAAGTTTGATCATTCTTGTATTTTTGTAGAGGTAAGATATCATGGCATTCATGAAGGTATTTCATGTTGAACCTTTTGTAGATTCAACCTAGATTGGAAGACTTAATCATACCCATGTATTAGATGAAATTGGTTAGCTAATCATTTTTGTCATATTGGTTATATATGCGATATGTTGATATGATTATTTTCATAAGTCTATTCATGATATTGTGACTCCATTAAATTTATATTGGTGATCCTTGTTGAAGGTAATATAATGATGCGATATCCTTGAAACGACATGAAGTTGGTTGGTGATGATTTTCCTTGAAAATATTTCCTAATTTCATGACATGTGCTAACTGACTAAGATTATTTATGTCAATATTTCATGTGTTTCTTTTGTGGAAGGATGGCTTATGATTGACATGCAATGATGTGATGGCATGATATGACTCGTATAATAGCAGGAAACACCACGGAAATGGATATTCTATGATTCATAACACTTCAATGAGTTCATGAGGACCATATAGTTTATGTTGATGAATTACCATCATATGATAGAAAGAGGTAACATGCAATTGTTTACTATTCATGGTTTATTATGGATAGGGTGGTGTATGATAAAGTCATGTTCTTTTGATGGAATATGGTTGTTTGTATTCATACTGATGATATATGACCGATGCATTGGTTGCATGTTATGAGTTGGTGATTGGCAAGAAACCCACTCATGGGCCTTGGGTTGGTTAATTCAAAGATTTTGTGAGGACCCATAACCACAAATGACATTTCTCACAAATATCATTTAATGGGCAGGGGATAGCTCAAACAATAAAATTGTGCCAGTAGTTCTTTGAACTTCCCAGAATTCTATAGGTCCATGTTGGGAGGTATATGGAGAAGGAACTAACAACTCCTCAGGGATGGATGTCATTAGGGAATATAGGGAGGAAGTTTGGCTAGCCTTTCGAGTTTCCTAGTAGTAACCAGATGCATAGCCTAACCTAGATGAGACCTTTAAAGTCTACAAACCGGAAGGGGAGGGTGGCTGAGGCCATGGTAACTTCTTGGTAACTTCGGTTTCCTACTGTATGATACGCAGACATGTTATATTAGAGGGCCTATGCCATGGCGAGAAGGACCATCCGAAGTTTGATGTGGAGGTTTATGG
Organism: Larix kaempferi; assembly: GCA_027924585.1. Lineage (NCBI taxonomy): Eukaryota > Viridiplantae > Streptophyta > Pinopsida > Pinales > Pinaceae > Larix > Larix kaempferi. The sequence continues at coordinate 31,353 of BSBM01000817.1, read as the reverse complement.
AGGTTGATTGGATGGTATGATTCTCAAGGAGAGGGTGTGTAAGGGAGGAAGTAAACTATACATCAAGATAATAAAGAAACCTAATAACATTAATTGATAAAAATATGAATGAATAAGAATAATCAAGAACGTGTAATAATATAAATTACTAAAATTATTATTAGTACAGATAAAGAATTACTTGTATTGGCCACACAAGTGACTCCCACCTGTGCAATATCACTAAAATATATGTATATTATATTTAAGTAAAATATAGCTTCGAGACAATGTTCCTTGAAGGGGGGAAGTATATAACAACCCAAAAATACTATTAAATAAAATATAAGAAAACTAAATTAATATTAAAATAAATAAATAAATAAAAGAAAATTGCTAACTAAATCAATAGAATATACTAAATTCAAATTCCAAAGAAAATGAGAAAAACCTATAAAGAGGAGGAGGATTAGAGGGGAAGGGCATTCATTCTTCTTAGTTTTGAAGGAATATTGGTCTGATTATGGTTTTGGAAGAGAAGATAATAGATTTGGCTATGCTGGATTGGTTAGGGGCTTGGGGGCTCTCAGTGTCTCATTGAGGGGTTGGTTGGGTGGAGAGTCATCCCACACACGTTTTTCCTCATCTCTTATGGAGATCTATAGGTAAATTATTTCCTTCACTCATCTGATTCAGGTATGTCTTCACCTTATTTCATTTGATTGTTGTTACAATATTTCATTTATTGCTTAAGTACTACAAATTACTCACAATAATGAGTCAATCTTAAGTTAATTGTATGAATTAATTGTTTTCTAAATAATTGTGTGCTTAAGACCCATTGGAGCCTTATAGTTGTCGTGCTCCATCAACACCTCTCCACCAGCCTTCACTTGATCGACACCTCTGATATGGCCCCTCCGACGGCCATTCTGTTGCTTCCATGTGTTGCCTTCGGATTTGTTGTTATGATTCTCCATCGAGGTTTCAAAACTACACTCTCAAATTGAACTCTGATCCAAAACTTTGGAATCACGCCATGTGTCATACTATTGATGGTTGGCAGACTTTTCCTATCGTCCCTTTCCTACTCTTGCTTGGTCGCAAACCTTGACGTGCAACATTCGACGTCGTTGCGCTTGTGCCATCGTGGCTTCTCCATCGGTTCATTCTTCAATTCCATCTTCATGCAATGTCGACTTGTCACTCTAATATGCTTTTGCCGACGTACTGTCAGCCTTTCCAAAGTATCAGCTCCTTCACAAACCTGACGTGAGATCTCCAATAAATATTCAGCCTTAGGAGCTTTGATGCTATTGTTTCGATACCTCATTAGACAGTTCACAATGCATTTGATATCTTAGTGGACGACTGAGATTTCTCCTTCTAGGAACTTTGCGGATAACTGTTGCATGTTCAATTTTTCTGTATTAAGTATAGAAATGGATGTGGCGGCACCCAACAATCCTTCGAGAAACTATGGATGTACTCGCAAACTCCTGATATAAGTCCAAAATGGTGTATGGAATCCATATATCTATTATGCAGCCGAAAACTCCTGCCTCACTTATCTTGTTTCGTTTAGGTCGAGGGAATTCCTTAGATTCGATGAATTGACAAATTAAGTGCAACACATACTTCGGAAAAATTTCTCTTGCATTTATAAAAAGAAAACATGAATTACGACTTGGAAAAATCAGGTAGGTACCATAGTAGCAAGATTTGAGTACGATTAGGATACAATACGAAAAAAATAAATACGTAACAAAAAAATCAAGTACGATTAAAATACGGGAGTAGACATCTTATAAATACAAAAAACATGCAATTTTAATTTAAAAAAAATAAGATTATATATAATCATTCCAAATTTTAACATCTCATTCATTATTCATTGAAAACTTTAAAAATAAAAATTAAAACTACACAAATCTATTTTTATAAAAAACAACTTAAAAATGAAAATAAAGAAACTACATAAATTTACTTTTTGATAAATAATAAATACAAAAAAATAAAATTAAAATAACAATTACATATAAAATAAAACTTAAATATAAAAACTACATGTAATAGTAATAACGAATAGTAATAAGGCACATTATTTTTTGTTCGAATGATGGTAAATTCTTATTTTCTTTGATTCACAATTATTTTTCTGTTCGAGGGATGGTAAATTTATAAGAATTTGAAAAAGTATTTTAATTTTTCCTCTTAAATATTTTTTTTATTAGTCGGTCATGCTTTGGAGTTTTATATTTTATTGTACCAATATGAATTCTATCTGAATTCAGTTATGTCAAAATTCGGTAAATAAATGGTTGACTGTACCAAACCCATATCATCTCGAATGTTCGCCGTATTTTTAACCTGGTTCGAATTTCCATACACCAACTACCAATATGGCCGTATTTTGCTACTATGGTAGGTACATAAATGATCAAAGTAGTGTCTTTGCTATAAATATATAAATTTAGATTGTATTGTTGTTTGTGTTTTCCCCAATCCAGGATGCCCTATAACTTCTATGTTATTAAACATTTTTTTCGTTGTTTGTGTCAAGTGCCCTTGTATATATACCCAAGGGGGTGCACTACAAAGAGAAAAAAATAAAATTGCACTAGGTACTAGTTCTAAGGGGTATCTATTCCACCAAGAGTTGCACCTAACCTCATTTCTTTGAAACTCGTGCCATATGGGTGGCGCATACTACATGATGAATGAAACCTTCGTGGACAATTTTATTCTTTGATAATGTTACCACCGAACTAATTCCTTATTGAGACCTGACCTTATCTTAGATTGTTTATTTGTACATAACATCATTTAAACTATGTAATTTTTTTGTAATAAAATGCTTCTTTTAAACTTTATTAATAAACTATATTTACATGTACTTTATACTAAAAGTGTAGGCCACATTGAACAATTGCCACAAGCAAACCATAGCAATTAGCATATGCCCAAAGGGTTACATCATCAAAAAATAATGAGTCCAAGTCGATAGAGTTTACAAGTCCAAAGAATAACATAGCCATATATCCTAGGGCTAGAAACCATAAAGAGAATATCAAATACCAGTTGGCTACAATAAATACAACCACAAATATTATGTAGCAACAACAAATCTTGTTTTCGGAGGAGGGTCATAGTCATCGAAATTTTATCACCATCCATTAATTGGTGGTGCATTGACATGTGGGAAGCGGTCCCATCTATCATCACTCAGTTGTTCTAGTTGCTTCTGCATTGAAATTAGCTAGATCAAGCCAAGAGAACTTGTCATTCCTATGTAGAGGAAGGGGTGAGCCACTTTGGTGCTATGAGCTTCTACATCCCTTATGTTCCCTCACTAGACATCCACTCTTTTGCAACATGTTGCTTGATTTGAGGGAGCTAGTTGAACACGAGGTGGAAGGATCCTTTGGGAGGACTCGACTCATGGTGCATAGGGCCAACCTCCATTATTCCAAAATCCTTTGAAGTTGCACCAAGTTGAATTCAAGCTTCTCAGAATGCACTTCAATCTATGAGTTGAAGGTAGAACAAACTAGAGCCCCATCATAGTAGGTAAACTTGAAAAAATGAGCATTTTTCAAAATACATATATTTCTATTTTTCCATATAAGATATAACAATGCCATTCTAATGAGATGCCATGATTCTTGGAATTCAACAGTCGATGGCAACTTATCATCAAGGAGAGAAAAATTATAGGTTATGGACGTAGGAAGGAGGTGGCGACATTGGTTTAAGGTCCATTCCTAGACTAATTGAAAAAGAGGGGAAAACCAAAATAAATGTTTGATGATTTATTCCTTATGACAAGAAGGCATTTTGATTGGGAAACTCCAAGATAATTTAGGGGTTGGTTGAGAGGAAGGTTGCACAAGATTGTGGACCATGTAATCAAGACTTTCTTTGGCACAACATAAGCTTACTGCCTTGCTCAAAGATGAAATAATCAAGTAGAGTGCTTAGACAACATCCTCTGAAGCTTATTTAAATTCATGTTTAACATTGTCTTAGAGCAAAATCAATGATATTCATAAGCTAGATTGTATTTCTTAAATTATTTTGAATGGTTCCACCTCCAATCTTACCACCAAGCAAATTGTGCAACTGCCTCCAATGTAAGAAAGAGGTTTGTTATAGGTTAAATCTGCACTTCTCCGTTCGTGATCACATTGCTCTATCGATCACACAAAAGGACACTATGGATGGAAGCGCTGGATTGACCTTGGATGAGCTATTGCTAAGATTACACTCTTCAGCTGAAAATCTTATTTTTTCTACAGTTTTCATGACATGTGCACTACTTTTGCTACAGTCATCTAGTGTTCTAAACGCTGGTTCTTTTGTAGAGAACCCACGCACTTACCCCAAAATATGTGTGCACTAGTTGTAAAGAACAAAAGTTGCATACTGTGCGCCGGTCTTCTTGTATGATACATGCGCATATCTTAATATGAAATTGAAACAATATATTCAAATTACGAATTGGGATTAGTTGAGGTTGGTTCTGTAACTCCCCCAACCTCCCAATTCAACTACCTCTCGAATCCAACTTCCAACCTTGTGCCATAAATACAAGAGGAAGCCATGGGAGAGGGAACCAAGGAATGATAAGCTGTTGTTACGCTGGAGGAATTCTTCAGTCATTGTTAGGAGTAGGAGCCCAGGACTCGGTTGCAGAAGTGTCTGACAGATCAGGTATATTTGTACTTATCTACATTTCTTTGACAATAAAAGGTGGAAATACCCTTCCCGTCCCAATGAAATGTCTCTTTTGTTGGATATCTGATTGTAGTTAATGTTAAATTGCTTTCAATTTCATTATATGCATTGCAGTCAAGATACGCTGAGGAAGGTGAACTTGTTTTGCAGGTTCAATCTCTGTGGAAGATTGAGTGAAATCTAGGACCAGCCATTGTTAAAAAGGTACAACTTTCAGAATCCTAATCCCTTTCCATTCGTAGTAATTAATGCAAAACATGAATATATTTACCTGTCACCCCATGTAAGTTGGTAGTGTCATCTCCCTCGCTATAAGGTATTATCCTGCACAACAGAACTGGCAACTCCATTGGGGAGTAACCAGTTGTTTTCTGCTTTGGGGACCTTGCTAGGTTTTCTTTCAGTTTTTACAGTCTCTTGATTTTCTGAGAGGTTTTTATAGGATACTTTGCTTTTCCTTTTGATTTGATTCATTCCAGTCTGAGTGTGCAAAGCTTTTTATTTCCTTTCAATCCCCGTGCACGAGTTTCCTGTGCATACAGGTGCGCATTTTCTGTACGCGGTTGTCAGTATTACAACCTGCATACTTTTAGAAATCTACACGGGTTGTCAGTATTACAACCTGCATACTTTTAGAAATGTGCGCGAGTTGTTAGTGTATACAGCTGCGCACTTTCCTCTAGGATTGAGCCTTTCACTAGGGTTTGGTTTCCAGGTTGTTGGGTCTACTGTTGGCATTTGCCTTGCTTCTCTGACTGTTACTGAGACATCTTTGTCTGTTTATGAGTCTTGTTCAACCTATTGAAAGTCCCTTGGATTGATTCAGTACTTGTTTTAGGTGTCTTTTCTGTTTTTTAGGCCTTTTGAAGCTGTGCGCGACTCCTTGCTAGTCACAGTAGCGCACTTTTTTCCCTAGACGCGTTTTGCACTTATACAGATCTGTGCACTCAACGCTTGTTGTCTGTTGCAATACTTGTGCACTTTTACTGTTTTTTGCCTTATTTTTTAGGGTTTGATCCCAGTTTGAGTTTTTGGGTGGTTTTTGAAAGGTTTGATAGTCTAGGTACCTTCTGAACTTCTGTTCAGGTCAATCTGAGTTAGTTGGAGCCTTCCTGATAGCTTTTCCTTTGAGTTTGTGTGGCAGTAGGGTTACCTTTAGTTTGCTTGCCTACCCTATTTGTTTGGCAGATGTTTTCTTAGATTTTGGTGCTTAGGAGCAGCCTCTTGGTCTATTTTTCCATTGCATGCATCTGTTTCCCTTTCTTCTTTTACATCTTGTTCCAAACCTAGAGTTTTTTCCATCGACACAACTTTGTAGGTCAAGTCTTTTTCGGTCTTTTGATTCGAATGGTTTAAGCCATTAGGTCTTTTATCTTTACCCGCACCTTTGTAAGATCTTACTTGTTCCTTATTTCAAGTTCATTTTCTTTTGTGAATAAAAGAAAAGATAAAAATTGAATTTGGTAGCTTACTAGTAAGATTTATCATCATTTTTCGAAGTAGCATAGATTATCTTGCTTTGAAAATTTAAAAGAAAAATTATTGTATGCTTAGGATTGTCTATTTTTTGTTTTGAAAAAACATAAATGAAAATTTTGTGAAGTTTCATGCATTATTTTTCCGCACTTTACTTTCTGTCATGAACCATACCACACACTTCACTACCCTTTTTGAGTAAAAGGTAGCCTCTAAAAAGAAAATTTTAATAAAATCAATTAGTAACTTTTTCTTTTTAGGTTTGTCACTACATCAACTAGCTTAGGCTAGGGTTTCGGGGTAAATCACCTTAAACTACCCGAAATCCGTTTCATTGCTCAATAATCGTAGTAAGACAATATTTAGGTAAACCCACTTATATAAAAGTATCCTAGGAATGCTCTACTTAAACCAGAGTTAAGTACGAGGCCGTGTAAGACTGGAATTGCTGAGGATACCCCATCACTTTTCTTTCGAGCATAAACCAAAGCTAATTCGTGTATGGGGGTCCACTAGTACTTTTAAGTGCTTTTGGATTTCGAGCTTTGCTACCCTTCCCATGCGTCTTGGCTAGGCTGACGACTGTTCCCCCAGGTATTTTCGTATTTGTGGTATCCTTAGTATCTTAACCCTAGGGCTCTTCACAGGTATAATGGAAGGCTATTTCCACTGCACCTCGGACAGACACGGAAGGTAACCCTTTGCAGTAATCCCAGGAGGGAGGTTTGGTGATTCAAACGCTTGCACCCAGAGGACCTCCATTGGACGTTGTGTAACTGACCGTCGATACTCTATTGGTTTGTTCTGGGCCCTCATCATCCCAGACTTACTTCTGAGAGTATTAGCTCTGTTTGCATGGTTTCAATCACTGTAGGACATTTTTTAGTGGTGTGCTCTTTGTGTCGCTTGTTTTTTAGTTGGCCTTAGAGATTTATGGCTCATTGAGTCAGAAACTATGGATAGCATCCCGATGAGCACCAATCAAGGGACCCCTATTCAAGGGGCTCCTTGTGCTTTTCCATTCATTGGGAACATTGGTACTCCCTTAATGGCTACCTTGAATCTTCCGGGATTCACTATAAGGATGTCGGTTTGGTTGTTTTCCACTCCGAATGCCTTGCATGCTCCTGATGCTTCTCAAGTAAGCACCTCACATCAAGAGCATCAGAACCCTAGGGCTGCTTTGACAGTAACATCTTCTCCTCCTCCTTCTACCTCATGTGGTGAAAGTAGTAATACTAGTAACCAACAGTCTAAAAGGAATAGACAGAGGAAGAATAGGAAGAAGTTTCCAAAGCAAGGGGGAAGCCACCCAGCCTCTGAAAGTCATGCTGAGGGAAGCCACCTAGCCTATGAAAGTCATGCTGGGGGCACCTACCCAACATTTGATGGTCATGTTGGGAGAACTCACCCAGTCACTGTAAATCATACTGAACCTACCCACCCAGACTCTGTATGTCATGCTGGGGGTAGCCACCCAGCCTCTGGAAGTCATGTTGGGGGAACCCACCCAGCCTTTGGAGGTCATGCTGGGAGAAAAATTCCAGTCACTGCAAATCATACTGAAAGCATGTCTTCAACCATTGTTGCTCATGTTGAGGACATGTCATTGATCACTACTGGTCATATATTTAATGACAAGTCACCAGGAACTGTGAGTCATACTGGAGACACCGAATTAGCCATTGCAAGTCATGCTGAGAAAGTTGGCATTGTCGACAAACCTATTAAACAGAAGCTTAAGTTCCCTTGTAAGTTTTGCGAGGGAGACCACCTGACCTATTTGTGCCCTGTACTTCCAGAAGTGCAAAGAGTGTGGTCCTTAGTTCAAAAGTCTTCTGCTTCTGAGCAACCAGCCACTGCAAGTCATGCTGGGGGCAAGCTGTCAACCAATGCTAGTCATGATGAGAGTACTGTTGTTGTAAAGGAGTCTCGGATTATAGGATGCAAGCCAAATTTTCCTTGTAAAATTTGTAAGGGAGATCACCTTACTCACCTGTGCCCTGCTATTCCAGAGGTGCGGAGAGTGTGGTCCATGTTTGAAGGATCCTCTGCTCCTGAATTGTCTATAGATTCCCAACAGCCTGATCAACCTTTGGTTGATGAAGTGGTTGAACCAATGCAATATTTGGTCAACCCCACTCTTCCTTTAGAGAGTGAAGTGATCGAATCGATGCAATCTTCGACCGATCCCATCAGTCCTTCAGAGACTGATGCACCTGTTCCTGAAGTCTTCTGCATTACCAGTTCAGATGTTTCTGAAATGGGGGGCACTTCATCTGTGCTAAGTCAACTCCTACCAAGCTCTGGTATGATTTCCTTCGATTGGAATAGTCTAACTGGGCCTTGCCTTCCTTCTTCTGCACCTTTCCAGATAAAGGTTGATATCGGCAACCATGCGGTTCATCGATGTATTGTAGATGAAGGAGCCTCTGTTAGTATCTTATCCCCTTATGCTTTGAGAGATTTAGGTTTTCCTAACCTTGTTCCAGCTGTTAATTGGCTGTTGACTTTCGATAAAAGACCTAGTGAACCGTTGGGATTCCTCCCTCAAGTACCTGTTACTTTGGGTGGAAAAACAATCTTAGTTGATTTTATGGTTTTAAAAGACCCTATGGATTTTGATATGATCCTAGGGCGTGATTACGTATATGCTACGTAGGCTGTGGTGTCTATGCTCTTTCGTGTGATGCATTTTCCTCACAACGAAAGCATTGTCACTATTGATCAACTTACATTTGTTGATCCCTCTTATTACCCAACTTTAGACCAAGTATATCCCTCGTCAGTAGGAACTACCATGCCACAACAAAATTATGTGGCATATTGTTCCTTGAGTCCAATTGTTGCTAAGAATAAGCCTCTGAATTCATGCTTACCTTTTCGGGACTGGGTCCCAGAAATTGACTAGGTAATACCTCCATCTGAATGTTTAGATATGTGTTATATCTGGGATGATATACTTCCTTCTGATGAAGTTTTCCTAGAGTCTATAATGCAGTCTGTCATTCATTTGGACATTGATCCAGCAACGAGCATTCTTCCACCTTTCCTCCGAGCTCGTTAAAAACAGTAAGGGGGCAACGAGCATTCTTCCACCTTTCCTTTGAGCTCGTTAAAAACAGTAAGGAGGTCACAAGTTTACTTATTCGGGCTCGTTAAAACTTTACGAAAAATATTTTTATAGAGTTCTTTCACGCTCTTGTTAGACTCTTTAAATATGACAAGATTGCCGAGCATACTTGTTCTCTTCAGACTCGTTAAAGGAACTGAAGGAACATCCACCTAAGTATAAGTTTACCCATTTTCCGGACTTTTGTGGATTGGCTACGAAAAAAGGTATACTCTAGTCATATGTGGCTAGAAGAGTTCTTCTCCCATTGTTTTAGACTTTTTCGGGTGAGGAGACTAACTGTATGAAAAAAGGACCTTTTGGAGTCTTCTTTAGGGGTTTCAGACTCTCGAAACATGAAAATACCAACGAGCATTCACCTACTCGGGATTGATGTGAAATCCACGAGAAGGTATATAGAGGATTATTTAAGTTTTTCAAACTCTATAAAAAAGAAAACATCGGCAAGCACATACTAAATCGGGCTCGATACTAAAATCCACGAGTAAGTGTATGGAGTTATTGTTTAAGTTTTTCAGACTCCTCAAAAAAGAAAACACCGACAAGCAAAAACAGATCTCGGCTCGATATTAAAATCCAGAGATCAGTGTTATAGAGTATTCGTCTATCTTTTCTTCGAACTCTGTAAAAAATGAAGAAATACTATTGAGTTTGCTTTCTTGGACTCATTAAAACAACAAGAAGGATATTCTTTTATAGAAAGAATAAGGGATGAGAGGGGTATCAGACATCTTTTCAGTTTCAAAGGCAGCTAGTCAGTCATGTCCTTGAACACAGCACCTATTTGAGTCCATCATTTCAGTTGGGTTTTGGTTTTTTATATTTAGGGTGAACCTGATCCCCAAGTTTTACTCCCCCGATTGGTTATTCTTCCAATCATATGGAGAATCTGCTAATGTCTCCTACATTGCAGGTTTATCTCATATTCCCCCATGTTAAAAGCTTCCTAAGTCACTTTATGTCGTGCTCACTATTCAAGGATACAGCCTGGGTCGACCATTCTGCAAATACCTTGATTTCATGTTTCCGCCATCTTGGTGTCAGTTTGTTTCATCTTGCTACTTGTCTTACTTCAAATCAGCTCAAAATTTTGAGTGTTCCTTGTGTTGGATGATGGTGGCTGCATTAAGGCCTCCCTTCCAGCGGATTTCTTCCCATCGGCTTCAACTCATTTTGCTCTGGGAATGAAGTTTAGAGTTTCGGTTAGTACCTTGGGGATTGCAGTCATCAGTGGTAGTTTCCCTTGCTGTTGAATAATGGGAATACATCAATGTCTCTTATTCGACAGGTTCCTCAAGTGTTCGACTTCAAGTCCACTTATTCACACTTGTTGGAACGTACTAGGTACCTTGGGCCCCATTATCATTATTGATGGAAGCCCTCACGTTTGTTAACGGTATACATCAATGACCGGTAATCAAATGATACCCCCATGTTCGACTACAAATCATTTATTCACATGGTTAGTGTTTGTACCTTGGTTTGTTTGGATGAAGACCTTGGGACTTTGATAGCATTATCCTATTTATGTTATCACCCAAGCTGCGCAAGACTAAGCCTCACTCATTTTTGGCTCTTCATGAAACATAGATCCAGCTTGTTGTTATGGCTATGATCTCTCTTTTTGACATGGATCCATGTTTGTATTTCAGTGGCCATGCTATATATACATCTCCTAGTTATGTATTGGAGATCATGTTGTATCACACCGAACATCTATATGATATCAAGATTGTAATTGCTCGCTGACCTTGATCATTGTTTTCAGGTACTTTTGTGACTTGGTTCTGCGGTTTCTTGCTCCTCCTCTGACTTGGAATTATAATGTATTTCAGCCATCGTTTCCCTCTAACCTCACACATTAGGGGGCATCTGTTATAGGTTAAATCTGCACTTCTCCGTCCGTGATCACATTGCTCTGTCGCTCACACAAAAGGACACTATGGATGGAAGAGTTGGATTGACCTTGGATGAGTTATTGCGGAGATTACACTCTTCAGCTGAAAATCTTATTTTTTCTACAGTTTTTGTTGACACAAACCTAGTCGACAGGGGTTCCACACGCTATTGACACCCAAGCCACCGCGATCTCCTTGAGCACCGGCCCAGACAGGTTTAACCCTATCCAACAACACCTGCAGAGTAGATGAGGTCTCACCCGAGATGTTCAAGGGAGAGTTGACGGAACCATGTTTCCGCTGAATGAAGGAGGATGTTGTGCATCAATCGATTAACTTATTACAACATTCAGAAATAGATCTAAGCATTCAACTCAGGCATTAATCATAATCGCGACATCATTTAACAGATCTTATCATTGATAGAATCATCATTACAACAGATATAGCAGTAAAGCATTAATCGTAGCAAGGAAACATCGCATCATTCATACATTCATATTGCAAGAGGTATTTACCACAGAAAGATGGAAACAACACAAGGATTTTGCTCAGAAACTCTGTCACATCATATTAATCTCCGCAAAAACCCAGATACAACAAGATATTCAACTCAGCCTTCAGCTTCTTCAGAACGTTCTCTTCTTAATTTCTTCCCCAAGACGACTAATCAAAAGATATCTCAACACCTACAAACCTACATCTATTTATAGGCTTGCACCTTTACATTTGTGGTCCACTTAGGAAACCGCCTAACTACTTCTTAACAAACTTTACAAAAACTAACCCACAATCCCACATAATGCGGTCAAAATGACCCAAACTACATATGACGTAGTCCAAATGACCCAAAAACTACAAAAATAGTTGTCGCCTTGCGCACTGCTTTCTGCCTTCCGCGGTACCTTTGGCCTTGCGCAGCATCTGCGATGCTGACTCATCAAACCGCCTTCCAACAGGCCCCCAACACAATCTTGTGGCTCGCCCTCAAGCCACGTCAGCTGGACATGGTGTACTCGCACTTGTCTATGGCTGGACTATGTCTCTGCAACTGTTCTTGTTGTTTGGATCTTGCTGTTGTATATGGCTCCCGCTGCTACGACGATCGTCGGCTCGCTGTCATGTGCCTCTTACCCAAAAATGGTCATCCGCCAACTTGCTGTCATGTACCTCTCAAACTCATCCTCCAGTCTCTAAGATCCTGGTGTAGACTGAGGAGAAGTTTACGAACAACGCCGAGGTGCAAAACAGGCCAGCAGCTCTGGCACATCTGTTTCGCACCAGTGAGCACATACTACCGGGACCAGGGGGCTGCCACCCCCATTTTCTTGGTAGCCGCAGGGACCACGAAGCTTTGAACTACCACCATATGCCTAGACATCTCGAATGAGACTTTGTCTCTATGAAACCTGAGTGTTTGCGGCGCTTCCTGCTCCAGGTGCTCATGCACACTTGTCGTTCGGACCCTCAGCGCACCTGGTGTGCTAGCATGCGAAATAAAATGGATCATTTCCACAGCCTCCTTGGAATTTCTAACTTATCTAGATTCCTGACCCTCTCGCAGCATAAATACCTCTTTGCTCGGCTATCCTCTGGTTCCTATATTTATGCATTGCCCACATCCGGACGTCTGCCTCACAAATCATTCGTAACCATGTTCACGTAAGGAGCCTCTCATGCCATCCCGCTAGTTCCTGCGTGGATAGACCAGACTTCTGATGGCTGGACTGGCAACCACATTTTCTCCAGCTGTCATGCATGCTAAACTGTGCGAACCATCACCCCTGATACCCCCGGCCATACTGCCATAGTGTGTTCCATGTGCCAAACGTGTCTTACACCGGCGCCAATCTGGGCCATCGAATGATCATACCTGTCAAACCGAAAAAGTCCCATTTGCTCATGATTCAGAATGATTGCTGATTTGATCCGGTCGCGACCTTGCCGCTGTCGCGACCCATCGCCTAAACCGCGATACAGGTTCTACAACTTGCGCATTCTGTTCCTGTTGGTGTGCCAACCTGCCACCAATCATCCTGCCATTTTTTTTTTATGCGACTTAGGCATGGCGCTGCTCCGAGCTCATCCTATAGGGATTCAACCTACTACCATCAACCAAATTTGGGAGCATCGCTCCATCCAACTGCTACAGCTGTACTGCTCCGCATGAACTTATGTTATTGATGCGATATAGACCAAGCCAATGCATCTGCAATTTCCCTGGGTGCTTCATAAACTTGTTGTCGTATAACAACACCAAGTCACCCTGCCGAAACTGTTTGTTCTTGATATGGAGATCATGCCAAGCCTTCTACCGATACTTCTCCATGCTCTGGTGGAAACCTGCAATAAAGCGGTCTTCCTCAAGATGCACAAGCTGCGCCAAACGTTCTCCTAAGGATTCTTCATCAGCCATACCTATCGTTGCTGCTATGCACAGACTCGTGACAATATATTCCATAGCCATAATCGCCTCTTTCCCATACACCAGTTTGAATGGTGTCTGTCCTGTCAATCTTTTACAAGTGGTGCGATATGCCCACAAAACTGCTGGAATCTTCAAATCCCAGTCGTCGCGATTCGCATTGCAAACCTTCGTCAACGCATGCTCCAAGATCTTGTTGAAAGCTTCTACTGTCCCATTTTCCTGTGGATGATATGGCATGCTCTTCTTATGCTGTATCTGCAGTTCCGTTATCAACGCGCTAACGGTGTGATTGATAAAGTGGCTGCCCTGGTCACTCATCAATACCTTTGGGCAGCCAAACCAAGTGACGATGTTGTCGAACAAGAAGTGCGCTACTGTTGCAGCGGTGCAATCTACGACTGGTGCATCCTCCGCCCATCGTGTCAAATAGTCTATTGCTGTGATGATGTATCTTGCACCAGTACGCTTCCCAAGTGGGTTGATGGGGCCCATGAAATCCACTGCCCATTTATCAAATGGATGTAGTGTCACTTGAGGTTTCAAGGCATCTCATCCCTCCTAGAGGGTTTCCTGGTTCTTTGACAGACATCGCAGGTTCGCGCATAATCTGTCGCATCATTGTGAAGCATGGGCCACCAAAGACCTGCATGAAGCACCTTCCGGGAAGTCGCCCGAATGCCATAGTTCCCACCAGCTACTCTTGCATGTGCTTTCGACAAGATCTGCCCTTGCTCATGAGGCAGAACGCAGCGCCTCAAGATCTCGTCATATCCCAGTTTGTACAACTGGCCTGCAATCATCTGGAAATCTACAGCCTTCACCACCAGCTGCTTCTTCTGACTGGTTGTGAACCCCTCCGGTGTGGTTCTTGTCGCCAAGAACTGAATGATTTCCTCATAGTAGTCGTCAGCTACCTCAACCTTAAACAATTGCGCATCGGGCAACCTGTCTTCAATGTTGGTTGGTTCCTCTCCTGTTTCAATCCGCGACAGATGATCTGGCCCTGCGTTCAAGCATCATGGATTCACAATCACTTTGAAATCAAAATCCTGAAAAAGAAGTAGCCAACGACATATCTTCCCCCACAACATACGCTTATTGACTAGGTATTTCAATGCAGAGTGGTCTGTGAACATCTTAAAGTGACTGCCTAGTCGGTAATGCCTGAACTTTTGTAGCGCATATAACATCGCCAGACCTTCCCGCTCTGTAGTTGTATAGTTTCTCTTTGTAGACGACAACTTCTGACTCACAAAAGCAATGGGGTGATCCAGATCCCCTTCCCCTGGTTGCGTGAGCACTACTCCCAGCGCAATCGATGAGGCATCGACGTGGACATGGAATTCCTTGCTCCAGTCCAGAAATACCAGGATCGGCGCTGAAGCCATCTTAGCCTTCAACATTTCGAAACTACCTTGACATTCAGGACTCCACTGAAATATCGCATCTTTCTTTAGCAACTTATCCATAGGGGCTGTGATCATTGCATAACCCCGAATGAACTTGCGATAATACCTAGTATGTCCCAATGTCGCTATCAGCTACTTGACGGTAGTCGGCGGTGTTAAGCTCAAAATGAGCGCAATCTAAGCTGGGTCGACCAACAATCCCTGCTTGCACACAGTGTGACCCAGTAATATCCCAAATGGTGCACAGAAGATGCACTTCTTGAAGTTCAACGATACCTGATGCTGTCGACAACGCTCCAACATCATTTGCAGATTTTCCAGATGATTGCTAATTAATCCATAGACTGTCTAATCATCCATGTACACCTGCAAAAAATTCTGAATGAAATGCCGGAAAGCAGCAACAACGACCCGAGAGAATATTGATGGTGCATTCTTCAGTCCAAATGGCATCATCGTGTACTGAAAACAACCCCATTCTGTCACAAATGTTGTTTTTTGGCGGTCTTCTTTCGCGATTCTGATATGATGATAGACAGAGAATCCATCCGTGAAAGAATACATCTCTTGACCACCCACGCCCTCCAGGACCTCATCAGTGAACAGGGTCGGAAATGGATCATGCAGACATGTGTCATTCAACTTCCGCAAGTCAACACAAATGCGCACTTCGCCGGTCTTCTTGTCCTGCACCACCATAGGACTAATCCAATCTGATTCCTCAACTGGTTCAATAATGCCAGCATCTAACATGCGGTCAAGTTCTACTTTCACCCTATCCTTATGGCGTGGATTCAATTGATATGGTCGCTGCCTTATCGGTTTTGCATCTGGTTTCAACGGGATCTTCATCTCCCCCAATATTCCCTTCATCTCAGAAAACTTCGTAGGGAATAAGTCTTGAAATTCATGCAACAAGTCTATAAACTTCCCCATCATCTCATCATCCCAATAGTCCCCAACATTTGCAAACTTTGGCCATTCCTCTGTCCCAATGTTGACCTTCCGAAACTTCAGCGGCTGACTGATCAGATCAGTTGGTGCATCTGGTGCTACCACATCGCGACTTCCTTCGGATTCCAGAATATTGACATTCCGCGGATCACCACCATCCTCTGTCCCACCAGTGATATTATAAAATTCCATCATTGACTACATCTTGCAGTGTATGCGGATCCGTGGGATATGCCATTGGAACAACCTTCAGAACCACGTCGCGGATGAGCTACAAAGCATTATGGACATCCGGGTTGGCATTTGCGAAGCTGAAGGTATGAGTAAAACAAACTGTTAACTCCAACCAAGGGGTAATATCCCCTCGCAATTGAGCTGCATTATACCATGAGTGCGGCATCTTGTCCAGAGTATGGACAAAGGCATGGACCCATTCATCCCTTGGTCACGATGCCCACAACATCTAACATTCCATCAAATGAATGCCAGGGTCATTTCCTCCATCGCACTTCTCTGTGTGGTAAACTTCGGTGTCACCAAAGTGAACCGTCATCAATTGCCGACACTGCGGCCACCCATCAATCGACTTCATATGTGTCGCCCACCAACGTGCTAGAGCAGCCTTCAACGCTTCCTCTAATGCCAGCAATCGTTGTGGTTCTGAGACCTTTTCCTCGAATGCTACAAGAAAATCAGACAAGTCGGGCATCCCTTCATATACTGGTAGTGCAACGGTTTAAGTCGCAACACGGCATAATTACTGCGTGACTAACCCACACTTGTGGAGTGATACCTCATGCAAGAGATTCTGCCAATTTTCTAAAGCGTCCTCAGAGTCGGAAGACACAGAGCTGAAGCTGTGCCACCCAAGCTCAAAGTCAACAGTTGGATGAATATAATCTTCTGAGATATTGTAAGCATGGTCCCATCCACTGGGAACTTCATCCTTTACCGATTCAATATACCTGCGTCCTTCAGCCGGATCCAACGGAGCAATGACTTTGAGGTCACGGTTTTCAAAGGTCATCATCCGCTTCTTAAAGTTGATTACTGCTCCACTGTCATTAGCCCATCCAATCCCCAACAGCGCGGGATAGGAGATTCCTCCTTCAACAACCTCAATGACATCAAAATATGCATATGTCTTCATTCCCTCAATGTCCACGACAAGGCGCAGAACTCTCCCAATCGGTGTCACCTTGGCCTGATTAGCCAGTCTGAGCTGTACAGGGGACCAGCTCAACGTTGGGCTCCCCATTTTCTGCCAGGCCTTCTTGGTCAAGATGTTGACATCCGAGCCAAGATCCAGAATAACTGAATCAACCTCGTAATCCCCGATCTAGACATTCATTCGCATTTATTTGCTCGTCTTCTTCCGCTGCAGGGAGTTCACCGCAGATTCCTTTCGTCCCGGATTCGGTCATTGCAACAGAGTCTCGATCTCAACCAGAGCATCGGGGTCTCTTTCCAGCAATAAAAAACTTTCCAAGAAGTGTTCTAGTGTGCTATACTGACGCGACGGGCCTGCTTACGATGTTGAATAAAAAATAGGAGGCATATCACAAATAATTGCCTTACCAGGATTTCTGCCCATCGCATGTCGTGCTTGAAAGAATGTATCATGCTCGACATCGATATCGAACTGTATTGTCTTCTGCCCAACTAACCGGATAAGAGGATGCGAACCATCTTCTCCTGTCTTCACACCTTCTCGAGTAATAACTGCGACAACAACATCTTGTACCCTCGGCTCCGTAGAAATTGCCGTGATAGTTGCACCCTAAGTCTGGTTCAGTGGCAGATTCCCAGGTTGGTTCACATTCTAGTTGGAATTCTCATTCGGCCGCTGATTCTGGTTTTGCGGTGGTTGCTGCACTTGATTCTGTACAGGTTGCTGCACTTGATTCTGGTTCTGCAATTGCTGAACATTTCCCACTTGCCATCGCGCAATCAACTGCAGACAGTTCTCCACAGTGTGATCAGTAACAAAACAAAGCATACACTGCATCTGCAATTATGGGAAATCTCGCTGGTAATGTCCCCACACTTCGCAATTATAACACTGGACAGGTCCTCGACCTCCTTGTCATTTTCCTCCTCCGCGACCAAATCCTCCGCCGCATCCTCCTCGGAATCCTCCACGGAATCCCCCTTGTTGTTGGTACTGTGGTTGATTGAACTGTTGTGCATGGGATTCAATTTCAATTGCGCACACTGCCCAGGTTGCATGTACTGTGGCTGCTATGGAGCCATTTGCATTGGAGCATATTACTACATAAACTGCTGTGGTTGCTGTTGCGGTACAAACTGCACCTGTGGTTGAGGTAGCGGTTGAGCTACCTGTGGCTGCGGTTGCGGTTGTTGTACGGAATGCTAGTCGTCCTTCACATAGAATGCATCATACGTTCTCTCATGAAGTAACCCATACGCCCGGCAATCCTTGTCTTCATGTCCCATGGACTTGCAGAAGGTACAATACAGATTCATCGGTTTTGTGACCATCTTCTGCATATATTGACACTCTTCATGGCGGTTCCCATATACCTAACAGATGCGACACCACGGCATACTTCCGCCACTCAACGGATTTGGTGCTCCTAAAACCAGATAATTGCGGAAGTCTGGGAAATTATCCTTAGTATGCTCCTCTTCGCGGCATCGCGTACACCATACTTCTTCACGTTGTTCCTTACCCTTCTTAAGGTCTTGCAGCTGTATTGTCAAGTTAGCCAACTGTGTCTGAATCTGCGACATACCCACGGTGTTCTCACCAAGTGGCGAAGCTTCCAACTGCATCGCAATTTCAAGATCTTCACTGGGTGTTGTAATGTTCTGTTGCATCAGCGGTAGTCGAATGTGAGGGAGCAATGCCACGATGAACCATTCTTTGTGCTGGACATTGCTCATGTCGAAGTTGACCCTCGCCATCAGTGTTTTGAACCGGTGGTCAAAATACCACACAGTTTCATTGGGGTACTGCTTAATTTCCTTGAGTTTTGTAATATACTGCGCTTCAGATTTGGGTTTTCTAAACTCTGCAATCAATCCAGCTCGAACTTCATCCAGCATCTTTTCTGGAGAGCCTACAAGAACCTGCACAAACTTCACGAACCAGTCTAATGCGCGACCCCGAAGGGTTGTTGCCAATTGTCCTTTCTTGGCATTATCATCAGTAATTTGCTTTACAGTCCATACTGCTTCACATAAAAACTAGTACTGCTCAGGGTTATCTGTTCCATTTCCATGGAACAGTGGTAACTTTGCATCTTCGCCGCCATCTTGGGCTTCCTTCCTACAGCCGCTGAGCTACTAGCAATTAAATTCTGTTGACTTGATGAACACGGTGGTGTCAAAGTTGTATTTCTTACTAGTTGAGAGATAGTGAGAGGAGGTGTGGGTACGTTGCTGCTGGGGTTTGGTCCTACCTCTATCCTGGGCGTAGCCTGGTTGTCCCTGCCGAAACTATGAGGTCGCTTCCTCCCGTGTGGTCTTCCTTCGCGACCTTGCGTTTCGATCGCAGCAGGACCTTCTCCTATCCTCTGCCTCTTTTCCTATCAAAACCTTGCTCCTCCCCTTGGAAGACCACTCTCTTCATCAGCTTCCTTCACAGTCTCGTCATGTCCTACACCCATCTACCCCTTATCATTCCGTGTATCGCCCCCCAGCCGTCGCGGTATCCACGACCTCTGCCCACTAGGGCTCTTATTTGTCTAGGTGCATCTTCAGTATTCCCTTTTCACAAATGAGCATTTTAATGGACAACTGTAGCGACAAAAGAAACCTACCCCTTGGCCCATTGAAGAATTCCCTTTATGCCTCACTATAAGACTTTATTGTATCAACCGCGAACTCAGTGATGTAGCCTTCTAGTATACTGTCGACCCAAACCTCAACAGCCCTCGATGCTTTGTTGTCGACTTCTTGCAGCTCCTGGATCAATTCTGGGGTCCAGGCTGTCAGCTCACCCCCTTGGAAGTTCCTCTTCTGGAAGGTCAGTTTTTCTAACCATTCATACAGGATGATTGGGAACTCGCAGAAAAAATATTCCCGTGGATCGTCGTGAATATACTTCGCCAACCACCAATCTATCGACAACCCAGGGTTCTTATTTTCTTTTTCAGTGAACTCTCGCAGCTTTAGGTCGAACCAATCTTGGATCTCCGGTCTTGTCGGATGCCACACCATATCCTCCTTTCACTTCGCACTACGGTCTCGGCAATGGA
This sequence comes from Larix kaempferi, assembly GCA_027924585.1. NCBI lineage: Eukaryota > Viridiplantae > Streptophyta > Pinopsida > Pinales > Pinaceae > Larix > Larix kaempferi. Next base: position 11,116 of record BSBM01000817.1, on the reverse strand, counting down.
ACCATTTTTTGACACAAACCCAGTTGACAGGGGTTCCGCACGTTGTCGATACCCAAGCCACCGCGATCTCCCTTAGCACCGGCCCAGACAGGTTTAACCCTGTCCAACAACACCTGCAGAGCAGATGAGGTATCACCCAATATTTTCAAGGGAGAGTTGACGGAACCATGTTTTCGCCGAATGAAGGAGGATGTTGTGCAGCAATCGATTAACTTATTACAACATTCAGAAATAGATTTAAGCATTCAACTCAGGCGTTAATCATAATCGCGACATCATTTAACAGATCTTATCATTGACAGAATCATCATTACAACAGATATAACAGTAAAGCATTAATCGCAGCAAGGAAACATCGCATCATTCATACATTCATATCGCAAGAGGTATTTACCACAGAAAGATGGAAACAACAAAAGGATTTTTCTCAGAAACTCTGTCACATCATATTAATCTCCACAAAAACCCAGATACAACAAGATATTCAACTCAGTCTTCAGCTTCTTCAGGACGTTCTCTTCTTAAGTTCTTCCCCAAGATGGCTTATCAAAAGATATCTCAACACCTACAAACCTACATCTATTTATAGGCTTGCGCATTTACATTTGTGGTCCACTTAGGCAATCGCCTAACTACTTCTTAACAAACTTTACAAAAACTAACCCACAATCCCACATAATGCGGTCAAAATGACCCAAACTACATATGACGCTGATCCAAATGACCCAAAAACTACAAAAATACTTGTCGCCTTGCGCGTTGTGTTCCTCCTTCCGCGGTACCTTTGGCCTTGTGTAGCATCTACGATGCTGACTCATCAAACCGCCTGCCAATATATTTCCTGAAATGTGCGCTACTTTTGCTACAGTCATCTAGCGTTCTAAACGTTGGTGTAACGTCCCCTCCCATCATACCAGTCAATGGAGAGAACATGAGGCTAAAACTGAGCATCTAGCCCCATGTGAATTAAGTACACTCATTGATAATTAAAATACATATACATATGCATATTGTAAGAAACACAACGGAATTAAAATCATATACATATCTAACATACATTCAACATTTTCATGACATATATTAAATAAAGACATTGCAGAATTTAAACAAGAGAGTACTTATCTTGAAACGAAGTAGTCCCGAGCAACTGGCTATGCAACTGCAACGTTCCACCCAACCATAGGCCAGTTGTGTTCATCAATTTCACAACACAACGACCACCCCCGAGCTAGGCATGATTTCTACAAGGAAAAAGGGAACAACAGACTCACACATAGCCAAAATACACCAAAATCAGCCAAGCCAATCCACAATTGGGTTTAGCAGGCTGCTAAGGCAAAGGGGAGGGAATGAATTGCTAAGCTAGTGAGCCCAAACATAGAGCCATGGATACCTCTACAAGATCTATCTAGCTTGGAACCCACAATACCTACACACCCCACACAAGGAAGTATTCCCTTCACTACCACACAGTCCCTCAGGACATACCTTCCATTCTAGTGTTGTTCAAGGTGTGCATAGAAGAGTAGCCAGCCCTTTTGATCTTTCTGAGAGGTTACTCTCCTCACTAGCTTTATCAAGCCAAGTCTGGTCCTCTTCCAATCCCAATTTCTTGCTCACAGGTTCAAACTAAAACAGGGTGCACATAACAGCAAAATCACAAGTGTTTGGTATGAAGAAAAATGTGGGCAACCAAAAATGAAATGTTAAATGGGGAATCACCCCTGGGAAGGAAAATTCGTTTTCAGAAAACGTCTATGGACATTCCAGGAGCAAAAACGGCCTCCATCACACCCCCAAATTGTGGTTTTCCTCTCCCAGTCACTTTACCAACCAAAAATGAGTTCCCAGCCATGTAAAATGCAGGAAAATGATGCAAAACATGAAGGAGGAAGCCCCAACTAGCTTAGATTGCGTGAGAGAGAAAAGGCCATGGGTGAAGAATGTCTTTGGGCACCATTTCGTGGGTGTTTTCTTGCCCATGAAGCAAAAATACAATTTCCCATATTGATGGCTTGCCCATACACGAAATTGGCTACCATACCTCTCCAATCCCAAGGCATTAACTACCTCAACCAACTATTGGAAGAATTAAACGATTGGGTGCATAAGTCAAAATGGGTAGTTGATGGTTTATGGGTTCTCTCAATGACATTTGGCTTAACACCATTGGCTCAAGGGTTTGAATTATTTCCCTCCCTATTCCTTATAAAAATCATGCCCCCATCTCTTGTTGCATTGCATAGCTAGTTGTGGGTATTTCATTAAAATTCATATTTACATGATGTCTTAATTTACATTGTGCCTGTCTAGCACAAGAACCATAGGCATCTATTTTTAATTGTCGATACATAAAATACTAAATCGATGGTGGGGCCTTGGCCTTGAGCTCCTCACCATGATTTAATAACGATATTTACATCATTTACAATTTTAATGCAATAGGGTCAAGGTGGGGACATTACAGTTGGTTCTTTTGAAGAGAACCCGCGCACTTACCCCAAAATATGTGTGTGCTAGTTGTAAAGAACAAAAGTTGCATACTGTGCGCTACTCTACTTGTATGATACCCGCACATATCTTAAGATGAAATTGAAAAAATATATTAAGATTACGAATTGGGATTAGTTGAGGTTGGTTCTGTAACTCCCCCAACCTCCCAATTCAACTACCTCTCGAATCCAACTTCCAACCTTGTGCCATAAATACAAGAGGAAGCCATGGGAGAGGGAACCAAGGAATGATAAGCTGCTGTTATGCTAGAGGAATTCTTAAGTCATTGTGAGAAGCAAGAGCCCAGGACTCGGTTGCAGAAGTGTCTGGACAGATCGGGTATATCTGTACTTATCTACATTTCTTTGACAATAAAAGGTGGAAATACCCTTCCCGTCCCAATGAAATGTCTATTTTTTTGGATATATGATTGTAGTTAATGTTAAATTGCTTTCAATTTCATTATATGCATTGCAGTCAAGATACGTTGAGGAAGGTTAACTTGTTTTGCAGGTTCAATCTTTGTGGAAGATTGGGCGAAAGCTAGGACCAGCCATCGTTAAAAAGGTACAACTTTCATAATCCTAATCCTTTCCATTCGTAGTAATTAATGCAAAACATGAATGTATTTACCTGTCACCCCATGTAAGTTGGTAGTGTCATCTCCCTCACTATAAGGTATTATCCTGCACAACAAGGTTATCTATGAGCAACTCTTTAACTTGCTTTAGAACTAGCTTATCTACTACATTCAATTGGAATTTTGTCTTTAGTCAGTTAAGGCTTCCACCCATCCTCTTGGCCAATGGAGAGATACCTTGTTGTAACAATACATTTCTTTAAAATTCCCTTGGTCAAGATCAAAGCAATTTATTCTAGTGCCTTGCCAATAAACAACACTAGAGGAGACCACCAAATGCAATGTTCATTAAAGGAAAGGTATGTTTGAAGTGAGTTCTCTTTCCAAGAGGTGGTGTTGATGGCCTCCCAGGTATCCAAATGATTTGAGTGACAAAGGTTCCTTGGATCTTGACCATAGATAGGGTTAAGTAGAGAATTTGTAAATTGACAATCCTCCATCTCCCTTTACCATTGTGATTCCTCTTGAGATGCAGTTCTGCAAAAGAAGTATCCATCTCTCCTTGCCATCCATAGTCTAAATCATCGATTTCGCACACAATTCTTGAAGCTATCTAAAGGATTTGATCATATTGAGTCCCCCACACTCAGTAATACAACTAAATGACTTGATTATTTGAAGTACCCCCCACTCAAGAATATAACCGAGTCCCCAATTCACTCAACGAATCTATTTGTTCCTTGAAGGATGATGGTTTCTCTAGCCTTTCATAAGTAAAAAAAGACATAACCTAGTCGGAGGAATAATACATAGGGATAGCAACAAGAACCTTTAAACATATATGTAACCTCATTATCAATGATACATTCTTGGAAATCCACTTGTTTATTTTCTTGGTTATCCTCTATAGTTTAAATTACTAGATAGCCTTTGGAGAACCTTGAAAGGAAAAAGGGATCCTTAGAAACTTGAACACTTGTCCAAGATGCAACCATAACCAACCATGACCAACCTTGAAAAGATAAGTAGTGAGGGATGTCATTCTAAGATATCTTATAGCAATGCATCTTAGCCAATTGAAGTTTCGACCCTAAGGCTTTATCGAAGATCTAAATATAGTGCATAATTGTCATCCGAGAATGTGGATTTTCAGAGTTGCTCATAATCATGGAAGATATTTTTGGATGTAAATTGTATTTTTATTTTGAAGTGTTTGTGTTATAAAACATTACCAACTTTTCAAAGTGTGTGTATTTTGAAACATTCCCAATTTGAATAATAACTAATAAAAATGTTAATATTATATTATTTGTCTTGACCTTTTCACTATTTTTTAATATTACAACCCTTTTAGACTCAAATTCTAAACCTTGGGCCTTTTTCCCTCGATTTCTCTTTTTAAAGATTTAATAAAATTTATATTCCAATCCACTAATCTTAATTATTCACAATAAATGAATTTACATTCTATTATTATCACTATTTATTTCAACTTGTTTTGACCAAATTTCTTCCTATTATTAGCCCCCATTTATATTTGATCGAATACTTCCTTATTTAGTTATTTAATGATATTATTTTAGCTATTTTATTTATGAGTTATAATGTTTAATTCAATCCACAACGTATTTAATCTCATTGATGGTTACTGTCTCTACTATACTAAAGCTTACAATCAATTCCTTGATCATGGGTTGGGTCTCCATTCGAAACATTGAACATTTTAAAACACAAACATATAGTTTACATCCAAAAATATCTTCCATAATAAGTGGTATTCGTTGTTTCCTTTTCCTTTAGGATGGTGAGAAAAGAGTTGTCTGTAAAATGGCCATTGACCATCTTTCCACCGTCAGGTTTAAGGATGGGGTCCTTAATAAATCCTCAAGCAATGTAGTAGTGTAGAAGATACCTTGGGGTCATTGTTGCCATTACATACAAGCTCAAGTCCAGTGGGAAGACTTGCTTGATTGATCTAAGTTGGCCAACCTCCTTGGACTTCAATTTACTAACAAATAAGCACGTTGAAGCATCATAAAAGAAATTCTTGATGGATTGAACAAAGAAGTGGACACTTGGAGAACAAAGCATGGTTAGAATGAAAGGCCCCTCCATATGGCCATAACTTTCTCAAAGTCAATATTGATGAAAATTGTCTTCAGCCCTAGGGTTCTATCCCACTCAATAACTTCCCATACTACCACAACATTGATGAGTATATATCTTCCTTTGAAGAAACCAATTTTCTTTGACAAAATTATTTGTTGCAAGATATAGTGAATCTACAAGGCCAAAACTTTATCTAGAGTCTTCTAAGAAACAACGAGTGGGTTATCGACTTCTAGATGGTAATAAGCTTGGGGTCTCTTGCTTTCGGAATAAAATTAATGAAGCCTTTGTTAATGAACGACCCTCAAGACTTTATACGAATTGCATCCTTGTAAACATTGAGAAGGGAAAGCCCAACAAAATCTTAGGCGACCTTGAAAAATTCACATGGTTCCCATACAAGGTAGTTGACTTATCATCAACCACCACCATCAAAGATTTTATCAACTCTAACAAAATCAAGTCATGATCACAAATTCTTTCTCGTTTCAAATACAATGTATGAGGACAATGTGAATGTCGATTTGCATGGCTACCCTATGATCGTAAGTCAATCCTTGAGGTTGAAAAACAACTCTTATCAACTTTGACAAAATCAATTCATGATCACAGATTCTTTCCCATTTCAAATACAATGTATGAGGACAAGGTGAATGCAGATTTGCATGGCCACCTTGTGATTGTAAGTCACTCCTTGAGGTTGAAAAACAAGATGATAGTGGCTAATAAATTCCCTATCTATGTCTCTTGATTAGTTACTTGTCCAAGCAAATTATTTAGGGCTCTTATGTTTTTAGGAGCCCCATTTATAGTAAGAGCTTTGAAAAAACCCGTGTGGATCGATCGCGAGTTTAAGGCACTGGCATCGAGAACAAATCTAGGCACCTTGAACTTGTTGATTTTCATCCACCTTCAACAATTGGCTATGCTTGGAAACTTTTGTCTACTTGTTTTCACCATATGAAGTGAATTACAAACATTAAGAAATTTCTTCAAATTCTTCTTTTGTTGCTTTATGGCATTATTGTCGTACCAGTGCGATCTCTTGACCAAATCCCCACATGAATGTCCTAAATCGACTATTCACCACTCAATCCAACCCTCTTGGCCTTGTGGTTTGGGAAACACGTTCCAAATCTACATACCAACTTGGATACACACTAGGTGCTACAAGTGGGATACATTGAGCAAGTACCCAAAGTTGTTAAGCGGCATTTCCAATGGGAGACTTGAGAAAATGTTTGGAGTTTTGTATTTGCATCTTGGCCGCTCCCCGAGATATAGAGATTGAACAATGATGTAATACCCCATATTTTAACAGTTGACAACTAAAACGTTAATATGACTTACCTCAACATTAATTCTTATCGGTCAATACTAGCTAGACTAAATAAGATTTTTATTATGAGAACATTTGAATGTGCCTACGTGTGTATAGGACATGATTTGTATCATTTTGAATTGTTAACGAGGATGGAAATGTGATTTCATTTGGTTATGCATATTGGATGTGCAATGTGGTAGTTGGATATCAATTTAATTTATACACTGAATATATAACAAATGTAACATGGTGCAAAAGAACATACACGGCTATTTAAATATCATTTTATGAAATATCTTATCACTTGAAATAGTTAGATATATTTTTACATGAGATACCTATGTGGTTATTGAACTGACATACAAATGGATTGAATGCCTGGTATGAGGGTAACCTAGATGTAGTAGACATCGGGAATATAGTTATGTACTATATGTTGTACTTATGATGAAAATTATGATTTTTAAACACTAGTATGATTTGTGAGTAAGTGTGGTTCAAATAGGATCCACGACTTTCCAATAGTGGTTATTCAACGACGTGGCTCTTTGAACAACAATTGCTCAATATCGTTGGGACTTGATGTTAGGGTGTTGACCCTAGTTCTATTAGGAGGGGTGGAGGTATTTCCCACCGTGTATCCTTCGAAATCTGAAGTCGTGGGAGGGATCTAGTAGACACACCCCCTAGACGTGTGATCATGACTGTGATTTTCTTGGTAGGAAAGTTAGATCAATATAGTCGACGCTTCCACCTGAGGGTTGTATATGTGGTTAGGTCGGTATAGTCGACGCCACAACATATTCTAGCAGAAGAAGGATGTGACAGGAGAAGAAGTAGGTTAGGGAGGTTAAGTGATTCTAAATTAGTTGTGAATTCCACTTGGGAAGTAGTAGTCTCTTTTTAATTTGCTAAACTCCTACCATGTGAAGAATACATGTTTGTTTTGTTTATTACTCTTAATGTAATGATTAGTTAATGTTGAATATTTGTGATTAGTGGTTAAATATTATGAGTGATGATTTGTTGTAAATCTTATTAGTAGGAGAATATGAATTATACATTGTGATTATTCTCATGCATGTTTGATTGAAGAACACACACACACACACAACGATTGTTGCTAACTATTAGTACCCACGTATGGTGTGTATACACACCTATACACACCTGACGCGAGTATGCTAGTATGGCAAAGTAGTTATCTAATTAGGTTAATAACTACTTTGTTAGCGATTTAATTAAAGTGTTTAAGTAGCGCTTGTGATTAGGATTTACTTGAAATGTTGTAATGGTTTATGGGTGTGATGTAAACTAATTGAGGAAGTATCAAGATATTAATATTTAATAAATTATTGAGCATATGTTTGTATAGATATATAGTGGTTTATGTAGGTAAATATGAAAATAAATATATGCTTAAAATGTCTTCTTGTTGATTAAGATTTGATTGATGTGTTGGTTAAATTTATTGATGTACTTTACCTAATAACTTTTGGCAATGCTTCATTAATATTTAATTATAAATGATATTTTGAAGTTTATCAATAGTTGGAAGTGGGTTGATTTGTTAAAGAAAATGATTTATTAATATTATTTTATTATTTACCTTGTATGGTGTGCCAACCTTGGGTTTGGGGAAGGATCGTATTTGATAGGATAAAGGTTGCTTGGGGGTGAAGTAAAAGGGTTTTAAAAGGGGAAGAAGAGCATTGAAAGGAGGCTCTTTTTCCGTTAGTTGTTTGGAGGTTGGGAAGGAAATGGAAGTTTTGTTAAAAACTTAGAAATAACATGGAGTTGGCAGGCTCTGGTAAGAAGAGAAACTTGTGTATTGTTTTGGGATATCTCTAGAATATTATTGAGGATTGTTATTCAAGGAGCCATGGGCACGGAGGGACAAGAAACCAAATGGTTTCTTGGAGCTAGGGAGCCAACTAGGCCCCTAGTTGGTTAGGAGGACAATCCATGGTCCCACTTTGGACAAGTGGAGGAAGAGGATTCAATTAATTCAAATGTTGCTTCAACTTCAAAGTGTTAACAATTATCATCAGTGGAGATATTCTTCTTGGTAATTTATTGGTTTTAAAGAGGTATTTTTCTTATTAAATCATGTTATTAAATAGATGTTAAATTCTAAAAGATTTAATTTTGTTATTAAATAGATGTTAAATTCTAAAAGATTTAATTTTGTTATTAAATATATGTTAAATTCTAGAAGATTTACTCGTTGAAAGAGTTTTCTTACTGAAGAATTGGATCCATGTTACTCAATAGCTAAATATTTAGTTACTCATTTATGAAGAGTACAATAAATGAAAATTGTATGTATATGTATGCCATAAATCCTTAGAAAACTATATTTGGATTCCTAGCATGAATTCTATTCTTGAATTTTAAATTTGAAACTGGAAGATTATTTAGCCTGGAATTATTGCTAAATTAGAATGGAATCTAGAGTTTAAACCCTAGTATAGTATTATTCTAATTAAATAGCAACTTGTAAGGATTAGGCCTTAGAGGTTGCTACAAATGAGTTGATGGTTTGTAAGGATAATTTCCCCTAACACTTGCAACTGTCTACCCCTTAACAATGGGAAAATAAGGTACCTTGATCCAACAACAAAAGTCTGTCAATCTGCTTCATAAATATTTTAGAGCTAACATTGAGATTAGACTAGATGAACCAAAGCTTAGAGGAATTTTCCTTCCTATACTTCTTGGGGCCATGGAGGAAATTCTTTGTATAGCCTAAGGCCCTTCCAGGTTGTACTTTCCCTTTGAGGCATGTAGATAGGATTAACCCAAATCTTGTAATATTAGGATTCAACGGCCTTAAAATCTCCACACAACAATGAATCAACTTTTTGTAGGTATTCAACTAACCAATTCTAGAAATTTGCTCTCCCTTGATTTAATTGGGGGCATACATATTAGCAAGGCCACATATTAAAAACTTTGTATGACAACTTAAAGTTTTTACAACTATTAAAATTGAAAAAAAATTATAATAATATTTAATATCCTTTAGAATCTAGATATGTTACAACTAGCCACCTATTAACAAATAATTGCCTTGTTCATTTTGAGGAAATTTGAGGAGGGGGGAAACATGTTTATATGGAAGCCTTTAGTTGTATACACTATACATTATACGAGCAAATTAAAATGCTCCAAATTTCAAAGAATGTGCACATTGAGTATTTTGGAGGGAAAAAATAAAAACATGTTTTTACATATTTTTTTGTTTATCTCATTGTAGAGTCACCAAAGTATTAAACATGACTACTTATTGAATGCACATGTTAATTTCACATCCACCTAATATATGCATTTGATATTTTTTATTAACTTACAATTAAATAAACTAAAAATACTTGAAAATCGAGTTACTGTTTATTTTCTCTAAAATGTGCTAATTCAACATTTAGCCAATAAAATACATTTATCTAGGAGGACACATTTTCTCTCAAATTTCCTCTAATGATATTTAGGATTAATTTTCCAAGGTATAATCACCTTCACTTGAGTTATTTCATGTAGATTTCAAGGAATTTATCATCTTGCTACGCTTATGAACATCCTTGAAAATGAAATGGAAATACCCTAAGTATCTGGTACCAGTGGTACCTATGAATATTTGAGATATTATAAGATTGCGTATATCTTGTATTTGCTTGATATAAGTGTACTAATTCATTAGGTCATTCCTATTAGTATTTGCATGGAACCAAATATATTGAGGTGCTTATCATTTGTGGCTAATTGGTCCATTGTCATGAGATTATTTGCACATTGTTTTACATTCCTTGTCAAAGGGAAATGTGGAGATTGAAAACAACCGTAGGTGCAACTTATATCCTTTTTAAGATTGGTAAAATTTATGTCTTCCCTAATTCCTCACCATGACATTATTAAGGTACGATTCACATCTAATCACACAATATGTAGCTGCAAGAGACATGTCCATAACAAACCTTAATAAGTCATCACTTTGCCTTCCCTACTTCATGCTCCTTCTGTAATTGTAGGGTTGACATTAACATTGGTTCTAAAGTTTCTCTTTTGTAAGGAGCTGTAGATAAGATGAGATGCATTCATTATTCATTCACATGTTTTGTATTATGTCAATCCATTGACATGCCTACAATAGCGTGTGAATGTGTACACACATGAATACATGTAAACATTATTGTTGATATTGGAGTTAATTTGCGAGCATAATGACTACTTTAGAGAATCTAGGAGAATCTTCCATATCTTACTTTAAAAATACAAGGAAATATCTCAATTTAGAAGGGAATGTTGTTTTGAATGCCAATGTTATTTCATAAAATGGTTGTGTGATTTTTTCTTAAAAAAAGGACTAGAGAATTAGGCATATTGCAAGTACTTTATGTGATTGTATAACAAAGGTTTTCCATGGTCTAAAAAATGTTATTTAACAATGCCATATATATATATATATTCTTTTTTCTTTTCTTGAAATAAATTTTGCAGGATTCCCCTCCTCTTCCATAGAATATCTAGATGGAAGAGGTGATCGGATTGTAACGTGTGACCTTCTAATCGACAACATGCCTTTAGTAGATGCCCCCCCCCCCCTCTCTCTC